>JAQFVV010006276.1:3893205-4520705 GCA_028023455.1 Epiperipatus broadwayi | reverse complement strand
GGTAAATTGCCCTCTCACAACTTCGGAACAGATATCCCACCTCAATACAATCTCAATTCAGATATCCCCTCCATGACACAAAAATTAAATAATTAAATCTTATTGAATTGGTTTAGTTTTACTAATTGGTTTAGCTGGTTTGTAAAACATTCCAATGTAATCGCCCAAGTGATCTCTAAAAATTTCATTTCCAATTAGTTTTATTTATATCCATTCAGATCACAATTAAGAAATGATAACATCTTTTTACTTTTGATTAATTCAAATATCACAATCGAAGTTTTTTTTTAACAAAAAAAAAAATGTTTTACGTAACGTAACGTGAACATTCCTCTCTCCATACATTACCGCAAGTTTAATTAAACTCTTTTTGTCCTGTTAAAATTATTTTAGAGTGGACAGGAAACCAGAATGCCTTTAGGCTTTCTCTAAATTTAAGACAATGGCTCCCTCCCTTGCTCAAATGCAACTGAAGAGAAAAATATCCATTAAAACTGCGATTTTTAAATTATTTTTAAATAATAGTATGTTAAATTCTCCCTTTTTCATTGATTGTAAGCACTCACAAAAAAATAAATACTGTACTGACAACAAAATGTAAATACATGTGTTCGCATTTCTTTAGCAAACAAAACAAAAATTTTCACAATTATAATTACATTTTGGAGTTTCTTTCTCTATTAAAAAAAATAATAAAAAAAATTAACAAAAATCAAATTACAAATACATATTTTTAAGCCTTTAAATATCGGCTTTAATCATGTGTGTGTGTATCTATATTATCTCCACAGTTCTCTCTCTCTCAATTTATAACGAATATTGTGTGTATAAATTGTATACACCCCCCCCTCTTTAATGGCTATTTAAATATTTTAGATCATTTAGTCATTTAACCTTAGCTTGTGCTTAGCCACATCAAACGTGCCTGGCACAATATATATATATTATAATTTTTAAAAAAGCCATTAAATATTAATGTTTATTATTGTAATTGACATAATGTTAAAAATATTATTATTATGTGCTAACATGTAAATAAATATTATTTTTAATATATTATATTATTTACATATGTATTGTGATAAGAAATAAAACGCTTGCAAAGGAAAAAAATCAATATCATTAGTATTTATTACTTTATTAGAAACATGAAAATTTCTCTAACAATTATTGTACCATTTAAATCGGAAAATTTCTTTTAAATATATTGATTATTCCTAACACTTTACATAAAACTTGTGTAATTTAAAGCATAAAATTAGTATTTATAATTTTAAACATATGTTGTTTTTTTAAGTTTGACATAAAATTAAATACAAGTTGAATGATCAATATCTTAACACTTAGGAGAAAAAAGCAAAAACTTTTTTAAGATTTTAATGTTATATTATAAATATTATGTAATAAAATATCATTTATTGAAATACATACATACATGCATACATATATCTACAAATATGTAGTTTGCTTATATAGAATGTACTCTAAATTCATATTTTATATATGTAAGTAGACGGATTTAAACTTAGGATTTTTCAGTATATAACTATCCTTCACTCTACCTCAAGTAACCGATACACATGACCACATACTTGTAAAAAAGATAGATGATCCCCAATATATGTATTTCCGAACACTAATTGTATATATATGTAGGAGATTATGATATGGCCTAATTGATGAGTTCTGTTTCTGCACAATATATGTATATTAAGGATCATCTGCCTTTTTTGCATCAATAGGGTCGTGTGTGTCAGTTGCTTTAAATAGAATGGAAGATGAATATAGATTAAAAAATTCTAAGTTTACATCCCTCTACAGAACCAAATGTATTCAGTATAATAAAATGTCTCCATTGAATGTTATTATTAAATGCCAGATAAAAAATGACAGAAAACCTTCACATATCTATATAGCTTCATCAACTCCATATGAACTTCATGAACCCCAATCAATTAAAATCAACCAAATATTATATTACCAATTTTTTTTATTTAATTGGGAACATAATATAACAACACAGAATTTTACATATATCTTAAATCTTAAATATATAACCCCAACATTTATAAATATAACCTACAATTCTTTTTTTATAAAGAAAAATACTCATTCATACTAGTGAGAAAAAATTTGAAATTCAGTTAAACCTGATGAGGATTACCATGTAATCAAAAGTGCTACAAAATAATTTATACTATAATATTGTATTTACCTTAATTTTTTTTTTTTATGTATATAATATTTTATAATGGGTATTGTATTTTATATATATATATTGTAACAGTAACATATGACGTTACATTGTTTTTTATTATTAAACATGAAAAAAATAAACTTCTTTTGTTTAAGAATTAAAAATTGAAATTAAATATCATCTAAACTCAAATATATATATATATAAAATTGCACAGATGAAAAAAATTATTAAAAAAAAACTTTATTAAAAATAGAAAAAGTATTTTAAAAGCAAAAACTTAAAAAGATTTAAAGATAAAAATATATCTAAGTTTGTACAAAACAAATTAATTAATGTTTTTGAAAAAATGAAAATGATTATTTTAATTAGTCCAAGTGAACTAGCCCTTGGGCATTTAAATGTATAAGCAATGGTCAGATAGGAAAACTAATAGAAACTAATGGCAAATGAAAAAGATCCATTGGAGAATCGGACCTCAATGGAAGGATCATCATTATCTATGATGTAATGTCCATTGGATCCTAAAGTTACATATAAAAGAAAAAGTTTGATAATAAAATTTTTAGTGAGTAAAGAAAATTTAAAAGAAGATGGAGATGTGTTAAGTCGGAGAGTTGGAGGTGATGGGATTGAAAGACGCACTTGCAATTCCTTCAGTTGTTATAAAAAAAGGAAAATGAAACATCACTTTTTTATATTGAGGACCATAGGATCATCAGGAGATTTAATGCTGGATTTCAAATGGCAAGCAACTGTAAAGGATGAACATTTCTAAAATCGTAAGCATGTTATGAACTTAAATGAATATTAATTCAAAAACACTAAGAACTCTAAAATATAAACTTTCCCAGTATTTAATTTATAGAAATAGAATCCTATCTGACCAAACTAAATTCTTTTTATTTGATGTATTTTTTAAAAAAAATCATTTCCATTTATTTTTTTAATTCCTTTAAGTTTTTATTGATGATTTTTGTTTGTCATTAATTTAATATTATATAAATGTTAAACTTAAGTCGGCCGTGAATGGCTATATAGATTTGTATAGTTTTATTAGGGGAGGGTAATTTTAGGTTATTCATTTCATAGTTGAATTGGGTCAATGGATTGAATATTTGATGTAATTAGTAGATGTAGTATGAGATTCGCTACAGGCAGAATCACCTTATATGCTGCACACTTCCCTTTTTGCCTATGGAATGCGATTCATAAATCAGCAAAATGACCGCAGTCCTTTCCTATGGAGTTTTTTTATTGCTCTTCTTGTCAGATAGATGTAGTATTCCTATCTGACAAGAGGCAATTTCTTCTCTTAACCTTTTGTGCTGCCATATTTATATTACATTGAATGCATCGATATGTCAGATGAATTGACGTTGGTTTGACTGCGAACTTTTGGCCTAAGGCTAAATAAGGATAGAATATTTTCTTTCAAATGCAAATCTGTGTAGTCTATTCATACTCGACACTCTAAATAAAAATGCATTAAATTTAATTTGGGTATGGACGTTGCATGGATTCGTTATCGGTTAATTATGTTTTTGGTTTTCATATTTGATCAAAATATGTAGACATTCTGTAAATAATGATACCTTACGGTGAGTGTCTAAAATGTATTTATTCGGATGTCTTTTAAGTTATTGGTGTCTATGCGACATCTTATGATGAATGCTATTGGGTTTCTTATAAATTTTCCTCTGCAATTCCACCAATGATTTTATATTTTGATCGTTTATGTTTATTTTGAAATGTTTTTGACCGTGTAATCTATACTCAACATTATAAAACAAACTTTTATAAATCCATCTGTGCAAACTTATAATAGTATAAAAATTAAAATGTGAATTAAAATTTAAAATAAAAGTTAAAAATAATGTTAAATGTTAAAATAATAATGTTAAATTTTATATACATATGTGTGTAAATAAATGTTTGTGGGTATAATTACTGGCAGTGTCTTATTTTATTCCTTTTTTATATATCTTAGATAGGAATTTAGTATAAAATATAAATCTCTGCTGTTCCACTGAGCTTGTGACAATGGGCTAATGACCGGAATCAAAATATATAAAATAAAATAAAAATTTTTTTTTTGACTTATGTATCTGCCTACTTTATAAATTTCCTAGGTTCAAATGCTTAATGGCACCCTGTAGTGTAGATTACATTAAACTCTATTCTCCGGATTGTTATAATATATATATGTAAACTTATAAATAAATATTAGAAAATATAGTATTTAAAATTTGTTAAAAAAAACAAAAAATATAAACGTCACTTAGGAGCACTTTCAATTATCCTCGTAGACTTTGTCAACTAATAGTTTGAAAGGTAAACTTTCCCATCATTCCATGATCTTAATGTTTGCTATCTGCCTATTGATTAAGTCTTGCTTGTATTTATATATTAACATGGCTTTCTTGATTTTTCTTTTATTATTATTTGTTTCAGTTTAAATATTTTTACATTGTTATGATTGAAATCAAAACCATATGTACATGATTTATTATCATCATAAAAAACAGAAGCTGATAAATTATTATTATCTTTAGAACTTTGTTTCATATTTTGAACTCTTTTTAATAACAACAAGTGCTCTTTTGTTCTTTTTTCCAATGTGCATCTTGACTTAGCTATATAACCACTACCACACCTATACATTTATTTATAAATGATACAATTTATTTGTAAATAAGGTTTTATCTTTACAGTTGTGTATTAATTTATTTATATGTAAGTGGTGCATAAAATGCAATGTCACATATATCTTTATAAATTTTCCTTATGAAACTTGCCTGTTGATTCAAAATATATGGTATTGATATCCAAATTTTATTATCAAAAGAATTAACAACATTATTAATCTTATTTTTATATCTAAATTTTGAATTAAAATTTTTAATAGTATCATAAATATGATCATAATTATATGTGACATTTAACTATTAGAATGCATTTCAATATTTTTGCCTTTATCTGATGAATATTTACAAAGATTATCATTTCTAAACAAGAAGAACTTCAAACCTGCCATTTTGTGTGACATTGGTACTCTTGAATTTATATGGAATGGTTTAATTGTCATATAGTAATTCAGTTTATCTCTGTTTCTAGTTATCTTAAGATCTAGAAATTGAACACACATTAAATGTTCATCTACTATCAATGCATTGATGATGTTTTTGTATGTGAAAAGTGAAATGCTGTTAAAGATTTGTTTGATAAATTAAATAATATAAAAGGCTTAAAATGGATTAAAACAGATGAAAATTTAATGTGTGTTCAATTTCTAGTTCTTAAGATAACTAGAAATAGAGATAAACTGGATTACTATATGACTATTAAACCATTCCATATAAATAAAGAGTACCAATGTCACATAAAATGACAGGTTTGAAGTCCTTCTTGTTTAGAAATGATAATCTTTATAAATATTCATCAGATAAAGGCAAAAATATTGAAATGCATTCTAATGAATTGTTAATGTCGGATATAATTATGATCATATTTATTATACTATTAAAAATTTTAATTTGAAATAGGAATATAAAAATAAGATTAATAATGATGTTAATTCTTCTGATAATCAAATTTGGATATCAATACCATATATTTCAAATCAGCAGCCAAGTTTTATGCACTACCTACATTAAATAAATTAATAAATAACTCTCAAGATAAAATCTTATTTACAAATAAAAATTGTGTCATTTATAAATGGATATGTAGGTGTGGTAGTGGATATATAGGTCAGTCAAGATGCACATTGGAGAAAAGATCAAAAGAGCACTTGTTCTTATTAAAAAGAGTTCAAAATATAAAACAAAATTCTAAAGATAATAATAATTTATCAGCTTCTGTTTTTATGACCATAATAAAGCATATATATATGTATGGTTTTGATTTCAATTATAACAACATAAAAATATTGCAAACTGAAAGAAATAATAATAAAAGAAAAATCAAGGAAGCCATGTTAATTTATAAATACATAGTTAAGATTTTACTTCATTAACGCTTAAATAAATTAATATATATATATGTGCTCTGTACACAGTTAATGAAGCTATTAATAAATTGTCCAAATTTTTACTGCCAAGTGCTTTCAGGACAGTCTACAGTCCCATATTCATGGAGAGTTATTCTGTTAATAACTGTAAAACTATGCAAATTTTATGCAAATTTATATGCAGATATTAATTTATAAATACATGCAAGACTTAATCAATAGGCAGGCAACAAACATTAAGATTATGGAATTATGGGAAAGTTGACATTTCAATGTATTAGTTGACAAACACTACAAGGATAGTTGAAAGCACTCCTAAGTGAAGTTTATATTTTTTGTTTTTTTTAACAAATTTTAATTACTGTATTTTCTAATATTTATTTATAAATTTATGTATATTATTTTGAAAAAATACAGACATTGAATTATAGTATTATATATATTGTAACTGGACCACCATACAACCACTTTATTATCTCATTTGTAACTATTCCTGATGAGCATATTGTAGGAAGGAACCATTGATTGGTTTTCCCCAATACAGATGTCACACTCCCCTACAAAAATATTTCCTGCTCATCAGAGGATGTAGCAACATAGAGACTGGAAACACCTAGAAATTTCTGTGTTTGGTTTCCCAAATGGTACCACTAAAGTTCCATCTTACTACAACCTGACTTACCTAGGTCTAGTTATGCTGGACATAGCTCAGGACACATAAGATTCTTGTGAACAAGTGCAATGAATGACAAGTGATGCAACATGAACAACTGTATTGGTTTTATATAACAATAAATTTATTTCAACATTTGTTAAGATCATTAGTTCTTCATAGGTATTTTGTATAATAAGGCCATAAAGTTTATCATTAGTTGATTTTTTATATAGGTCATCTTTACAATCCATTTTCTGGTATGCACATATTTTCTGGGATTCCATTGATCAATTACTTCTTATTGGTGATGTGTTTATCCATGGTGTCCTTTAAGTTTTTTTTTAGTTGTGACTCAATATTATTCCTTGATCCATGTACAGCTGTATTTTACTGATAAACATGTGCAATTTCTTCTCCTATTGATGTGTATTATTTTCTTAAGCATTTCTAATCCTTCCCAGTATAATCGTGCTTTGTACATGACATTTATTATTCCACCAGCTAGAGATGTATTTTAATTATATAATGTTTATATTTAATTCAGATTGATATATGAGGCATATATAATTTATAAAAGTGCAGATGTATTTTGTTTACATAAGATTTATTTTGATACAGACTTAATATTAGTCTAAAATATAAGTATTCATGAGTTATTCCAATAAAGCTGTATACTGTATACAACCATATAGGTATTTATGAGTTATTACAATACAAACCTATTTTGCAGATCAGATGTAAGTATTTGTTCTTAATTTTACTTCAGATGTATATGCATATAAAAAGATAATCATTTATGATTTATTTCAAGAAAAATGTATTTTGATTATAAACATATAAGTACTAATTCTTTATTTACACAAACATATTTTGATATAAAATGTATAACATTTTGGATTTATTCTAACAAAAATATATTTGCATATAATCATTTATGATTTATTTCAAGAAAAATGTATTTTGATTATAAATGTATAAGTATTAATTCTTTATCCACACAGATGTGTTTGGTATATAAAATGTATAGCCAATTTATCCTAACAAAAACATATATGCATATAATCATTTATGATTTATTTCAAGAAAAATGTGTCTTGATTATAGACATTTAAATATTTATGATTTATCCCCAATAAAATGTATTTTCGCATAAAAATATAATCATTTATGATTTATTTTAAGAAAGATATTTTTATTATAAACGCATATAAATATTTAATATTTCATAAACTTGTTACCTTCATTTTTATCTGGTGTGTTCATCCACTACAGGTTATTATTGCATTTTAAAATGGGTTTAGTTTATTTAAACACAATGGCATTATTTAATTTCCATTGGTATTCACCCAGGCATCCTTGAAGATTCATGGCAGTGGACAGAGAGAAAGCTATTACAGACTAGGCTACAATTCTAATGATTTCCATATTAATACTTTTCTTTTCAACATCCAACAACTGTAGGGTGCACACTTAGTAAAAACTAGATTTCTCAGCTGGATTAAGCATCGTGGCTGTAAATATATTCCAAAGGTGACTTTGCATTAAAATCCATTGTCAACTGAACAACAAAGCAACGCTTAGATAAAACTCTAGAACTTTTTTTTGTAAATTTCAAACTCCACTATTTATACCCTGATCAATTCTCTGGGTTAATTCAACATGACTCTCACTATCTGATTTGTCAAACAGCTTTTATTTAAGCCTGAGTACTTTCCTCTTCTTGATAATTGGATCATTAGTTTTAGTGGGACAGACAAAATAATTATGTAGATTAAACTATATTTTCCAATTTGATAAGTTGGCCTCAAGTGATTATTACACTTTGTATGACAACATCATTTCAAAAATTAAAAATATAATATTTTAATAAATGCTAAACCTTAAATACTTAAAGATGTATTTATTTCATGATTTAAAAATTATAAAAATCACTAATGAAGATTTATCTTTTTTCTCAATTCTTTTAACTCTTGATTATTATAGAAAATAATGATTTTCTTTTAAATTTAAACATTTTGCTTTTTTTTTAAAAAAATAAGCTTATAAAAAAGTTAGTTTCTTTCATATATGTCTGTTTTCCATCAATCAATCACTTTTGGTGGAAGGGGAAAATAAACCTTAAAATATATATGTGAAACAGAGTGTCTGTTTCATTATCCCTTACCAAATTTTGGGATGAAAGTGCCTGGAAGTACAATTTTATTACACACAAAATACATGTCATTTCTTATTACTGCATCTCTACTGGTTTTAGATTTGCTGATGAAATGGAAAAGATGAGCTGGGAAAAGTGAATACCTGAACAGTAGCCTCCAATGTCAGAATAAGCAGATGGAAAAGCACAAATTACCAGTACACATTACCCCAGGACATCATGAGAAAATATCACATTTTAAACACTACCTCTCTTGTACCTAGAGGGATTATCCAAATAAGAGTAGAAGCCAGAAAAAATATTTGGCACTGAGCCAACTCTCCTCATCTTCTGTGAGTCTTAGGAGCTTATTCATTTGGTCTATTCATGAAACCATAGCCTATTCATGAGGTTAATATACACTGCTGGACTACTGTAGGAGATCAACATCCAGATCTGTATAGTGTCAAGTATATACTTTGGAGCATCATGAACACAATGCATCTAAGCAGCTCTGCTCAATCATCCACCACCTCAACATGAAAAACACAAATTTAAGTATCACTAAATCTCACTCAACAAACTTCTTCCATCAGCTATTTTTATTTTATTGCTCTGAATTGTAGCTGCATCCTGGCTTGGGAGACTGAGAATCATGATCAGTTCTAATATAGCATTTTTTGTTTTGATGTGATGGACTTCTATTTTGTTCTATTTTTGGGTATTTTTCAGGCCATATATTATCATGGTGCTTTTGTGTTTCTAGCCACACTTTTCTGTAAGTTATAATCAACATTTGACTTCTTCACTATTTGGGTCTGGTTTGGGCTATGTATGCTGCCTGTTAAATTTCTTCTCTGCCTCTTCCATGGTGCTAGACTACTTCTTTGTTGATGAGACCATGATGGTAAATCATAGTTGCTGTAATTTTGATGAGGCATTTTTCTTTTGTACATGATGGCTCCTATTCTAGGCTCATCATCTTTTCTATAGGGAGGTTTATTTGGCAGCTTGGACACTCTTTCTTTTGTTGCTGATGCACCACAGCTATCATATGCTCTTAATAGTTCAGCAGCCTGCTCAATAGATCAATGATCAGTCCCAGTTAGCATTCTTTCTGCATAACTTAGGAATCTGTGGTAGATCATTCTGAAAATCTGTAGTTCAGATAGAGGGTCAGACATCAGAGCTCTTAATCTGGCTACCTGTCTTCTAAAGAAGGGTGTATAAGGCTCTCCAGATGAGCATTTCTCCTGGGACATCTTGTATTTAATTACCTCCTCATAAATTGTCACTCAAGTAACAACTTATTAGTGCTGTTTTAAAATCCTCAAAATTTGTAGTTTGGATAAACAGTGAGTCCCACAATGCTTGCTCTACACCTTGAGATGACTACATACTATTGCTAGTTTTGCCACTTCTGTCAAGGCATTAATATTGAAGTACCTCTCCAGACTATTTATATATTCTATCAGTGTTCATTACAACTTCCTGAAAAAGTTCTGAATTTTAGGAATTGATTTACAATTCCAGACATCTGGTTGGTTATAGGGACTTCATGACTAATTTTATAAATTTTCTTTTTTTACTGTTTTTGTGATTGTTTTTGTCTTTTCTTGTACTGGACATATATTGCTATTTTTTATTTCCATCTCTTTCACCTGTGTGGTCAATCTATCTACCTTCTCCTGCATGGAGTCTTGAATTTTTTCAGTCTTATATCCTTGGCTTCACACAACTGTGTCATCTTGACTTCTTGCTCAATTAGTCAGCCTTTTACTTCAACCTTCACTTCCTCCTTAACTTTTAATATCCTATCAATCATTTCTTTTATTATTTGATCAATCTTTTCTTTTTGGCTTTCAGTTGCTTTTATGATCTGCTTTTCCATTCTTTAGTTAGCTTCTACTATCTGTTTTTGTCTTCTTTTCTTTGATCATCTCTTCTTCTATTTTCTTCTTCTCTTTGATCCTTTTTCTATTTTATTGTTCTCTTTGTCTCTTATCTTCATGTCTATGTTCATCTCTTTTTATTTTTAATCCTTCTTCTATTTTCTTTTTTTCTTTTCTTTTTGGCTTTCAGTTGCTTTTATGATCTGCTTTTCCATTTTTTAGTTAGCTTCTACTATCTGTTTTTGTCTTCTTTTCTTTGATCATCTCTTCTTCTATTTTCTTCTTCTCTTTGATCCTTTTTCTATTTTATTGTTCTCTTTGTCTCTTATCTTCATGTCTATGTTCATCTTTTTTTATTTTCAATCCTTCTTCTATTTTCTTTTTTTCTTTGTCTCTTGACTTCGTCTCTTTGTTCCTCTTTTCCTATTTTCTTCTCTTTGTTCAACTTTTTTTCTATTTTCACCTTTAATCATTTCCATTAGCTGGACTATCATGAACATCTCTGTTTTCTGTGATTGCTTTTGATCATCTGCTTTGACTTCTTGTTTCTGTTCTTTACTAGGAAGATTTAATTCAGCCTCTGTGTTCATTATCTTTTTTTCTTTTTGCTCTGGTTATCATCTAATTTTTAACTTTTACTTTCTTTCTTTTGTATTTTAACTTTGGTAAGCTTCTCTCTCTATCCACACCATGATTTAACTCCATCTTTTTTGACATGTCTGTTTTATTTTTTCCTACCATTTATGGCATTCATTTTTATGCTCTTTTTTATTTCCACCCTTTTTGAATAAATCACATCACTGAATCATATGCACTGTTCACATCACAGAATCATGATTTTCTTATGCCTTTTCCATTTATTTTTATTTATTGCTTATGTCTAGCTCTTCTATGCCCATGGATAGGCTAGTTAGATTAGGCCCCATGTTGGACACCAAATGTAACCAGACTACCATACAACCACTTTATTATCTCAGTAGTAACTATTTTCTGATGAGCATATTGTAGGAAGAAACCTATGATTGGCTTCCCCCAATTCAGATGTCACCCCCCTACAACAATATTTCCTGCTCATCAGAGAAGGTAGCACCATAGAGACTGAAAACACCTAGAAATATCTATGTTTGGTTTCCCAAATGGAACCACTAGAGTTCCATCTTACTACAACCTGACTTACCTAGGTCTAGTTATGCCACCAGACATAGCCCAGGACACATGAAATTCTTGTCAACAAGTGCAATGAATGACAAGTGATGCAACACGAACAACTGGATTGGTTTTATATAACAATAAATTTATTTCAACATTTGTTAAGGTCTTTAGTTGTTCATAGTTATTTTGGACAATAAGCCCATAAACTTTATCATTAGTTCATTTTTTATATAGTTTATCTTTAGAATCCATTTTCTGGTATTCACATGTTTTCTGGGGTTTCATTGGGCTTTAATTTTTTTAGTTGTGACTCAATATTATTCCTTGATCCATGTACAGCTGTTTTTTAGTGACAGGCATGTGCAATTCTTTCTTCTATTGATGGTAAGCATTTCTAATTCTTCCCAGTATAATCGAGCTTTGTACATAACATTTACTATTCCACCAGATAGAGACATATTTCAATTATATAATGTTTATATTTCATTCAGATTGATATATATGGCATATAAAATTTATACAAGTGCAGACATATTTTGTTTACATAATCTTTTATGATTTTTCCATTAAAGACATTTTTATTATAAACATATAAGTATTTGTTTTTTTTATTTTGATACAGACTCAATGTGTGTCTAAAATATAAGTATTCATAAGTTATTTCAATAAAGCTGTATATTGTATACAACCATATAGGTATTTATGAGATTACAATACAAACATATTTTGCAGATCAGATGTAAGTATTTGTTCTTTATTTTATTTCAGATGTATACGCATATAAAAAGATAATCATTTATGATTTATTTAAAAAAATGTATTTTGATTATAAACATATAAGTATTAATTCTTTATCCACACAGACATATTTGGTATATAAAATGTATAGTATTTAGGATTTATCCTAACAAAAATGTATCTGCATGTAATCATTTATGATTTATTTTGAGAAAAATGTGTCTAGATTATAAAAATTGCATGCCCTGAAAACCATACATAGTATTGTTTTTGACTTCCAACAATGCATCAAGCAGCCATGCCTGACTACATTATAATTAACATTTATTATGTCTTGAAATTAATTAAGTCAATCCCTACATTTTATAATAAGTTCTAGTAATATATATATAATCTATAATTGTTCAGCTAATTTAATATACAATATAGTTTTACATATTCAATTACTACGCCAATACAGAAAACATAAAATCACAATTGGAATTTTTAGATCTAACTTGAAATAAAAGCATTGGGGGGGGTCCAGAAATTAATTAAGTCAATCATTATTTTATATAATAAGGGATTGACATAATTAATTCCTGAACCCCCTGTCAGTTAAATCTAAAAACTCCAATTGTCATTGAAGAAACAGTTAATATATTACTTTTGAGTGCAGGCAATGAAAGCATTTAATATAAAAAAAATCTATTATTTTAGGGATATCTTCTGCAATATCCTCTGAGCTATTATAGAAGGCAAAACTTATTTTATTTTACCAGTTGGTGTCAAAGGCTTCTCAAGTTAAACATGTGTCATAATGAATTCTCATTCTATATGTAAAGGGTTTGATAAAAAGACATATCAAGTAGTTGGAGTTTACAAGTTATACCTGCTGGTAATTTTATAAGATCAGGTTTTTGTTTTTACTTTAAGTTTAATCTCATCCAATTATGTAGTAAATTACAGCCAGATGTTATAATTTCTTTGTTAATTTGCTTTCATCAAAAGTAATTTTTGTATTAAAATCTGTATCATTCTTCTAAAAAAATTACTATTTTCACAAATTTTCTTGAAAAAATTAAAAATATATAAAAGAAGATTCTAAAACATTCATTTTTACTTTGAAATTCAAAACAAAAATATAGGAACTGTCATAACATTGACGTATGCTCTCTTAAGTAAAAAACAAAAAAACAATC
The DNA here is from genome assembly GCA_028023455.1 of Epiperipatus broadwayi. Taxonomy (NCBI): domain Eukaryota; kingdom Metazoa; phylum Onychophora; class Udeonychophora; order Euonychophora; family Peripatidae; genus Epiperipatus; species Epiperipatus broadwayi. The sequence continues at coordinate 4,506,744 of JAQFVV010006276.1, read as the reverse complement.
AATTAGCACTTTGGAAGGGTTTTCATCATATTGTTGTAACTTTAAGTTAAAACTTGATTTAATAGTCGATGATATAACAGTAAAATTGAAAAAATAAGTTAAAAGATTTTAAAACATTCATTTTCACCTTGAAATTTAAAACAAACATATTGGGAACTGGCAAAATAATTTCTTTATTGTAAAAAAAAAATTATAATGGTTATTCAGTACATTTTCCTCAATAAAATAATGATAAAATTGGCAAAATAATGTTAAAAGTAGCAGTTTAAGAGAGAGTTAAATCTGTTTACAAAATTAATTAAAAATATTGATATAATGTTAAATCTTTTCTTTTGTTTAAAAAGATTTAACACACTATTCTACACAAAAATATCAGTTGTAATACTATGTGCATGTATAGCATAAAGCAAAGAACCATAGAAACAAGATGTTAAAAATTTTTGTTTTGAATTTAAAATGCACCCCTCTTTTATGAGAAAAAAATGCATCTTATATTTGAAGTAATATAGTAACATGTAACCATACATATTCACAATTTAAAGATAACTACCAGTCTCCTTATATTTTGAAAATTTCTTTTAATTTTAAAAATGATTAGCAGTTGGCTTTTTGAATTATGGATAGTTTGTGGATATTGGTTTTCTTTGTAATTTTAACTTGAAAAAAATTATTTATTTAATAAGTGAAACAATGTTTGTAATGATGATTATTTTGTAAATTTTGCTTTTTTTATAATTTTTATTATTTTATTGTATTTTAAATATCACTATAATTTTTTTGCATGAAGTTAAACATGCATACTTTGGTATAGATGCACCATTTTAATTTTATTTCAAAGGATTTGGTTCTTAAGATAAATAACATGGCCTTTGTAGTGTTTTGGAGACTCCTGAGTTTTTTGAGTTCTGTATTAAAACCGCTAATTATATTATTGGTTGTATGAGGTAAAAATCAAATCTTTTAATTGGCCAACTCACAAACTGAAGACAAAGCCTATTGTTAAAACATATTCACCTATAATATTAAATTCAACTCAGATATGTTTATAAAAAGTATATTACTAATTTTTCAGGTTATGAAAGTGAACGAAAGTTCTTTCAAAAATAAATTGCTATTTATTTATTATAAAATATTCAATTTCGGCAAATTTAAAAGTGAACGTATAAACAAAAAAATGCTGACGTAAATGCTTTTTTTCAATTTTACGTTATGGAAAAGTAAATATTTCTTTTTGCTAAATCTTAAATATATTTACTAAAATCTTCAACATTTTTCGAAAATAATTTTGTTTTTTTTAGTATACCCTATGAAAATGATTTTAATTTCCCAGAATATACTTTTTTTAAACTTTAAATCACATTCGAAATGAAAATCTCAGCATTTTTCTTTATTTTCTTTGATCAGGCAGTTTCTTTGTTCTTTCCAGCCAATCAGAATGTTTTTTTCAGCTGAGAGCTGGCTGACAGCCAATCACCGACAAGCTTCTTTCTTTGTTTAGCTTTAAATGCGGTTTTATTGATTTTTTACTTGTAAAATAATTCAGAAGAGGGCACCATCTTACAGAACTTTTAAAAACCTAATCAATAACTGTCAAACAAATATCCTAGCATTAAAAATAATGGAATTAGAGTGACGTCAACTGTTGACAAGAGGCCTCGTAAGAGGCGGGAAAAGGGTTAAGTTGAGCATATATACTCTCAACCAATTTAGCCATTTTATGTTTTACTCAAACTTCTGTATTGTTACTTTTCATATTAGTTAAGCAAGTCTACAAATATAAAAAATCTTCATGCTTCAAACTTGACTAGTTCCAGAAATATTGTGTAAATATTGAATTTGCAATTAATAGAGCTATAAATAAATTCTTATAAAAAGAATATCCATATGCTAGGAATATAACATTAAATAGTCAAAAACATGCTGATCATTGCTGAATATTATAGATCATAATATTTTCTTTTAAATACAGAAAACGTGTTTTATATTGAACTATATTAAAAAGTCAAGCATTGGTCATTGAGAGGTCAGCGACAGCTGCTTTACAAGCAGTTGTCCCAGGTTAGTGGGTTCACTTCCCGGCTGATGCTATGACACATGAGAAAAAAAAATATTGAATTACAAATTATATTAATAATATTTAATTGGTATTATAACCCAGTAAGGTATGGTATTTGTTTTTACATAATGACAATTATTCATAATATATAAGTAATATTTCATTATTATATTTATTAAAAATATAAACTAATTTATTTAATAAATACAAATATTATATTTTTTTTGAAAAATAATTATGAATTAAATTTTTTTTATAAAGTTTTCTTTTTACATTTGAGTTAAAAGAATAATAATAGAACGTTATTTTACTCCTCCCTATGTAATTTTGCTACTAACAATTTTATCTTCAGATTTAAGCGTGTTATATATAAAGATGAATATTTTGCTTGCGGATTCCTAAGATCAGAACTGCAATTCATGGATTTTGATTTTCAGTGTCTGCACCCCCCTCTGCCATTGTATTAACCAACACAGGGTAGCGAAATAACTGACATCTTTCCACTTTCACTAAATTTATAAATGAATGAATGATGAAGATTTAATATTTTTTTAAATATTTATTTTTATAAATTACAAAAAATAGCTTAATATTTTCCCATCCAAATTTTGGTGATTATTTTAAAATAAAAAAAAAAAAACTTTCTTTATCATCTAATGGCAGATATTAAAATTTATTTTGGAATGTAATCCTTTAAGCAGCCAGAAATATTTAATTTCTTTGAACAAAATTTTGAATTTTTTTATAAACAAGTGTTTTTACTTTTTTAAACTTCTAGTATGCTTTTAGCTAATCACAACCATTTCTTTTTCTAAGTTAATTGATAATATCATGTACAGAAAGAACCATTGCGTGTGTGTATGTGCAGGTGTGCCAAGACACCAAGATAATTAATAAAATTTATATGTAAATGAAAATGTTTACATGTTCAAATCATTTCATTGTTAGAAATATGCTCAGAGTGTAAATATTTTTTTTGTTTAAAGATGACAGGAATATATTTTTATTTATTGTAACAATTGCCCAAGAATCAATTTTTCAGGCTCAAGCTAGAATATCATTGTGCTAAATTTAACAGGCTGTCGTTATTTTGTTAAAATAATTAATAAAACTCATAAATAAATAGTTAGATTTGCAAATCACTTTATTGTTAGAATCATGTTCTGATTATAAATATTTTTTATTTAAATATAAAAGAAATATTTCTTACGTAGACTTGTGGGAATAATTGCCCAAAGTTTGAAATGTATTTTATATTTACTGTACCATTGCACAAAACTGAATAAGTTGACACTCTTTTGTCACCATAATTAATAAAATTTAAAAGTAAATGATAGTGTTTAGATTTCTCAATCACTTTTATTTAAAAATCCAAATTTATATAAAAATAACATATTATTATAATTATTAATTTATTTCAAACTAAGACTTGTTTTAAAAATATTGTCTCATAATTACAGTAATTCAGTGTGTGATGAAATTGTCTTTATCAATAGTATTTTACAGAGCTCATATGTATTATTCAATTTAAAATAGGGGTAGAATGACAGACTTTGGAAAGTGGGATCCTTGAATCAATTCTGCAGCAATCTTGTGCAAGTTATTTTTAATAACAATATTATATTTCTTTTTTAATGCTGTATTATCTTTTTACATCTTTTACTGCATAAATTTTACTATTTTTAATAGCTAAATTATCTTTTTTATATGCCCTATTAATTTTTTACATGTTTTATTAAACAATTTTTTTTTGGATGTGGACTTGGGTTTGTTCTGTGGATAAAAACTTGTAATTGATCTAAAATCCATACTATAGTCAAAGTCTAAAGAAAACAAAATTATTGTATGCCAAAATATTTAATTCTTAACAAATTTCATAATAATGATATTCATCGAATTTTTTTTATTGTATAAAACTCCTACATGTTTGCACTAGATTAGTGTCTAAAAATGTATCTAGTGGAACAAACAATGTGCTCATTTTTTAAATTGTTATTCACATAATCTATGAATAAACAAAATAAAGAGCAAGGTGTTTTAATGACTTTTAAAAATTTATTGAATAAACAATCTATGTATGAAAAATTAAAACTTTTCCCTTAAATAAATCCTGCCTGAATCTCTAACTGTCAAACTATATAATAAAGTATAATCAATATAATCAATTGTGTCTTCACTATAATTGTCTCTACCATAAAGGCACAGACATTGGAAATATAAGTAGAATAGGATTCATTATAAGTAAAAAGGGGAAGAACAAAATTGTGGAGATTGATAGTGTATTGGACAGAGTATGAAGATTAGTTATACAACTTAATAGCAGATGCCAAATGTAGTTAATTCAGATTTATGCCCCAACAAGTTCTAATAGTGATGAAGTAGTAGAAGATTTTTATATGGATGTACAAAAGGCTTTTGATTAGAGTAAACAACATATTAAAATTGTTATGGGAGACTTTAATGCTAGAATCAAATGAAAGATGAGAGTTCTGTAGATAATTTTGGTTATCGTAATAAAAATGAGAGAGGACATAGAAGAGTTTTCAGAAAAAGAAAAACATTATATTATAAATTTTTTGTTTGAGAAAAATGTTAAAAAGAAATGGACATAGAAACAGCCAAATGAATGTAAAGTAGAATTGGATTATATTTTGACTAACAGAAAATACATATTTCAAGATTGTAATGTTCTTAATATTTTTAACACAGGAAGTGATCATCGTTTAGTAAGGTGCAAGATGCAAAACTAGAGAGACAAAAATTATTAAGAAAAAAAATTTACAGTTGATATTCATAATCTTCAGAAACATTTTAATGAATTTAAATTAGAACTTACAAATTGGTTTTAAGTATTAGTAGATTTTGAACATGATTCAGATTTGAATGAAATTAATAAGAAAATAACTGATACACTTTTAAAAATGGCAACAAAGATAGCTGATACAAAGAAGCAGCAATTGACCAATAAAATTTCTATGGAGACTAGAGAATTTATGAAGAAAAAAAGTAATATGAAAATATACAAAAATGATGCAATAGAAAGGATTGAATATCTCGAATTTTGTAAAATGGTTCGGAAAAGAGTTGAAAATGATCTAAGAAATATAACTGTGAACTAGCAAGAAAAGCTGTAGAAGAGAATAAATGTCTCAAGAGTATAAAACAACCTTTTGGTATTGGTAGGACATTTATATCTGCAATAAAAAAAAGATGGAATTATTACTAAAAAGAGAAATGACATCATGAAATGGGTAAAAAAAATTATATATTAATACAGAACAAGTACCTTCTATATCTTTTACATCTTTGAATTGCCCAGAATTTTAAATGAAGAAGTGAGATATGCAATTAAATTTATAAAAAAGGGAAAGCTCCAGGTAATGATGGGGTTATAATTGATATATTAAAAAAAGTAGGTAAAGAGATAGTATTTTTTTTTACAAAGTTATATACTAAATATCTATATGATAAAGATGTACCAGATAATTGGAAGAATGCAGTATTAACACTAATATTAAAAAAAAAGTGATAAAAAAGATATTAGAAATAACAGACCTATCAGCTTTTTATCAGTTTTATACAAAATTTTTACCAAGATAATTACAACTTGTCTACCGAGAACATTGGATTTGTACAAATTAAGAAATCAAGCTGAATTTAAAAGTGGTTTTAGTACAGTAGATCATATCCAGGTTTTGAAAGAAGTTATGCTTTGGATTTGTACATTATGAAAAGGCATTTGATTCTATAAACATTTCTTCAGTGATTAAAGCATTGGATCATCAAGGTGTAGATCCAGGATACTGTCATATTTTTAAAAAATATTTATAAAAACATAACAGCAACAATTAGATTACATAATGATACTAGGAAAGTTAACATTGAGAAGGATGTAAGACAGGGTGACTCCATATCACCAAAACCTTTTACAGCAATGCTGAAAGAAGTATTTTGTGGATTAAAATGGGAAGTCAAAAGACTTAAAAGTAAATGGAGATTATTTAAGTCATTTAGATTTTGCAGATGATGTAGTTGTTTTTGCAAATAATGTTTTACAGCTGCAAAAAATGTTACAGGAGTTATCAGTTGAAAGTAGAAAAGTAGAACTAAAGATAAATGTTAAAAAGACTAAAGTAATGTTCAATGGATTTTCTCAAAATATGAAAATAAAGATTGATTATGATGAGTTAGAAGAAGTTAACAGCTAAAAATACCTTGGTCAGATTATTATTACATATAGAAACATAATAGATAAAATTAATCATAGAATTAAACTTGATTGGAGTGCTTTTGGTAGAATTAACTTGATACTAAAAGGAATATGCCTATGTGTTTGAAAAGGAAGGTTTTTAATAAATATGTTTTACCAGTTCTTACTTATGGATCTGAGACTTGGACACTTAACAGAAGGGCAATATAGAGACTTTGGCCCCCTCAAAGAAGTATGGAGAGATGCATGTTAAGAGTAACAAGAATAGATCAAAAATGCAATGTATGGGTAAGAGAATAAACAAGTGGTACTGACCTCATTGAAAAAATTAAAAGACTAAAGTGGAGTTGGGCTGCACATATTTCTAAAAGCAGAGATAATAGATTGACAATTGAAATCTTAAACTGGATTCCAAGTGATTGTAAAAGACCCCAAACAAGACCACATGTGAGATGGATGGATGAAATAAGAAAGTGTACAGGTTATTGTGAAAAAGAGAAGTTAAATAACAGAGAAGATTGATTGAATTTGAAGAAACCTTCATCCTGCAGTGGATTGATAATGGTTGATGATGATAATGAATCTATATAATTATGATTTACTTATTAATAAGCCTTAAAAATTAAATAATAATTTAGTGTAAAGTTTTCTTCTATTTTCATTAATAGAAAATGTAAACAACTTATGCTTAAGAGGTTCTGAATTAAAAATAACAAATGGATTTTTAAAACAATTATTTTTATAAAATAAGTACTAATAAAATGAAAGATTTATATCAACAATGTTACTGAAAATTGACTTAGTTTGATGGTCCTAACATCAATAAACAATGTTAGTATGAAAATTTAAAATATAGGACTACCTATATATATATATATGTCTTAATAGTGAAATGATATGCACTTAAAAAAATAAATGATAGTTTAAATATTTTATTATTGAACGAATATAGCTTTCCTAATAAAAAACGCGAATAAGTTTATGCATGACTGATTTTGAATGGATTTTCAAATAAAAAATTTGTAACTAATTATTGATATGTGGGTTAAAGTGGATCTAAATATTGGTAAAGAAGTCTAAAAGTTATGTCAGCTTTTATAACTATTTTACTTCAGAAAGGATAATGGAGATAAGTCAAACTCTTTCTTCTCACCATGTGGGATAGAGTTCAGAAGCAAAACTTTGCATAGAATCATAATGTGGTTGTAGACAATATTTTTAAGTAACTAAACTAGAAGTAGAATTACTTATATAATACCAGAGGCAGTTCAAGAAGGGAAAAGGGACAGTGCAATGTTTTCATGTGTGTGTTTGTGGTGGTAGAGCTTATAAATATAATAAAAACACATTAAAAAAAGGTAACTTGTTTGTAAATATTTTCTATCTCTACTAAAAATTTCACAGAATTGTTCAAAAAATAATTTGAAAATTATTGAAATAAAAATTTCAAATTTACTAAATAAATGTTTTATTTTTAAGATATTATTTAATTATTATTTCAAAAATTGTTTTTTAAACTTTAATTTGTTTTATTTTAGCACATGTTAATCTCCAGGTTTATTTTATAGAAATAATTGAATAAGCACATTAAATGACTAAAGCCTTATTTCAACATGTTTATTGCAAAAGCATTAGCAAATGTGTCTTTTAATTTAAATTTTATTTCATAGAAAGGTGGTGGGGAGGGGCGTTAAAATTTACACTGCACAAGGTGCTTCTTACCCTGCATGACATTGATCACCTACACATGTATTAAAACCAATATTTATATACCATTAGTCATAATTACTTCTAATTTCAGATTTATATTTAAATATGGCGTTTGATTTTAAGTGTATAAAAACTAATACAGTATATTGTAATTTCGGGAAAAAAAATATTCCTAGGATACATACTATACTTACATTCTCTCTGGGTTTTTTAAATTTTATTTCTAGTTTTATGCTTATTCTGTAAATATATTCAATTTCAAGTAAAAGATATATTTAGGTATGATTATAGAAGAGAAAATTGTTTTATATATAAAAGTACATAAGTTTAAATCTCTATAGAAACGGCCACATTTTTAAAAAATTCATTACAATAAGCAACATTTTAAAATTATACACCTTTTTTTTATGAAGAGTCAGTCCGTAAAATTATTTTATAACGATTTAGTGCATAAACTTATCATTTTAAGAAATGTTAAAAGTTTTTATCACATTCTTGTACAATAATTTATTGATGAACATGTGAAATCATTGGGAATGCATATGGGGAGAATAAGATACCTAAATATTTAGAAAATAACTTTCTTCATACTTAAGCACTGCTGAAAGTATTTTCTTCCTTTATTTTTATCGTTTTAATATCAACTACACGTTTATTCTCATCACAAACTTAATAACATTCATTTATTTAAAAGTTCTTTTAGTTATCTTTACCAATACACATTGCTATAATATCAGATAAACCAAAACTATATCCTCTCACCCCTCCCATTGTATACTCTAACAAAATTATCATCATTTAATTACAATCTAAATAAATTAGACACAAAACATCTCTATTTTATAAGATTTGACTTTATATGCAATTTTTCTAATAATCATCATTTTTCAATCAATTTTTCTCTCTTTACAACATTCAACAAAATAACATTATCACTCTTTGAAAAATAATTCAGTTAACTAGTAAAAGAAATATTAACAATTTACTTTATTCTAACAATATTTTGCTTGAATCACTTATATGTCTGCGGTTCTTAAATTCAAGCTATTTTTCCATATAAAAACGCGTAATCTATTATAATTATCTATTCAAGATTCAATAAAAAACATCTAACCCCGATGTGAAATTAAAATAACTGTTCTAAAATTTTATTTTACAGTAGTGGACAATTCTTTTTTTTAAAAAGAAAATTTAAAAGCTCAATTTATTGAATTATAAATTATATAAGAAACTTCAGTTACTGCTTTCAAACCTTTTATATCTTTTAGAATATAATTTTTATTAATTCCTTAACTTTTTGGCAAATTTCTTATCATATATTACTAGTATATCTTTTTTTTTTTGATATTATTTACCACATTTTCTTTTATAATTATCATAACAAAAGCTTACTAGTTTTAACATACTAAACATTTGTATATTTTTACACATTTTAATATATTTTTTTCCTTAATTAATATCATATCACTTTGCACTTCAAGAATTACATTGCATTTATCCTTCTCACTCTGATATTTCATTCTATTATAAATATATCTCTTAATTTTTAATTCATATATTTCTATCTCCATCCTTAATTACACATGCATAACTTTATCAGGTTCACTACTCAAATCAGTATTAAGTTCTTTATATATTTAGTGGTATGTAATGGAAAATAATACACGGTTTAGTCCAAAGAGTAATAATTTATCTACATCATACAACCATGAAAACATTAAATATAATATATATATATATATATAAATTAGAATGTAATATTCTTCCAGTTTTAAACTCTGCATTATTTCTAATTCAAAAATTTCTTGCTTTTTAAACTCTTTCTCATAACATACACAAATAACTTTCACATTTCTTATTCAATGAAATTAAAATTATTTCTTAAATAAATGCTGCAAATTTCTAAAACTATCCATGCTAAACTAAATATATGAAAAAGAATAATTATTTTAATGGGAATTTCAGAAAATAAGTATGCTTATGGTCATGTGATATTATTACTTTATATTTTGGTTGTTCATGTTATTGGCATAGAAATGAATTAGTGAGGTCAAAGTTAAATTTTATCTTTCATGTATGTGTATAATATGAGGTGTATTGTATTGATAGTTGGGTCATATCTTTAACAAAGGATATATTTGTTTTATTTTATGGGCCTAAAGGAATTAGTAGTTAAAAGAAAGGAAGATTTGTTAATGTAAAATTATGGAAGAACAATTAATATGAAAGCAATGATCAGAAAACAATAAGGTTACTAATAATATTGGGATCCTTCTTATACTTTATTTATTTAAGAAATATGATTACAATGTTGATAATAAGGTAGACAAATTATTGTATAAATTGTAGCTATAGATATGTTCCATACTAATCAAATATAAAATATGAACAAAGGAAGAGGGTTTTAATTTGTATTATGTTTTAAATTTATAATACACTGACATGTAAAAAATACATAAATGAAATTATTTATATAAAATATTCATCAATAAAAATTATCTTGAATATATTAACTGAAGATTTATAATATTAATTAAATATATTTCTGGATTTATGTAAACCTGAATGCTAATATAATTAGTAATGAATATTAAATTTCTTTACTAATATTATATGTGGAGTTTATCATTTTTCATTTATAAAGTATTATTCCACTAAAAATTATTTCCACTGTGATATTCTATTAATATGCTTGATTCATATCACTATAAATATCTGTTCAACACATAATGTGAATTCTAAATATAAGATCATTGTAAAAGCATACCATATTAGACAAGTATTAAGTACAAAAATCATTGCACCATATTTTATCTAATAGAAATAACAAATAGAATATGTCATGAGTTTTTAAATTGATAGATTAATTTATAAATGGATATGGAAATTTATAGTTCTAAATTATGTTAAAGCAACATATAAAAATCAGTTATTAAAGCAAGACATGAAAATCAATTAAAAAATTTGTAGATACATCAATAACACAGAATATTAATTAGGAATGGCCAGAAGATCACATAATTGTAAATATGTCATTTTAGGTTATGATTGAATATAGATTTCTTGTTAACAAAATAAACTTATCTATTATTAAATTTTATAGATATATTCATGTCATATCATTGAATAGATAATGGTCAGTCAACAGATTTTATTAATTTTCTGTTCTAAAGCTGAGTAGGATGGATTCTGAAATTAGATATGTAACACTGAAATATTCCCTTATGGAAAAATGCATACTTTATATAAATGATTACAAATAAGGAACATCAAAACATGAATAAAGAGATAGGTTTAATTTCATTTTTTATGTGTAATCTAATTGTATGTTTGTAAATATTCTGTTATTCATATAGCACATATATATGTGTAATATTATATATAAGATCTAACTCCTTTGAGAATGCACTTTAATAAACTCTAAGGTTGCTGTTCACAGGAGAGTGCATGACGATTATTAAAGTGCATGCTCAGAAAAGTTAGTCCTTATTTATAATATAATTAGAACACATATTTGCATAAATAGGATATTTAAGGATGGATAATTATATACTTTATTTTATCTAGGTCCTCTGAGGATCTGGTGGTAATTATCAAAAGAATTATTGATTTGTTTGTAAATCATAAATACTAAGATTATATCCAATGATAAATGCATATTTAAATACTAAGATTATATCCAATGATATATATAAAAGCATATAAGCATCTTATTAAATTTCAAAATTTATTTAGTATTTCCTATTGTATATATATATTGTAACGGGCACATACGCCATTACATTATTTATTTTAAAATTAGACATGAAAAATAAAAGTTGGCAAATTAAAACTTTTTTTTTAATAATTAAAAATTGAAAATTAAAAATCATCTAAACTCTAATATATAAAATCGCACAGACAAAAAATTATTAAAAGAAAACTTTATTAAAGAAAAAAAAAGAAAAAGTTTTAAAACTAAATATTAAGAAAAAGACTTGAAAGATTTAAAGATAAAAAACAATGTACAATAATTTCATTAATTCTATTGTATAAAATGAAAATGATTATTTTAATTAGTAAAAGTAAACTAGCCCTTGGGCATTCCAAAATGTAGAAGTAAAGGTCAGAATGGAGAGAAAAAAACAATAGAAACTAATAGCCAATAAAAGAAATCCCTCAGGAAACGGATCTTAACGAAAGGGTCATCATCATCATGATGTAATGCACACTCGATCCAAAAGTTGATTATAAAAGGAAAGAGATGTTATTGAGAGATATGATATGTGTTACGTCGGAGAGAGTTGGAGGAGAAGGGATGAAAGATGCACTTTCAATTCCTTCAGTTGTTCTAAAAAATGAAACATCATTTTCCCATATTGCGGACTATAGGACATCTGGGCCTGGCAATAAAATACCAGCTACAATAAAGGACCAATGGCTAACTGCACACCAATCTCCTCATGACTTTGTGAGAATTAACATCTTTCAAATTACAAGCAATTAGAAACTATGGACTTTTTCTAAAAATAGTAAGAACTATATAGTTAATGAACATTTTCAAAACAGTAAGAACTTTAATTCCAAAAACTTCTTAATATTTAAATAGAAGTAGAATTTCCTATCTGACTAAATTAATTATTAATTATTTTATTGAATATATTTTTTTAAACAAAAAATCATTTCCATTAATTTATTTTTTAATTTTTTTAAATTTTTATTATGATTTTTTTTTGTATAAATAACTTTTAATAAATGTTAAATGTAAGTCATGAATGTCTGCATAAATTTGTAAAGTTATGTTAGTTTAAGGGAGGGTAAATCTTAGGTTATTTGTTTCATGGTTGAATTGGATCAATGGATTGGATATATTGGTGTAATTAGTAAATGTAGTATGAGGTCCGCTACATGCAGGATCGCATTATATGCCGCACACCCCCTTTTTGCCTATGGAATGGGATAGTAAGATGAAAAATGCAGTCCCATCCTATGGAGTTTTTTTATTGCTCTTCTCATCAGACAGATGTAGTATTCCTGTCTGGATGAGAGTCAATGTCTTCTATAACCATGGTGTTCAAATGTACATTCCTGACAGTATGGTAGTCGTGCTGTCATATTCATGCTACATTGAATACATCAATGTATCAGATGGATTAACGTTGATTTAACTGCAAACTTTTGGCCTAAGGTTAAATAAGGGATAGAATATTTTCTTTTCAAATGCAAATCTATGTAGTCTATTCATACTCGACACTGTAATAAAATATTAAACTCATCTGTGCGAACTTATAAAAGTTAAAACGTAAATTAAATTCTAAAATCCAAGTTAAAATGTAAGTTAAATTTTAAAGTAAAAGTGATACTAAAATAATTTTAAATCTTATATATGCTTAAATAAATGTTTGTGTGTGTGTTATTACTGGCAGTGGGTTCTTTTATTTGTTTATTTTTTAATTGAAATATTATTAGATAAGAATTTATATTTTATAAATCTCTGTGTCTCACTGAGCTAGTGGCATTGGGCTGACGGTCGGAATAAAATCTATAAAAAATTTTTTTTTCTTAACTTACGTATCTGCCTACTATATAAATTTTACAGATTCAAATGCCTGGTGGCACCTTGTATGGCAGATACAGTAAGACTAACACACATCCGACCATTATAATACATATATACATATTATATTATAATTTAATAATTTTAACAGATGCAATTTTTTAAATATTTGAATATATGAAATATCTCTGTTATATTTTACATTTTGAAAGGCTGATATTTGAATGTAATATTTTGAATGCTAGGAACATTTACAGTTTACTATTTTCATTGATAATTATACATTAATATCTGATTGTAATTTTTCTAATATGAAAATATAACAGATGCTTCTACATATTTAATTATTTAAACATTTACATCTGTTAAAATTATTAATTTATAATATCTAGCTGATAGGTGGAACAGTCTATTATTTTTAAAGAATATGTGAAAGACTGTTAACTTTTTTTTCTTAAACCATAAATAAAAACTATAGTCCTTTAGCCTCAATATAATACCAAGAGAATACATTTAAATGACTCTTTTGAATGCTGGAAACATTTACAGTTTACTATTTTTATTGATTACTCTCTATTAACAACTGATGGTAATTTTTCTAATATGAAAATATAACAGATTGTACTGGTCAGTTTTATCTGTTCATATAACAAGATTAGCATTTAGGCAAAAGTACCTCAAGTCCAATCATGTGTGAAATACATAAGTCAGGAACACTCATGAATTTTGCCCTATTTGCCTATTTTCCAGATCTACCAACTTATGAGCAACAATCCTGATGATACCAATCTAATTTCTCTCTTTCCACTGGCATCACAAAGTGTAGACACAAAGAAACTCTAATTTGGAAATAATATAGTGAAGGCTTTTAGTAAAAAAATATCATAAGTTTGACACATTTATAGATTGTGACCTTTCACGTTAATTATATATATATATATATATATATATATATATAATTAGTGGGATATCAACTAATCAGAGCAAACATAATTTTTCATCAAAATATAATATTTTAAATAAATTAAACAATGATTCTGAAAGGTATTATATATGTATGATTTATTAATTTAAATAAAATACATGTAAGTTATTTGATTATATTTCTCCATTAGTCGTCATTGGCCTCTTTACATTTATATAATATGAGATTTATCTTTTATTATTTAAGAAATGACAAATGTATCCATTGCTTTATTTTAGTGTGGCTAATTAATATGCCAATAATCAATATATATAATATTTAAATGGTGCTAGACTATGAATAATTTAGAAGACTTTGATCCACCTCAAGAAAGAAAAGATAGCACTTGACCGAGTACTAAGGATTAATAACTTTATTATAAAAATATGATTAACTTTAATAAGTGGAATGATATCAGCTTATGCTCAACAAGAAAACATGAGGGAAAGCTAATTTAGAGTATAAGAGTTGCATCACCAAAATAGCGCACACATGAAGATATTAATAAATGAAAAAGAAATCTGCTTGGTAAAATCAGAACATTACAACTTAAGGATATTAATAGGTCTTTATTTAGAACAAAAACTTAAGATAGCAGTGCATGCATGATGACAAATTTATGTAATCCAGTCTCAGATCCTAAAAGGTGCTTCAATTTATGAACAAAGAGTGGTGACCAATTTATGTCAGCAGACTTTGGCAGAATAGGCTCATTAATGAAGAATAGTCCACAGTGAGCTATGTTTGACTGTTTTTCCCAAAGCAATCCCATGTCAAACTAGCTTAAATGACAAATAAGACCCAAGGTGGGTTTAAAAGCCTTGTTCTTGTACTTGGAAGTGAAGAAACGGGGTTCAGTTTTTCCGATATGCCCCGTGAACAAAGCACAGTATATAGAACATGAACAAGGGAGCCTGTATGCATTGCATGCAACACTTAAAATAAAATACATATAAGACTTTTAAAATAAGACTAATAAATTACTACCTATATATATATATATATATATATATATTGGAAATATCCATATATATATATATATATATATATATATACTAAACTGGAATGGATAAATGAAATTTATTAATAAAATAACAAACAACTGAAATAAAGAATTACCCCTTCACTGTTACATTAATTTATATATAAAACTTCTCACAATGTTAAAACAAACATGAAAATTTGGTTCTAAGTGCTTTTATGATATAGTACACAATTATATATATATATAAGAGTTAGGTGGAGATTATTGATTTTGTAGAATAAAATATTGATTTAATTTCACATAAATAGATTTGAAATTTTAGAATTAATGCAGAAATCACATATTTAATTAATTAAATAATAAAAAAATAAATATAAATATTAAGAAAGAAAAAAAAGTATTTAGTTCTGAATATTTAGTATTTTAATAAAATTTGATTAAATAAAATTTTAGGTAAAGAATTAATAAATACCAAAATAATTAACAATGAAATTAATGTAATAAATTAATTAAAGTAACATATATATATATATGGATTTGAACTCAGACTTCAAGATAGTGTGGATGAAAGGTGGGTGCTTGAAGTCTGAGTTCAAATCCCCTATATTTACAATTAAACTCCAGGTTTGTTTATATGAATTTTATTATATAGAAATGAGGAGATAACATTCATTAATTAGAGAAACACTTTATACTTTTGATGTTACTAAGAAACTGTCAATTACTACTAATAAATAATTCCTGAGGCACAGCTAGTTTTTCTCATAATAGCTCTTTTGTTAATTATTAATAATTGATAGTTTCTTAGTAACATCAAAGTTAAAGTGTTTCTCTATTTAATTGATGTTACCTCCTCATTTCTCTCTCTCTCTCTATATATATATATATATAGATATATAGATAGATAGATAGATAGATAGATAGATAGATAGATAGATAGATAGATAGATAGATAGATAGATAGATAGATAGATAGATAGATAGATAGATAGATAGATAGATAGATAGATAGGCCAATATTTTACATGGTAGATTGATGTTAGTATCTTTTACAAATCAGTGGTGAGAAAAGATATAAAAAACTAAAAATCTTTTGTGTATTGTTTTGTTAATTTATCTTTTCTAGTATTGCCTTGCTTTTCATTAACCTCATTTCTTAAGTCAGAATCAAATTGATATGTTAGCTGGTAAAAAACCCAGAAATATTTTGCAAAGATTAAAAATGTCTTATATAAATATCTTTGTGATAGCAAGCTAATTGCCAGAGTGTTTCATTCTGATTTTTCCATAATGTAACTAATAATCATAAAGAGAATGCTCTAAAATAGAGTTAAAAATAAGCTTATCATATTTGATTGATATTTGCTGTTATTTGAGAAATCCATCTGCCAAAGTCTCATTTGCTAATATCGGAAGATAATAGGAAAAATCAGAGAATAAGATTTAATTACTAACTACAGAGGTAGAAATTGTTTAAAAATCAATCCAAATCAAAAAATGCAATCAACTGAAGTATAGAAACTGAAAGTACATCAGAAACCAATCACAAAATAAGTGGGTGATGAGTTAACCAAAAAACCAAATGAGTGAATGATGCCCATGAAAGTTAAATTCATGGGAATTCAAGCTGGTACATACCTGAGCTCAAATTAATAATCTGAAAGACTTAAAGTGTGATCATGGAAAAATTAGTAAGACTTTGTTACTTAATTTTTTATTAATAAGCCTAAATTAAGTAATTAAAATACACAAAATCTTAGAAACAACTAAAATAAAATATTTCATAGTTTATTTTGTAATTAATATTTTTATCTTATATATTCCATGAGAGTACACCAATTAATATTTTTAAACATATTTTGTAATATTCAACTAAATGTTCTGAGTATTCAAACAGAAAAGACAATCTTTATAATTTAAAATTAGCTTTCATTAATGCTTAACATGCATCCAATATAGCATTATTACATCTTTAGAAATTTGAGCTTTTATGAACACTTGATATATATTTTAATATTAAACAACATTTAAATTTGTTTTATTTGATATTCAAATTACTTAAATCCATTTAAATAATCCACTTCTTTGAGAGAGATACGCTTGTGCTTTTTTGTTTATTGAGAATCGATCTTTAGCTATTGCCAAAACCTCTTTAATCTTTCATTTTCTGTTTTTCTTCTCAATACATACAATTGCAGCTTTTAACAAATCAAATTAATGGCCAGATTTTTGATCATGGTCCATAAATATTGAAAAGTATTCAACATTCTTATTTGTTCTATTGTATAGGTATTTTTACAGGGAAATTCTCAATGAGGTATTAGCACTTGAGTCTCTATAATATTCAAACTTACATATAGATTTGTTGCATTAGAATTTGTAGACAACTTGGTGAACTGATTTCATGGGCAGTTTATTCTTTGAATTATTAAGCAGTTTGTTTAATAATGGAGGAGTTTAAAAGCTTACCTTATAATTATCTGAGCAAATTCTTTTTAATTTTTGAGCAACTTTCAGGATATATGGACAGCTAATACATTTTTTAGTCTCCATAAGTTGAGGTTGAGGGGTTTTTTGTTATAAAATTTATTATTCATATTAAGAATTTTATTATTATATCCTGTGTCTATGTTTTTTTTATCAGTGCACAATTTATAATTCCTGTATAAAAAGTCTTCCAATCTGGAATTTTGTGTGACATAAGTGTTAAAGACTTGGGATGGATCTCTCCTCTTATGTTTATTGGTTTTAATATCATTCTTTAGTTCAGAAAATTAAGATGTCTTTGAACATACAGATATAAAAAATTAATTCATTGATCTTTACCTTCCTTTTCTCTAATCCAAGTTGAAGATGATGGAAAAATATAATTGTTGATGAATTTTTTATCATTTGCATTTCTGTTAGACAGATTACTATCATAAACCTACTGAATAAACAGTATATTTGTGTTAATTATATTTTAAGATTTAGTGAGGAATAAGCTGTAAATAATGCTTCTAAAAGAGAGCCCTGTTGAACATCTATTCTCCATTCTATATTTTTCATTTGCTATTGGAGTGATGTCTCTGTTGACCTATTTTAGGATATCCATGATGAATTCCTTTTTGTATAAATCATAATTAATAGTTTGCAAAAAATTTTCTATAATTTCAATAGATTCAGTTCATGGTTCAGAGCCATACAGTTCTTTAATATCTAACAAAGCAATTTTATTAATGGCAATTATTTGCAGCTTCTTCTTCACTAAAATTGAAAATACAATTATTTCAAATTTTTTGCCTTTGTACAGAAGTACACACTGTATGTTAGATATGCTGATGACACATTAACCTGTTCAACAGAAACACAAATTATAAGAATTCATCAAGAATTAGAACAAGCATCATCCATCATCTTTAACTTGGACCATAGAAAAGGTAGGCAAAAATCAAGGAATATAAACTTTTGGATCTGTATATTCAAAGGTATCTTAATTTTCTGAACCATAGAATGAGTTTAAAACCAATAAATATAAAAGGAGTGATCTATCCCATGTCTTTAACACTTATGTCATATAAATATTCCAGATTGAAAGGTTTTTTTATACAAGAATTATAAATTGTGCAAATTTGAGGCTGACAAGAAAAATAACATAGTGCATATGTCAAAAACTTACAATATCTAGGATATAATCAGAACAAAATTCTTAATATCATTAATAGATTTTACAACAAATAAAAAACCCTACACTCTCAACTTATGGAGATTAAAAATGGATTACCCTTCATATATTCTGAAAGTTTTTCAAAAATAAAAAAGATATGCTCAGATAATTATAATGTAAGCTTTTAAACTCTCCCACCATTAAACAAACTGTTTAACAATTCAAAGAATAAACTGTCCATAGAATCAGCTCACCAAATTATTTACAAAATCCAATGCAATCAACCTATGTGTAAATTTTCATATTATGAAGAATCAAGAGGTAATATCTCAATGAGACTATCCCAGCAAAAATACCTATACAATAGAGCCTATAAGAGTGTTGATTAATCCTCAATATTTATGGACCATTATCAAAAATCTGGATATAAATTTGATTTATTAAAAGCTGGAATTGTATGTACTGAGAAAAGAGAAAGATTAAAAGAGCTTGGGCAATAGTTAAGGATCGATTCTTAATAAACAGCAAAGACTCAAGCATTCCTCTTCTTGAAGAAGTGAACTATTTAAATGAATTTAAATATTTTTAATATCAAATCAAATAAATTTAAATGTTGTTTGATATTGAAATATTTGTCAAGTGTAAGCTCAAATGTAAAAAAAAGTAATAATGCTATGATTAAGATATTTTACATGTCAAAAGCATGCTAAGCATTAATAAAAGATAACTTTAAATTATAAAGACTATTTTTCTTTATGAATGCCCAGAACATTTAGTTGAATATTAAAATTATCCAGAAAAAAGGAAAAAAATATTGTTTTTTGTTATATATTTTGTAATCAATATTTTTTTTCTTTATATATTTCATGAATGCATATCAATTAATATAATCTTATATTTTTCTTCTAATGTATTTTTTTTAATAATGTTCTGGTATTTTATTAATTAATTATTTTTTTATCATGTAGTAACTTGAACTTTTGTAGTATATAAATATTAGTGGCAGGACTAACCCAATTATTATATATTAATAAATTCAATTTTTTAAAAGTTGTCATTAGTTCTTTGACACATCAGTCTATATAATTGCTGTATTGAGATAACTGTTGCCTTATTATTATTGTTAGTATTGATTTGATTAAAATAAGCAATTGTTCTTATTTGTTATATCAGCTATAGTGATTAACCTGTGATGAATTGCCATGTTTGTATGAGCTAGTTATGGATTAATAAAGGGCTTAAATGTGAAATAAATTAAGGAGGAATTTGAATCTGATATATAGTTGTTTGGTATTGTAGAAATGACATTCTAATCTGTTATATTGAAGATATATTACAAATCAATAATATTTATAGTGACAAGGGATATAATCTCTTCATTTGAATCTATTTTTTTATGAGAATGATTGCCTGGAAATATGAGTACCCAGTCTGACCATCATAGTTACAAAGGTCATTCAGTCAAAAAATAGTCAGTATAATTGTTTCTAACACCTGTTAATCCAAGTACTTACATCCATGTACATTTTGGACAATCTATATATAAAAAGAGGTAGAAAATTAGGTTCTTGTTACAATATATGTGTATGATTTAATACATGGAAATATTTTCATCAATTACATTTGTTAAAGTTAATAAATTATAATATATATATATATCTAAAATGGAAACATATAATGCTTTAATATATCCTATTGCAGATTTTTTCAAAAACCTTTTCTATAAGAAGATGAACATTAATTATGCACCAGCCTTGCCATTTCCTATGTGGTGAAGATTTCCATAGTTTCCATAATTGTTTTATATTTTGGTTAGCAATAACCAGAAATAATAGTCTCTGCCATAAGTCTTATGCAATTTTATATTGCTAAGACTACTACTATATGGTATGGCTGAAGATCTATCAGCCCCATATAGCTATTTGAGTTGGATAGCTGGGTTTGAAGACATGTAGATGTCTGAAAATTTCAGATTTTTTACTCCAATAGATAACTTTTAGATAGATGCTTGAATTTAGATTGGTATTTTTAGATCGAGTGTCTGAACCTACCCTGACACCTCTCTGAGGAGTGCCAAAGCACGAAACCATGGTCAGGGGTTTGGGAAAGGGTTCCTGACAGAAATATTTTAAGTGCTGTCTCTGGCTAAGCATTTATCATAAAGTTTGTAGAGGAATTGGCAATCCTCGTTGTTTTTGAACAGGTAATTAAAATGGCTACTGATTTTGTGACTACCTAAAATATAAAAAAAGGCACTGGTAATGAATAAGCCATCTTTTTACTGTGAGATGTTTTTAATAGACGTATGCATAAGCTTAGAAGTTTAAGCAACAAACATCAGACACTTATTATATTGACAGTGTGTTTAATAGAGTTAGTGGAGACATGATTTTATTTAAACTGAACAAAAGAATGAAAGAGAGAAAATGTATTAAAAAAATTTAAAAAAAAAAGAAACAAGATAGATAGACAAAACAAATATAAGGGAAACAGAAAGCAAAAGTATTAATAAATTTTTCCCCCCGAAAAGATAATTAAATACATTTCCATGTAGAGTTAAAAATATTTTGTATTTTTGTATTTTTTACATTTTGTTAATGCATTTTTTATAAATTTCAATTAAATCTCTTTGAGCGAATGTCAATCTTTTTCTGAATTCATTAAGGTAATTTTTTTGTAAAAAAAAGTTAACGTGAAGGATCAAAGATTTATTTGTTTCATCATACATAAAACATCTGTTGATAAAACAAAATATTTTCTGAAAGCATATTTATTTTAATATATAACTGTATACTCTTTATCGATTTTGTGTGTGTTTATATAACTTTTTAAATTAATATTATATTTTAGCAGTAATAACATTTTTTATATGTTTTTTGTTCATATACTCAAAAGAAAATTTATGAAATGTAATAACAGAAGATTAAATCACTAAAATTCGTTTTGCTTTTTTGTGCTTTTAATCTTTTGTTATTAATGAATAAGTTTAATACTTGATTTATTAATTTGACTTAAAAATGAATTGCATATATAAATTTTAATGAAATATAATAATGATGTGACTTACTAAGGGGAGGGGATTCTACCTATTTAAGATTGATAGATTGTTAATTAAATAATTTTTATACCTATGAATAATACAAAGCATCATATATAAATGATTTTAAAATTAATAGAATATGCTTTAAAACTGAATTTTAAATGATAAAATAATTATTAATAAAATTCAATTGATCATGCTAAAATATAAAATGTTCTTAGGAAATTGGTGTACCAGATAATTGTGTGTTTATATGGATTAGACATTGTAATTAAAATGAAATACATTGAATCAAATGATTTGACATGATACAGAAGTAAAAAAAACCTGCATATACGATTTGTATGCTGGATAAGTAATTTAAGAGAACAATAATGGCTAAATGAAAATATGGATTCAGGTTGATAAAAAAAAATCTCCTCAAATTTAGAAATTCTGATGAAACTTCAAATTGTTACTGAACGTCATTAGAAATATTAAAAATCAGATGGGTTTTTTGATGAATAAACTAAAATAAATATCCTAATATGGTCATTTGCTGAATCCAAAAGTGACATAAAGGGCATTGAAATAGTTGTAAGTTTTTATCTTTTTAGACCATTAATCAACAACAAAGGACATTGTAATCGTAAACTAATACTGGGCAGAATTATAATTAAAAACTTAAGACAAATGTATTAATGTAGGGGTATATCTTGAAAAATGGAAGTCAGAAATATTAAGATTTAGAAAAAATTTTTAAAATGAAGATCAGAGTTGTTCAAGATATACTTTCAGAGACTTTGCGTAGATGTAAAAATTAGACATTGGAAAACAAAAAAACAGACAAGTTGATATTTGATCGCACCATACCAATCTTTGTGTAAAATGATCAGGTTTATTTTGGTCAGGCCATGCATTGAACTACTTTATTAGAAAATCACATATTGTTTGGAAAAAAAATATATAATCAGAAATGAGGCAGTTTGGATTCCAGTGTCACAATAATAAATATTTATTTGAGTAGAGTTAAAAATAAACTAAATATATAATAGGTTATTCTAAAGAAATACAACTTATATGATGACTAGTTGGAAATAGCAACTTGAGAATACCTAATAATAATATTTAATAATAAAATAAAATAAAAACATAATGACTATAGAATATTGAGATTACTTTAACATCAGAGTTAAGCATTAATATGATAATTTCAGTTTTCAAGGTTTACATATACTACTATAACATAATTAATAGCACTCTCTACAATTATAACTTACTGTAATCAGAAAGGATTTGACCTCAGACTTGCAAGCTTTCTACAGCTATCCATTCCATCTTATACAATACATATGATCACATACATGTGAAAAAATAAATGATCCCCAATACTGGCCTTTTGTGCTGAACCAACACCTATCAGTTGGTTCAGGTCATTATCTTCCACAAATATATATAATCAGTGCTCAGTTTATATTAAGATAGAAAATTTCAAACTTTAATTCTTTTCTACCTTGTAGAGAACTTGAAAGTCTGAGTTCAAATCTCTTCTAATTACATTAAGTTCAGCATAGACAATAAAATTGTGTTTAAATATTATAACATACATAAATATTAATAACATTTATTAGAAAATGAAAAATAGGTTAAGTTGTAATCATAATACATTTTTTTATTTCAATAAAATAGTAAGAGTAGTAATTAAAGTATTCAATCAATAACATCAAAAAACTATGCATATACAGAGGCATTCACAATAAAAACAAATGATTTTAATAATTCCTATATTTTAATAATTAATTTAATATAAAGTCATTAAATATCTTTTTTATAACTTCATCCATCTTACATTTCTGTTTATTTTATTTACCTATTTAATTTCATATTTATTTTTACAATGAATGTACTTTCATCTATTTTCCTTTAAATTTTTATTTTATTTTTAAATATACCCAAATTCTGGATCATCTCTAAAACTGTCCAATATTTTTTTCAAAAAAATAATAGATTTAAAAAGAACAATAAATAAATGGGAAAAAAATCAGATGTATTAATCTTTAACTGAGGTTTAAAGTTTATATCTGTGCTAGAGATAATTTACTATTGATAAATACTCTTCATATGATAGAGATATATATGAGAGATAGTGAGCTGGGCCAACTGATGAGTGCTGGTTCAGCATGAAATGCATCTTGGGGGTCATTTGTCTTTTACTGTATATTTATTTATATGAATTTAAAAAGAATGTGGGAGTATGAAGGTTGTTTAATATATCTATAAAGATATTGCACATGGGAAAGAGAAAAATGAATATCTCCATGCATGTTTAAAAAAAAATTAAAAAAATCAGATATATTAATCTTTAACTGAGGTTTAAAGTTTATATCTGTGCTGGAGATAATTTCTAGTTTAGTAAATGATTAGTAATAATCAATATTGTATTTATCTGAGATAGATGGTGTTAAAGTTATGAGTGGAATGAGTTTGACAGTTGTAGACAAAAATGTAAAAAATTAAAAAGATATTAATAGATTTATAAAGAAACAATAATAATAATGTGAAAGGCTGAAACTTTGACAGATGTGCCTTAAAAATGTGGAAATAACAGCCAATCAGATAGTAATAATAACTGCACAAGGAATTATCAATTCAGAACACAAGTCAGAGATTTTATGAGAAAAAGATGGAACCCACCATCTTCTCTACTTAAATTTATATATAAATAAGCCAGGCTCAAGTATTTTGAGCTAAGAGCATGAAGTTTTAAACACCTTCACATTTAATTCACTAAATATTATATATAAATAAACAATGTGAAATCTTTCAATTTACTACACAGTAATTTTCAAATCTAATGAAATGATTGTAACAAATGTAAAGATATTAAATTTATTAAGCACAAGCAGATGATATGATAATGATGTGAAAGGCTGAAACCTTTGGCAGATGCACCTTAAAAATGCTTAACTGACAGCCAATCAGATAGTAATAATGACTGCACAAGGAACTCTCAATTCAGAACACAAGTCAGAGATTTTACAAGAAAATACTTGAGTCTGGCTTATTTATATATAAATTTAAGTAGAGAAGAAGGTGGGTTTTACCTTTTTTTCATAAAATCTCTGATTTGTGTTCTGAATTGAGAATTCCTTGGGCAATCATTATTACTATCTGATTGGCTGTCATTTAAGCATTTTTAAAGTGCATCTGTTAAAGGTTTCAGCCTTTCATGTTATTATTATATCATCTGCTTGCACTTAATAAAAAAGAAACAATAAATAAACTGATATTTTTTCAATAATGATATCCATAAAAAAATAGAAAAATCTTTATGTATCTTTCAACAAAATTAAATAAGCACATTGAGTAATATATTGTTAGTCAATTTCATAGTAAATGTTAAAAGTAAAGAACAGGTTTCATTAAATTCAATATTATTATGATAAATATGGAAAAGGCTTCAATTTGGAGGCCAAATATTGAAACAAAAAATCTATAACAATAATATTTTTATAAAAATAATGTCAACACATTGATAACTACACTATGAAAGCCAGAAAATAATCATTTTAAATAAGAAAAAAACATGAACTGTCATTACATATTTTTTTTAAACATATCAGTCCTCACTTTATTTTTAAGGCATGACATATTTGTACATAATTTCATATAAACATCTTTATCTTATCTATTGCATCTATACCAAATGCTATTCTTAATTTTATTCCTATATTTTAAAAGATAAATAATACTGAAATTCATTAAAATTTCAAGTTTTTATCTTTATGCATTTTAAAAAGTAACCAATTAAGGACTTTTGATATTAAACATATTTTTTCTTTTGTAAGAGAATAGTTTTATTCAATGAATTGAAACCACATGATTATGAATGCTAGATGTTTGGCACACAAACTGTAAATAAAACTGTGTATATTATCATATCAGCAGCAGTCACTCACAAATGATGTATGGCCATTTCAATTCCAAAATAAAAAATA
Source organism: Epiperipatus broadwayi (assembly GCA_028023455.1). Taxonomy (NCBI): domain Eukaryota; kingdom Metazoa; phylum Onychophora; class Udeonychophora; order Euonychophora; family Peripatidae; genus Epiperipatus; species Epiperipatus broadwayi. The sequence continues at coordinate 4,480,620 of JAQFVV010006276.1, read as the reverse complement.
GCAATACCAATTAAAATAATAACAATAATAAAAGTACATCAGAGATTAGTTTTAAGATGACTATACAAACCCATATCTAAAGCACAGGGCATCCTCAACTTCATTATTCTGTTCATTTAATATTTTGTGATGCTATCCCTGAACTTCAACTGTGGAAGACTTTGTTTTTTTAAATACTTCAATATTATGTATAATTCTGACTCTCCAATGTATCCTATTCTCTAATATATATTCCCTTTGGAAGTAATAACATTATACTTTTTTAGAATGTCTTTGAGATAACTTTATTATGTAAATGGAATCTATCTCCATATTCAAATTTACCATAAAACATCTTTTTAGCAAGACTTATATTGTATATGCTTGACACATATCTAAATTGAATTACAATACAATTTTATAGTAGTTGTTGTATAGTATTGCCATTGTATTTTTAAAAGTTTAAAGAGCATTGTTAAATAAAAAAATTTTAATACTGTATGTTATGTTCAATGAGAGTTCAAATCTCATTTGCATTCAGTGATTAAAATACCTGCTCTATATACAACAAAGTTAATTGTGGTAGTTATTTAACTGTGATGCAATAGTCTATCTTTTAATCTGTTAAAATTAGCAGCAGAACACTGGAATCTGCACCAGACTTCAATATCTAAGTCTAAAATGCTATAAAATATTTAAATCGATTCACATTCTTAAGTTGATAATTGTCTGAGCTAAAACTTTGTTCAGCATAGTAAATTTCTCTTAATAAAAAAAAAACTTGCTGAAGATGTTTTTCTTCACTGACTGTTAAATCTTTGTGTTTCTGATTATTTATTACTAAATCAAAGTCTTTTATATGTGCCATTCAAAATGTTAAGTACGTTTTATAGTTCACTTTTTGAACTAGAAAAAAATTGTCAATAATCTGCATTCTGTAAATCGTGTTTCCAAAAAGATGAACTTCTTATTTTGGTTTTTAATTGATTTAAATAACTAATTCCATCATTGAGTCTCTATCATATCTTCATTCATGTTTTATTAAGTTTATATCTTGATCTCTGTTTTATTAAACTTACTACAAACAGCTCCAAAGATAACTGTCATAAAAATCAAAAACAATAATATAGCGAAAGTACACATCTTTGTTAAACACCAGTTTTTATTTCAAATGCTTCAGTTTTTCTACTACAGAATAATGATATCATCTCATTCCATCATACATAATTATATAATATGAATAAACTTTAGTAGACAACCAACTAATTTTGAAAAATACAGAGGCTAAACTCTCCACACAGTAATAGTAATCAATGGATGCAAGAAGGTTTGTGCATAAAATCTCATCTAGTGCCTACTCATTCAATATCCCCAGACTAGTTTATAGCATGTGGGTTTCATCAGTGAGAAGCTTTTGGGTCTGCCAGAACTTCTGGATTGGTATTAAACCATTAAACATCACATAATCACCATTTCTTATGCATGCTCAAGCTGTTAAGACAGGCAAAACTCTCTATACAGTAATACCACTCACTGCAATCCAGAGTAATCATTGAATGAAAGAAGGTTTGTGCATAAAATCCCTATCTACTGCCTACTCATCCAATATCCCCAGACTAGTTTCTAGCTTGTGGCTTTTAACAGTGAGGAGTCTTGGATCTGAGATTTTAGCCTCTGTGTAAACAGCTTCTACAAGCATAAAGAATGGTGATCATGTGATATTTAGTGGTTTAATTTTGAAAAATTCAGAGTCTTGTTTTTAATTGAGTAAAATGCCTTGAATAAATCAATAAAAGCAATATATTATACTTTTGTTCTTGACATTTTTATTGCATTTTTCTGGCATTAAAACCCATGCCAACACTCCTTCATCATTCCCTAAAAACACATTGAATCTCTGATAACCATTCGTCTATGATAGGAAACAACTTATTTAACAAATACTTGAAAGTTTATAGTAATGAATAATAATGATATTCAATAATGCTTACTGCAATCTAGTTTAGTCTTTTTATTTTTAAAAAATAACCAATTTGGCATGTTTTATTTTGATGATTATTTTTTATCAACTGCTTTGGATAAACAATTTTCTTAAAAGAAAATATTTTGGATTTTATTAATTTTGAGAAACAATAATTAATATTTCTTAAAATTTTATGCTAAATAAAAATATATTTTTTATTTAAAACCATGCATAGTTGACATAAGGTTTACAAATTTCATTATTTCTCCTATATTTGATCAAAAATATAATTAATAACATTTGTTAATTGCATGAAAATATTCTAGACCACTCAAATTTAATTAAAATGTAATATTTTTTTAATATTTTTATTATCTTCAATAAATATTTTAATGTAAAATATTAATAGATACAATGAAAGAATTACATAATTATTATAGCCTTTAGCTTTGGCAAAAGCTAAATGTTTAATCAAAACTTTGTGCCAAAACACCTAAAAAAATTATAAAACTTAATTTTGCTTTAAGTAAACTATTGTGAATATTTTATAATGTTATAATTGTTACATATAAGAGCTGCTATATCAGTTTTTATTTATTCACTAGCTGTAAAATAATTTTGACACAGCTTATTCAGATGTTAAACATCTTTAAATTTTTAAAAGCTAGTAATGTCGATGATAAAAAATGTAATTTAGAATTAAAAATTCTCACTTAATTTTACTTTAATTGTAAAAACTGTTTTAAAAAGATTATATTAATTTTAAAGTTGATAAACCATATTCAACTTTTATATTTTGATTTGCTAGTTTAAAACTAAACCTACAATATTTAATTAACTTTGAATGTAAAATAGGATATTCTAGTTAAATATTTTTAAAATTAATTTAATTATTAAAAAAGAGTTTAATAAATTAGTAATTAAATTAGGATTTTTAATAGTTGAATAAATGTTGAATAAGTAAATAAATATTATATTTATTTGATAATATTTAGTTTAAATATTCTTAAAAATAATTTAAAAATCTATTCTGAGATTTGTCTAGATTTAAAATTGTAATAAATAAATATTAAATATTGTATTAATATGTGATTCATTAAAGATATGCTATAAATTTTATATCATGTAATATTTTATTTTTATCATGGTTATTTTATAGTTTTTAATTAATTATTTTTATTCAACCAGAAAGTGTTTTTAATTAATTTCAAGCATCTAAAAAAATTCATTTGTTGCAAAGTTAAAATTTTAATTAAATAATTTTTGATTAATAATCTTCCTTGGTGATAGATAGGTAAAAGATTAAAACTAATCAGAAGAGAGGTTGTAAGTTCAAAGGTAAATAAATAGTAGTAAATTATTGTATGACCATGGATACAAATAAGATCTACAGTATACACCAGTCTCTCTTCATTTTCTCAAGATTCTCAATCAATTTAATTTTGTAACAGTTGAATTTTAACTCTACTAAAATTTTTAAAAAGTGTAATTTAAATTTTTGTTTTTATTAAATTAAGAAAATTAGGCTAAACTTTTATTGACACAATTGTTTGAGCAGAAACACTAAGGAAACTGATGTCTCTGTAATTGCCAACGGAATGACAATATAATTCATTATTACAATATTTTAGATTAATCTTGTTTAAATTTGCTATGATGGAAAACTTTGAAAATTATTGTTATTGCTACTATTATGACTGGAGAATAATTGTCAATTTTAAAAATATTAAAATTGTCAAGGAATATTTAATTCTATTATTGGCAAGAATATTGCCAAAAATGCTAATAATTTCTTAATAGCTTTTTCATAATATTTGTAACTCAATATATTATTTAGAATTTATATGGAATGAAAACTTCAATTTAAATGAGAACTATAAATTGACATTGCAAATATTGCTAGATGTTTAATAATAATTAATTCGCAAAAGAAAAAGAATTGACTAAAAGAATTTATAATTCAGTAATAATAATTTACTTGTGCTGCATCATTTTTTGAAAAAAAAAACACTTTTTGCTATTGTTTTTAAAAAAAAAAAAACCAAGAAAAACACAGCACAAAGTTTTTTTTTTTAGTATTATAACAATTTTCATTTGATCTCACCAATGAAAGAAGAAAAAATAATTTCTCTTAAGGCCGGGTGATGAAATTTAACTTACTAAAAATTGTTTAATTGATAAAATATGTGAATTTAAAATGTTTTATTGAATAAAATTACAATATCAATTTTAACTGCAATAATAACTTGATATTAAGAAATTTAAATATTTTTTCTACTTTTCATTATTTATACTGCCTGAACAAATGTTTAAAACTCATAAATTATTTCTTTTCTCTGCATGTTGTTATGGAAACTGCTGAAGTATTGAATTTAAGAGTTAAGTCAAACATTCTCTCCTGTAAGTGTTCAACCATGTTAATGAAAAATAATAATTGAAATGCTTTATTGTTCCATTTGATATTGCTAATATTAATTTTTAATACTTTGAGTAATGGATTAATTTAATTTAATAAATCTACATTAAGGATATGTGATATATTTACTGCAGTACTTTGAATATTTATTATACTTTAAAACTATGAATACATTGAATGAATGACTGTTAACTTACCATATACTTCATAATACAATGAATTAAATTTACCTGGAATATCTGAAGAAACTCATTATTAATTTTTTAATTATATTAAAGATTATAGTATTTTAATAATTTTATCTTATATAATGGATGTGTTTGCTGTCCACAAGATGCTACTTCCAACAGTCTTCTTCATAATCCAAGTAATGGAGAATTGGTCAAGAATGAAATAGAAGAACATTATTATTTAATATAATTTATTTATGGTAAAAAAGTTGAATTTATTTATAATGTGAATTTATACTATATTATGATATGCATATATTATTGGTCATGTTATATGCTATGTTCTAAAATATGAACATATTTTGAAGTAGTATATGCCTCTCCTTAAAAATATGAATAATTTATTTATAAAGATATAAACCATTGCTGACATCTGAATAAGCTGATACACATTTATATGGTTTATTTATTACTATTGCCCAATGTTAATATGGCCACATTTGGTATTAATTAATTGTTGTTTGTATGATATTTCACATTGGTTGTTGTTATAGTATTTTGATATAGATAGTAGAATTATTTTTTCTATATTTAAGAGTGTTTTATATGCTAGTATATTTTATGGATGGTAGTTAGTATTAATCATTAACTTTGTTAGCTTATTTTGCCAAAAGAGATGATAGTATTTAGGCTCTCTTTTATTATTTGTTGTCTTGCTAGTTTTTATATGCTCATAGCATATATTTTAGAAATTGTAGCTAAGGCTCTTTTTATTTTAAGGCATTTTGTATTTAGTATTATGTTACTGATGTGCATTCCCATTATTTTCTTGGACTAGTCACAAAATCTTATAGCCTTTAATAGACCTGAAAAGTAGATACATCCATATGAGCAATGCCATCAAACTTTTATTTTGCCTTACTTTATGATTACTGAAAATTGATCTTGCTAGTGTTAGTATGTTTAATAAAGCATGAGTAATATTTTACTATAGCTTTATCTGGCATTTTTAGTGGTGTTATCAAGGTATTTAGAACCTCTAAGAGCATTCTTGATGCGAAAAATACATTGTAAATGTATTAGTCCCATGATTTTGAGCTTTGCTAGTTGCAAAGAGTAAATATGACAAACAATTGGTTTCTAAAATTTTTAATGTTTATTTGGGGCATAAATAGATAATATACATCTATCTTATAACTACTTCACTGATGGATTGGTAAGCTATTATTATTATTATTATTATTATTATTATTATTATTATTATTATTATTATTATTATTATTATTATTATTATTATTATTATTATTATTATTATTATTATTATTATTATTATTATTATTATTATTATTATTATTATTATTATTATTATTATTATTATTATTATTATTATTATTATTATTATTATTATTATTATTATTGAGTATGCAAAATATTCATGAAGCAGACACTACTATATGATGGCTATTATCATAGTGTGAATGAGGTGATAAATGGGAACTTTTGATAATAAAATAATACAAAAAGTTGCTTTAATATAACAGATTATTTTTAATATGATAAATTATTTTTGCTAACCCAATGGAGTCTATTTTAATAAAACAGTATGTCAATTTTAATTTTTTATCTTTCTGATAAATTTTGAAGAAGCAACTTTGTGAAAATTTTGATCTATGTGAATTTAAAAAAAGACTAATTATAAATTGTGTTGTTATTTTGCTGTAAATAAATCTTTGTTATTGTTATTTAAGTAATTTCTCATAGTCCTTTATTCTCATCATCCCATTTGTTAATCAGAAATTATCCCAATTATAAAACATAAATCATTTTAAATATTAATTAAAATATTAAATACTTATAAAATATTATACAATTATTTTAGTGTATTTACTATAAGAGTACATAACATTTGAATTTATAAGAGTCACTATTTATTAAATTATTTAAGCATTAATAGAACAGCTAAGAAGAGGTATTTGCTTAATAAAGTATTGCAATTTGTTTTGTCTATTTAAATAATTAAATTTGCATATGTTAAATTATTGTATATGTTTATTTTAAATCATTTTCATATTAGAAGATTATAGTTGTTATTATTTTGATAAGATTCAATTTGCACAAGAACCTAAGTTATATTTAGGAAATGTTAATGTAGATTTATTCTAAGATGTTTACAATGGCAACCAAATCCCATACCCATTCTTAATATCTGAGTGTAATTCTAACTTATTCTTTATTTTAATCTAAATTTAAGAAATCATGTAGCACTTTATTAAATTAGTAATAATAATGTTATTATCATGATTAAGACATTAGCTTAGGGAAAGTGGATGTCTTATTTATTGAATTTTTACTAGGTTTTATTCAATATTGAACGAGTCTAGAGAATCAAAAGGATTTATAAAACATATTACCTTGAAATACTCTTATATGATTTCAAGAACCATATTATTAAATTTATTTTAATATTGAAATTTTACATTCAAAGAATACATTTTGAGTAGCATAAATTATCAAAGAATATTTTTAATATTTTAAAAATTAAATAGTATTTTATCTGATCAAAGCTTGTGGTTAAACACCTGTAGAGGTCCCTACTATCACATTTTACATGCATATTCTCGAGGTTACAGCCTCGGTAAATATTACTTAGAAGGTGATTGTAAGAAGATTAAAGGATTTTTATAAGGTGAATAATAATAAATGTTAGTTGTATTAGATCTTAAAATAGAAAACTTTAAATGTAACCTTAATGGCATATGTTTATAATACTAAGATTCTTTTATGTATGTTAGAGTGAGTTGAGGTTTCTCCTCCTCTTAATTTTTAATAATGTTACTTTGTATTTTATTATATTTTATTATAATACTTCCCCTATATATCTTGGTATTGTGATATATGATATTAATTGAACCCACTGGGTGTAGCTGCAGCTAATAATAGAATTTACCATTTTTACTTTTACATTTGTGATTGTAACTTGTACTTTGTCATTCTTCACATTGTCACTTCATTAGCTTACAAAATGGCACCTGCGATCACTTATCTCTTGATTCATTACACTATATATACATAATTTTATCTACTGTTGTTGAAAATGTTTTTTTTAAAATAATTCATGATACAATCCTGACATTTTGCAAATCACAGAATACATTATTCATAAGTTAACTAGGCCTAATAAATGAATTATGTCAAATTTAGTATTTAGCATAAAATAATAGTTAAATATTTTACTAATAAAATAAATTTGTAAAAACAAACTTTATTAAAAATTGTTGAGAATTTGCTATTTTGCAATCTCTCAATGACATTTTTACTCATCTCAAATAAATGAGAATAGCTAAAATAAAATTAAAAGTTATCAACAAAATTTAATATACACCTGGGTCTCTTTTTACGCGGATTTATTTAATGCAATTTTGAAGTTACATGATTCACGTTTCTCCGGAAGTCGAACTCCGATAATGTGCTATTACTTTAAATAATAAATTTTGCGTACTTACATCATATTGAAAGTAATAGCACATTATTGGAATTTGACTTTCATCTTAGTAATTTCAATATTTTCAGTGCTTTATAATAGTAAGATTTCATGCAATAATGAAGATAAATCATGATTTTCACATTTTATGTATACACACATTAAATTTTACAAGATTATAAAGTAAATTTGTTCAAACATTGCACATGTTAATTTTGCATTTTAAATCACATTCTGTTTTTGCTTTTTGAAAAAGAACATAATCAATTATTAATCATTTAGTGTCCGCAAGTTTATTTTTAAAAGGTGAGTAATAGCAGTGGGCACAATTAAAATTGAAAATTAAAAAATTAAACACAAAAATAAGAATTTAATTTTTAGTTGTTAGATTAATTACTAATTACGTTGTCTCCAGAAAACCATTAACACAACATGAGAGTGACATTCGCACTAGTTCTATTTCCTCTTGTGAAGAATCTGATTTTTTACCAGTTTGCAAACGAACCTGTTTATCGGCAAATAGCAGTAATAATTAAAATGTGTATAAAAATGTAAATTACTGTAAATTATGCATAAAAATATATTGTTTTGAATAAAATTAAATATTATAGTTAAAAAAAGTTTGTCTTGTATCAATTTTTTTCAAATTTGAAATTTTTTATTAGTCATATTTTATTTCCTTAATTTTTTTTGCACGAATTTTAAAGTAATTTTATGTTAGTGCTGTAGCCAAATTATGTTCTTAATTATGGCAATATACCCTCACATAATTATATTAATAATTTTTATTAGCCATTCATTAAACTAGAGATTATTTATTTAATAAATAATATTTCTGTAAAGTAATTTCAATACACTATTCTGACACAAGGTAGAAATGATTTCTATCTGCCTTTAATATCTTTAGATGGGGTGCAATCATAAACATGTAAGACATGTGAAATAGATGTATGATCCCCAAGATGAGCCTTTTTGCTGAACCAGTGCTCATCAATTGATTCAAGCAACATTCTCTTACACATATCTTCATCATTGTTCGTGAGAATGATTTATTGAAAATTATACTACAGAAATGTTATTCATTAAACTCAGAGAATTACTTTAAGGGAACCTCTTTCACCAGTTGTGCTAATCAGAGATATATGGTTAAGAGGGTTCCTGTGAAACGTATATTAATTTTGTATTGTGACAATTCATAATTCATAATTTAGTTATTGTTAATATTGCATATTTATTTAAATAAGAAGTTAATATAGGGCATTTAAGTATCATTAATAATAGTATAATATATCATTCTGTAATCTGTCACTTACATAATTGATTAGTGATATATATATATATACCATTATAAAATAGATTTTTAAAAAACATTATAGAGATAAAACGAACAGACAGCCTTTAATAGCCCATTGTAAAACAGAGGACTTTACAACAGAACCCCTCTATGAAACAACAGTGAATAAGAAATCATTCATTATTATTTTTATAATGCCAGATGATAAAAATTAGAGCAGCTTTCCATCCTAGTTTTATACTCTAACAATGTTTGATATTTATCAGAGTTATTCTGAAAATTTTTTATCTTTTAGAATTTTAAGATCCAATTTAAAAAAAAAAAATGGAAGATACAGTTTCTTTTAAGAACTTCCTGCAGTTTTTTAAAATAAATTTAAAAGCTTTTCTAGGTCAAAATAAACATTACTTTGAATAAACTGTATTTAAATAGTTTCAGTTTTAGTGTCTACTGATATTACAGATTACAAGTTACGACTGAAACATTTTGTTGCAAAGAGCATTGGATAAGAAAAGAAAATGAATTTAAAAAAGAAAAGGAAAAATGATATTTAATATATTATTAAAATTTAATAGTAATCATTTGTACAAATAAGACATTTGAGCTGGAACATTTAAAATAGTTAAGTGTATTTTAACATCGATTTCAATGGATTGTAGAAATGATAAAAATAAACCTCTGGTGTTCATTTATTATTAACAGAATAATTTTAATATAAATCTTAAATTTATGCTATAATAAAATTATTCAACCTATCCGACTTTCAATCTCACTACATCAAAGATTTTAAATAAATTAGATGTAATGAAGAAAAATAAAAATTTATTAGCAATAGATATATTATATGATAATAAAATTGGATACCAGATATTTGGGATTGAATTTTAAATAAAAATATATTTAACATAGACAAGAGAGAGTTAAAATTATATAGCATGATGGGAAATGCTTATGATAATATTAGATTAGTCATCTTGCAGTTGACTGCAGAGTACTGAAAGTATATATATAATCTTTATCTGTTGTCCTACTGGTATTAATGCTGATTTTCTAAGCTGAAAATCCCAGTTCAATTCGGGAAGAGTGAAAACATTATTTACAAAATTTGAATTGTTGAATCTTTTAAGCACTATTAAAGTTTACTCTGAGTTTGTAATAGTAACTCAAAGCTATCTGGATTTTCAATGAGCGGGAAAATCTTTTATTATTTTTTTAACGAAAAAAAGTCTATCTGGTAAATTTATCTCCCCAGTAAAGCATATTTGATTTGTAATAAAAATTAAAAAAATATTTAAAATGAAATGTCTCATTATGTAGTGACATCCACTTGTCAAGATCATGTACTGGATTTTTAATTAGGATATAACTTAAAAAATATTTTCAGGTTACAAAAAGGTTTAGAATTGTTCTTTCAGGTAGCAGATTCATGGCCAACTTATCCAATCATTTAAAACTGTTCCAGCAAGTGGCTAGAAATAAAATTAAAATGGAAAGTATTAAAATCTTTTCATCACTTGAAAGTCTTATAAATAATGTCTTTTCTTTTGCTGCTCTTCCTTGAAAGGTTACTGATGAAACTTTTAAATTAAAGTGGGCTATTTAAAAGTTATTACTTTTTATACAGTTGCCTCTCTCTTTTTCTCTCTGTATGTATATATATAGTGCATGACACCAAAATACATTAAACTAAATGGAAACCCAAAAAAAATTGAAGAAAAAATTCATATAAGATAAAGAATCTCAACATATATATACAAAAGTTATTATATAATATTTAATAGAAGTTGTATTGTCTATATTGAACAATGTAATTTATTAGGGATTTGAACTCAGACTTTCAATCTCTCTACAGCTGTCCATTTCATCCTATACAAGCAATACACATGACCCCATATGTGGGACAAAGATAAATGAGCTCCAATGTACATATTTTATGCTGAACCAGCCATCATCAGTTGGTTCAGATTACCATTTCCCCCTCCACACACGCACACACACACAGCCATATATATATATATATCAATGCTCAGTTTATGATAAGATAGCAAATCTTTAAATAAAGAACAGGCTTCAATCTTCTCCCTGCTCTAATTCTTCAGCCATCCATATCATTGAAAATCTGATGATGGAACATTTAAAGCCATTGTTCATGCCAGTCATACCCATGTTTTCTTTTAAGTTACTCTGACTCCTCATGTATAGAACTGTAATATGTCCATTTTAAAAGAGGTATCAGTAGAATATAAAGTGAGCACTGACTATATTTATGTGTGGGAGATGATACTCTGGACCGAATGGTGTGTTGATTCGCACAAGCCTGTCCATTAAAGTTTGAAGATTTGCTATCTTAATATAAACTGAGAACTGATTATATATATATATATATATATGTGTGTGTGTGTGATGATGATATAGACTAACTGATGTGTGCTGGTTCAGCATAAAATACATGTACTGAAGATCATTTATCTTTTCCACATGTACATGGTCATGTGAATTGATAGTATAGAATGAAGTAGATCAATGTGTGAATGTAAAAGTCTGAGTTCAAATCTCTTAGAAGTTATTATATATACATATGTAAATTTTAATTCATGATTTTATTCTGCATATTTTGACAATGATGATTGAAAAACTGTAGAATAATGAATACAATTTATTACATGTTCAAGAAATGGAAGCTATATGAAATAGTAGTTAACACAAAAAACCATTTTACATTGTGTCAACTTAAAAATATATGTATACTCACATAAAAATATAGAAATAATTTTAAAAATGTTACAAGCAGTAAAAGAATAAAACCATACAAAAGACTGTTATAGAGATTTATGTTAAAAAGTTGGCAATTTTATAAAAAAAAAAACAAAAGATTACATTTAAAATTATATATTAAAAATCATTGTGTAAATAAAACTTTAATGGAAGCTTAAATTTAAAAAAAGATTGTTTTTATTTGCTAAAAAATTTAAGAGTTTTTTACATTTTAAGTCAAGGTTCTAAATAACAGAAAGGAACAAGACAATGGTATATATAAATTTTAAATAATATTTTTATTTTTTTATTTCATTTAAAATTAATAAATTATGAAAAATTTAATAAAGTGAACTTTTGGTTCGGCTGACAAGATTATGTAGCAAAAAAACAACAACTATGAGACAAAAAAACCTAAAAGTAAACAGGACAAAAAAGAGCATACTTACCAGTATAAAATATTTAATGGTAAAAGATAATTCAGTAACATCTGTGAAATGATTTAACAAATAGCGATTATTAATCTATTAACATGAAAATTCTAAAATATACTTTAGTTACCAAATATTCATTACCAATTATTTGGAAATAAATCTAAGAAAAGTCATTATGCATAGGGCAAAAAAAAGAATGATTTTAAATGTGAAGATAAACTGATAATACAAATATTGATTTTTTTCTTTTTAAAATTAATAAAAAAGGTGTGGAAAAAATGTACTTTTCATAAGTTTTTTTATTACTATTTTTTTTTACATACAATGTAAACTTTTGTGTATATTAGGAAGAGAAAATCATTCTTCTTTATACTATAGGTAAATATCATTCTGTATTGAACAAAAGATGAAGAATAGAATGAACCCATCTATTCTGGAAACTTTGATCTTTATAAGTTTGCTTTTGACAACTTTAGAGAAAATTCAGAATGAATGTATCATTCAGATAAATCATAGCATTTAATAATCATTAGACTAATAATCAACTATGCAAGAAAATAGGTTTATCATTAAATAACATTTGTTTAATAGTCAATTAGAAGTTAATAATATATATCTGGCTGATATATTCATTTTATTGCAAATTTTTATTCATATTGGCCAGTGGTAATCTTATAAATATTAACAGCCCCAAGAGTGGATGGATTTATTTAATTCTTGACACTCTGTTCAACATACAGAAAAATACTATTTATCTATAGTTTGAGGGAGTGTGTTTTTTCCTTTATTATTATATATATATATATATATATATATATATATATATATATATATATATATATATATATATATATATATATATATATATATATATATATATATATATATATATTGTTGAGCTATGCTTATTCCAAATTTACATCTATCAACTATTAAAACAAGGTTATCAATAGAATCTATATTTATCCAAGTATAGTTGATTATTAGTCAGACAAATTTTTAATTGCCATATTACATTTGGCTGTTATGTTAATTTCAGTCTGAATTTTCACCATTTCTGGCAAAGGTAAGTTTAAATATCAAACACTGCTTTTACAATAGAGTGCTAGTAGCTTTTGGAGAATGGTTTTCTCCTTTTAAATACAAATACATTAAGTATGCTCAATTTTCATGTTAATAGGATGCAATGCAAAAACTCATTAATTAAAATTCTATTTTTTAATATTATATTGTTTTTATTGAAATTTTTTTATGTAGTTTAATTCAATACTGAGTGTAGTTCACTACAAAGTGAAGATTAACAATATTACAAATTAACTATAGCTTAGCACTGCTTTCAACCAGGCAGGTCATATTCATAGCATAGGATAAAGTCAGATTTGTAAGGCAGCACTATGAATATGATCTTTCCATCAAAAACAATGCTAAGATGTAGTTAATTTTTAATATTGTTAATCTTTCCTTTGTAGCAAACTATACTCTGAATTGAATTACAAATTAATAAGAAAAGAATTAAAGTTTATAGAATTATTTACTGTAATAGTTAAACAGCATTAAGCTGTTGCACATGCGCTTTGCAGATTTTAACTATAAATGACTGAATACAAACACTTCAAACACATGATAAAGTCTTTGGGAAAAGATAGAATGGCCATCTATCTTTTTGAACCCAAACGCTTTTGTATGGGAAAATCTTAAGTGTCTGAAAGTGAAAGCATGAAGATATTAAATAATCACTTTAAATTACTTTTACATGCTTGAATGAATGATGCTGGTGAAAATTACTAGAATTTACGATACGTCATTCTTATTTGAAATTAAATATATGTAAGTAAATCAATTATTTTATATAGCGTGATGTTTTATAAACTGCAATAGTTAAACAGCGTTAAGCTGTTGCACATGCATTTGCAGATTTTAACTATAAATGACTGAATACAAACAGAATTATTTACTTTAAATTTTTATTATTATAGATTTGACAACTTCCATATTTCTCTATTCTTTTTTATTTCATAAAAAATTTCATATAAATAAAAATACAACAAAAGACAAATAACCCTCAAGATGCATTTCGGGCTGAATCAGCACTCATCAGTTTGGCCAGGTCATCATCTCTCATATGCATCTTTATTACATGAAGAGTATTTATGTAGAGCAAATTTTCTCATTTTTATTTTCAAGTGTCAGTTGACTCCATTCCCAACTGTTACATTATCAACTTTTTGATAAACACGTAATGATTATTACTAATCATTTATTAAATTAGAGATTTGCTCTAGCATTTATAATGTTTTCAATTATGTTATTAACTTTTTCGATAAATGTATATATAGGTTTAATTTAATCTAAAATCATTATTTACTATTTTTCATAAAAATATTATTAGAAATTGCATTAATATTTTTAACATTTTTATTTTTATCAATCATACTTTTTTTGCTTTCTTCTGATCACAGTTGTAATTTATTTTTTCGTTTTGAAACAACAATAGACTTTTTTTAAAAAGGTAATCTACAAAATACTTTTGGTAAAATTGCTGTAAAACATTTTGCAAAAAAACAAAAAACATCCATCACATCATTACTAATATCAATCTTCCTAATGCCACCATGTTGCCAATTATTACTGATGCATTTTGATTAATCTTTTTTTAATTTAACACCATGTATAGCATATATCATAATATTTAAATTTTGAAAATATAAGAAAAGATTATAGGATTAAATGATTTTTTTATATAATCTAAAAAAATAATGCAAAATACTCATTGGTCAATATTTACATTAAAAGTTCATTTGAGATTTTTTTTTGTTTACCTTGAATTCAGTTTTCTATAGATGATTTGTAATAATCTTAATAACTATTTTATATGTTTTTGATAAATCTGAATATTTCTTTAATCATTTTTAATACCAATATAATTATGCATTCATCCGTTTTAGTATATAATTATCATTCAGAGATTTTGTACGTAGCTCAGCAACATTTTTCTATTTTTTTATTTGTTTACTTTAAAATTAATTTCCAAGAGTTTTTCTAACTTTTATATATTTAATTATATTTTTCAAATCTTTATTTACAATAAATGGCATTTTATTTGATGTTGCTGATATTGTGTAGATTATATTATTTTCTTGCTTTTTTACTACTATACAATTTTTTCTGGAATTTTTCACATATTTAATGATATTTTTAAATCACTTATCATCTTTCATCTTATTAAAATAATTTTACAAGCAACATTGTTTTAAATTTTGAAACATTTATTTTCTTTTATAAAGTTTATTTCCCACACTTAATAGTTTTATTATCATATATTATTATTAATTCTTCTTAAAGAATTACACAGTTTCAATTCTTTGAAAAGATTTATCTGAAATTATTTTTATATTTCTGCTTTTCTGTAAAGGTTAGCTGTGACAATTAAAAATTTACTGTTGAATTGCTTTTTTATTTTTATTTTTTTCTGTTTAGATATTTGTATCCATTATCTTTTTCTAAATTTTATTTATCCAAGTAAGTTTAAAGTCTTTTAATATTTTAAAAAAAATTGCAAGATAATATAGTTAAGAAATTTAAATCATTAAAACAATATATGATCACATTTCTCTTGCTAGAATTTGCTACTAGGTAGCAGTATTGTGTGGAAAAAAATGCTACTGTTTTAATAGCTTGTGTAAACATAAGAAAAAGTGATCAATGTGATGTTTTAATGGGTTAATAGGAAACTAGCCAAAGAATAATGGTAACTATGGTTATTAAATGCCAAAGACATAAAAATATATAGATAGTGCTGGAGTTTGCTCTGGTGCACTATTGTGTAGAAAAAATTGCTACTGTTTTAATAGATTTGTAATCATAAGAAAAAGTAATCATGTGATATTTTAATAGTTTAATAAGAAACTACCTAAAGAATAATGGTAACTATGGTTATTAAAAAATAAAGACATCAAAATATATAGGTACTGAACTGGATTCAGATCTGTATGACTAAACAAGTAAATTATCTTGGATTGAAAACATGATTGTATTTTCAGTTTGGGTTAAAAGTTTTATTGTTAACCAATCAAGTAAAATATGGGAATTGGAAAATACTTTACATCCAAAGATCTAGCTGCATTAATTCCAAGTTCAGAGTTCCTTACTGATAAAGGCCACAAGCTAGAAATTACTTTAAGGGTGTTGGAGGGAAAATACTGGATAGGGATTATGGTGCACAAGTTTATAGTATCTAT
Organism: Epiperipatus broadwayi; assembly: GCA_028023455.1. Lineage (NCBI taxonomy): Eukaryota > Metazoa > Onychophora > Udeonychophora > Euonychophora > Peripatidae > Epiperipatus > Epiperipatus broadwayi. The sequence goes on along the minus strand of JAQFVV010006276.1, from coordinate 4,463,891 downwards.
TTAATATTAGAGCTTGACCTTGGTGGCACTGTTGTGTGGAAAATTTTGCTACAATTCAGAAATTTATGGATATCAACTTATTATAACTGCAACCCCAATCTTCTTAATTTAAATTTGGAGCAGAAGGATCTCGATTTGATAACAAATAAATTTAATAACACTATTCTTCCTCAACTACATAAATCCTTTCATAACTTTTACAGTGAAAATACTTCAATCTTGGCTAATACCAACCCTTCATGTGATTTATATAAATTCCTGATTAATAAACTTTATAATGAGTTAACAAAAAAAAATATGGAGGCTGGTTCACAAAATTTTGCAACATCCTATGTAATAATAGAATTTAATAACCTTGCTCAGAAAATTTGCTTCCAGAAATTTTTCAAATACCTTGATGGCAAAATTATTTGCCAGATTAACATGAACAGTCTCACAATCTTATCAGGCATAATCAAGAACTGTCACCTTAGATTTAAAGAAAATGATTTGCAGCAATTACTTAGGAATTATGGTAAAGTCTCAAATTTTAGATACCTAATGATTAAAGAAGCAGATTTCCCAGTATATACTAACATGGCCTCCTTTGAATTCATCTTGAATAAAGAATCAAACCCCACTGACATTCATACTCTCTATCATGTGGAGATTTCTCTTGTCATCACCTTTCATGGCATTCCTTTGTAATGTTTCTTCTACCAGCAGAGGAGCTACTTGGTGAGGGATTGCCTGGCCAAAATCTGTTATAACTGTAAAAGAAATCAAAACCAGAATGCACCACTGTAACTCAGATTCAAGGGAACCAGCCATATATATATATATATATATATATATACACACACATTACTGTCTGACCTTGTTGTGTCTGAAGCTATGAAGAATACTGCCTACCCTCAATTGACTCCCATCAATGATGATATACCTAACCCTTTGCTATCTTCTGTTCACTCAATGAGTGAATTAAATGAGTCATTCAGCTCAGTGCCTTCCGCTATGGAAGAGACTCCTAAAATGACCCAATCTATGAAAAGGAAGGTGAGGAAACTGAACAAAACCCCCAAATCAACAGTGAGCAAAAAGTGTCCCAACAAACAAAACATCTACAGTACCCCCTGTCCCCCACCATCAGAGAAAAAATGTAGGCCTGAGTCTAAGACAGATGATCAGGGATTCAATAGTGATTTATCCAATAAAGATCCTGACAAACCAATTATCCTAACAATGATAATAATTTACAGTTACCTATGGACTCTAAAATAGTAAATGCTAAACTGACATCCATGAATGGTCTGCGATCTGAGGCCTCAAGAGGGATGGCCTCTGACTATCCTATAGACTCTAAAGCAGCAAGTTCTAGAACATCTCCCATTGATGACTTGTGATACAGAGCATTAAAGGAGAAAGTCAGTATTTCTCTTTCTAAAAGGATCAGTAATTGCTGAGTTTGCAAAGGCAAATCCATTAACACTCATTCCTTTACCCTGAAAATTTTCACCAACTGTTTAATGAAAATTACTTGTAATGATTTTGTTAAATTAATGATACATGAAGCTGAGAGTATTGGGAATGAATATCCAGGATCTTAGTTCCCCAAATCTCCCATTCTGAAAACAATGAGAAACTAGTTAGTGTGCATTCCTTTGGCATTGATTATTTTTTGCCTCCCTTCTCAAGCCTATCCCTCAGACCCTGGGCATTATGAACTTGGAATTCATGCTGAAGGGTCTGATTTACCTATGTAATTCTGTGGTTGTTTTTTCATGGACAGAACTTTGGTGTTATCTTTATACATTTCAAGTCATGCAAGCTTAGTCACCAATCTCTAAGTCATCAAATTCTAGGCTTTGTCCTTGGCTCCTATAAACCTTTTAGTCATTTTAGATTGTGCAGTGCAGGTCATTTCATTATTGAACTTTTCTTTTTCTTAAATACCATTTAATGTATTCCATCAATAAATTGATCATATAAGTTGTATCCAAATTTCAGAATAAAATTTTCTATATTTTTACTTAAAAAACAACATTTGTCATTTTTAATAAAATTAATACTTATATTTATTAATATATTATTGAGGATGTACTTTTTTATACATCAAAATATAATTCAGCATTGCTATACTTTAATGTAAATGCTTCCATAGTTATTTCCTTCTTAAATTTTTATCAGGAAGATAATATATAAAGATAAGAGTCTGTACTTTTTATTATTATTTCATATCCAAATTTCTCTACTGTTCTATTATTTTCAAATACTTTCCAATTATGAGATTAAAATTTCTCATAGAAATCTTTAAAAAATGTTCAATACATTCAAAAGCAATGCCAGCTATAAAAAAGTTTTAAATTTTTTAAATTTTATCAGTTCCAACCAGTATTTGATACTGGCATAAATTTTCATATGTTTAATTGAACAGGTGTCTATCTCAGTATCTTTTTAGGTACGTCTATATTTTGAAAAAACTTAAATCAATATGGATTTTGCTTAACATAGTATATATTTTATAACATTTATTAAAAGTTTAGTGTCACTTTATACTACTTGTAGTCTGAATATAAGCAATTTTTCTTCATATTTTGTATAATTTTTTCTTCCATTTTTATACTTATTATAAATAATGCTTTCTATAATAAAAAGGCAAATTTATTTTATTATAATAACTGATAGTAAAAAAGCTATCAGCCAATTCCACTTAGAAGCTATTCTAAATAAAAGTAATTTTAATTTCTCTATTGTTTTCTATTTTATGGTTATATTTTTTAATTTTTTCTACAAATATTATAACTGTTATTTTATATAATGTGTATAATAAAAAATCAAATTTAAAACTATAATTATGCAAAACATATAACTTTCTAAGAAGCAGTATGAGACACCAGTTGTTGCATTTACATTATAAAAGTGCATTGTAGCTGTTGTGGATTAGTTCATAACAGCTACAACCAGTATGTGATACCTATATAAATTATCATATGCCCTAATTTTATAGATTTTTTTGTATTGAATGGGGTATCAATGTCAGTACTTTCTAAAATTGTCTGTATTTTGCAAAAATCAAATTAGTTGGAATTTAGCTTTCTTAGTGTGAGTTTTATGCCACTTTTTTTGGAGTTTAATGACATTTCATATCACTTGCTGTCTAAATGTAATTTGACTTTGTATTTTTAATCTAATGGATACTTTTTCTACTTTCTTATAGATTATAATATTTCTAGCAAATAATGCTTACAATAATTAAAGAGCAAATTTATTTCATTATAATAACTAATTATAAAAAAGCAATCAATTGCTTCCACATAAAAGCTATTCCAAATAAAAAATAATTTTACTTCTTTAATTTTGAGATTTTATGATTATATTTTCTTAATTTTTTAAAATAAATATTATAAATAGTGCTGATAATAAAAAAAAATCAAATTTGAAAACATAATTGTATAAACAAACATTTTTCTTAAAATCAATATGAGATATTGATTGTAGCATTTACATTATAAAACTGCATTGTATTAGTTGTGGGTTAAAATGTTAGGACATACAATTTAACTATCAGCACTTGTCTATCTTCCAATAAGTTGAATAACTTAAATCAAACAATTTTTTCTCTCTTATACTATCAATTTTCAGTATTGATCTTTTGTGTTTTATATACTATATATCTTATTCTATCTGCATTTGTAATTTTGTGTTTTTATAGTAAATTACATTTTATTTTTTTGAAAATGGATCACATATCAGCTATTGCAAACTGTATATATAAAAACTACTAAATGATCTTCATTTGTAAAATCTTTTGGTATTTTTTCCATTTATAAATAAATATAATTATAAAGACAAACTTGTATTCATTTTTTTAATGGAAAAGCATTTACAACAACAATTAAAATTTTTGCCAAACTTATTGGCTCTCCTGGGAATTAATTACAAAAAAAAATACAATGTAATCTCAAACTAAAATTAAGATAATTTAATTCATTAATGAACTTAAAATATATTAACTGGTAAAAATAATGTTTTGAATTTATTTGCACAATTATTTGATTATTACTTTGATTTTAAATTTTCCTAGTTTCCTTTATAATTTCTCTTTGCAGTTAATTTTGAAATTGATTATTAGTTGATTGTTCTTGTGAACAAAAAAAATTATATTCAAAATAAAAAGAAATATACAGGTTTTATAAACCATGACTCATGGCACAAAAAATGAATCCAAATAATTATACCTTGAAAGACAAAGAAAGGGGATAATAAAATTTTACATGTTACAATATGTCTCTAATTGAGCATGGTTAACAAGTACCTTTATACAAATTAAATTCCAGCACCTACTCATCCCATGAAATAAAATTTGTAAATTATAATGAAAGAAATTCTCTAATTAAATAATTATAATTCTTTATAATATTAATTCTTTAGTTTAGGTAGCCACAAAATAATTTCTAGAAATTTTCTCTCTACATGGCAAAAAAACAATAATATAATTTTGACAAGTTGGAATGAGACTTGACTTTAGGAAATTCTTATTATCTACCTGACTAATAGAATTTTAAACTAATTTTTATCGGATATACATGTATCATCTTATATACGTAATTTTATTTCTAGTTTACTTATCTTTTAATCTATGTAGTTAAGCTTACTAAAGATATAATAAGGTCAGCATGTCAATTAATTTGTTAAAAATAGTTTTTGTTTGTCTAAAAAACTATTAGTTACTTTTTGTTTAATTCAGAATTTCTCATGCATAACTTGTTTACATTTTTATTAACAGTTATATTTACATTTATTTAATTTTTTATATTCTTGTCATTCCACTGTTAAGAATTTAATCATATTGTACATACAATATTTTATTGCATACATATTATACAATCTATCATTCTAAATTCTCATAATTGCTATTGTATATTCTTTAGAAGCCATTAGCATAAATTTTTACTTTATTTGAACATTAGGTTATGTTGTTACATGCAATAGAGTGGCATTAAATAATTTATTGATATAATAGAATTTGTTAAGAATTAAATATTTTGATATGTGTCTTTTAATTAAAATGGTGGTTTTTTTTACTATTTCTGTTTTTCTTGAATTTGAACTGACCACAATAAAACAATAATTTTTGTATAAATTTGGTTAATATTATGGATCAATTATAAGTTTTAGCTAGGTATAAAACTCTATGACAGTCCAAATCCAAGAAAAAATCAGATTAGTAAAACAAGAGTATTGAAATTTTTTTTTTCTGAAATAGCAGTAAAATCAATCTCATGATCTCATATTTGGAAATTTTACACTCTTTCAAAGTTCTATGTCAAAACAGTATAATCAATAAATTTAATTATTTATTATACCATTGTTATCCAAGATATTGCAGAATTAACATAATTATTATGAGGCAATATTTATTAAATAATTTTATTTTAAATGAATTATTAATAGTAATATGCCATTTTTTATATAAACTAAAATATTTAAACAAAAATGATTTGGAAAATCTAAATATTATCCTTTACATATAAATTTTATTTGGTATCATGCACAGTGATAGATTATTAAGCCAATAAACATCACATGATCACTATTTCTTATGCTTGCTCTTAACTGATATTAAAACAGGTAAAACTCTCTATACATATTGCCATTCAGTACAAGCCAGAATAATCAATGGATGTCAGAAGGCTTGTGCATAAAATCCTCATCTAGTGCCTACTCATACAATATCCCCAGACTAGTTTCTGGCTTGTGACCTTCATTAGTGATGAGCCTTGGATCTGAGAGGACTGCAGCTAGATCTTAGGATCTAATGCAACTCTCCAGAAGTCACTTTTTATCTCTACTTAACTAGAAACTATGAGACTTAAATTACAAACCCCAAAATATTTTCAATCCAAGATCATCAGCTTATATAGTCATATAGGTCTGAACTCAGTTCAATATCTATACATTTTAGTGTCTTTGGTTCTTTAGTAACCATAGCCACCACTATCCTATTATGCAGGATTGGTTTCAAGCCAATAAACATCACAAAAAGGCTATTTCTTATGCTTGCCCTTAACTGTTATTAAAACAGGCAAAACTCTCTATATGTATTGCCACTCAGTGCAAGTCAGAGTATTTTAGTGTCTTTGGTTCTTTCATAACCATAGCCACCACTATCAAATTCTAATTAATATGATAGTTGTAGCTATGGTTATTAAAAAAACCAAAGACATCAAAATGTATAGGTACTGAACTGTATTGAGACCTACATGACTATATAAGCTGATGAGCTTGGATTGAAAATATTATAGTGTTTTCAATTTAAGTCTCATAGTTTTATAATTAAGTAGACATAAAAGGTGGCTGCTGGAGGGATGCATTATATTCTAAGATCTAGCTACAGTGCTCTCAGATCCAAGGCTTCTCACTGACGAAGGCCATAAGACAGAAACTAGTCTGAGGATAGTGGATGAGTAGGCACTAGATGGGAATTTTATGTGCAAGCCTTCTGGCATCCATTGATTATTCTGGCTTGCACTGAGTGCAATATGTATAGAGAGTTTTGCCTGTTTTAATGATAGAGTATATAATATGTAGTATATTTCTAGCATTTGTCACAAGATTAAATAAAAAATGTAATCTCTCATATTTAAATAACAATATTTTCAATCTTTCTATTAATGTAGTGATTTGAAAATGTAAACTTTTTTTTATATATACATTTTATTAATTATTGCAATAACGTGGCACTCATGTTGAAGAAGATCCTTTGTGCTTTGCAAAATATACATACCTACATTCAGCATCCCTGCACAGTAACAAACAATTTTGTAAAAATATTTATTGAAAAGCTTAGAAAAAAATAGATCTTTCTAGAAAAAATAATGTAATAAGCTTTGGAGAAGACTATTTAACGATGGTGGTTGTTTTACTTATTGTAATAGTCATGTCAGAAAGTGTTTTTGCTGCCAATTTCTTAATAAAACATGAATGTCAGAATAAACGTCTATGAAATTATTGATGTTTTTATCACTTTTAGATATCTAATATTATTAACTATGTATTTTTGATTAAATAAAATGTATATATTTATACAATAATAATAGACATATTAAAAAAAACTTTCTGAAAATAAAAACTTTGTTTTCTTCCATTTTTTTTCTTCTGATCTGAACACATAAAAACATTCAACAATAATTTTTTAGGAGATTTAAATTAGTGATCTGTCAAATCACTATTTTGAAAAGATTGCCACTTAGCTTGATAATTTGTGTAGTTTTTTATATGAAGCAAAATGTAAAATCATATAAATTTCTAAGTGTGCTTGTTTATAAAAATATATTGTGATATAGATGACAAGAATAATACTATTGGGCCAAAGTTAATTGAGTATTTATATAGTTTTATCTATGAGATCAAAAAGCAAAATCACATGAATTTGTTTAATTATGATGATGATGTCAATATTATGCTGCTTAACTAAATAGAATATTAAATTTTATTCATCATGATGAAGAGTTTATAGAGCTTGTACCAAGTCATTTCTTCAATAACCTAAAATAATCATAATTGATTATTATGAATGTGTATTAATATGGAAATGTAAATTAAGAAATAAAATCACAAATTTTTATGAAGCATTTAAAAAAAGAATGCATTCACACTCAGTTGAGATGCAAAGGGTTTTCATTGTTTCTCAACCACTTATGTCCTCATTATAATACAATTACCAAGTCATTAAGCCCAATTTATAAACATATAAAATAAATCTTTAATAATAAATAAAAGATAGGGTTAAAGATACTCAAAATAATTTATTTGGGGGAGGTGGAATCATCTGAAGAGTAATTTAATATTATAATGTGTTAAAACATACTTGCACTTTAGCCAGAGATATCTCCATCTATCCAACTATTACTATAGTATAATGCAAATATTCGTCTTAAAAATAAATAATAAATCTATAGAAATGGATTTAGCCAATGCAATATTATATTACATCATACTTAAAAATAAGCAGTTAAAAAAAAGGTGGATTTCAAATTTGAATTTAAAAATATTGACAGCAAATATAAATGTAATATTTCAAAACTTTATATACAAAAATGTAACAATGGATAATTGCGCACAGAATATGTGAATGAAATTATCTTTATTATGAAATTCTATTCAATTTTTTTATAAAAAACTTTTTTAATGACCATTCAGTAAGACAGGAATCATATTTGGATTTTTTTTAAAAAATGTCTTCCAGGTATGTCTTATACATGAATTTAAAATTATATGTATGTGATAACAATGATAGAAATTTAAAATAGAAAATGGACATGTTAATAAATGAAATCATGTCATAAACAAGTATTGTGATAAACTGATCATAAAAAGAACATTTCTAATATGAGAATTGAAATGATTGCCTTGCCATATACCAAAAAGCATCTGAGATCATGTATAATAAATATAAAGTATGGTTCAAATGTATATATGTAGGACTGCAATAAAATAATAATATTGTTAAAAATATCCTATTACATATTTTAAAAAACACTAACAAATAATAATATTAACATGATTTACCATGGATATACCACTTGAGAGAATTTATCTTCCTCAACAAAAGTAAAAATTAAAACAGTAAAAACTCCACATATAGTAGTGCCACTCAGTACAAGCCAGAGAAATCAATGGATGCATAAAATGTTTATGCATAAAATCCCTAATTAGTGCCTACTCATCCAACATCCCCAGACTAGTTTCTAGCTTGTGGTTTTTATCAGTGAGGAGTCTTGGATCTGAAAGAACTGTACATAGATATTAGGATCCAATGCAGCCCTCCAGCATCCACCTTTTATCTATACTTAATTGCAAAACTATGAGTCTAAAATTGGAAACACTATAATATTTTCAAACCAAGCTCATTCGCTTATATAGGGATTATTATGCACAAGCTTTTTGGCATCCATTGATTACTCTGGTTTGCACCAAGTGGCACTACTGTATGGGGAGTTTTGCCTGTTTTAATAACTGTTATGAGCAAGCATAAGAAATGGTGATCATGTTATATTTAGTGGTTTAAAAGTAATAAATATGGCACTAAATATTAAGAAAATTATCTCTCCTAAAGCAAACATTTTTATCTAAAAAAAGTGAACATTTTTTTGCCACAAAATTACTGAGAATAAAACCATCACATGTATAGTGCTATCAAAAAAAGCAAGAACACTATAAAAAATTCATTGTAAGACAATTGATATTAGTATTCCTAAACTTTTAAAACCATAATTCCAGATGATGTAAGTAAAATTCCAACGTTCACACATTTTTAATTAGTTTTGAAAATTATGCATATAATAATATATTTTGAAAAAAAATTTTTTTTAACCCAGAAGTTTATAAGAATTTATAAAATAAAACATTTGTACACGCACACACACTTCAGAACGATTTGCTTTTTGGTTTAGATTATAATCTTCCAATGGTAATAGCTAAACTATTTACAAAATATTATTAAAAAAAAAAGTAATCTAAAATTGCGTCTAATTAATAATATTTTTTATATATTTTTTCCTTATCGAGAATCATCTTCTTTTAGTTTAAAATTAATTTTCAGATTAAAAAAATGTGATGATGATTAATATACCAGTTTGTTAAATAATTATGAAACGTTTTATAGAAGTTTCATAAGTAATCGAAAGGATTTTTTTTTATTTTAGTGCAGAAAAGGCATTAAAATATCACATTAAAAAAAAATCTCTAAAAAATTGATAAAACTTCTCAATATTTTTTTAAAGAAATAATTAAGGGCTTTCTACATATAAAGAAAGAAAATTAATTAATTTTATGAATATAATTATTTTATCCACATTTCAAATAAATCGTACCAAAATTATGGAGATCACACATTTAATAATTAAGTAAGCAAATTTATATTTAAGGAAAAGATAATTCATTTGACTTTTTTTAATATTAACAGAAATGATTTCTAAAAGCAGTATCTTTTATAAAGAAACACTTATTAACAGTTATTTATAGAGTAATTTAATTTTTAAAATAATTTTATCATATTTGAGTACTTAAAATGTCTATTTTTTTTTATAGGATCATTGGTTTAAGCATTTGATTCTGATCAAGTATTAATTTTACTTTATCTAGGATTTACTAAAGCTAACATGCTTAAAAATTGATATCAATCAGTTGTCAAACAAATAGGTAAACTTAATTTGAAATCAAATGAGTTAATTGCCAAAGAAACAGAAAAAGTATTAATTACAACAATATATCTTCAAAATAATCACAACTTCTTACACTTTTTAAGCAAAAATATGTATTGTTATAATAATAGTTTCAACTGTTCTTTGCAGTCTTCTTCAGATCCCAAAAAATGTAAATATTACAACAACACAAACAAAACATATATACATCAATCAATTAACAACCAATCTACACATATAACACTCTTAAACACTATACATCATTTATTACATCATCATCATCATCATCATCATCATCATCATTATTATTATTATTATTATTATTATTATTATTATTATTATTATTATTATTATTATTATTATTATTATTATTATTATTATTATTATTATTATTATTATTATTATTATTATTATTATTATTATTATTATTATTATTATTATTATTATATTATATAGTGTTTAAGAGTGTTATTGTATGTATAGATTCATTATTAATTTATTGGTGTATATAAAAGTTTTGGTTATGTTGTTATAATATTTAAATTTTTGTAGATCTGAAGAAGATTGTGAGTAACAGTTGAAACTGTTATTATAACAATAAATATATTTGCTTAAAAGGTGTAAGAAGTTGTGATTATTTTGAAAAGATATTTTGTTGTATATGAAGAAACAAAATTAAGAAAGAGAAAGAAGGAAGAAGAGTTTACAGAATTATATAAGAATATAAAAGTATTAATTAATACATAAAAATGAATACAGAAGTGACATTTAAGATATTCCAAGTAAGTGTCCTTTTTTATTTTACAGATGTTATCATTTTATAAATGTTCTAATACAATGATTGTATATGAATGCAAATGTATGGACTATAATCAAGCTCAAAAAACAATAACAGTTTATTCTTTACAACAGTCTGTTGTACATCTTACATAATTTTGAAGAATAGAGACAAATGAATTATTTTAATACTACTTTTCTTTGGAGAAAACAGTTTATTAATAACCTTTGATTAGTGTGCATGACTTTTAAAAATAATATGTAATATACCAATACATTTTAGTCTATTTTAAGGGAAATTATTTAGATTATATAAAAAAATGTAAAAACTGATAAAATGATTAAAAAACATTAGCAACCAAGATTCTTATATAAAATTATGAATGAAAATAAAGGTTTTTAAAGATACTAAAATTCCATCAATTCCTCTGTCAATAACTTTAAAATTGTTTATATCAATGGACTTTGAAATTAATTTGGATTAACCAAGCCAATTTGTTTAAAAATTGAAATAAATTTCCAATTAAAATTTTTATATATGATTCCACATATGCTTTTTAAACTGTTTCTTAAAATTTATTAAAAACAAAAAAAAAAGATATACACAATATCAATCTATTTTTATGAATATATGAGCTCATATATACTAAAGACATGAATGTAAGTGTGCATGGATGTACTACATAGGTTTCTATGCTGATCTACATGTCTACATAGATGTGAGACCAGATATATAATTAATTTAGTTAAATTTATTTTTAGAAATTCATCTAATGATTAAAGTACTAAACAAAAAGAAAAAGAAAAACTTTAAATTTAAAATTCCATTCTTATAGAATTTTTTTGTTTTTGCACAAACATATTCAGTAACCTATCCAATACATTAGTACTGAATATAATAGAAATTTTCCTTGTAATAAATTAAATAAAGATTTAGCTGAAACATTATTGAGATTATTTCACAGAAAATTATCGTTATATTTAATGTTTACATCTATAAATTTGTAACAATCTTTAAATTAATATATACACATATTCATAATTAACATTTTATATTTATATTTTAAATATGTAGTTGTCAACATAGAAATGAATCTATGCCCATGTTTACAACAACATATTTAATAAGTAAAATGAAATATTAATTGTAAACAAATTTATAAAATTATAAATATAAAAAAGTTGAATTAATTTTTTTTATTGGTATTCATTAGAGTAGAGATTATGCAAAGAAGTTAAAGTTTAAAAAAAATTGACATTATCATGTACACACACATACACATATAAATATATATAATATTTGAATGTTCTATAGCTATATTATTCCAGCCACACTCCCTCTTTAAATAAAAAAAGCTCAAAGTTTAGCACTGCACTAAAAAGGATATGTATATATTAAGCGTAATAATGCTCAAGTCTAAACGGGTTTGTAAGTAATCATTAGAAAACAGCCAACACTTAGGCAATCCCACGACCAATAGGAAGAAACAATCTCAAACTGTTGTTAAGGCAATCTGGATTTAGCAATAATTTTGTAATATATTTTTAATGTATGTTTTAGATGGAAATATTTAATATATGGAATTATCCATTTTAATTATTCAATTAGAAAGCATTTAACCTAGAACAGTAGCTAATGAAAGCCAACTGTCCCAGACCAAGAGTTAAAATGAAACTGCCAGGCTGGTTGCATAAAGTTTGATTAATTTCTCATAAATCCTTCATCATTCACATATCAAACATAGAACTTTATTGCTAAATATGGCATGGTAGATACTCCAGAAAGGTATATAAACTCAGATGAAATAATATATAATAAACAAAAAACTCTGGAATAAAGTCTACAATATTCAAAATATCATTCTATAAGAGCAAAAATGCTACTCAGAATGGAAGTCATGCCATAAGCTAGTTATTGCTACTATTTATTTTTATGCATCAATAATGTGAATATTATTGAGTTTATTCCAGAGTTTTTTTTGTTTATTATATATTATTTTATATTATTTTATTTTACATATTTTTCTAGAATATCTACCATGCTGCACATTAAAAATGAGTAAATGGCAAAGTTATAAAAATGAATGAAATTTACCATATATAAGTGTGGGTATGTGTGTGTGTAAATACACGAAAGCAGTCCACATTGAACAATACCAAACAGTGCAAAAAATCTCACTCTATTTGTTGCAAAGGCAATCTTTTTTTGTGATGTAGGTGGGTACCCACTTTTATCTATGGTTTAATCTATATAGATACTAAAGATTGACACTTGACTGAAAGAGATTAAAATTTATAATTCAAAAACATTTATATAGGACTCATTAAACAGGTCAATATAACATGTTTTTGAAAGCAGTCCAACAAATAGTCAATTTTAACTTTCAGACTGCAGTGAAACCATATATTACATAAATAATAAGGCTAATAATGCTCAAGGCTGGAACAGTTTATAAAAGTAAATGCCATATAAATATAAAATGTAATAGAATATATCTCTATTAAGCTAATGATATATATATATATATAAGAGTGAACTGACTATGCATGTACAATAAATTTATAATCATACTAACATCTAATGTTTAATAAATAATATTTTTTAATTGTCATAAACGAATAATTTCTTTTTTTTTGATATCTAATCTTTAATTATATAACAATTTCTTTCAGTATGTGGGAAAGTGTGAGTTATATTTGTACATCTATAAACAACTATGGATTTAATTATATTATAAATATACATTTATTTATAATATTATATTTTAATATTTGTTGATTTAATAATCTTGAAAAATCAATTGTTTAAGGAAATGTTTTATAGCTTTTTCTTGTCGAACATTTACATTTTATGTAATGCAATGTTCTAAAAAAGAAGACACAACAGAATAGCATATACACATGACCTTTACATTTTCATTTTAAACTTTCATTTTCTAAAATATAAATCTACAATATTTTACTATAAAATCCATAATATTCAAAGTGCATTGCTAAACCTTAAAAAATTATTGAAAGACCACTTTCATTGATAAAATGTTCCAAAAAATATTCCTTCTAAATAAAATGTCTTCAAAATCCTTATATATTAAATTTATACCTTTATATATATATATAGTTTGTTTGACTGGATTTGAAGATATTTATGTATCTGAAAAATTCATGCTTTCAAGCTGATAGAAACATGTTTCATAAATGCTGACTTTAGAGTTGGTGTTTAGATCTAGTTTCTAGTCTTCCTACCCTTTACTGATGTGAGCCAATTAGCTTGAAACCATGGTTTAAATGTTGGAAACAATGAAAGAGATATTGAATTCTATCTCTCTCAGCATTTGTGTAAACAAAGCTTGATAGTGGGCTGTTGGTAAAGCTCCATCTAGTGATCATAAAATGCAAGCTCCGAGCAAGTTACAGAATTTATAACTTGTTTTGTTTATCATATATATATATAATTGATGATTTTCATTTTTGTGAATTTTAAATTAAAAATAATATCTATGAAGATTATATAATTCTAGAATTTGTCCCTAAAAGCAGAGATTAGATTTATTTCAGATAAACAAAAACTAGCTGCACAATGCTTTCAACCTAGAAAATCATATTCATAGTGTACAAACTTGTCAGCTGAGATTAATTAGTTAAGAGAAAAGCATAAGTTATCAAATTTTGTGATTGTCTTTTAACTAATTAATCTCAGCTGATAAGTTTGAGTGCTACGAATATGATTTTCTAGGTAGAAAGCATTGCTCAGCTAGTTTTTGTTTAACTGAAATAAATTTAGTCTTTTCATTAGAAACAAATGAATACTAGTAATAGAATTATATAATAAAAAAGTAGACTTTCATAGATTTACAGAAGATTATATAACTTAATATATTTATTAAATTCTTTTATTCAAATTTGCATATATTTGTTTATTTGCATAATGAAGTGGTTTTTCTATATAATCTTAAGCTGAGTGCACTTTCAATGAAGTTTACCATTAATCATAGCTTTGACTGAAACTGCATTCAGTCTTAGGTTATAAAAAGAAATACCACTTTATTACATAGATAAACAAATATATACAAATTTGAATTGCAAATACATAGGAAGGGAAAAATAGATATTAAATGCTTTTATATAACTTAGAAACTGATTGTTTGCTTGTTAGTTTATTTGTTTAAGGTATATTTGTAGTTGAGGTTTAACATACTTCTATGGATTTTCTTAAAATTTTGTATATATAATAGAAATTGATGATAAAGCAATATGACAATGAAATAATTCAGGTTGGTCACCTGGTTTGTTTACTGTAGCAGTATCAAACCAAATTTCAAAAGTGTTGATATCTATTCAATAAATTTTTTAATGAGATGCATGAGAGGGTGGTATTTTTTAATAAAAACTAAACATAAAAAAATTATAAAAAATTCCTGTATAAACTAAACCAAATCTTAATTTCTCTTGATTGCAAAAGTTTTTTTTTTCTTTTTTTTATAAATGAAATAATAATGAAATTGGGTTTTAATGCACCATGAATTTACTTAAAAATATTATACTGAATGCAATCTAGTTTTCATTCTCCATTTAAATAGGAATAATTACAAAAATGTCCAAATACTAATTAAAAATAATGTATATAAAAATGTTTTTAACAAAACTGAAAAGTAAAAAAGACAAAAAAAATATTTTATTGTCCAACCACAATATGGGGTTTTTCTATTTAACTAGAAATAAAAGCATGACCATTCCAGATATTAATTAATTCAATCATTAATTTTTACAGTTGATTGAATTAATTAATTTCTGGGCACCTCACACTTTTATTTCAAGTTATATCTAAAATTCCTAATTGTGATTGAAAAAGTATTTTTTGGCTTTCTAATGCACAGTAAATATATATATATATTATTAAGAAAAAATAGTTGATTCATTTTATGTAATAAAACATTAAAATAAAAATATTATTTTAAAGAACTATAAAAATAATCTCTCTGAAATTTATACCCCAACAATAATAACCTATTATAAAAAAAAAAACAACTTTTCATTCTAATGAACATTTTTGTTTAAGCATGCAAAGAATATAATGTTATCTTTAAATAATCAGGAAAGTTTGTAATATATATTTTTATTTTTATATTATATAATTTTATAGTATATTTGCATTACTAGGAGAAAGAACAATAGAATTTAATAAGAGAAAATATAATTAATATTTTTTTAATATAAATTTTGGTAATAAAGGAAAGAATAATAGCAAAGAAAACTTGTTTACATGCTTGAATGCATGAAATTCTAACATTAATTCAATTAATCCATTTTAAATGAATATTTTATTAATGTATGTCTAAATTATAAGTTTACTAATTTGAGTTATTTATTCTTGTTAAAAGTAAAAGAATGTAATAACTATTAGTATTATAAACATAACAATTTTAACAATAGAATGTCATTTTTTAATTTTATTAATCAAGTGAATTTTGCATTTGAAATAATTAGGACTGCTCTCTATCTCTTCTTGTGTGCTCACTTTATAAAAGTATTTATATAATTTTGTAATTAATATATTTGATATTATATATAAATGGTATCTTACACAGAACATTAGCTGATATGGTTAACTGACTGAGTACATCCAGGATATATAGTAATTACAAAAGTGTTAGAATTATCATTTTTTACAATTTTATTTGCTGAATCTGAGCAGAAGTGGCATGATTATTATCATGTACTTTATGATTAGATAATTTTCCACTGATTAAACCACATAAGACCATTAATATTTAAATTGCAACATATACATTATTAAATATTATTAGTTACATTTATTTCAGAAAGAAATAAGTTCATAATTACAAATCAAATATGAAAATATCTCAAAAGGAAATGCATAATAAGCCTCGTTTTGAAAACGCTTGTAATGCAACATTGATGATCAGCCATCTAAAAGGGATTTCTCTGTTTTGGTTTAAATATCATTTATCATTTACCTAAATGATTGTTTTATTAATATTCATAGGCCTCAATGGACTTATAATAAGAGTGTGAGAATATGAATAATGTGATTGTTTTAAGCTTAGTTTGACCAAACATCTAGGGTCATTTGTTTATCTTTTGAGATTCCAGTATTGGGAATTTAAATAAGCAATGATTGATTTCTGTTATCCAGCTTATTACAAAGTGGCTTTACAACAGCACTCCTCATTCTGTTATTATATATATATATATATATATATATATATATATATATATATATATATATATATATAAGTGAAATAATGCTTAAAGCTAATTGGGATAATTAGTAACTATTAGAAACCACCAGTAACTACATAAACATTCACAAAAAGAATAGTAATCAATATTTCTCGCTGCTGTCAAGGCAAACTTCTCACCTTTTAATAGCAAGAATGGAAATCCATTCTTACTAATGGTCCATTGAATATATATAGACACTTAAAGATTGCAATTCTCATTGCTGTCAAGGCAACCTTCTCACCTTTTAATAGCAAGAATGGAAATCCATTCTTACTAAAGGTCCATTGAATATATTGATTATTATCCTTATTGTGAATGTTTATGTGGTTACTGGTGGTTTCTAATGGTTACTAATTATCCCAATTAGCTTTAAGCATTATTTCACTTATTATTTAACATATATAATAGCACAGCAAAGGTACGTCCACTTTTTCTTTTAAAATATATATGTTCTACAATAAAAATAAAGTTTTTGAAAAGAAAAAGGAGAAGGATTTTTTATTTGTTGATATTATTATTTAAATAATACATGAGCAACTTAAAAATATTGCAGTTTGTAATGTTATAATTGACTATTTATTAGTCTGCATTATAGGGACATGTTTATTTCATGTTTAAAGAGGTTTATTTAAACTTCATTGTATCAATATTTCATACTCTGTAGTCAAGTTGCAATCTTTAAGTGTCCATATATATTCAATGGACCATTAGTAAGAATGGATTTCCATTCTTGCTATTAAAAGATGAGAAGGTTGCTTTGACAGCAGTGAGAAATATTGATTACTATCCTTATTGTGAATGTTTATGTAGTTACTGTTGTTTTCTAAGTATACTAAACATTAATAAAATTAATGTAAATCTAAAGTCAAATACAATGTAAAACTATTGAAATAAAAAAAAAATCGGTAATTATTTATGAACTTGAATAGATGCTGATTGCTATGAATGCATCTTTTCTTATCCTTCTACATTTACAAAGAAACTTCTCACCAAACTGCCTGCAATGCCAGTTCTAACTATTTACCACAAACATTTAAGATACTAACACATTTGAATCATGAATTGGGATATACAAAGGGACAGTGAATTCCATCCTTTTATAGATTCTTTTAATGCTCTTTCTAACATCACAAAATCTTAAAAACAACTTGATATCATTCTTGTGACTCATGGTGTTATTATCATATATATATTGATTCATTTCAAATGCTTCATTATCAGGTTTACTCAATTTAAAACAAAATTTAATGTTAGTACATTATTTCATTGTGGGTTAAGATATGAAACATAATGCCACCTTTTATATTGTAATCTCAATCCATATACACAAATGTGTTAATATTTTTGTAGTGAATAGCTAAAGTATGTCACTCCATATCTGATATATTGATTCAGAGATGAGCAGCTTGAAGTAATAACCTATCAGTAATTACCTTTTCTTTGGGACACACGTGCACACTAACTATTTCTATCATCTGGTTGAATTCTTAAATGTTTGTAGAAACATTCAAACATTATTTATAGTTTTCAAAATACAACTAATAATAATAATATTTGGGTTAGAGCCTAATATTCAAAGTGGTAGTAGTCTCTTTTTTTCTGGTTTGGATAATCTGACCAATGATGTATAGTCAGTGACATTTAGATTCATGAATATTGAGGTTAAAATGCTTCTGCAGTTAGGTCCTGATTTATTTCAATTTTAAAGGCAATAATAATAAATGATTTACAAATATTATGAATTATCACATTAGGTTGAATTTTGAGTCTTTTTTTATTAATATAGGGCAGTTTTTTTTAATTATTTTTTTAAACATTTTCTTCTTTACCAAATGTTTTGTGTTTTTCTTTGTTTTCACTGGCAAACTTATGTTCATTGATACATGAATAGTTTTCTA
This sequence comes from Epiperipatus broadwayi, assembly GCA_028023455.1. Classification (NCBI taxonomy): domain Eukaryota; kingdom Metazoa; phylum Onychophora; class Udeonychophora; order Euonychophora; family Peripatidae; genus Epiperipatus; species Epiperipatus broadwayi. The sequence goes on along the minus strand of JAQFVV010006276.1, from coordinate 4,444,789 downwards.
TTTTAGACAATTTTGTTTTCCCCCTTTATAATGATTGTTTTATAATATTTTAATGATTTTTAAAATGGGCAACTAGTTTTATAAATACATGTTTTTTACAAGCTAATGACATTTTATAGAAGCAATTTTAAAGTTCAGCATTTCATGTTTAGATTTTATAAAGAATAGGATTCCTTGCAAAGTGCTATAGCATTGGAAAGCTATACTTAATTGTAGATTTTTAGAACTTGTCTGACATCTTTGATATGTATAGTACACTATAGTACTATTATTTTTGTGGTTTATTTGATTACTTAAGGTTTCCATAATATTGCTTGATGGAAACTATTCTTTATAAGTGTTTGTTTTATATTGAACTTCCCTTTTTTATGTCACTGGCTTCTGAACAAATTTCTTGCCTTGTTCCATAGTGATATTATAATTCCTTTTTGTGAATTTGTTATAGATAGTTATATACACTAAATATTTCCATAGTGATATTATAATTCCTTTTTGTGCATTTTTTATATATAGTTTTGTTTGTGTTTATTTGTTGTAAATGGTAGTTTTGATTTTGCAATGAGATGCTCTTATCACCAAAGCATAAAAAATGCCAATTTTTATCCATTGGGCAATTCTATCATAAATTAACTGAAATATGATTCGTAACAAAACTTCATCATTATGTTTTTATAATGGTGAAGTTTTGTTGCAAACATTCTAGTTACGAATCATATTTCTTTCAGTTAATTTATGATAGAATTGTCCAGTGAATAAAAATTGGCATTTTTTATGCATTGCTGATAAGAGAATCTCATCCAGTCACACAATTTATAACATAACAGTATCAAACTCTAACCAATTAAGTCTATTTTTACAAAAAATTACTTCTCTTTTCTTCTTTTATTCAATTAAAAAAATTCTAATCATATTTATTATAATTCCTCTATAGTTATTATTTTCTTAACCACCAAAAACCAATATAACCTTTAATTACACTTTCATTTGAGCAACATTGCCTGTTATTTTAGAGAGATAAAGAGAAAAGAAAAAAATAACTTTAATTAATTAAAACAATATATCTTAACAAAAATTGTAAAAACATATTTTTTTCATTTCTTTTAAAAACTAACAAACATTAGTTAAAAGTTTATTTACTTAGTTTTCATATTACTTTTTTTAAGTTAAAAATTAATAAATAAATAAAATTACTGAGGAAAGAGAAACAAGATTATTTATTTTTGATTTCTTTCCCTTTTACATTTACTCTTAACAAATTATAAATATTTATATTAGTGCTATTTAAATTATTTGGATTTTATCATGCTATCATTTGATTATTGTAACTTTAATAAGCTTAGTAAGCTATTTTGGAGAGAAAAAACCTTGAGAAGTAATCCTACTCTCTATATATATTGTGCATACATAGTGCAGCATTTCAGACCACATTAAAAAAAAATTAGTCTGAATCTTATAAGCTTTTGACATATAAAATGGATATATAAAATAATGAAGAAAAAATATGATTAAGACCTGTTATATAAAAGTTAAATGAGATCTAAATAGTTAGATAACATATTAATTGATGATCCCCAAAGCAGTGATTATTATAACTTATTTTAGAAAAAAGGTGAAATTATATAACCAATATGTTTTAAAAGGAAATTGGATGGAAAATATATGTATCCCATGTATAATCATAAAGCCTTTTAAAGGTCCAAGTTTTGAGCAAAAGTATCTTGGTCAAAATTAACTTTTTTATTGTAAAAGTTCAAATCTCTTTATTTCTTTTATTTTCCATTCACATTAGTAAAGTACAATAGAGAATTTGTTTACTTAGGTAAGATAATAAAGATTATTACTTATCTAGTAGTAATTTAAAATTTATCTAGTAATTCTGTGTGTATAAGGAAAAAAAAGATTTGGAACACTGTTCATTAATAAAATTAATGATAAAAGGAATGTTTTTGTAGTTTTTTTTTTTTTTTTTGTGAAGACAAAGAAATGTTCTTTTTAGTATGAAGAAAGGGGGAGAAAATGTAATTAATTTATAAACTAATTTGTGACAATAAATAAAGCTGTTCAGATTTGTGTAGTTCGATTATGTATAGAATTGGGATATAAAGTAATGATAGATACCAATGAGAATATTTTGGAATTGTTTTGGAATTACAGTTTTTTCCAGTTTTAAGAGAGCTATAGCATCACCTCAATCAAAGATTTATGTCTTCTCTTAATGAATTAAGGATTTGTTTATTTATCATTATTTCAGAAAGTTAAGCTAGTTAGAATAGTATTCTCAGTTATTTAAAAAGCTGCTAATGTGTGAAGTATTTATCCAGTTAACATGGAAAACTATGCAATGGCTAAAAATCTCACTATATTGGGATGAAAACTTTATATTAGTACACTGATTAATTAAACTCAGGACTATATAGCTTCTCGTCAATGCCAATTTAAAAAATGGGTTGTTTCTGCCTTCATGAACCTCTGATGATTTAGAACAATCAGTGTCATCTTTCACCCAAATTTTTTTTGCTAGCCTATTTATAAAACATAATTTATCTGTATCATCATTCTATTGGAGAAGAAGTCAAGAATAGCATCAAAATAAGACTTGACTTTTACTGATAGTGACTATCCCATAGATAAATTTTTCAATCAAAATTTTGCTAATATGGTAAGATTTAGAATAAGAGAAATTCAAGCTAATTATAACAAAATTATAAAATTGATTGTAATTTATAATATTTAACATTTCTCAAACATATTTAAATTTTCTTAATTTAATATTTCTTTGATATGAATACATTAAATATATATTATGTGCATTTGATTCATACAAAAATATGCTATAATAATTGTAAATATGTAAATATTTTTCTTATTATTTTACTCATTTTATTATAGATCTAGATGACTGCTTTCTCTTCCTCATTCTAAACTTAGTTAAGTATTGTTTGTTATGCACATATCTTCTGATGCATTGCCATGTTTTGCTGAGTTAATGGGTTAATGATGGGGCTAACATCTAATAAGCTAGAGAGGAATTTGCCTCCAATCTATAGTTGTAAATAAATAATATTTGTAGTAACAATGGATAGACTTTATCTTTACTACAACATGTTTTATGGGAATAATGGTCAGTTATATGGCTGAATACCTAGTATGACCAGCATAATTTGTTCAGATATGTAGTCAAAAGTTAGTCACTATAGTTATTCCTAACACCCATTACCACCAGAGTTTAAATACTCATACTACTAATGCAAAAATGTATAGATATAAGACAAGGTAAAAACTGAGTTCCATCATAATATATATATATATATATATATTGTGCCAATGGTTCCACCGAATGAAGTATACTTACACATATATATGTTTTGCTGTTTTCATACTTCTTCATAATACATTTATAATCTTATAAATGTTACGTGAACGAACCGGCACGTTCGAGCAAAATGGGAGATATTATTGATAGCTTTAATTATCAACAATGGCCCACCTCGGCTGCTAGATTGAAACCCCTACTATCCAAACACTTTATTTGTTTCAGAGTAAACTCTGGGCACCAGCTATCTATTCAGAAGAATAAACAACATACTTGGTCAGTAGGCTCATAATCCAGCGCTCAAAACGACCCCAAAACTAGCCCAGTCTAATTTTAATCAGTAATACAATATAGAAAAAGAATTGATAAAAAGAGATTGATAAAAATAAATTAATAAAAAGAATTTGATAAAAAAAGAATTGCCTGACAAATAAAGTTTTAGTTTAAAGACAATTTATTTTAACTTGCATTAACTATACTAAATTTAAATATCTTTATAATTTTTAACTAACATAATATTGGTAATTTTGTCACACACATTTTAAATTAACACAATATAATATATCTTATGAAAAAGCAAAATAATATTTGACATTTTAAATCATCTAACATTCACAAACACGCACATCAATAGTTCATTTTATGCATGCTTATAGAGTTTACATAATTTGAATCTTGAATTTTTACAAATTACAGTGGTGGCTACTACATATAAATGAGAATAATAAAATGTTTTACCTAGGATTTTTGGAATGTGGATATTGCTTGTTGTTGGCTGCTTCTGATGGAGTATATCTAATAAAGGATATCTAACCAGTTAGATTTGATGTTTCGTAAGATTTGATGATAATCCATTGGTTTTATTCTTGGAGACAGTGGAATATTGACAGAGGATTTCTGAGCTTTTAAGTAGACATTATTTCATGGGCAGGTCTCGCTTATCTTGTTGGACTAAGGGCTAAAAGAAGAGAGTATAATTCCATAAGATACTCAGCACTGCATTTCTGTTTCTGGATACATAATTTAAACAAGACTGAACTGAAAACTAGGCTGAAACTGAACTCCGATAAAAATCTGGCTATATATATATATGCGAATTGTTTTCGTTTTAATATCCTCTGGCAATAAGTGCAATAGGTGTTGTCGAAATTTCTTTAGTAATTAATCCTATGACAACGTGTTTTTGAAGATTGTTTAATTAGTAGTAGCCATTTCAAAACATGTTGTTTTTATATCCTTAATTAGTAGCTCACCGCTGTGTTTTTTTAAATATATTTCAGTTCAATATTTATTTTCATGTGTTTTTTACCATCACACATATATATATGCATTTATTCTAATAAACTGGAATGAAAAGAGATTTATATTTTAACTTTTAATTTATAATAATAACACGTTTTAACTTTTAAATACATTTTCCTTTTATGAAAGATTATTTTAATAATTTTTTTTTTAGATAAATTAGTATGTGCCAATTTCAATATTGGTACAATATATATATATATATAAAATCCAGTCAGATGTCACATGACCTAATTTAATAAGATTATATATATATGTATAATGAATTGTTATTTTTGCAGTTTCCTAAAAATGTATGGTTCACTGGTTGATTGATTAAAAAGGCTTTATAAAAAATGATTTTAACCTATAGAAAATTATTGCATTATCAGATATGAAAATAATTGTTAATGTTTTAAATTTTGGAAGAAGCTATTTCACTGTAATTTCTGATGAAACCCAGTTTTATGATTGAAATATTAAAGCAACTATGTAGAGAAGTAACTATTTGTTTTTATTTTTATTTATTTTCTTTAGTTAATTAATAAATTTGTTATTTCCTTATATATATATATATATATATATAGATATATATATATATATAATAGTATTTTAAAAGAAACATATAAAAGAATTTTTTTTTTTATAAAAAATGAGTGACATTAATATATGTAGTGAATGTTGGTAATAAAATCATAATGATGTGTACAAATAAGTTCAATGTGAGTTTTAAAAGTCCTATAAATTTGAACTGATAATCGATAAACCAAAGAATAAAGTAGATGAGATAAATTGATTTAATGTATATATTATGAACTGTATGGATAAAATTAATGTAGCATTTCCTTATTTACAAAAAAGCTAAAACTAATTTTACAAATGCATTAGTATTTTGCATTCACAAAAGAGAATATGCACATGGATTGAATTTGGGTATTTTTGAAATGATTTGTGAAGAACGAAATGACAAAAAAAAATAATAATCAAAAAAGTTATGTTTATTAGGCATAATGAGAAATGATGAAACAGAGAATCTAAATAAATAAAAAATGTGGGTTTTAAATGTTAACAATAAAACATTGTAATCAATAGTATGATTGAAAATATATTTGAATTTTAAAATTAATTTTGTAATTTATTCTATTTTATAGTGTTTTTTCATTATTATATATAATAATGGCAGATGTTCAAATCTGTTATATAAAGTATGAGAAAGGTTACGGGAATATTAAGATCGAAAGAAAGATATGAATATATGTTATAACACTTTGGCTAGGTTGGACTTTTTAAAGAAATGTTTTAGTTAGAGAACATTGCCAAATTACTGTGAGACTAATTTTTGGAGAAAATCATAATGCTAAAAGTTAAAAAGCAATTTAATAAAATAAATTATGTATAACATTAAAGAAAGTTGAATGTGAATTTTTTATTGTATAAGAAATTTAACAAAAGGGGCTTAAAATTTCCCGAAAAAAGTAACACTTTTTTTAAAGTTAATAGCAAATTTTTAAAAAAATCAGTATAAATTTGAATTTTTAGTAGTTATGCAAAAAGGTTTAGAACTTTTTAAACTTGATAACAATTTTATCAATCTTTCAAAATTTAATATAGCACTTAGTCATATATCAATAGGACCAAATACGTGAGGCAAGGAGAGTCGTCTGACATTTATTTGATAATGTTAGTTAAATTAGCATTTCATTATAAAGGAGAAAAAGATAAAGATATTTTTTTAATAAAGCAGCTAGAGTTCTGCAAACAATTTTAAATGAGATGATATTTCATCTTGGTTGAAATGAGATATTTTTTTAAATAAGTTTTTAAATAATAATGAAGTAACATAAACTAAAGATGATGAAAATTGTTTTGTTTTACAAGATTATATATATACATAAGGAACTTAATGCTTCTTTAACTTTTAAAAAAAGGGACTTCATTTTTTCTTAAAGTTGAATAAATTGCATAATTATAATAAAAAGCTTTAGAAAAACAAATGCATTAATGTGTTCTTAATTGCAATATAAACATTTATAAAGACAAATTCGTTAATGTGTTATTAAAAAATATCTTTATAAATTTTATATAAAAAACAGTATATATGTATACATCATGTTATTTTAACAAGAAGTTCAAATTAGCCTAAATATTAAAAGAGAGATGCGTTTGGAAAAATTTCCGATTAAATCTTTATCTAAATTTGTGTATCTTATTAACAGAGCTATTATACTGAGTGAATATAAAAGAGCATAGCTGGACATAACAGGATTATGTTATATGGATCAGTAAGTTTGGATGACAATGATAATAGAGCTACATTTAGAGGCAATATGTATGTTTATTTGTAAATGCAGAACCATTGGTATAAAAGTGAATAATGCAATTGTTCTCACATTAAAATACTATAAATATTGTATATTGTGTATGTGCATTACAGAATATTATTGAAAACCTAGTTCAAAAATTAAATAAGAGATTAGAATAATTTTGAAATAAAGAGCTCCCAAAATCGTGAAAGTTGTTATTTAGATTTTTAAATAAAGGACATGAGTCTTAATCTCAGATATTATATATAAATAAAAAATATAATTTAGCATTCTCTAAATAAAGTTTAAACTTTACTATCACTATTACCTTATATATATATATATATTTGAAATACAGGCATACTTCATATACCTGGAGTTTAATTGTAATTATAGGGGATTTGAACACAGAATTACATGCTGCTTTCATCTATTCACTCTATCTCATACCACCAATACAAACGATCATATACATGTAAAACATAAATGTCACCAATATATGTATTTCATACTGAACCAGCACTCATCAGTTGGTCCAGATCATCATCTACTACACACACATATATATAGCCAGTTCTCAGTTTATATTAAGATAGAAAATCTTCAAACTTTAAATGAACAAGGTCCTAAACATGAGGAGTCAGAGTGATTTAAAGTCAACATGGGCATGACAATAATATTGGCATCAGCATGGGATTTGCGCCTTCCATCACCAGATTTTCAATGATATGGATGGCTGAAGAATTGGAGGATGCAGTAGATTGAGGCCTGTCCATTAAAGTTTTAAAGTTTTGCTATCTTAATATAAACTGAGCACTGATTATATATGTCTGTGGGAAATGATGATCTGAACCAACTGATGAGTGCTAGTTCAGCACAAAATACATATACTGGTGATCATTTACTTCACATGTGTGTGGTCATGCGCATTGGTTGTATAAGATAGAGTGGATAGCTGAAGAGAGCTTGGAAGTCTATGTTCAAATCCCCCATAATACATATATATATATATATATATATATATATTTACGTGTATATATATATATATATATATATATATACACGTAAAGAGAGAGAAGTAAAGAAGTAAATAGTAAAGATTTCATGGCAAAAGCTTTTATAATAAAAATAATTAAAGAAACAATAAAACAGATGGCATATTCACAAAATTTGGCAATTGATCATTAATGATGACTTGAGACTTTTTCTATGTTTGTTTTACTATCTAACTAATAATAAATTGTTACTTATTTTCCAACCAACATTATATGATTTGTTGAATATATTATCGGTCAACTATCTAAACGAAGTTCTAAACCTGTATAAAAATTGAAACAATATCCAAGTTTTATCCAGCCTAAATTTGAAGACAAGTCATTGTAATGGCAGGATTATGTGCTACCCATTACACCATGAGATTTTATCTATATATCATTTTTTTTATTGTAAAATACTATATATATATCGCATTTAAAAGCCCAATTAGATGTAAAAAGAAAAAAAAAACAGCTTTTTTGTCCCTCCTTAAGCCTTTTAGAAAGTGATAATCTAGTTGCATTCAATAGTTCACAACAAAAATGGATTTTAAACCAATTCTCACGTGGGCTCCTCGTTAATCACGATAGCAAAATGCACTTTCTGTAAGTAGAAAATACTTACATCAGTAGTTTTTGCTTCTTTTTCGTGACAGAAAATTGTAAGCTTAACCCGCTTATTTATAAATTTGAAAAATTTCCATTAATATTTGTATAAAATAGTATTTTTAGAATAAATGTACTGCTAATTGCTATAAAAAAGATTAATTACTTATAGTGAAAGTTAATCACTACTTCTAGGCAGTAAATCATTAATAATGTCTTAAAAAATAGGTTTTACTATACACTGTCATTTTTAATTTAATTTTTTTTTACACCAAAATAATATTTATTTTGGTCTATTTTTAAGATAAAAGTAATATTTAATGTGTACGCGCGTAAATATATATATCGGAAAGAAAAATAACGTAATGTACTCTTCTCACATAAGGGTTTACATCCATCTGGAATAGACTTGGGAGTTTTTAAAAATAAGTCAATATTTTAATTGAGAATTATTATCGATCTGTAATAACAGAAATGCAACTAAATGGTCTAAACAAATTTCATATTAATTTTAATATAACAAAAAAGTAAACGAAGTTTTAGCAATGGAAAAAAGTTTAAAGCAAGTTATGATGAAAGATTATGTTTGTTAAAAATCTTAATCTACCATCAGATTTTAATACTTTTTATGGCTGCTCTGTAATATCTTTCTCTAGTGGAGAATACATAGATATCCATTGAAGATCAGTAATTGGATGGCTAGTTAATTTGGCTATAAAGATAATTACCTGTAATAAAGTTTATTTGGAAATCCCCAGCTAAAATAATAAGCTTCTAAGTTCATTCCAGATTTAAACAAGATTAAAATTACGATGGGCAGAAATTATAACTATTACACCTTGAGATCATGCACATATACTGTACCAGTCGAAAAACCCACCCAAAAGAACTGCAAGTCGGATCCAAACTCAGTCGAACCAAAACTGAATTCAAACCCAACTCACCAGCTCATATTAGTAGAAATCGATAGCACAGTGCTATGCGCCAAGAAACTAGCTCAACGGTTGGTGAGGATTAGAGACCCTTGAACTGACATTAATATTGGATAATAAACAGACTAAAAATAATTTTAAATCGAATCATATGTATATGTTCAGGTTGCCAACACAGACAGTGAGCCTTAACATTAATATAATTATTGAATACGATAATTAAGAAACTAAGAAACCAAGTGTGTTTAGAACATATTTAATAATAATAGTTTTTGTTTGAATTTTAAATAATGATTATATTAATTAATCCTAGTCCTTAAACAAAGTTTATAATTATAAGAGTGGCGGTCCTTATTATATGCCAATGAATATTACACAATATTTGAAAGTCTATGTCTATGCTCCCAACAAGGAATAAAAGGCAGATAACGGTATTCATTAGTAAAGGAATTTATTACTCTAATTTTATACAAAAGAATGTGATATTTATTTTCACATTCGCAAATCCATTCACGAAGAGCAAGATATGTATTTTAGGGTATAACTTCAATCTTTATTGGAAAAATTATTTAATTTGAAATAACTGAGAAGTTGTTCGACTTTAATTAAAATCACTTCATCACGAATTACGAGCATCAGAGCGGGCTTTACTGGAACAGAGAGGCAATGGTGCTGATGAATTATGAGCTATAAAATTAAATTGAAAGATGATAGCTGGTTGATAATCGAAGTCCCATGGTGGCTTGCATTTGACAAGTCTTATGCCCTTTAGGTAGACGTGGAACACGGAAAGCCAGGCTGAGTCGTAACTACGATCCTTTGTTGTTCCAAAGATAACATGAACAGGAGAGGAAGTGCTTTCTTCCTCGATAATTTAAAATAACAGAAATATTATCATCGACAAGCATCCGAAACGAACGATAGCCCTACGCCAGCAATGTTGAAGATGATGACTTACTAGTCACCATTTGAGAACTAAAACCCAATTATAGAATGCTCTATGTGATGACTTGATCAAATGAATTAAAGTCAAACGAGCTTTGAAGTAAAACTATTTTAAAGTATTTGTAAATCATGTTAATTATGCCTCAATCATCGTGCCCTTCCTGAATATTAATAGACAGTGAAAACAATCTGAATTAGAATGTATTTAGTTGATTCCTTTATCTACCCTTTTTACAAAAACATTTTAGATTATACGTGAATAAATAAATATTGGTGAATACGAGAGAAAAAAAAAACATTTTAACATTATATATATGAATATATAAACATTTGTGAATTAGATAGGAGCTGGGGACATAGGTGAAAAACAGAGCTAATAATTTACTATTAAAATAACAAACATTTAATAATTTCTTTCAACTCGATGATTGATAGAACTGTATAAATCTAGTTCTATTGGGCGAGAATTATTATCAGAGTTAATATTATATTTTCTACATAAGGCAAATAGCACAAAGGAGTTTATCGAGTCGAAAGATTATTGGCATATAATTAAAATAACATCATTAATAAATTACATAAATATATATATAATATAATAAATAAACTGCCAAGTAAGAAAAGAGAAAGTTTAAAGACTAGAGGTTGAGAGAACTACATATTAATTTACAGTAGCATGAATAAAAAGGTTTTATAAAGATTGTTACATTAAAGAATAAAAGAGCTCTAAAAGGGAGTGTAAAGTAAAGTTTGAAACTGGCCAGAAAGTTTAAGGTTCATTTGGAAACATATTACCCATTTCTTCCGGGGCTGGTTCTTAATTTACACGTCCAGGTTGGTAAAAACGTAGGCATGCATTTAGTCGATTACTTGAACAGCATTTTATTTGATTTTGGCAGCATGATTTGTCTGGAAAGAATTTAGCTGCTTCACTGATGATTTCAGGGCACTTCAGAAACCGCAGCCAGATTCCTGATGTTTTAGCCCTTCACCATGATCGAAACACTATTTAAACTTATGATTTTTAAATGCATAGAGTTCACTGCACTTCTCAACAACAAAGATGGCTTCTTTTTTCAAACTTTTCAGAGCTATAAATACTGTCCTCTGATGCCTTCAGGCTAGCACTTCTTTCTTTATCAATGTTTTTAGATTTACTGGTTGTTTTTAGATATATTCCTTCGATAAGGCTTTCAAACTCATTAACTTGAATTCATTTTCTAATTAGAAAATGAATTCTTAAAATCAGAAAATGATTTTAATTAGGATCTTTTTTTCTAATTAATAAAACTTTAACTGTTGTTTTTGGAAAGGGAAAATCTGAAAGCTTATCGAAAGAATGTAGCTTTTAATCAATAAAACTTTAGCAAATTATTTAAAAATAAAATCAAACATTCCTGACGCAATGAAACTTTCGAACAATTATATATATTTAAAATTTACAAACATATACGCACAATCCACACAGTTATAATATATAAATTCATGAATAATTTTATCATGAATTTTAATAGAATTGATCAATTTAAATCTGAAACTAATTAATTTTAATACGCATTTATGAAATAAGTTATTCTTTATGGAAATTAGTGTGGATTGAACATATAAAGCCCCATTGCATCGGAAATTTAAGGTTAGTACTAGAGTTTGAAGTGGGCTTATGGCTAGATGTCATGAAGCTAGGATCGAACTCAGATCCAACTGCTTCAATACATATTTATGTAATAGCATCCTGAAGGTTAGTAATAATGGTATTTTAGTTGTGCTTATATTTTGAACTATTTCAATCATCTAACAATAAATATTGAATATTTTTAGAAAATATTGTAAGCTTATTTCAATTTTCCAATTACACTATAAATGTTAGTAATATTTACTGAGGCTGTAGCCTCGAAAATATGCTTGTAAAATGCGATAGTAGGGACCTCTACAGGTGTTTAACCACAAGCTTACGCTACTATCGCATTATACACGCATATTTTCGAGACTACAGCCTCAGTAAATATTACTTACGTAATCAATGTGCATTTAATAAAATTTATAATTACAACTATAAATGTTAGTAGAAGCACAGGTTAGTATATACACTTATGTTGAGTATTATAATTCTCTCTTTTTAAGATATTACTGGCCTGATCAGTGACAGTACTAACATGGCAATTGAACCTTCATCTTTATATTCAGGAATACTGAATTTTAAGATAATACTCTAACAATTGAGCATGGCAAAATAGAACAGTTAGTTTTATATTATATACCCATAAAATTACTTGGTAAAATTAATGTTCCTTTTAAATTTTCAGTAGAGTTTCGATTTATAATGAAGGAGAATAAATTTATTGCTGAAATCCAAAAAAGTCACAAATCCAAAAATCTCTGGAATTAAGGATTTCAAATAAATAGTATTTTACCTATATGATTTTTGATTTTCAAACTATTCTAATGCTTTATATAATTATATAAACTAATCTTCCAATAAAACAAGGAATTTAATAATTATATAAAATAATATATATATATATAATTATATAAAATAATATATATATATATAATCATTACAAAATAATTGTTAAAATAAAAACGTGTTTATATCAATCTTAATATATATTTTTTTGTTTTAAAATTTTAATTGTTGTTGTAAATTGTTATTGCTTTCTTCACCAATAATAAATACCTATCTAGATATCCAAAGAGAAGAAAGATAAAGTCATTAAATTTTTGGATCTGTATATTCAGAGAAATGACATGTTGAACCACATAATAATTTTAAAACTGATAAATATTAGAGGTGTGGTCCAACTCAAATTGTTAATCCCAATGACACAAAAATATGCTGGATTAATTTTTTTTTGTATATGAATAATAAATTGTGTAAATTGGAGGCTAATAAAAATAACAATATAAATGCTTATATAAGGAATATAAAAGCTTTAGGATATAACCACAATAAAATAATTAAAACAGTTGAAAGATTTTATAATAGAATATCTCCTCACACTTTCTCAACCAATATAAAATAAAAAATTGATTAGTATTCCGTATGTTTCAAAAATATTGCAAAAATTAAAAAGGATATGTACATACACATATCCAAGTTTCTGAACTTCCACATGGATAAATAAATTACTAAACAATTCCAAGGATAAATTACCCATAGAGTCAACACACCCAATTGTTTACAAAATTCAGTATAGCAAACCCATGTGCAATGCTGCATATTATGGAGAATCATATACAAATTTATCAACTAGGTTAGCCCAGCATGGATACTTGTATAATACGGCACAAAGAAATGAAAAATATAAATCTATACTTATGGATAATGAACAGAAATCAGGGCAAAAGTTTGATTTAATAGTGGCTAGACTTGTATGTATAGAAAGAGAGCACAGGAAATCCAAGACCAAAGTGGATTGGGTGATTGCAAAGGATCACTATGCTATAATAAAAAAGATTCATGTATTCCTCCATTAAAAAAATGAACTATTTAAATAAATTTGAATAAAATGGAATATATTTAAATATTAAAGTAATGATTGAGAGAATATAAATACCATGAACATCAAATAAACTTAGATTGCTATGAATATGACATATCTATGTTGAAAGCATCCTCAGTATGAATAAAATTAAAGTTTGTTATATAAAAGTATATCTTTTCTGTTGAAATGTATATAACATTTAAGTAATATTACAATAATTTAGAAAAGATATAGTTTTTGATATATCTAATTTTCTATCTATATGTTTATCTATCTACCTGCATCTATATATTTTTCTATTTTTCTATTTGTCTTTCTATCAATATAACTATAAGTCCATCAGTTTATCTTTATCTTTATCTTCTCTTCTGCATATTTACTAACCTATCTATCTAATTGTCTATCAACATATTAATTTGTGTATGTATCTATCTATCCATTTATATAACCATCTATATAATTTATCTGTCCATTCATATATTTGTCTACTGATATATATTTCTATCTATCTATTTATCTATTCATGTATCAATATGTTTATCTAACTACATACATAACTACCTATCTACTTACCTGTCTATCATATCTACATGTCTATATCTTTTTGCTTCTTTTTCTATAAAGATTGAAGCTTTTATTTGTATATAGTAGAAAATTGAACTGATAAGAAATAAATTGATTGATGATTATTGAAATATAAATTAAGTGAAAAAAGTAAGATAATACATGAGATTAAAAATTTGCAAATACTAAAAACTAATTAGAAAAAAAAAGCTATAAAAATTAAATACATTAAAAAGAATAAGAAAAATGAAATATATTTTAAGAAATAGAATTGTAAAATGTTTAGGAGATAGCAATAAAAAATATTATAAAATATAAAGTAAAAAATCATTTTATTGTGTACATTAAAGCAATATTTATAAGAGACAATAAAATTAATATTTAACTTCAATATTTAAAGAAATTAATATTATTTTTAAGATAGCAAGCATTTTACACTCAAGCATGTGTAATCTATTCTAATCCTTAATGATTTTTCAAAAATATGAAATAGGATTGAATTAATTAATCATGTGATTTGTATACAGAGAAAGTTATTTTGAGATAATCATATTATAAAGATTATAAAATAGATTAAAATAATGCCTTTGTATTGATAAATTAAATTAAAAAAAGAATCACTAAAATTTTAGTTGTATATCATCATTATTAATAACCTGCTCTAAAAGAATACCTCACAAATAATTTCAGGTAACTTTCTTCATGTGTTTTTAAAAATATTTGATCTGTCTTTTAGTTGGTCTATAAATTATTGTAGTTAAGTTTTATTGTATTGATATCTATATTGGCATTCTTGAACAATTATTATTTTTGAAAGCAATGGATCTCTAACCTCTCTAGATTCACTAAAATGAAACTAATATTGGCTTTAGTTTACTTCTAATCATTTTATAAAATGTAATGTAATTGTGGATAAAACCAAATTGGTCAACATATGCAGTCAACAAAAATTTTCTATTTTATGCTATCATTAATTTCATTTTTGAATATTTTAAGCCAAGTTTTCAAATAATTATATTTTCCCTTCGGATTAGTTATTTTTTCATATCAAAATTATTATTATTTTTTTTCAGTATTTTAAAATTTTAAACATTTAGATGAAAGACATTATCAAAATTACATATGTTTATATGTTTTCTGGCATAAGGCATATAGCATTATAAACTATAAAAAACTTTATATAAAGAAATATGCTAAATTTTGAAATGAACTAAAAAAATAGAAAAAAAGATGGATCCAAAGATGTAAAAAGTGGTTGCATAGCCTACATAGTTTTCCCACAATTTTAAACTGGAATGTGATGTTATAAATTTGAAAATTCAAGAATGCATTATGTGCTTTTAATAATGAAGATGTTAAAGAAAAATTATGAAGAATATTATGCAGAGAATAAGAGAAAATTGATGAATTAAAAAATGAAAATGGTTATGTATACATAGAGGAAAAAAAACCTTTAAAAATGATTTTAATTTGATGCATATTTTAGCAGATAACTATATATTTTTTCATAGATAGAAGCTGTTAAATACTTTTACAGGTATTTCCAGTTATAATTATGCAAAAAACCTATTGTACAAAGAAAAATCATTATATGGATGGTTCCAACCATTATTGTAGCTATGTATAATATCTAAAATTGTTTCAATTATAAACTAATTGTTTTTCTTGCGGCAGTTAAAATCAAATTAAAACATTAAAAATTATTATTTATATGTATCCATGTTTTGAGAAATTACTGTTATAAATGATTAGCCAGCATGTTTTATAATTTTAAATATGTAACTGTATTAATATTACTTAAAAAATCAATAATTAATTTTTATTGCAGATATTTTTTTGCTATGGTCATTTTAAGTCAAATACATTTTCAATGTAGTGCACCATAAAACATTGTGTTATATATAGTAGCTCTCTTCGTTACATCAAATTTAAATGTCTCAAATATATTTACTGGAAAGCTATTAGATTTTTTTGTTGCTGATAATACTTTTAGTTTTGGAAATGAATTGTATAAAGCTTTTTAATTTTTTTATTATTCTAGTGCTGTATTCTGAACATATCACCTTAATGATTTATAAGACCAACAATTATCCATATTTTTTTCATGGTTTAAAAACTGACATATGTACTTAATTTTCTTTTGCCTTGTTATGTAAATGTTTATGTTAAATCAATAATGAAATGGTTTCATTGCTTAGAAATTCATAAAAACACTGAGCACTAAAAATGCAAGGACTGGAACTGATATGAGAACTTTCTGCTTCAGAACCTGATACCTTACTAGTGAACTAAATCATACACAGTAAAAAAATTTTATATTGTCTAACTCTTATAATGATCATCATATGATCACCATTCTTTATGCTTCAAACAGAGGTAAAACTCTCCATACAGTAATGCAGCTCAGTGAAAGCCAGAGTAATTAATGGATGCATGAAGGTTTGTGCATAAAATCCCTATCTAATGCCTACTCACCCAATATTTCCAGACTAATTTCTAGATTGTGGGTTTCATTAGTAAGGAGCCTCAGATATGAGAGAACTGCACCTAGATCATAGGATCTAATGCAACCCTCCAGCAACCACCTTTTACTGTTTTATCTAACTATAAAGCTATGAGTCCAAAAAGAAAGCACAATAATGTTTTCAAGCTAAGCTCATTAACTTGTGTAGTCATATACATCTGAAATCAGTTTGGTGCCTCTGTTTAAACAGTTTGTGTAAGCATAAAAAGTAGTGATATGTGATATTTGTTGGTTTAATTTGTTAGTTTAATACCAATCCTGCCCAATAAAATTATGATGACTGTGGTTATTAAAGAACCAAAGACACCAAAAAGTATGAATTCTGAACTGAGTTCAGATCTATATGACTATATAAGCTAATGAACTTAGCTTGAAAACATTATTGCATTTTCATTTTTGACTCATAGCTTTACAGTTAGCTAAAAAGTAAAAGGTGGCTGCTGGAGGGTTGCATTAGATCCTAAGATCTAGGTGCATTGCTCTCAGATCCAAGACTCCTCATTAATGAAAGTCACAAGTTAGAAATTGGTCTGGGGATATTAGATGAGTGGGCATTAGATAGGGATTTTATGCATAAACCTTCCTGCAACCATTGATTATTCTGACTAACACTGAGTGGTACTACTGTGTGGAGAGTTTTGCCTTTGTTTTGCTCTTATAATAATATTAGTTTTAGATTCTCTGTAATATATAGCAATACTAAGTTATTGCATTGAGTTGTTTGAGGGGATTCTAGTTCTTCCAATTCTATTCTTTATATTATTTATTAGATCTGTTCAGGCTTGTAGGATATTTAAAAATAATACTGAAATAGTAATCACAGTCCTTTTTAATTTGGAAATTATGATTGAGACGTTTAATGCAGCAGCTGCACAGGATTTTCTGTTGTATGATATATCCTTTATATCTTCAGATGCATTTAGATGACTACTATTTAATTGAATAATGTTAACACTACAATTCATAAAAGCATTTGCATTGACAATCTTCTATTCTAAAATGAGAATTTAATCCAGAATTATACATTTTGTTTTGAACTGCAGGCCTCATTGTATATGTAAAAATATTACCCTTTTCTAATCAATGTCCCTTTTTTTATTCTTTAATGCAAAAATCAATAATACTTCATTAGTTAAGTAGCTTAAATATTTATATTAACAGAACAAATAAAAATTCAACATATATGTTAGTTTTGTAAGACTACAAGAAAGAATATCGATATTTATTTTATCCAGAAAAGTTATGTTTATCTACTCATAACACAGTGAGGGGAAGGGGAAAAGAAAATAAAGAAAACTTAATATAGTGTCAATAATCAAACGTGTTACTAATAAAAAAATCTAGAAGTACCTTAGTAACATCACTTATTGGTAGATAGTTCTTATAAATTATGAGAAATTATAATCAGTCGAAATAGCATAGCAAGTTTATGATGCACCATAATGAAATAAATTCAACTTGAAACAGTTATAATAAAATTATATGCAGTGTGGAATAATTATTATACTTCATTAAGGCACATAAATACCAGTACATTATAGTCTAATATATACTATTATATTGTAGATTTTATTTATATAAAGTTGTTCTCAATATTTATATAAACGCACACGTAATTTAATCTTGTAACGTAAAAATGATTAATATATTTAAAGAAATATAAATTGAAAGTCATATTTATCTATATATCTACATACAGATATGCAAAGTTAAAAATATTAATTATAATATATATGGTTGTAAGTAATCCAATATAAATAAATTATTTTTTATGTAAACTAATAGAAAATGGTTTAAATTATTATTAATTTTCAGCATGCCATACAGAAAGTCTTAAACAATCATATATGGACCATGTCTAATTCAAACTCTAATTATTTAAAATCAATATCATTTTTGAAATTAAACATAATAAAAAAACTGTTTTTAAAGCATCAGGATAGAAAAATGTTTCTCTGATTTATCAAAATATATAGCATTAAAGAGGACTAAAAAATTAGATATAAATTTTATATATTAAAAATTAATAAAATCCATATTCCGAAAAAAGCTTATGTATAACTATATATTTATTAATATATATTTATATAGCTGTTGTATATGATTTTTATTATTTATTACAAAATTTATACACGAATTTGCTGCAACAAAAGCAAAAAGAAATATAATATAAACTTGATATTTATATTGAATTAATTATTTGAGAGATTTTTTTTTGTATAGTCATTTTTTTTTCTTTTATTAAAGTAATATTTGTTTGTTTCGATTTTTTATTATATCACAAAATAAACAATAAAATGTTAATATATATATTAAAAATAGGGAATTTAAACTCAGACTTTCAAATACCCTTCAACCATCCACTCTATCTTATACTACTGATACACCTGACCACACACGTAGAAAAGATAAATAATCACCAATATACATAATTCATGCTAAATCAGCACTCACCATTTGGTCCAGATTATCATCTTCCATATATATATATAATCAGTGCTGTTTATATTAAGATAGCAAATCTTCACACTTTAATGGACAGGCTTCAATCTACTCCAACCTCCAACTTTTTGGCCATCCATATCATTGAAAATCTGAGATGAAAAGCCCAAATCCCATGCTGATGCCAATATTATTGCCATACCCATGTTGACCACAAGTCACTCTGACCCCTTGGGTATAGGACATTATCCATTTAAATACATAGAAGTGGGATGGCAGGATACAAGCTTCATATGTAAATATTTGAAAACCAGGCACTCTTCATAAATCTGGAGCTCAAATGTAAATGGATAAGGTCCTATACATGAGGGGTCAGAATGATTTGAGATCAACATGGGTATGGCAAAAATATTGGCATTAGCATGGGTTTTGGACTTTCCATCTCAGATTTTCAATGATATGGATGGCTGAAAAGTTGGAGGTTGGAGTAGCTTGATGCCTGTCCATTAAAGTGTGAAGATTTGCTATCTTAATATAAACTGAGCATTGTTTATATATATATATATATATATATATATATATATATGTGTGTGTGTGTGTGTGTGTGTGTGTGTGGGAGATGATAATCTGGACCAACTGATAAGTGCTGGTTTAGCACAAAATATCTATATTGGTGATTATTTATCTTTTCTGCATGTGTGTGGTCATGTGTATCAATTGTATGAGATAGTGTGGATGGTTAAAGGGTGCTTGAAAGTCTGAGTTCAAATCCTCTATATTTACAATTAAGTTCCAGGTTTGTGAAGAGTACCTGGTTTTCAAATATATATATATGTTTATATTTTTGCCAGTGGATGGTGCATTATTATGCTAAGTATGTAGAAGATAGAAATTATCTTTTTCATTAATATGCATATATTTAATAATTTTAAGAAGCCATATTTTTTTAAAAAAAATTAAAGTAATCAATTACTTTGCAATACATCATCAACCAATCCTCTCTAGCAGATGTAATGCAAGATAGTTAGTTAATTTAATTTTTTTTAAAAGATAACATTAGAAGTTAACATCTGCTTTTAGAAATTATTATATATTGAATAAATGCCATTATTAATAATATATTTTATATAAATGAAAGAAATATCTTTCAAATTTGAAGTTAAGTCTTGTGTTGAATGAGAAAATCATATTTTTTCAAAAGTTGTACTTCAGTATTTTTCATTTCAACAAAATTCAAGGTTCATTAAGGTATAGTTGTACAAGTGTTGTCTGGGGTGGGGTCTAAGCTGTTTAGGTGTTTCTTTTAGATTTCTAAAGCTGGAGGTGGGAGTTTCAGGAAGGCAGTTAAAGACCAGGTGTCTCAAAGCTTACTGGAGGCCGGCCACGTCTGTTTGCAGGCCCCTACCGGAATAAGGACAAAGGTAGAAGCCTTTATTGAAAAATCCTTGGGCATTTCAGTGAACTATGGTTTATGTTGGAAAATAATCTCTTTCGGTTTTAAGTCTTGGGCACCGTGTGGTGGTTTCGGCGGGGCGTTAGTTTTTTTAATGATGAAGTCAAGGATTGGGTTCAGCTCCTCTTTTGAAGTGTGAATGAGTCTTTGGTTGGTTTTTTTAGGCGTTTTAATGGGTTGTTGATTATAGTTGTTATATTGTATGCTTCCCATAAGGTGTTTTTGTTAAGGTTAGAGGGCTTATTGGGTTTAAAGTTGTAAGTGGTCTTTAGGGAGGCTTCCATGAACTGGCAGAGGGCGGAGGCGTCTGTCGGTGTAATTTTTTAATAATGTTGGAGTATCCACAGGAGATGATCAGTTATGTAGGTGTTGTGGGTTTTCTGTAAAATGATTGCTTGTATTCAGTGGAATGACAGTCCATTGAACCTGCATTGTTGGTCCTAAGCTAATCACTTCCTTCCTCTCAGGAGTTTGGTACAATCGGTTGTTTTTTTTGAACGTTTAGTTTTTAAAAGGAAGATAATATGAGATTTTTGGCTTACGTTAGGGCCTTTATATAATGAAAGGTATACTCTAGGGTGGTGGTGGCTTCAGTTGAATGGAGGTTGATTAATTCTCTGCCATTGAGTTGGTGTTTTGAAGATTGGGAAACCTAGGTATCTTTGGGGTTTTGCAGAAAAGGGAGAGTTAATTTGTTTACAGAGTCTTCCAGATGGAAGATTTGTTAAAGTTTATTTGAGCCAAGTTTCATGTATTTCTGTTTAAGATGTTCATGAGATGGGGAAGGTATTTAATGGTGGGAAGAAAATGATCTATATATGCAAATACATTGAAGTTTTTATTGAGAGAGGGAGAAATTCCTGGGAGGTTTTTTCTATATCCACAGAAGAGGGTTGATGTATGTGTGAAGAAAAGGGCAAGTGGAGATCCTTGAGGGATCGACTTGTATGGTTGAAGCCTGGTGTAATTTGCCATAAGAGAGAAAAATCTCTCTGTTGTTGAGCAGTTGTGATCATCTGAACAATGTGAATATGATTAAAATATAGGAGGATATTTATCTGGACAATAAATTAACAAGTGACAGAATAGGTTTTGATTTACGATGTCCTCTGATGTAATTGAATAGTGATTAATTGGAATAGATGGAGTTGATGATCCCTTTTTCCGTATTGGTTTGCGAGATATGGCTACGGATTTGAGTTTGGATTTGATCTTTAATGACTGATTCAATTATTTGATAAGAATGGGGTTGGAAATTGGCGGATATTGTTAATGTCGTTTAGTGGTTTTGTTTTTTAATAAAAGGCAAGTGCATGGTAAAGATTGTTATGTTTCTGTTGCTGGAGGCTAGGTGATCAATCATTTTTTAATAATTGGCACATGAATTGACTGAGGTGTTTGAGAAGGAAATTTGGGATGCATGAAGGCAGGATGAAACGTGGGAGAGATGTTATCTTCTTTTTGATTTGGATTTCTGTGATGCCATGTTCGCCGGGGTCACCAGCATCCAACCAGCTGTTTATAGGAGGAGCACCATCTTTTTGCATTAATTGGCAGAATTGTTTGCTGATGTGCTGCATCATTGGAAAGCCAACGAGATTGGTTCCATTAGAATTAATGGATACAGTATTTTTAAAATTGGGAATAAGACATATTTCAGAATTCAAGATGATAACTTGTAAAAAGATATATATTGTGCCAATAACCTGGAGGGATTACCTTTACATATGTCTAATCAATGCAACTTATATAGAACCATATATAAAGTAGATAACTATGGAGATGATTGAATCTAAAACAGGTTATATTTCCCAATCACTTTCCCAAAATCAACACTAGTGATTCAAAATAAAATTACTATTCAGGAATAATTTAATTTAAATAAAAGTCTTTAATGATATCATGCTGAATGGACCAATTTAAAATACTGTAATTCCTCAATTCATGACAACATTCACATTTGTGGTAGTTAAATATTCTTTCCTTGAATATTTTTTACCTCCAATAAACTCACAATATACCATTCAAGATTTTTAAGGATAATCCCAATATGGAGTGCCCCTTCCCCATGAAAAAGGTAGAGCCTACCGATCGACCTCCGCCTAGATGGAGAAGCATTTGGCTACAAAAGCAAGTTATGGTGATTATTTAAAACTTCCAGTCATTGGGTTCCCTTTTTCAGGGGAAATTATCATAATGGGAAGTTTATTGATTAATGTTTCCCAGGAAAACTAAATCTGTCAATATACTCCCAATAGGAATCTCTCAATTTTCCAAATTAACAAAATTCATCAAACTGAGTCCTAAATTTGTTGATTTTTTAAATAAAAATCATCCTTGGAGCACTTCCCACTGGGGCCTTTACCTACTACCAAAGGGGTTACAACATCAACCCCTTTTGTTTCCTATGTAACAAACAGGAGGAGTCCATTGACCACATTCTGGATCAATGTGATTTGTGGACTTATCTCCGTAATATAGCGTTAGACCGGATAAATGGCAATGACCCAGCTAACATTTCTTTTAAGGCTGCAATTAAAAAGGGTCAATTCGGAACATTAAGACTGGCCACTTTCATTAACTTCTCAATTTGGACCACCAGATGTAACATGATATTTGATCATGGCTGTAATGACTCAATGGTTAATCGATTTTTCAAATCCCTCTACAAGATAAAAGATGAGGATAAAAGAACTTGTCAGCTTTGGCTAATTGACCAAACCTGGAGCCAGATGAAGGTAGAAACTTAATTCATGTATTTTTAGGCCTAAAACTTGAACTTTCTCCCATCCACTCAATAAATAATACATCCCATCTTTCACCTAAGAATAATCTAAACTTTAACTATGTAGAACTTTCATACATCCTATATATTTAATACATAAACTTTGCATTAATTCCATCCTGTATAACTAATTTACCTATATCAACTTGTAAATATTGTTATAGTCCTCATTACTCTTTGGGTCAGGATAGTCATTAATCAATGGAATTTACAAACCTTAAATATAGGTTTCACTTACTTTATATTCCTAGCTAATTATGCATATAACACACTGCCTTAAGGCATTAGTGTAATCTTTTATTTTATTTTTATTTATTTATGTTTCTTTCATACTTACATTAATTACCTATCATAATTTTCTTATGCAGCTCTTGAAACCATGTTATTAATCTAATACAACTATTGATTCTTCTATATACATCGTTTGCGCACTACACTTATATGTATACATTGAAACTTTCTTATTGATACTATCATTGTTGTTTTTTTGTATCTACTCCAAGGTGTAAATAAAGTTTTAATTTTTTTGAAAGTAAATATTCTTTCCTTTAAATTCTTTTTTTCTTTTTTTTTGTAAAAATGGAACTGATAAATGCTAATGTGAACATTTTAAAATGAAAGTTGCTATAAAAATGACACTGACAACTCGAATTTTGAAAATTCATAACAATTTATTTAACAGTTACAATTAACTAACACATATACACACATACACAAAGTTAAAAATAATTATTTTAAAATACATTTATACACTAGCTAAGCATATAAAAATGACAGATAAAAGTAACTTAATAACTAATACATATGAAATACAAACAAATAAAGCAATCAGATTGTATGACTTATTAAGACCTTTTCTATATATATATATTTTAAAGTTTCAAAATGAAGACTTACCAATATATTTTCTTTAGAGCTTTCATTACTTATCAGCATGAGTTTCAAAAAAAATAGGGACACATACATTTTTCATAAGCATTTTAGTTGATCCAGGATTATGGCATTAAATTTAAACTTAGGAAATTTTCATATGGCTGCATGATTTATGGTGAGTTGGCACACTTTAGATTAATTAACAATGCATTTTCTGTAATTGCATTAACAAATAATACTTATTATCCATAAATCAAATATTCCATTTCTATTAAGGATGCTTTATATTTATCAATTACAGCAGCAAATTTTTCTAAACAGTGACACATTTTTCAGCCATGTTAAATTTTACAATAATCAGAGCTACCCTAATTTTTTTATTCCTAGTCCAGCACTAATGAAAGAATGTGACACTTTCTTTTAATCACTCTTTTTGAATTCATTCACATTTTTTTAAAAAAAATTAAAAATATACAATTAATTGATAATTAAATGTACATAATAAATTGGAGACTTTCTCTTATCTATTAATTACTAATACTAATCCAGATTTGTAGATTCATTCTTTGTTATCTACAAATTTAATCAAATTAACTTCTTAAATATATATATATAATTATTTCAAGCTTTTTTTTTAAATTTAAGCAATCTTACATTGGATTAGTTTTTTTAATAAAATTTATTTTAATAAATATATTTTATTTATCTTTATTTGTTTATTGATTCCAAGTATATATATATATATATATATATATATATATATATATACTTGGAATCAATAAATATATATATATATATAATATATATATATATATCACCCATGCACTCACATACATACTCATTTAATAAATAATAATACTTGACATTTAAAAGAATTTTAAATAATTTTCTCAGGCATACATGCTTTCTATATAAACTATGTAACTGGATGACCACTATAATATAAAGACTTTGGATAATTTACTGGAGTGATGAAATAGAGAATTCAAGAGCTTGTTAAATAAAAAATAATGAAAAAAAAGGGAATCCTTTGGGCAAGTCAATAAAAATGTTGTATTCATACTATCATTTAACATTCTGAACAACTGACCTAAAAATTATATACACCGATAATTGTAAAAAAATTAAGTATATTTGTATAAATATTTTTCTCTTGATGTACAAATCATATATATATATATATATCATTAAAAATCATTCAACATTTAGAAAATACCAATGTCAATAACAAACAGCAATTTCAAACTGTTGTCAATGCAATGTGGAAGTATTTTTTTTTTTAAAAAAAAATTCCCTGAATTTTTATTTATTATTATTTTTTAATTTTTTTTTTCAATTTTATATACCTACTTTTAATTGTGGAGTTTCTAGTGCCTCTACAACTAGTTTTATTAACACTGTTTACAGTGTCTCTACAATTATATAGTTTTCATTTCCCAGTTGAGGGCTTGGGTGATCAAGTTGAAATGTTCCAGTTTTTACATTAAAATCTTACATGGATGGGCCAGAAAAATGTTTTTTATATCTGCAACCCATGAATATATATATATATTATAACGATCGAAATGAAAGCGAAGATTGAATCTAACCACAAACTACATATCTGCTCTACGGGCGCCATCTAGGCATTTGAGCCTAGAAAAATTTATAAAGTAGGCAGATACGCGCTGTTAAGATTCCACTTTATTTAAATATTCTGATCATTAGCCCAAGTCACTAGCTCAGCGGAGACACAGAGATAAAAATCTATATCTTAATTTATATCTTAAATATCAATAAATAAAAGCCACTGCCAGAAATTAACACATAAAAATATTTATTTACGCACATATAAAATAACATTTAAATTTTGAGGAATAAATTCAACATTTTAGATTTTTCTATTAATCTTTTAATTTTACATTTAACTAAGTTTCAATGAGTTTAATATTTTATTTAGATAGTCAAGTATGAATAGACTACATAGATCTGCATTTGAAAAGAAAATATTCTTCCCTGATTTAACCTTAGGCAACAAATTTCGCAATCAACTGGCGCCAATCCATCTGATACATTCATGTATTCAATGTAGCATGATACGACAACACAAAATACTATACTGTCAGGAATGTACATCTGAACAATAAGTAGATTAGAGAAGACATGGACTCTCCACCAACAGGAATGTGACATCTGTTGGCAAGTAGAACAATAAACAAAAAACTCCATAGGAATGGACTGCGGTCTTCTGCCGACTTACAAACCCATCCATAGGCAAACAGAAGGTGTGTGGCATATATATGCAATCCTGCCCGAAGCGGATCTCATACTACATCTACTAATTACACAAATATATCCAATCCATTGAGCCAATTCAACTACGAAACGAATAACCTAAGATTACCCTCCCTTAATATAACTTTACAAAACTATATAGCCATTCACGCCCGACTTAAATTTAACATTTAGATACGTTCGCACAAATGAATTTTATAAAATTTGTTTTAAAATGTTGAGTACAGATCAGCTGCACAGATTCCACGGTCAAAAACATCCCAAATTAAACACAACCGATCAAAATACAAAGTCATCGATAAGCATCACTTGCATAGGGAATATACAAATCCCATTAGCATTCATCGTAAGATGCCGCAGTGATATTGTTGACCCATATATTCTAACCGAATGTGAAAACCACAACATAATCAACCGCTAAAGAATCTATGCAACGTCTATACCCAACCTAAATTTCATCATTTAAAATTTAAACAACAAATAATTTATACAATAAGAGAAAAAAAAAATGGAAATGATTTTTATCAATCGGAAAACATATAAAATTAAACATTATTAATTTGATTTAAAAACTTACAAAAGTCAGATAAGAGTCCATTTTTAACATTTAAGTTGGCTTGTTTATCAATTTATAAAACTTGACGAAAGTTCTTAATTGATTTTAATAATTGTTCATTTCATATAGCTTATGGTAGAAGAGTCCAGGTTCCTGTTTTTAATTCCCGCGATGCCTCCATTGGAAGATAATGTTCTGGAGATGGCAATAGCTGGTTCAAGGTATCACAGTCTTTTCCTTTTTCTTTTTTAAATAGAGAGTGTGGTATGTGCGTCCTACCACAACTCTCAAACACACAACGCTGGAACTGTCAGAAAAAACTGTATTTCCCTTTTTATATTAATCCACACGGATTCAATCAACAAAACGTCACTAATCCATCACTTTCGTTAGGGTCCGAGCCAAGGCTTAGTGCTTCCATTGGTCAAGCTAAAATCTCTTTATTCTCTTATCTAATTTACTCTCTGACTTTTTAATTAGACAGCTTTTGGATAATTAATAAACAATCATTTCCATTTACAGATTACAGGAATTAATTAATACCTGTTTTTATTTTTACTTACGTTATTTCTTTTTTAAACTATTTTTATATTTAAATCTTTTTTTATAAAAAAAATACATTCAAATACCTTTTTTTATTTATTAAAAAAAATATTTTTAAAGTTTAGCATCTGTGCGAATATATACGTTTAACAAACATTTTAATTTTAGCGTTTAGTTTTTTTTTCTTTTTAATACACTTATTTTTATATGCGAACTTAAAAATTTTTATTTCAATTTAATGTAACGACATATTTATATATCGTTACATATCAGTAAACTTCCTCAAAAAACAAAAACATTAAAAAAAAAAAAAAAGACTTTACTTAGTGTTAGTAATTACGTTACACAAATTGATTATATATGAAAATTTCAAAAGGACAAAACTTTTTTTTTTACAAGACAAAACAGTAATTACACACAAATATAATGATTAAAAAAAATGTTGACTGTTGATTCCCTATTACCAGCTAAATTTCTGCCCCCTCCCTTCCAAGTTTCATTTCTCCTACCTTTAACTATTACTTAGGCAAGTTGAACGATTAGATTTTAATTTAACAAGACTTTTTTTTTTTTTTAAAAAAAAAATATGATTTAGATTTATTA
This sequence comes from Epiperipatus broadwayi, assembly GCA_028023455.1. Lineage (NCBI taxonomy): Eukaryota > Metazoa > Onychophora > Udeonychophora > Euonychophora > Peripatidae > Epiperipatus > Epiperipatus broadwayi. The sequence goes on along the minus strand of JAQFVV010006276.1, from coordinate 4,416,276 downwards.
TTACGTTTTATTTATTAGTTTTTATTCCTCGAATTTATCTCTACATATGCGCAATTTTTCTTACTGGCAGCACTTTTTAAACAAAACTTCAAACTGTAACTCCACGTCAATACAACAAATATATTTATACAATTTCAGAAAAAATTTACGGGCATGATTCACTTTTAAAATTCTCAGGGCACTCGTGTTTATTAAAGATAGAAAATTTCATCATCATCAATTCCCCTTCTCAGGGTCAATCTCTGAGGTAAGGCCACACTTGGGATGCCAATTATAACGATCGAAATGAAAGTGAAGATCGAATCTAACCGCAAACTACATATCTGCTCTACAGGGCGCCATCTAGGCATTTAAACCTAGAAAAATTTATAGAGTAGGCAGATACGCGCTGTTAAGATTCCACTTTATTTAAATATTCCGATCGTTAGCCCAAGTCACTAGCTCAGCGGAGACGCAGAGATAAAAATCTATATCTTAATTTATATCTTAAATATCAATAAATAAAAGCCACTGCCAGAAATTAACACATAAAAATATTTATTTACGCACATATAAAATAACATTTAAATTTTGAGGAATAAATTCAACATTTTAGATTTTTCTATTAATCTTTTAATTTTACATTTAACTAAGTTTCAATGAGTTTAATATTTTATTTAGATAGTCAAGTATGAATAGACTACATAGATCTGCATTTGAAAAGAAAATATTCTTCCCTGATTTAACCTTAGGCAACAAATTTCGCAATCAACTGGCGCCAATCCATCTGATACATTCATGTATTCAATGTAGCATGATACGACAACACAAAATACTATACTGTCAGGAATGTACATCTGAACAGTAAGTAGAATTAGAGAAGACATTGACTCTCCACCAACAGGAATGTGACATCTGTTGGCGAGTAGAACAATAAACAAAAAACTCCATAGGAATGGACTGCGGTCTTCTGCCAACTTACAAACCCATCCATAGGCAAACAGAAGGTGTGTGGCATATATATGCAATCCTGCCCGAAGCGGATCTCATACTACATCTACTAATTACACAAATATATCCAATCCATTGAGCCAATTCAACTACGAAACGAATAACCTAAGATTACCCTCCCTTAATATAACTTTACAAAACTATATAGCCATTCACGCCCGACTTAAATTTAACATTTAGATACGTTCGCACAAATGAATTTTATAAAATTTGTTTTAAAATGTTGAGTACAGATCAGCTGCACAGATTCCACGGTCAAAAACATCCCAAATTAAACACAACCGATCAAAATACAAAGTCATCGATAAGCGTCACTTGCATAGGGAATATACAAATCCCATTAGCATTCATCGTAAGATGCCGCAGTGATATCGTTGACCCATATATTCTAACCGAATGTGAAAACCACAACATAATCAACCGCTAAAGAATCTATGCAACGTCTATACCCAACCTAAATTTCATCATTTAAAATTTAAACAACAAATAATTTATACAATAAGAGAAAAAAAAAATGGAAATGATTTTTATCAATCGGAAAACATATAAAATTAAACATTATTAATTTGATTTAAAAACTTACAAAAGTCAGATAAGAGTCCATTTTTAACATTTAAGTTGGCTTGTTTATCAATTTATAAAACTTGACGAAAGTTCTTAATTGATTTTAATAATTGTTCATTTCATATAGCTTATGGTAGAAGAGTCCAGGTTCCTGTTTTTAATTCCCATGACGCCTCCATTGGAAGATAATGTTCTGGAGATGGCAATAGCTGGTTCAAGGTATCACAGTCTTTTCCTTTTTCTTTTTTAAATAGAGAGTGTGGTATGTGCGTCCTACCACAACTCTCAAACACACAACGCTGGAACTGTCCGAAAAAACTGTATTTCCCTTTTTATATTAATCCACACGGATTCAATCAACAAAACGTCACTAATCCATCACTTTCGTTAGGGTCCGAGCCAAGGCTTAGTGCTTCCATTGGTCAAGCTAAAATCTCTTTATTCTCTTATCTAATTTACTCTCTGACTTTTTAATTAGACAGCTTTTGGATAATTAATAAACAATCATTTCCATTTACAGATTACAGGAATTAATTAATACCTGTTTTTATTTTTACTTACGTTATTTCTTTTTTAAACTATTTTTATATTTAAATCTTTTTTTATAAAAAAAATACATTCAAATACCTTTTTTTATTTATTAAAAAAAAATATTTTTAAAGTTTAGCATCTGTGCGAATATATACGTTTAACAAACATTTTAATTTTAGCGTTTAGTTTTTTTTCTTTTTAATACACTTATTTTTATATGCGAACTTAAAATTTTTTATTTCAATTTAATGTAACAACATATTTATATATCGTTACAATATATATATATATTAAAAGATATTGAATGTTGGATTATGTATGTTCAGGCCATAACTCCAGTTTTTAATTGGTTGGGTACTTAATTAATTTATAACTGAATTTAAAAATAAAAAATATGCAGAATATCCCATTAAATATTTTAAATGTTTATAATATGTTAGACCATGATATACTATATAACACTGTACATTATTTAATTAATGTGCTATTCGAAAACAAATGAAAATAAATATATATAAAAGTAAATAAACAAAGAATTAAAATATTAAAATTCAAAAATTTTACAAATCTGTATGATTTACAGTATGGGTTGCCAACCTGGTCCCTACCACATATTAGTAGTCATTTAAAGATTTTAGGTGGGCAGTGAATATTTTCCAGATTTTTTAAAAAACCCTATAGATTATTGTAGATGTGTAACAGGTGTTTAATTTTTTTACAAAGTTGCTTGTGCCTTAAATAAATTAATTAATATTTTCAAGATCAAAATAAATATATTTTATTCTTTCAAACTGATTTAAATTCGATACTCATTTTGTATTGTTATATATCTATCAATATATTATTATTAATCCTTTTTTGGTAATTATTTTTATAAGCAATTAAGTTATTCGTGCCTTGGTAGGTAGGCAGCAAGAAACTTATACTGGTAAGAAGAGTACAAATATGGGTGGGAGGTGAAATAATATTGAAGACTCTTCATTTACAGTATCAGAATAGCATTTTTTGCAACTTGAAATGCTTTAAATAAATCTTACATTTTATTACAGTCTTCCTTACTAATTGTATTGAAAGCATATGCATTTTTTGGTTTTTCTAAAATTTTGATATAAAACAGTATTTCATTTAAAAAAATGCTTTCTAAATGCAAAGATAGGAGCTACAAAATGTAAGAGAATTTGCAAAACATGTTTTTAATGTGAAAAAGAAAAATATATCAATTTACTAGTGAAAAAAATAAAATAAAAAATGTTTGTAGTTGTTCTGTTATGTGTCAGAAAATATCTCTCTATAAAGAGTTTAGCTGAAAATTTAAAATAGCTAATTCCAAGTTATTCAATTACTGGTAAGGGGGATATATATATAGATGCAAAAGTTTATGTAGATTATGAACTTAAAAACATCCAACCAACTGGAGAGGTCATGTTTGCTGATAATAAGGTTACTTTTACATTTCTAGATTGAAGTAAAAAGGATACCATCCAAAGTGATGAAACTGGGTTATTTCAATAGATTAATAATCTAAAATAGTCAGCAGACTGACACTTTTCTATTTATTTTATTTAAAAAAAATGGTATCCTAAGTTTTTATTATTATTATTTTTGAGTAAATATGAATGAGTAAACATATAACGTAAATGTATATATAAATGTTCTCTCTCGTTTTATTACTGATAATTATATTTTAAAAATAGTAGGAATATATGTAATATTAATTTGTATATCTCTATGTATATTGTACACACAAAAACATTTGTATTTTATATATGAGTGTGTGTGTTTGTCGAAAAGTACTGTACATCTACAGCATGTATAATTAAGAAGACTTGGTAGAAAATATAATGGAAATCATGGTTTTAATGTATAAACATTAAATAAAAGATTTTCACACATTAATAGGCTTAAGCATTAAATATTTAATAAAAATTTTCTATATACTTTTATAGATTTGGTATTTCAGACAATTATCATTGCAAGATTAAGTAATTTCAGCTTGTAATACCTGTTTTCAAATAGTATTATGCTTCATTGCATAATTGATTTTTTTTTATAAAAATACATAGAGAATCCAAATTAAATATTTAACATTTAAATATACATATATATATATATTGTAGGTTTATTATTATTTTCAATTATTACCAATAAAGTGCAGGAATATTTAATCCACTTTCTAGAACGCAGTTTCTTCTCGACAATATTCTAGGAAGCTTCTTTATCTTATACATTCACTTCAGACACACTTTTTAATAGATCAGGATATAGTTTAAAACCAAAATTGTCTATCTATTATCATCTATTTTAGCAACATGCTACATTTCAGTCTCTTGATTCTTTCAATATGTCAGTGATATGTATTTATTCTTTCACCATATATTTCAATTTTGATATCTTTTTCTGTTTTTAAAAATCATTCTCCATTTTTGTTCTATGGTCTGATGCCTTTTTATTGTTTTACTATTAAATATCAGAGTTTCAGATCCATATATAATAATTGGTTAAAACAAACTTATTAAAAATCTTTTTTTCAAATACAGTCATATTTTTTTTAGTATTATTTTTATGGGAAATAATTTCTTCAAGTTTAATTCTACAATTAATTTTATCTATAAGTTTTCATAATATTAATAATCTGATCAAGATATCAATAATTGTTAACTTTTTTAATCCATTATAATCAATTTTTATTTTCTCCTTATATGAAAAATGGACTAATTTTTCTTTCATCTGATAATACTTACATAATTTTCTCAAGCTCTAAAAAAATTATTACAATAATAATTTACAAAATCTATACAATTTATTTATGTTAATGGATATTATTTAATCTCCATTTATTTTTGTTCTCTTGGCCATCTATTTTAAGTTACAAAACACAGTAACATTGTTAGAAATATTTTGGAGATATGGAATCAGTTATCATATATACTTGTTAATTTAATATTCTTGATGTCACTGTGAAATTTATTCACTGCTGATGTATTTTAATAATATATTTTTCAGAACTTGGAAATATCCTTGTCTAGATTATGATGTTTCAAAATACTTTTCATAATTTGCAATTTAAAACATAATGCCAACTCATTATATTTGCTCTTTATATAACTTTTAATTCCAGATTTTTCTTTTAATTAGTTTAAGTACAAAACGTTTTGCAATAGATCTTGTATATAAATAATCGATCTGTAATTTTAATATCTCTACTGCATTTTTTCAATCATCTGATACATCTTTATTATTTAGGCATTTGGTATATAGCTTTGCTTACAATTTCTGTATTATTTTACATGCTTCTTTTAAGATGTCAATACTAATTCCATTATTTTCAGAATTTTTTTTTCCATGGATTTAGTTAGTTGCATATTTCATCTATTCATATAAATATTTGAACATTCAAAAAAAGTGTACCTGGAAGACATGATTTATTTATATTTTTTCTTTATTACTATATAGTTGTATGTAGAATAAAACAGTTATACTACCATCTTATTAATGATATGATTTTTCTTTCAGTACCAAAATAATATGTTATACTCTTAAGACATATTCTTATATAGTTCTTCTGGACAATTCAGTTATATTTCTTTTCATCATCAATATTATCGGTACTTTAACCCAATGTGCTATGTCACCACCAGGTGCCACTGTGCCACCATCAACAACCGGTCAGAAACCTGCAAATGATAAAAAATTTTTCAAAAACTGTCTGAAAATCGTCAACTAAAAAGCTCGAGGCTAGATATATCAAAATGCTAAAAATAGGCAAGTAAAAAATAAATTTATATCAAAAAGTGCATGAAAATAGACAACTAAAAAAGCCCAAGGCTAGACATATCAAAATGCTAATAATCGGCAAGTAAAAAATAAATTTATATCAAAAAGTGCATGAAAATCGTCAACTAAAAAAGCCCGAGGCTAGACATATCAAAATGCTAAAAATTGGCAAGTAAAAAATAAATTTATATCAAAAAGTGTATGAAAATAGACAACTAAAAAAGCCTGAGGCTAGACATATCAAAATGCTAATAATCAGCAAGTAAAAAATAAATTTATATCAAAAAGTGCATGAAAATTGTCAACTAAAAAAGCCTGAGGCTAAACATATCAAAATGCTGAAAATTGACAAGTAAAAAATAAATGCCTGATGCTGTATATATTCAAGAAATATTGCGAAAGTCCAAATTTAAAAAAAAACAATCATAATGCTATAAAATTTAAAATTAAAAAATATATATATAGCTGAAAAATTTTAAAAAAATAAAAATAGCTGAAAATACGTTAAACCCTCCCCTCCCGTAAGCAATAATTATCCACTTAATTTGACAAGTAAAAATGCCTGATGCTGTATATATTCAAGAAATATTGTGAAAGTCCAAATTTTTAAAAAAAAAACAATCATAATGCTATAAAATTTAAAATTAAAATATATATATATAGCTGAAAATGAAAAACAATATACAAGAAACCATTAACAATGGTGGAAGGTGGGAAATGCAATATACAAGAAACCATTAACAATGGTGGAAGGCTGGAAATGCAAAAACAGAATTTCATCAAATTATTTATTAAGCTTCCAATTTGCATTTATCTGCAATGCATTCAAAAGCAATTATTTGGTCTCTGCTTTAAAATTATGGCATTATCATTTAAATTCGTCAAGCAGTACATAAAAAATAATTATCAACGTAAAATATACCCCTACCACACAAAATAACTGAAATTCACAATTTACGTCTTAGGTGTAATACTTAAAAAATAAACAATTATAAACATTATCAAATCATTTAAATTCATCAATATTTTAAAAAAAAGCAATATACAAAAAATAATTACCAATGTCTTTCCAGAAATTTCAATGATTGCAGTTTTCATTTCAAAAAATTATTTTTCAAGCTGGTCCTGAAAAGCTATGACTTCACATTTTTGAAGATACAAAGATGATGTGTAATAGAAAAAATATTTGCAGCATTAACATTTTGAAGATACAAAACTTTCATGAAATAGAAAAATTATTTGCAGCATAAAAATCCATTAGCTATCAAATAATAAAACGAATTAAATATCCATTATCTTTTACAACTTTTTTTAAAAAAAATTGCTTTCTAAAGTTAAACTTATTAACATTCCCAAATGAATGAAAAATGGTGGTGCTCACTGTAAATCAAATCTATTTTTAAAATTACCATTTAACATAATTGTAAAACTTAGAAATTGATAAATATCAATAGACAAAAAATAATTACCAATGTCTTTCCAGAAATTTCAATGATTGCACTGTTTTCGTTTCAAGAAATTACTTTTCAAGCTGGTCCAGAAAAGCTATGATTCTGTTTTAGGAAGATCCCAAATTTTGATCATTTTGAATAGTAAATACCGTAAAAAATTATGAAAAAGATGCTACTTCAATTTCAGTGGCTAATATTTCAGCGCGAGGTTTTTGAAGTGTTTCCCAAAAGTTTGTGCATGTTTACTGTTGTATTAACTTAGTCAAAAAATACTGTTGTATTAACTTAGTCAAAAAATAAAAATAATCCCAACAACTTGTATTTCTAGCAGCACGAAAAAATTAACACGTAATAAAACTAAGCAGGTATTTCAAAAGACTAATTCATTTACATTTTGGATTAAATTTGTCAGCTTTGGAAATTATATTTTTCTGTACAATGTCTATTATGTCATATTTCATTAATGAGTTGAAACTGTGATCCAATATATTACGGTGCCATTATATTTCTTTTTTTAAATTTTTAATTGCCATATGTGTATAGATTACATTCAGTATTTTCCTAAGAATCTCATATAACATGCGTATATGATGAAATGTTTAGGCAACTATTTATCAGTTTCTAACTGTTACGAGTACATTAAATGGTAATTTTAAAAATAGATTTGATTTACAGTGAGTACCGCCATTTTTCATTCATTTGGGAATGTTAATAAGTTTAACCTTAGAAAGCAAAATTAAAAAAAAAAGTTGTAAAAGATCATGGATATTTAATTCGTTTTATTATTTGATAGTTAACGGATTTTTATGCTGCAAATAATTTTTCTATTTCACGAAAGCTTTGTATCTTCAAAATGTTATGCTGCAAATATTTTTTCTATTACACATCATCTTTGTATCTTCAAAAATGTGAAGTCATAGCTTTCCTGGACCTTCTTGAAAAATAATTTCTTGAAACGAAAACAGTGCAATCATTGAAATTTCTGGAAAGACATTGGTAATTATTTTTTTTATATTGCTTTTTTTTAAAAATATTGATGAATTTAAATGATTTGATAATGTTTATAATCGTTTATTTTTTTAAGTATTACATCTAAGACGTAAATTGTGAATTTCAGTTATTTTGTGTGGTAGGGGTATATTTTACGTTGATAATTATTTTTTATGTACTGCTTGATGAATTTAAATGATAATGCCATAATTTTAAAGCAGAGACCAAATAATTGCTTTTGAATGCATTGCAGATAAATGCAAATTGGAAGCTTAATAAATAATTTGATGAAATTCTGTTTTTGCATTTCCTGCCTTCCACCATTGTTAATGGTTTCTTGTATATTGCTTTTCATTTTCAGCTATATATATATATTAATTTTAAATTTTATAGCATTTTGATTGTTTTTTTTAAAAAAAATTTGGACTTTTGCAATATTTCTTGAATATATACAGCGACAGGCATTTTTACTTGTCAATTTAAGTGGATAATTATTGCTTGTGGGAGGGGGGGGGGCTTAACGTATTTTTAGCTTTTTTTTTTTTTTTTAATTTTTCAGCTATATATATATATTTTAATTTTAAATTTTATAGCATTTTGAGTGGTTTTTTTAAAATTTGGACTTTCGCAATATTTCTTGAATATATATAGCATCAGGCATTTATTTATTTTTTACTTGTCAATTTTCATGCACTTTTTGACATAAATTTATTTTTTACTTGCTGATTTTCAGTGTTTTTATATGTCTAGCCTCGGGCTTTTTTACTTGTGGATTTTCAGCCACTTTTTGATATAAATGTATTTTTTACTTGCCAATTTTCAGTGTTTTTATATGTCTAGCCTCGGGCTTTTTTACTTGTTGATTTTCAGCCATTTTTTGATATAAATTTATTTTTTACTTGCCAATTTTCAGTGTTTTTATATGTCTAGCCTCGGGCTTTTTTACTTGTGGATTTTCAGCCACTTTTTGATATAAATTTATTTTTTACTTGCCAATTTTCAGCGTTTTTATATGTCTAGCCTCGGGCTTTTTTACTTTGGATTTTCAGCCATTTTTTGATATAAATTGATTTTTTACTTGTCAATTTTCAGCGTTTTTATGTGTCTAGCCTCAGGCTTTTTTACTTGTGGATTTTCAGCCACTTTTTGATATAAATTTATTTTTTACTTGCCAATTTTTAGCGTTTTTATATGTCTAGCCTCGGGCTTTTTTACTTGTGGATTTTCAGCCACTTTTTGATATAAATTTATTTTTTTACTTGCCAATTTTCAGTGTTTTTATGTGTCTAGCCTCGGGCTTTTTTACTTGTTGATTTTCAGCCACTTTTTGATATAAATTTATTTTTTACTTGCCAATTTTCAGCATTTTTATATGTCTAGCCTCGGGCTTTTTTACTTGAGGATTTTCAGCCACTTTTTGATATAAATTTATTTTTTACTTGCCAATTTTCAGCGTTTTTATGTGTCTAGCCTCGGGCTTTTTTACTTGTTGATTTTCAGCCACTTTTTGATATAAAAATTTACCACTTGCAGGCTTCAGACCGGTTGTTGATGGTGGTGCAGCGCCACTTAGTGGTGACATAGCACGTCAGGTTAAAGTACCATATTATCATTAAATTCACTTAGTGCTTCAAAAAATAAATATCTCATTAATTATTTCATTTTTTTCTAAATATATCCCTTTTTTTAATATATATATATATATAAACAATTTAATCCCATACATTTTTCTTTTGAAATGATGTTTTATTTGATGAACCATTTTTCATTTCAATTTACTTCTAATATTTTGACTCTGCAGTGAAGCCATGATTTATAGTATATTTTATTCCAAGTCCATCTCACCTACAAATGTATATAGTATATAATAACTCATATCTACTTGACATGCCTTTATTACAATACAATAAGTGTTGCTTATTATAATATAAGTGTACAGTACAGTACATTTTAGCTTGCATATATATAAATACATGAAAGGAGTCAACATTTAAATAATACCAATATCAATAACAATCAGCAATCTGTTGTCAAGGCAACCTCCTATATTGTTTAAAATTGAGATTATTGATTGTCATTGATACTAGTATTGTTTAAGCATTGCCTGCTTTCATATATATATATATATATATATATATATATATATATATATAACAGATATTCTATGTGTATAGTATGATGTAAAAATTAAGATTATAATATAAACCTAACTTTTAAAAAATAATAATGTTAATAATAAATTGGAAGAGCACATTGACATATAAATATACTACAGTGTTAGTGTTCAACAGCTAGCTCATAATTCTGTTTCATCACAACTAAATATCTGTTCCAGATAATTTTGTTCTTCAATAATTTTTTTAAAAATTCTAATAAAATCATAGAGGCAGCTTCATTATTGGCAGATACAGATTCACCCATTATTTTAATATTATTAAGACTGTAATGGTTTTTAAATCTACATAACCACTCCCTATTTCCAGTGAATATCTTGAAATGTGTGATTAAATTCTCAGCTAAATTCTTCACAGATATTTAAACCTTTTAGATGTAAGACAAGTCTATAAACAATAATGTTCTTAAAATTTACATCATTTAATTATTGATTTAAAAATTTTTTATTCACCAAATAATTATTCCTTACTTTAATTACAACCATAGCTATTTTAGGTGCACAAACAACAGAAACACAAATATATTTCTTTTATAATTTTTTAATCAATGATTCATTCTTTTGAATGACCAATTTCATAGTATGATTTATTAATATGTTTTATTAAATCAATACTTCCCTCCCCCCCATTTATATAACTTGGATTTATCATTCATTTATTACAATATATTTTACTAAAGATATGCAAGTATATATTGTAAAACTTTCTATTTTTAAATAAAATCAACTGAAAAAAAAAACAAAAAATATCTGTATGCTAACAAATTCTACTTAAATCTTAAAAAAAAAACATGATCCAAAAACTTAATGCTTGAGAATTGAGAATGTTATGTTTAACGAAAGAAAAATGGCCACTGCTGTAAATGAGATTCATAAAATGTAATAAGTTTATAATACATTTCTGTGATTTTTTATTTATTTTTTGTTTATTTACATTTTTCTTTGTTTATTTATAATTTGTTTTTGGTTAGAATATAGTTGAAGTTGTATATAATTTGATATAGTGTACTTTGTGGCTTCTCTGTATTATATGGTTATGACCAAGGGTTATTTCTGTAAGAAATTTATATAAAATTTACAAAAATTTCACATAAATTATATATATTACTTATTTTTTGCTTACCTTATATTTGTCTTCATTCTTTGGTTTCTTTCTTTATATATATAATCATTTAACTATTTATATATACATTCTTTTATAACTATACCAGATTCCTAATATCATTCCTATTCAAAATTGTTTTTCTCATCCTTATATATAAACTTTTTTAAAATTAATATTTCTTTATAAGGTCTAACAATACTCAGCATCCGTTATTTCAAAATTTAAATGCTTAGATTTTTTCATATGTGGATATATATTAGAATTTTAATCTTTTAAAAACTGCATTAATCTGGTTTTCAATTTATTTTTTGTTGTTCCTATATATGAAACATTTTATTAACCCTTTTTTCAACTTACAATTTAATAAGAGTACAAAACTCTCCATACATTAGTGCCACCAAGTGAAAGCCTTTGTAATCAATGGATGCAGGAAGATTTGTACACAAAATCCCTATCTAGTGCCTACTTGTCCAACATCCCCAGACTAATTTCTAGCTTGCGGCTTTCATTGTGAGGAACCTTGGATTTGAGAGTTCTCCATCTAGATCTTAGGATCCAATGCAACCCTCCGGCAGCCATGTTTTACCTATTTGGTTAACTACAAAATAAACTTACCATATAAATGCTATTTATAATTTCTAAATCTTCTCTTGTTTTAACATTTATCAATTTATTTAAATTTATATTCTTTTTATATATTGATTTAGGTACAAAATTTATAATTATACTTTCAATTTATGTGCTTTATTATTTTATTTATCTTATAAAATATACTTTTTGATATAATTAAAACTATTGCAAATTTATGTTTTTATAATCTTTATCTTTCTTATATATTTTTCTTTTTAATATTTGTATATTTTTTCTTCCACATAATTTATTAATAAATTTAATAAGTTTGCTTCATTTTTATTATGACCAATTTTTATTTACTTTTTTCTTTGACCTAATTTATTAATTAGTTTAATAGAATAATCATTTATTTTTGCTTCATTTTTATTATATCAATTTCATTATTTAATAACCTATTACTAGAACAAAATTTTATTTTTAGGAAAAATACTTTTAATGGTTTATTAAATAACTGAGTTTCAGATATAAATGGTATACATGAAATAAATATTATTAATATTAAAATAAATAGAGCAATATAATAAAAATGAAGCAAAAAAAAGATTAAATTAATTAATAAATTATTTGGAGGGAGAAGTATAGAAAGAATAAAAAAAAGAATATATGAGAGATAAGGAATATAAGTGTAATTAAATCAATATATAAAAAAAAAAATTAAATCAAGTGATATTTTTTTTAAAAAAGGGAGGAATTAGAGAATATAAATGACCTTTACATTGCAAATTGCTTAGATTCTAAGAGAGATAAATAAATTGAAAACCAGATTAAAACAGCATTTAAAAGATAGAAATTCTAATATATACCTGCATATGAAGTAATCTAAGCATTTGTATTTTGAAATAAAAATGTTGGAAAATGTTAGATCATATACAAATATATTAATTAAAATGTATATATAAGAATAAGAAAACCAGTTTTGAAAAGAAACAATGTTAGGAATCTAATATATATATATATATATATATATTGTGAATATTCATAATTAATGATCAAGGTATTTAAAAAATAATAATAAAGAAGTTTGTTGATCTTGTTTGATTTTTCTTGTGCTTGATAGATAGATAATGGAAGATCTTGGAAATATGGATTTAAATTGATCACCATGGCAACCTAAAGCTTTTAAATAGAATTGTTTACTGTTGATTCTAGCTTTAAAATAATAAATTCACTATAATCAAACTCAGGAAAAACATATAGGTAAATAAATAAATTTTGAAAACAATTTAGTACGATCTAAAAGTTTACTTAAATAGGATCGATATTATTTTACATATTTCATGTATATTAATGCAGTCACCATAGTAACATTATTACATATAATTCAATGTTTTTGTGTTATGTATATTTGTTTATAAATTAATTTAAAAAAATATTATTATTAAAAAAATATATATGTGTAAATTATTTGTGTTTATAAAGTGAATAAAGGTTGTTATATTAATTTTGTATTTTGGTGAACAAATAATAGGAAAAATCTAATCGAATTTGGATTTAATTTTTATGTATCTTTTTCTCCAAACTTACATTACAAACCACGCGAAAACTACTGTAAAGAAATTGTTTGGCATTGAGGTTTATTTGAGTAGTATTCAGTGGTCGTTATGATACCAGAACATCAGAAAGAGAACCTATAAAAAGCCACAAAAGACTAAAAGAGTAGACTATCATCTTTTTGTGATTGCCACGAAAGGATGTATTTTCTATGTTCTTATAAATAAAAGTTCTTCAATATTTTTTTAAAAACTGTTAAACCATAAAACATGAAAAAATAAACTTCAATTATTTGCCCGTTCAATCATTTGAAGGGTGGTTGTGAAGGATTTCCCAAAGGATAACGGCAGCAAAATGGAAAAAAAAAAGGAAACCTATAAAAAAAAAAAAAGCTTTATATAAAATCGGCTATTTTAGTTTTAAAAACAAAGATATTTCTGGTTTAAAGTTTGGCGTATAACCACCGTTGGAATTGGATAAATATTGTGTCACAAGCTAAGAAACAATCAGGATCAACTGGATTAATTTGCATCATAAAAAGGCTACTTAAATTGCACTCTCCTCTCTGGAAAGAAAAAAGGACCATTAGTGCAGCATTATAAAGTTTGACTTACTTTTTTTTCTGAGAAATAAGCTTCTCTTTGCGTCATTCATAAAAACTGAGGATAAGTCAATGGACAAATAAATAGTGAAAACGGACAGACTCATATATATATGGTATGATTTTTTTTTAATATATAAAATGTGCGCATATTAATTTTTTTTACATATATTTAAAAAGGATGATTTGTATTTTATTTAGATTATCTTTAAAAGTAATATAATTTATTAAATGAAAATGATCGGAGAGATTCAAATATATCTATTATTTCATATTCATTTATCAGTTATTATTTTGATCAACAAATAGGCTTCAATATCATCCTATTTCATATCTTTGGTATCTGTTATATATAATTTTTTTAGTAAGATATCCAAAAGTCTCTCCATTCATTCATTCATTTTTTTTATGTCGTTATTGTTTTCGCAGCACATTTTAGAGATACACATAGTAATTTTATCATTTTTATTTATTCAATCAATCTGAAATATAAATTAATTTCCTATGTATTTTGTTATTAATCTTGCCAATTTTCTTTTATATAATCAAATAAATTGAGTGATTCAAATGACAAGTCTCCCTTAATTTTTTTATTATTATTTGGATTGCATAAGATGATGTAGCTATTTAAATGACAAGGTTCAAACTCAGCTTGGTAAGTGAGCTAGAATATAAGATATGGTGTGTTTTGCATATTAGCATTTTATTTTATTCCCATATGAATTTTATATTTATATTTGCATTCGAATATTATATATATATTATCATTTATCTTAGTTAATATTACAAAGTCAATCATTTCTATGTTTGTCTGATTCCGTCATAAAAATCTAAATAGATCGTACTTTATCGTTCGTTCAGAATAACTCGTCTTAGATATTTTATTTTACTTCTGTAAAATAAAGAGTACAAATTTCATTGACCGGTTTAATTGAATATTGTTTTGATTTGTATAAATATCAATTATAATCATATATTTTAATTATTGCCAACCAATTTTATATTCAATTGTTTAAAGATTCAAATAAATAATATTAATACTCATAGGTAAATAAACATCCAATGGAAACTTAACATGTCTTTTATATAATATGATTGGACATTATAAAGATAGAAAATGAGCTAATAGAGTGTTGATAATAAATTCTAGTGAAGTATTCTATTTTAACACATAAACGAAGCAATGATTAAGTATCACTTTATTGGAAGATATGAATAAATTATTTGTACATTACTTTATAGCTTTTTATGAAACTAGACGCAGATTAATTTGTTTAAACTTTTAAAGGAGTGCATGGGTTTTCAAAGTGTTTATAAAATGATATAAAAACTCATTGATTTTAATAGAAAATTATTAATTAAAGATTGGAGTAGAAAGAATTGTGTATCGCTTATTGACACGAATGTTTATACTTTCTATTTAGCGTTTATTAAACTAGATATATATTTGAGTCAAGTATTATTTTATTTTGATATTAAAATAGTGTCTATATGTACAAATGTTTTGTAAAATACAATTACAGGTATTTAGAAGTTTATCCGTTAAGATAAAATGCAGCATCATTAAATAATGAAGTAGATTTAAATTACTACAATAATAATAGGTTAATAAAATATATATTGGAATCTGTTTTAGTTATTAATTGGATTTGATTTTCATTAGATTGCTAATCAAGTAATTAGCCTAATCATATATTATTGTTTAGGGTGATGATATGCTAGTTCATTGCTCAGTGCAGTGTACTTTGTAATGTGATGGATTTGTTCATATCTGGAGCAGATAATCTCATTATTCTTTCGTTTCCATATATAGCTTAAACAAATTAGACTTTAAGAGAGATTATTTGTGCTTTGTGATGGTTTATTATATAATGGCGACCGATTGAGCTAGACTAGATTAATTTAAATTAGATTTTAGATTTTTTATCAGATTAGATTGATCATCCTAACCATCACCTGTATTCATCAATTCAATCACTTACAAAATGGCACCAATGTTTGGGGCCTTCTTAATTCAATTTAAATGGAATACAGCAATCATCAATTCCATCAGTTACAATATATATATATATTGTTAAAGGATTTTTTTTATAAAAAAGTAAAGGCAAATATAAAGTAAGCAAGAAACAGTAAAAAGAAAAAAGAAATAAAATTATGTAATCAAAATTACCCCAAATTCATAACTTAGCCAGACTAGCTAAAAAAATAAACTATAAATCACTACCAATGATTTCACTGCTACAAGCAGATTTCTCAAGTATAAAGAATTACAAAATAACAACATAGTTAAACTAAACATTATCCACAATTATTCTTATTTCCCATTTACCCTTAATATTAAAAGAACTTTTAAATAATTTAATTGCTTCAGAATTATAAATTTTTAATAATAAAAATTATTTAATTCTTCTTTTTATTTCATTTTTTTCACAGAAGACAACTTTAGTTTCATCAAAATTAATAGTATGGCTTGTATCTTTTACATGGATATATAAGGCAACACTAAGATATTTATTTCTAACCCTACTTTTATGTACCTTTATTCTTTTATTTAAGCTCAAACTACTCTGTCCTATGTATACTTCTTACAAAAACAAGAGATAATATTCACTACTCCAGTAATAGTCTTTCTATCGAACATTTCTTTTGTTTTATTTAAGAAATTATTCTAAGTAATACCCTCTTTCCAAACAATTTTCTTATTTCCAAACATATTACTATTTTTACATACAATTTTATAAGATGACAATTTAAATGGAAAAGAAATAAAATCATATTTTTCTTTATTCTTTACATCATTACAAATATTATTAGTATTAAATAAAATACTTTCAACAAATTTGTCAGAGTAGCCAACACTCAAATAATCTTTACAAAATTAACCTTTTTGAAACACAGCTACCCCACTAGAATTATTTAATCTTTTATTTCTATAACAATAATTTCTTAACACAGATACTTATGAGATACAGATTGATAGTTATCAGGTTTTATGTTTTTAATGTTTATATATATATATATATAATAAATAAAATGTCTGTTAATTAAAAACAAAATTGTAATTATAATTGAAATAATAAATTTAATGGTTTACAAATTATTACAAACAATCCTTAAATCTGCAGATTTAAGGATTGTTTGTTTGTAATAGTTTGTAAACCATTAAATTTATTATTTCAATTATAATATATATTAATCCTTAACAATGACAATATAATATGGCCTAAACATTGAAAAAAAATTGAAATAAAATATAGTTCATAACATAAAACAAGATTTGAAAAGAAAAGGTATGTTGAATTAATTATTTTGTACATATTTAAATGCACTTACAATATCATAAGATATATGAGCACAGACTTTCACATGACCTATCACTCTCCACACTATACCATAACACTGATACACTTGAACACATATATGTTGAAAAGATAAATAATCACCATCCCTTGTATATGTATTAAATGGATTATGTCCTGTACATGAGGGGTCAGATTGACCTTAGGTCAAATGGGTGTGACAAGAATCTTGGCCTCAGGGTGGCCTTTGAGCATTCCCTCATCAGATTTTCAATTGGATGAATGGTTGAAGAGTTGGAGCATGGAGTAGATTGAAGCCTGTCCATTAAAGTATGAGGTTTGGCTATCTTAATATATATCTGAGCACTTACAGCATATATGCATAGAGATGGTAATCTGGACCAACTGATGATTGCTGGTTTAGCATGAAATACGTATATTGGTGATTATTTATTTTTTCAACATATATGTGTTGAAGTGTATCAGTGTTATGAGATAGTGTGGAGAGTGGTGGGTCGTGTGAAAGTCTGTGCTCATATACCCTATATATTACATATATAGGCACAGGTGTATAATAAGCCTGTGTGTTTCAGTTAATATATTTTTATTAAAAAAATCATTAGCAACAAAACTAACCGATTGTTTAAGCATAGTAAATGATAAAATTTTAATTAAAGAAGGATAAAAGCAGATTGTTGGTTTAATTTTAAGACTAACTCCAAAAATAGTTGTCAATTTTTAAGTTATTATCAAATTCAATGTAAAATCAGATACTTCAGTATGGAGTTACATATTTTGAATTAAAACTGTTTAATCGTTTATTGCTTGACAATAATTTTTCGTTTTGTTCGTAATGTTTTGCTACAAAACTCATACTGATGAAGTTGTGCCCTGTCTCTATCCCCCCCCCCCAAAAAAAAAAAGAAAACAATTATGTTATAAAGTTCTTAGAGGAACTTTCAGAAGAAAATTGTGTTTAGACGATTTATTTGTGGTTAATTGCATATTGTATTTAAGTGGAAGTTTGTAAAAGAAAGATTCTTGTATATATGTAATGCATATAAAAAAGAAAATCTGCCTTTAAACAGCCTCCTGAAGCAACTCATGTTCTTATAGTGAAAGAGAGAAAAGTCATTATTCAGCAGGCTTGCTAACTGTGAAATAATAAAAATTATCATTTAACGAATAGCAGTTAGACGTCCATTTCTCAAGCAGATATTGAATGGCTATTTGATATAAAAATTCTAAACCTGTTTGGAATTTTGGAAATTTTTTTGTAAATGGGAATCAAATCATGGATATGTAAGCATATATAAGGAAAATAAATCTTTTTTTTTAAAACAGTCTACTGGTGATCAAAAGCCTCTCCAACGATTCATTATAGAAGAATAGTAAAATAAAATATTTATTACCAGACGTACTTAATGGATTGTGATAATTTTATCGTACAGCTAACGGACCAATATTAGATGTTAACTAAGTTATCTATAGGCCAGCTGCCTAAAAAAGAAATTCTTAGCTTAATTAAAGCATAAAAAAAAACTTGAGTTTTTCCCATTCAAGATCGAAACCAACATCGTGGTCATGTAAGGCGTTGTTGTACCACTATGTAACGAGGAACTTTAAATTTGCATATAAATATAGAAAAAAATATACAGATTTGTAAATGTTAAAAAAAATACCCCTTCCTTTTCTGTTCAAATTAAATGTTATATTCATATGTAATTATAAATAAAGTTTTCTTCATATTTTTTAAAGTAATTTAATTTTAAATTTTCTACATCCTTTATTTCTAATCTGATATCGACAAGTCGGTGCCCTGCTTTTCCGGTAAATAAATCAATTGCATGCTATTCTATAATGTCGTATAGTATAATTAAATTGCATTTTAAATGATTTGTCAAATTCGGATTCCATGCTTATTGTTTTGAGGAAAAAAAATTAATTGATTGAAAAATTCATTATTTCATTTTAATTTAAAAAGAAGATTTCACTTAGGCAAAGCAAAGCATTCAATTTTAAATTAAAATTGTAATTATTTAAGGTGATATACTGTGCATTTTAAGAAATAAAAAGAGCGATGTAATTATTTTCAGACTTCGTAAAACTCTTATAAGCAATCATTGTTGACTTTTCTATTTTTTTCTTTTTTAAATCAAGTTAAGAAAAACAATTTATTCATTAAAATTTAATTTACATAAATAAATTTTTAAAATGGTACATTTACTGAATGGCTAAATTGTGTAGCAGTAAATGCAACCCCCTTTCAAACCACGATATGAGAACAGAAACTTAAAAGTTTTCCAAATAAGCTTCAGTTTTATTCAAGTAACTGGCCTACAGTCAAACATCCTTCCCCAAACATTACTGTAGACTGCATAGAAAAGGCATTCATTATACTTAAGATATCTTTATTTTTTAAAAGATAAATAATGGAATTAATTAACTCTACAATTAAGTTTACAAAAACAGATTATTTATCACAGAGCTTCATTCTTTTAAAGACTGTAACACTAATAGAGTATTTCAATTTAAACTTTACAATTATCAACAACCCTATGAATTATATTTTCCCTGTATATACACACACAACGGATATTATGGATAAGAGACTTACAACAAATAAACAATTTCTTGCAAAATTCAATTTATCACATCATAGATTACTTAGTCTATCTTTTATAAAAGTTTTTATGGCCAAGAAGTAAAAATCTATACTATTTGAATTCAACCATGTAATTAATACTATCTATCTTCAACTGGGTAAAAATGGTCAGTTTTAAAAACCGTTGTAAGATTTAAGTGACAACGTGTTTATAAGATTAAAAATCAGATCCGATAAAAAAACAAAAAAAAAAAAATTAAAAATGTGAAGGTGGAGGGAGAATAAGGTGTGATAGTATATAAATAAACTGATATAAAATTTAAAGATGCTTGATTACAGATTAAAAATTTTTAAGACTAATTTCTTAAAAATCATGTCTATCCTTTATGTTTCTGGCGCTGGAGCCTCATCAGAATATAATCCTGGAGTTTTAAAAATCTATATTTTAATAAATATCCCGTACACTTGTATTTATATGAAAGACTACAAAATTTTCATAACATTTTATAAACTCTCTATCTGTCAAAAGAAATCAGAATCTTGGGCATGAATAAAATCTTATTTTTTAATTATGTAGCTTTTATGTCATAACATTTCAGAATGTGTTCAATTCTATCTGCACTTTTTTTATAAGAAATACAAGTTCTAATAATTATTTTTTTTCTTTTGTTTATTATCATTATTTTGGTCATCAGCTAAGGCTTTATTTACTACTTTTTTATTATAATTATTAACCATCAAGGTATTACTTATATACAACATATATATATATATATGAGATTGTAACTCAGATTTTCAAGCACCCCTTCAACTATCCACACTATCTCATACAATCGATGCACATGACCACACACATGTAGAAAAGATAAATAATCACCAATATACGTATTTCATGCTAAACTAGCACTCATCACTTGATCCTGAATATCATCTCCCACACATATATATAATCAGTGCTCAGTTTATATTAAGATAGCAAATCTTCATATTTTAATGGACAGGCTTCAATCCACTCCAACTTTCAACTTTTCAGCCATCGATATCATTGAAAATCTAATAATGAAAACCCAAATCCCATGCTGATGCCAATATTATTGCCATACCCATGTTGACCTCAAGTCACTCTGACCCCTCATGTATAGGACCATATCCATTTAAATGCATAGAAGAGGGGTGGCTGAATACAAGCTTGATGTGTAAATATTTGAAAATTAGGCACTCTTCACAAACCTGGGAGCTTAATTGAAAGTATAGGAGATTTGAACTCAGATTTTCAACTGATGAGTGCTGGTTTAGCATGAAATATGTATATTGGTGATTGTTTATCTTTTCTATATGTGTGGGGTCATGTGCATCAGTTGTATGAGATAGTGTGGATAATTGAAGGGTGCCTGAAAATCTGAGTTCAATCTCCTATACTTACAATTAAGCTCCCAGATTTGTGAAGAGTGCCTGATTTTCAAATATTTACATATATATAAACAAAAATTTTACATCCTGCTTTTCAATAATGTCAACCAAAGAATGTTCATATATATCAGAACTCAATGATATACGAATATTAATTTAAAATAATTTAAACTGGTAATTCATTTAATATTTAGAAGCTATTAAAAATGAGCTATGCCTTTAACCTCTAAATGTTCAATAGTAATTTAAAAATTTACACCACCTTAAATTAAGCTAATATACCAATTTTATAATGTATTTTTCAGCAACATCAATAAATGATTGCTTATAAATAAGAGCTTAAAGAATAAGGGTGTCATGCTATTTTTTACACTTATTGATATATGTGTGTTATATAACACACAAACAGAGATCAGTAATGTAAATCAAATATGGTAAATCACCTTGAGTAATTTATCAGACCACATAGTTGGAAGTTAAATTTATTATGGAAACAAGCAAAACAGTTAAGTGGAGTGATTGACCTATACAAGTGACAAATTGGTGGGTTAAAGTATTGTGCTAGAATGAAAAAAAAAGTGTTAAATTTTCTTGATTTTGAACAGATCTCAATTACAACTCAACTTCTATACATTGTCAGATTCAGATGGTGAAGTCAATAAAATTTCTTAACTAAAATTAATGGCAACTATTCTCACTATAGCTCATATAATCAAAATTTTATAACATTCTTCTAGCAATATTGAGTAAAATTCACTTTGATTTATTTTCAGGACATAAATAATTCTAGATGGTCTAAACTTTTAGATTGAGTAACATGAATTACTATTACAAAAATGGTAACACCAAACCGTATACATATATTAATGTTAAATAAGGTTGCCTTGACTACAGCTTGAGATTGTTGATAACTTAAGAATTGATTATCATATATATTACTCATGGAAAGAGAAAGAATGTGTAGTAGAGAGAATACAAATTGGTGTGTGCAAAAATAGTTTTATTAATAATAATTTTTAATGGTTATAATAAATAAATATAGATTCAATAAAATATAGAAGTTATAATGAATATGTTTAAGACAAAAAGAGTCCAATAAATATAAATTTTAAGCATTAAAATACTAGTTCCATAATTTTAATAGATAAAAATACCATAATATTTATAAACTTCCTAGATTTTGCTTTCCCATTATTTCCAAATTGCTACTTTACAATTGGGTTCTTCATCAGTCTTTTTTCAGATTTAGTAACCAGTTTTTCAACAATTTTTAAAAAATAAATGTAACAGAATGAGAAGAAGCCAATAATGTGAAATGAAAGTGGTAAGTTACCCAATGTGATTTATCTGACCACACCAGTTGATCATAATTTTATATGGTCTGAAAAAAAAGAAAATAAAAAGAGTCATCTAAAAATAGTGTCATTAAAAGATGCTTAATTATGGAAATTCAAGAAATGAATAGCTAACACAACAAGTCAAGCTCAAGTGTGAACTTTGAAGCATATTGTTTTTATTAGTCGTTGTATATAAATTTGTTTTATATAGTAAAATAAACTCATTTTTGAAGAAATAAATAGCCATAGATTTTGATACACTATTTTATTTGTAATTGAATAAATGTTGGAGTGATTATGAAAGAATGGTAGATAAATAGCCATGTTTGGCTGATAATGGTTTCAGTGATGATGATAATAATTATATTAAATATGAACATCAAAAGGACAAAGAAAAACATTGATTCCAATGGAATAAAAGCAAAGAGGAGAATGTGTTAGCTATCTAGCTAGATTTACTCAAATAAAAAGCAAATATGTATATACATGTCATATGTAGTTGTTTTTTTATTAGCATTATATAATTAACGTTCTTAGTCAGACCATATTCTAGATCACAGAGTCATGCTACTATCATGATTATTAAAAGAAAATTCATCAATACTTGGTTAAATAAATGAAAGTACTTATTTTTTAAAAATCTAATCAATTGATGTTTTTTACAAATACATTCCAATTTCTTTAAAGTTTAAAATTATTAATCTATACTTTCTTTTCAGCACTTATTTTATTTTACTGAATTTATATAAATATATAATTTATCAATGTTTTGACCATCTTTATATGACCATTAATTAATAATTCATAAAATTAAAAACATAAACTTTTTTGCTTAAACTTTGTGATGAAGACATATAATGATATGTTGGATTATTTCCATCATCTAATTTTTAACTGTTAAATACAATAAATTGTTAGTAATAGCACACCTGATCCCATGTTATTACTTACTGCTGAATATATTTTAAAAAGTTTAAATAAGGTTTGAATTTTTTCAAAAATCATTTAATAATTAAAAGCTAGATAATGGAAATCATCTAACATATAATTACATATTTATCAAGTTATTTAAAAATGAAAAAAGAAACTATATTCTATATATTAAAAAATATATTCAGTGAAATAAAACAAGTTTTGAAAGGTATAAATTAACCAGTATCTGTTTGAAAGTGTTTAGCTTTCACGTTATTACAATATTATCTGTTTGCGCTTAAAATTTGATTTATTAACCAGTATTGAAAATTATTTATTCTTTTTCATACTCACTCTTAGACTCTGATATTGATGCATTATACAGTTAAATAAATTAACAATCAGTAGAACCCATAAATAATATGATGGCAGACCCAAAAACAACCAGAATTGTTTTATGTTTTGCATGTTTGTTGTAGTATATGCTTCAGCTGATACATACTTTTTGCAAGAATTGTTATGCATCAATCTGCCCAATGACATCACTGTGTGAAATTGTGGAATCATGTAACACAATGTTAATATCAATAATTATGCGCTTATAACGCTCGTTAAAAAAGTTATATATATTATTAAATTTATTTAAAGCTTAGCGCTTTCAAAGCTGTTTTGTAAAGCATTTTGCATTTTTGCCAATTTTTTTATAATAGCTGAAAAGTTCAACAATGTGAAATTCTGTTGTCATTTATCAGAAAGTGATATGGAAAAAAGTTGTAATGCTTGAAACAGATTAGAAGAAAGCCCTGATATCATAAAAACACAATTTTTATGAGTGGTTTAATTGAAATGTTAAATTTATCACATCACTAAAAAGTGTCACAAGTGAAGTCCAAGGTCAAAACATTGCTGATATTTTTTACATAAATGACATTTTCCTTTCATATTTAATTCATAATGGTGAGGCATTTTATCTGTAAGTTCTGAAAAAATTTACTTCATGCAGTAAAATGTAAATATATTGTTTGTGTTAAAGAAAAGTGTCAAGTTTCATCCCCATAAAGTGTGATCTCTCAGAGCCTTGAGTGTGAAACACATTTTAATTAAATTCAGCAAGATCCAGCTTATCTATCCGCTACATTTTGATCTTGCTTCATGCAATTTTTTTTAATTGAATAAAAAAATGTTTCATTTTTTTTTTTTTGCAGACTTAAGTGGTGGTAAAAAATGATAGATATGTTAAAAGGCTACACGTTGCAAGTATTTCTGGACTATTTTGAAAAATGAAAAAAACATGTTAAAACCAGTGTATTGCATCAAATAGATGATAATTTGAAAGAGTTCAAATTTATAACATTTAAAAATAAACACTTTTTTATTATAAAATTCCAGTTATTTCTGGGTATCCCTGTGTAATTTAATAAATACACTCAATTAATAGAAAAATTATTAATAAAAATAAGTTTTTTAATAAAGTCACACGGAATCATTTATGATTTTATAAAATTATAATCCTGAAAAGTTAAGACTTGATCAATTAGTTAAATATCTCCCTCTCATTTTATCTCCATTCTTTTTTTATTCAAATATTTTAAAATAAAAAGGTTTTTTTTTTATTTTTGATAAAAAAAATTCTTCTAAATGGAATTTTTTTTTCCTCATGTGTCATAGCATCAGCCAGGAAGTGAACCCGCTAACCCGGGCCAACTGCTTGTAAAGCTGATATGTTTAAATACATATTGTATCAAAACTAAAAAAAGATTTTAAAAATAACAATAATGTAATTTATTTTTAAATAATGTGATTGGATTTATCTATATATGTAAATATGTGAAAACATGCAATCGCATGCATGTACTTGACATAAAAAGACAATATTAAAATTTTAATTTAATTGCTGGAAGTTAAATGTTTTTATTTTTAATATATGAAATTGGAAGATATACATGAAATTATGGCTATAAGTATTTGCTATGGCAGATTTACCTAAGTAACTTTTTATAAATTCTATAAAAATATGTGTATATCCATTATTATAGATTTTCTTGGCATCAATTTTCATTTTCTTTTTTTTTCTTTGTAGTTATAAAACAGATGAATTTAACAATTTTCCAATGTAAATAATTGATCATTTGTGGCTTCGGCTATATATATATATCTAAACCATTATACAATTACAAATATCCAGTAATGCCCTCTGTTTAAAAGTCTATATCTCAATAATAGCGAACTTCAAAATGGTATTATATAATTACAAATATCCAGTAACGCCCTCTGTTTAAAAGTCTATTTCTCAATAATAGCAAACTTAACATTTTGAAGTTCGCTATTATTGAGATATAAACTTTTAAACAGAAGGTATTACTGGATATTTGTAATTGTATAATGGTTTAGATATTTGTATTTTTATTTCAGTTAGTGTTAATAGTAACTTTATTTTCATATATATATATTAATAATTATTTTAGTGAATTATTTATCTGGAATTAAGTGAAAGGAAATTAGTCTGCAGACCTGCACTATTAAACTGATATAAAATTTATGTGAGCTTACCTGTCAATAAGTATTTTAAAAGCATAAGTGAATCACTTATATTTAGAGCTTGATCATGCTTAAATGAGAACTTGTCTTATTATGAATCTGATATTTCAATTGGCAAATTATTTGTACAAAATTTGTTTATATATCATAGGGAGGAGAATGTTTGTTATTTTTAACCACCTGAAGCTTGCAATTATATTAGTTTGAATGTCTATAATAAATATAAATCATTAAACTATTTATTAGACATATTTAAACTAATATAATTCAAAATCACTGGTAATTAAAAATAAAAAAAAACTCTCTCTTTCTGCAATATATAAATTTGTACAAATAATTTGCCAATTGAAATGTCAGGCTCATAATAAAATCAAGTTCTGATTTCAGCATCATCGAAGGTTAGTTTATATAAGAATAAGCTCTAACCTTAAGTGATTTATTTATACTTTTAAAACACATATTGACAAGTGAGTGCATGTAAATATTATATCAATCTAAGAGTGCATATCTAAAAATTAATTTCCTTTCACGTGACTATATATGTACATTAAATATTTTTTTACAGCTTTATGTATTTAAATATTAGAAATTTAATATGATTTCTCTGTGTATTTTTACAAATAATATTCAATTATGATGTTTGAAAAAAAGTATTGTACCATTTACATATATATGGTACAAGTATATTGGCATTGAATAAGAGGAAAAGAAGTAAAATTTAAAAATCATCAATAAACGAAATTTAGTTTTTTTTATTAGTTAGTGTAATTTTTTTTTTTTTTTTGTGCAAACAATAAAAGTTATTTGTGTTTAAAATTTATTTAATCAAAGTAACATTAATATTGGAAAGAATCTAAGTACATACAAATTAGTTATTCAGATAAAAAAGAAGTTATAAATGCAAATGATTACAATCAGTGAGAAACCTTTTATGCTCTGATTAACGATCGCTGAAATAAGTCATAAAAAAGACTTTGTAACTCAGAAATAATAAGGAATGTAGAAGATTAGAATAATAAAACAAAAGGTAGAAAATGTACAAGACATCTCAAAAATTATTATGGGTGTAAAAGAAGCAGTCAAGATTGGAATTGGTCTTTTCACCTGTGTGAATTTTGGTAGCTTCTCATGTGCAGCATTTTTGAAGTAATAATGAAATGCTATCACTTAGAACTACTAAACTGAATCTATTCTCCATGTGTGAGTAGAACCAGATCATTCATCTTTATCTTCTCTTGGAAAAGTCATCTAAACCTTCATCTAACCTTAACTAAATATGGATGAGAGATATGGAAGTAATACCAGAATGAAACCATAAACCAATACTGCAGACTACTCATCGAAAGGAACTGGACTACTATGATAATCAGTCATCTACACAAACACTAGAAGCTTACTGATAAGTTAATGACCATATTATAATTCATATTTAAATCAGGAGGATTGCGTACTAACTTTAAAAGGCTAAATTTCTAACGTAGACAAAAGAAAATGACATTTACTATTTTATTCCTAACAATGTACTGTTTGAATCAAGTGTTAAATTTAATTATATGATTATGTGAATATGTATTCTTTCCCATATTATAATTTTTATTATTATTATAAGTGTTTAAATGTTTAGTGTGTCATAATAAAACTTTTACTACTAATATAAAACTTTCATTGTACATGCTTAATTTTTAGTTAGTTGTGATATTAATTTTGAATGTTATTTTAGCTTTAGAGAAGTGTATAAATTACCTAGTCAATATTCTTTATTAATTAAGCCCTGAGATAAATATCTTCATAAAATAAAATAATTAAGTGTCAAGAAATCACAATCCCAACCTTTGTAATTATTTGCTTGGTAAGTTACAATGTGCTTTGTGCAGAATCAGTGAGTCTATCGACTCTGGCACCTTGAATATAAATTAAAAACTGATTCTTCCAGCAATTCAAATCATAATAATTATTAGGCCAGTTAATCAGGAAATATAACTATGTTCTTGAACTATCCAGACTCGTAAATGACAGGAATATAATTTCTTTTCATAATTTGATTAACTTGCACTTTATAGTGTGTAAAATGAAAGCCTAATCAAACCTAGAATGTTAAAAAATGTTACAGTATTAATTAAAAACAGGCACTACAAGCTAAAATCTTGCTATTTAACAATGTTCTATGTTTGAAATATTTTACTTCATAATGCTAAGAATAATTTATAAAAATATTGTTATATTTCTCTTACTTTCAACTAATACAATAGTCCAGATTCTTTCTTATAATGATCAGATTGAGCATTCATTGCAGCAGACAAATTTATATATGAATAGATAACACATGACCACTAGCAGCAACAGGCCAATGGGCAATAATACTCTGTGAATCATTATTTTTTTTTTATTTTATAAAGGGATCTGGCTATAAATAGTCAGTTCAGTTATAGGCAAGGAAAGACAACAACAATTTACTATCTGACCTGAGTGGCAATATGAACTTTGTCGACAATACTGTTAAAGGAGAAAGAATGTTCATATTAGAACTAAAAGTTTTAGCCCCTAATTAAGACATTTGGCTAGCTGTCACAGAACAGATGGAAGTGTTATCATACCTACTCATGAAGAAAGCTGTCATGCTACAGCCAGGAGTGATATGTAATCTTAGAAGTGTACCTGAAATCCCTTACAGAAATACTTGTATGGCAAATAATACACATTTGTATATTTGTTTTAATTAATAAATATAATAAACACAACAGTTGACACAGTCAAGACAGATTTTACCACTTTGTTATTAAAAAATTGACAGCTAGCATTATAAGTGCATCAACCAAAAATTAATATCAAATAAAAAATGTTATTTATAAACTATAAAGAAGTATTGAATTTTTTTTCTCATGGCAGTAAGAGAAAAAAAATCAAATGATTAAAATTGACTCATTAAAAGACTTTGATCTAGCCTATCCAGAAAACTGGTGATCCTACAGGGATTGAATGTGTTTTGGTGTGCAGAATAATAAATTTTAGAAAGGCCGAATTAAAATTTAGCCACATTTTTGTCTAGATCTGACATTGCTTATACATGCACCCCATGTTGCTGGCTGAGACTGATTTAGACAAGAATGTTTCTATTGGCAAACTTTTTCTTCCCAAATCCATTAAAGATAATGCAGGGACATCATTTCAATCTCTATACACAAGGAAAAGAAGAGCAAGTGAAAGATTTTGCTCTAAAACTAAAAAGCTTGCATTTAACTCCAACTTTGAAGACTTCCTCAATAAAGACTTGAGTGATTATTTTGATTATGGAAAGACTACAACCTTAGGGTAAAGTTCTTGTTTGATTCAGCTGTTTCTCAAGTGAATGTAAATGAGTTCACAGATAGTCAGACTGTTTAACTATATAGACACAATCCCAGAATTCAAGCTGTGGATAGAAAGTCAGATTGTTTAAAGATTATCCCAATCAGAACGAACTTATGGGATCTACTATTGACAATAATAATATCAATGTTTGCTATAGATGTGATAGCACTGCACACACACACACACACACACACACTAAATATCCAGTGGTGTACAATATATAGATATTGCAAATATGCCAATTGCATAAATGTTTATTTTTTAAAAAAATAAGACAGAGGAAAATGGAGTGCCCATTCCAAAAAGCCAGGAGAGTAATATAATATCAATGCCTGTAATAATAATGTGAGAGGCATTGATTCAGATTTTACAAGCAGAATTGTTATTAATGATACATCAATAACAATAAAACTGGCACTGGGGTGCAATGTAAATTGTGATAAGATTACCAAAATAACTAGAAATTATTTCTACTTAAATACCTAATTACAAAAAAAATAAAGAACCTCTAGATTGAGTACAATAAACATTATAATAGAACTTAGCAAGATCCATTTTTGACTTTAATAGTTTTTATTTGTTGGTCCATATTTTTGCTCCCACATGTCTTTATCGTCAAAGATGAGTGTTTATCTTTGAAAATTATTACAATTCAGTTTTCAAGGGTGAAATTTATTGAATGTACTTATCTGACAATATCATTTTAGGGAAAGATAATTATTTATAATTATTAGTGTATTTATCTAAGGTGATATTATCAAATGAGCATAGTCAAGAAATATCAGGTTTGAAAATTGAATTGTGGCAATCTGTTGGTCTATACAGATAAACAAACCACTAAACATTATATGATCATCATTTCCAATGCCTACATGAGCTGTTAAAACAGAAGCAAAACTCTCCATATAGTAATGCTTTTCAGAGCAAACCAGATTAATCAATGCAGGCAAGAAGGTTTGAGTAGGCACTAGGTAAAGATTATATGCACAGACCCTCCATTCATTGATTACTCTGGCTTTCACTGGATAGCACCTTTGCCTTCACATATGCAATACCATTAATTTAGCACTTTTTGCTTTTGTTTTTTTTAGCTTTTCCAGATTGAGGGAATACTGTATATAACAATAAAACAACATACTTTCTTTTCAAAAATATTATAAATTTTTAAAATTTCCATATATTTGAAAACTTACATAAATATAAACAATGGGAAAATATGCATATTAAATAATAATTATTAATTTTTTAGTTATATGTCTGAATATTATTTATTTTCAATATATTTGGGATATTAAACTTATTTTTAAATTGTTGATCTTTATACAGTAATAAAACCCAAATAATCATCTAATGATTAATGAGGTTTTTTTATTATTTAGTTTTATTAAATATAAATATTAAACAATAATAGTATTGTAAATTTTAAAATCAATAAAATTTATACATTTTATAGTACAATATATAATACAAATTATAGATAAAATATAATTTATATCAAATCAGAATTCACTAACAATAAATAAATATTTATTGAACGATTTTTTTTTGTTATAAATAGAATGCCAAAAAAGGATGATGAGATCCTAAGTTCAACCAAACTCTAACTTATTTGCCAGTGCTCTGTGATTTAATACCTTATGAATGACATTTCTAAGGTTATACATGGGTTTCAATTTAATCTGGGAGCCAGCTCTGAACAGGAAGAAACATGAGACTACAGAAGTGACTACCCAAAATAGCTAACTAAAGAGTTAATTGAACCCCAAACTGATTACCAAAATGGCTAACTAAAGGGTTAACTGTACCCAAGACTAACTACCCAAAATGGCTAACTAAAGGGTTAATTAAACACAAATAATATATTCATTAACTAAATATAAAGTTAATACTTAAAACTATAATGCATATCATATATATATGTAAGATAATAAATGAATTGGAATACGGTTGGATTTAGACTACGAGCAAAAATGATATGAAATGAATTAAATTTAAAATGATTTATTGATAATTTAAATTAAGCAATACAATAAATATATAATTATTACAGGTTTAATATGTGTAATCAGATGCATGCAGGCATTATGTAGCAGATGAGATTTAAATATAATTACAGCAATTTCCATCATATATCTAAATGTAAGTATGGGTTTGCCATTAATAAATTATGCCTATAAGTTTAATATACCAACATTCTACATTATTATTATGATTTTCTATTTTACAAGTTGATATTCCAGCCAAGAATAGAACATTGATTACAGCACTAAAGTGGCTGCTGTGATAAACAAGCTCAAGAATGATACAGATTTAGTCTAGTAATCAAGACTTTGATTCAGACTAATGCTGAGTAATCATTAAGTATAAAAGGGAAGAACTGGTTACCTTAAGTCCATATATATTTGTGATGATGCAGGATAAAATATTAAGAGATAAATTTGAAGTGTGGATGGGTAATTTCTCACAGGATTTCACATCAGAATGCACAGCACCCTAGAACCAGACAGCTTGCTACATTTAAAATATGAATATTTCTAATTTAGGAACATGGATAGGCTGAATATAATATAATCTGATCTCTTGTGTTCCAGTTCTAATAAAATATAGCCATACCTGAACTAAGTGTATGGGGGTAGTATCTACCATGATTCCATTAAAAGGTGTTGCAAGTTATAATGTACAAAAGCATACATTGTAAAAACACAAACACACACACAAATATGTATATTTAAATTAAATGCACATAAAACAGTTAGCTTCTATTTGTATAATTAACAGAACCCACTTCTTAAATCAAGCAACATAATCATGTTACATTAATGGACTAAATGTAAATAATTAATCTAGCTTAATATTCTCAATCTGCATCTTGAATTAGTTTTCACTAGGGAAGAGGAAGCACATTTAACTAGCAATTAATGATATATTAATATATATACTTTTATCTATCCCTCAGCTAGTCTATTACTTTTAATGAAACTGATATTTAAAATCATTGGTTGTAACTATGATCATGCAAACCATAATAGATATTTAATAATATATAAAATTGAATTAACTAATAATAATGAATGCATAGTGATTGGTTATTGTTCAATATATAGGATTTTGAACCAGTGTGCATGCAAATCTAATAAATTTTTTAAAATATATTAAAATTGAAGATATCAATTATTATATCTTCATTGATTCTATTAACATTTAAAGCATCCACTGCTTTGAAAGATTTGGCATATTATATATATATATATATATTAGAGATTTGGCATATTATATATATATATATATAGAGAAAAAATAGAACAAAGATCATATATAGGCATAACTGCAGTGAATAAGAAATTTAAATACATTTGGTTACAATTCTTAAATTCAGAATAATGAAAATTTGCAGATTTCATTTCAGGTAGGATTTATACCAACTTTATATTTTACTTTAGACCATAGTTTAAAGAGTTAGGTCTGAACATCCAGTTTTACATTAAACAAGCTTTTAAAATGAAGGTTTAAAGATTAAGAAATTTATGTTAGAGCTCTGTTGAGCTTGAATGGTTACCTATCTTCTATAAGCTTGTCTTGCTCACATTAGGCAATGGGTGCAGTGGCTCTTTCGATCTCTGTATAGGTAGCATTATTCAGATCTTTTTCTTCTTGCGGCTGACCATTGGTTACAATGTCTCCCATCCCCATGATGGTAATGATGCACCATTAGGAACATATAAAATGGGATTAGAGATCACCATCTTCCTGCAGGAAAACAGCAAATCAATGCCCTCCTATTCTGCCATGTCAAAATAACAATTTAAATGGAGACTGGTGGCAATCCTTTTTTCAAATTATAAAGTATATTTCTCAATGTATAAAATATAATCTCTTTATATGATTTTGAGATCCAACTATATTATTATCAACAAGATTGTTTATTTCTGGTAAATCTATTAGCACTTATTCACAATTTTAGATTTTAATTTATGAAAATTATTTAAAATTTTGTTTTAACCTTTTACTGGGATTTTTATGGCTAAGTTTGACCACTACAGATCCCTAAGAATCTGGTAATAATTTTGGTTCAGTACATCTTGTTTACTAGAAATGATATTTTAAGAAAATATTGTTGTTAAAAATTAAGATTTCAGATTTTATCTTACATTATACTAACACTGGTGCGTGTGTGGCATGATTTTTGTTTAAAAGTATTTAAAGTTAAATTTATAAGAATCACAAGAAACTTCTAGATAATATTGCACTATATATGTATCATGGTAGTACATGGGATACATATATATACATGCAGTTTCAACATTAAAAATGGTAAATAGACTCTTTAATAGTTGATATAAATTTCTCTATATTTATCACTTACTTTTAAAAAGTAAAGCCAATTTATATAGGGAGGAGAGTGGTAAAATTTGTACAATAATTTGTAGCAACTGATGTTGACATTTGATCACAAGATTTTTGTGTAAATTTAATCTTATATTGATAAACATAAAAAGAAGTAAGATTACTATAAATTTTTATTTGTGAGTGAAGATATGATTTGGTAATAAATAATTACAAATTAATTATTTATATGAATTGTAGCTCCTGGGAAATAGAGCATTACTGTTAAATGAATTGATACATCAAAGGGTGTTTTTTTAAAGAACTATTAGCTGACTATTAAATGAGTAAAGATTTTTTTTATTAAAGATGATTGTACAAAATTTTCAGAATTACATTTTATTTTAAGAATTGTTAAAATTATTTTTGGTATAAAGAAAACTTTTGAAGCTGAGTAGATCGGTATTAGTGGTATGTGAATGCATTGCAAAAATAGCACATTACATTTAGTATCTGGACTTTTTATACATAAATTAACATATAAGCACCCAATTCCTTGAGAATATTTATTTTTTTAATATTGCAATAATCTTATTCATCAGGACAGGATTATAATTTAAAAATTGTAATATGTAAATTTTATATTGTTAAAATATTCAGGAAGTTCCCTTTATGAAATAGCTTTAGACAACAACTTTGTTTTTTTTTTCTGGCTCACCATAGTTCAATATTTTCATCAGAAAAAACTGATTAAGTCAACCAGATAAAGTATTATGTCTCTGAAAAGGCTCAAATTCATAGAATTTGAATTACTCTGGCTGGTAGAAGTGTGAAGAGTCTTGAAAAAGTTTGTTCTGATCTTATTCGTGGTGATAAAGAAAAGCAACTTCATGTCAATGGTCTAGTATGCATTTCAAAAAAAGTTCTTTGAACCACTACTCATAAAACACCATGTGGTGAAGGATCAAAAACATGGGATAGGTTTCAAATAAGAATCCATAAACATGTTATTGATTTACACAGTCCTTCAGAAATTGTTAAACAGATTATGTCCATTAACATTGAACCAGGTGTAGAAGTTGAAGTTACTATTGCAGACGCTTAAAAAAAATTAAAATAAATAATGTAAATACATTATTGTTTTAAAAAAAGTATTCAGGAAGTTTAATTATTATATTTCTATATTTATCTTCCTAAATTTAGGATGAACTTACAAGTTAACACTAAGTTAATGTTGTATATTTTTTTACAATTGTTTATACTTTTGCTTTGGAGAATTTAATTTTAAAATCAGCAACAATGTGTTTTTAGTTTCTCAGAAATTTTAATTTAATGTTACTTGTAAGCTAAGAGGGGGTGGTGGATATATTTCATCTTTTTTGAAAGCATCTTTTCTTTGTGATCTTAAGATCTGACATTTTTAATACATGATCATCAATTTGATGCTTATTTAATCAAATATGTTAAATTTCTTAGGTTTATAGGGCTGTAATTACCATACAGACATTGTTAATATTATGGTCCATAAAAATTGGGTAATTTTCGAAAATAAGCTAAGAATAAATAATAAAAAATAGACCAAATTCTTTTTCATTATTTATATATAAATACATGAAAGCAGTCAACACTTAAATGATGCCAATATCATTAACAAATAACAATCTAAATATGTTGTCAAGGCAACCTCCTTTAATCAATAAAGGTGAAAATCCATTTTTATCTATGGCTTAATAAGTTTGAATAAGTACTAAAGATTGCAACTTGACCATAGAGAGTAAAATTATTAATACAAAGAGGTTTAAAGCAGACTAACAAATAGGCAATTATAACTTACAAATTGCACTGCAACAATGTAATACTTATATAATAAATCTATTAATGCTCAAGACTAGATAGGTATTCAATGTAAATACATGAAAACAGTCAATACTTAAAAAACTATACCAATATAATTAACAATCAACAATCTTAATATGTTGTCAAAACAACCTCTTTTAATCAAAATATATTGTAATAGTCCCACTAGCATATTTCACAATTTTACATTTCTTTATTTATTTACATAAATTACTTGGGTACCATTTGGCTTTAAGCATCAGGAAATAAATTAACATACAAATACGCACACACACACACACATATATAATATTTTATTCAATATAATAATGTAACCATGAACATACTTCCATTTGTAATGCCAGGCTAAAATACAGAGAACATAAGTTACTCCCAATAAATGATGGTAGACCACACAATCTTACATAAATAAAGTAACAAGTGATGTAATATTAATTTACTTACAGGTGTACTTATTAATTGACATACATTTGTTTTCTTTAATAATAAAATTAACAAATCATATAACAATAATTTATTTACAAAGTATAATCATTAATTAATATGAATTAATTTTTTTAACAAAGTCCTTTAATCTTTATATACCATAGTATCAAGTATTCATAGCTAATATAATGGATACAATTAATTATAAAATTAAACTAGGATAGAATGTTTTTAATAGAAATAATTTAGTATTAAAATAAATCTGCATTTTGAAAAGAAAAGTTTCTAATAGATGTTTTTACCAGTTTTTACTTATGAATCTGTTACTTGGAATTTAACAGAAGAGAAATACAAAGATTTCAGATTACTTAACAATTATAGATGAATATTTTTTGATAGTGCTATGAATAATTGAAAATGAAATGTGTGAGTGAGAAATTAAATATATATGACTGATATCACTGAATGATTTAAGAGAGTCAGAATAGACCTATTGCTAGAAAAGATAATAATAGATTGACAGCTGTTGTTGTTAAATTGAATTTCAAGATATTGTAGAAGACCTAGACAGAACCCACATATATGATGAATGAATGAAATAAGAGTATTTGTTGTGTAATATGGAGAAGATTGGCTATTGATTAGAGATACCAGATTAAATTTGAGAAAGTCTTCATTCTGCAGTAAATCAAAAATTGTTGAAAATGATGATGATAAATTGATGATTTTAATTATTCTGTATATAAAAAATGGTCCATAATTATGTGGCCCTGATAATATGTAGTAATATTTATGAGGAAATTAACTCTAAATGCCCATTCAGTTTTTCTTTGAGCACTAAACTATTAAGTTGAGAATAATTGCAATAAATTGACTGAACTGAAACTCTTTTTACTTTACTCAGATAAAAATTGATTCCGGAGTTTTTAGCTCAGAGTCTTCATTCTACCACTAGACTAAACTGCACAAGAAAGTTATTATTAGTAGTGTTAAATATCTGTCTAAAACACTTGTTAACAAAAGTACTTCATGTAACATTTAATAAAACAAATTAATAACATAAAGCACCATCATAACTTGTAATTCATTGGTTATATTAATTATATAAGGTGATTAGATGCAGCTACTAAATTTCTTAAATATATGTAATTCAAGAACACATTATTATTGAGAGACTCATTACAATTTATATTCTCTTTTTAACAACACTATTCTTATCTAATGAGAAGTTACTAAGACAAAACTTAACCATCTTACTGAAACATTACTAGTATTTTGAAACAATATATGTAAAAAGTTTGGACAAAATGTTTAAAACGATAATTAAGTATTTATAATTTTTCAAATGAAGGAATTACAATCAATGATAAACTCTTGCAAACACACCTCCTCCACTTATAAAGTATGAATGGATTTTAAATTTATATACAGTATTTTAATAACAAACGCTTTAAAATATATACTAGCAATAAAAAAAAACTATTTCAAATTAGTCAGATTTTTATTATATTGAAAATATTAAAAACCTTGGTTAGGTATTTTTACACATTTTTTTAAAAAATCTTATCACAGATGTTTATGTTTAATTATTTATCAAAGATATTTTCTAAGTCACAACACATTTCTTAAAATTTTTCTGTTTTGAAAGCCATATTATTATTATATCAAAGTCCATAATTATGCCAACAATTAAATTTAAAATTAACAGTAGATACCTTATTAAAATCAAAAGTTTTCCTACTAATGTTTTGTTTAACATCCTTAAAAAAAGATTTTAAATAGCGTTACGCAAAAATGTTTGTATATATTCATTATCATTTTGAATTAATTTTAATATATATTATAAACAATAAAATTAATTATTACATTTTGATTTACATAGAAAACAAGAAATGAAGTTGTGAATTACTCATTGTGTGAGTTTAACTTAAAAAAAGATATATTAATCTTTAACGGAGGTTTAAAGTTTATATCTATGCTAGAGATAATCTCTAGTTTAATAAATGATTGATGATAATCATTACTGTATTTATCTCAAGTGGATCATGTCAGTGTTTTAGGGTCAGGTAAGTTTGACACTTGTAAATCAAAATGTAATAATATATTACTGATCATATGATATATATGAGAGATGGTGATCTGGGACAACTAATGACTACTGATTCAGCAAAAAATGCATCTTGGAGTCATTTGTCATTTAATGCACTTTTATTTATGTGTCTCAAAAATGTCTGTTAGTATGAAGATTATTAAGAACATCTATACTAAAATTAATGCAGGATATTATTCTATTTGTAAATGATGTATAATATATGTATTACACAGGTAAACTGAAAATGTCAAAGGCTGCTTCTGTATTTTCTTACAAAGAAACTGAAAGAAAAGACAATTTTTATCAGATTAGATAAATACTATAAATGTGAATTTAAGGGTTTTCTTTCTAATGACAACCAATTATATGGCAGGTTAGATCAACTAAAATCTTGCTACTTGAAATATAATTAGAATTTTTCTTGGAAATTGGTAAAATTTGAAAATATTCTCAGATTTGAATCTTATGTCATGGACCTGGAAGACATGAATGTACTAACAACTATAGAATGTTGTCTATTTTTACTTAGGTTTACATCTACATACAAATTAAAATGTTTTATGATCACAATTATTATACGAGTATAATTATATATATATATGTAACATCTAACTGATCAATGGAATTGCCTATCATTTCTAAGGAATGTGTAAAAGGTCATTAACTTTGTTTCCTAAAACTGTAAATACATATGATTTAGTCTCTATATAATACCAAAAGAATGAATTTAGAAGAGTTATCACTTTTAAATGCTGAGAGCACTTAGTTACTCTTTTCATTGCTTACTATCTATTAATATCTGGTGGGAATTTTTTTAATATGAAAATGTGACAAATATTTCCCTATATTTAAATATGCAAATAACTACATCTGTTAAAAAAAAACATTAATTTATAATATATACAAACACTGTAACAAATTCAAATAAACAATTTAAATAACCAACAAGCTATTTGATTTGTAAAAATGCAAACCTCTTTTCCATGATTGATGTATTCATAATCATAATTCATTAACAGTCCCAAGATACTTGACCAAACAATAGATAAATAGTGAAAAATTTTAAATATATATATGTTAATGTATGTTTTACAGCCTTAAATTGGTAGTTTAAATCTAAATCACATTATTACGAACTGATTTTAAATATGCAAACAATAATCATTACAAAGCAAGATCTTTCAAGTCCATTCAAACTATCTTATAAATATTTATCATAATTAAGATATGAATATGTATATATAAACAAATACTGAAATCATTCACCCCTTTAAGGTATTTTTGATGCTGAACATCTTTATCAAAAAGTATCATTGATAAAAATGGTAATTTCAGTCACTAAAAATACTCAAGATATTTTATAAATATCTCTAAACTGGAATTGATATTTTAAGTTAGTAACAAGTTATTTGCTTTGTAAAAATCCAATCTCCCTGAATAGAACTATTTTATATTATTACACTTTATCAGTAGATATAGACAGTTTGAACCTACAAATAAGTTAAATTTTTAAAAATATATTTATGATTATATATTTATGAATTTCAATAGTTGTTTGTGCACTTCTTGAACCAAATGATGGATCCTGAATAACTATCAGAGATATATTTTTACAAATCAAATAACTTATTAATAATTAAAAATGTACATTTTAATTTCTAATGATCATGGTCAACTGGTATAAAAATACATTATCTGGATATATACTTGATTCATTCATGTTTTATTTAATAGTTTCAAAAAATTAGACTGTATGATGATACTTCTAAATTACTTTCAATTTGAAAAAAAAAAGCAATTTAAAGCTCATTAATAAAAACACCTGTTAATTTTATGATTATTCATCTACTGTCATTCCCACGTTTACATTTTAAAAAATTATATTTTTTATTAATGGACTTTTAATATTATTCCAACATAATTTCTTTTAGCTATCGATCTGAAACATCAGTATAATAATAAGGATAATCACACACACACATATATATATATATGCAACTCACAAATAAACTAAACATTATAACTTTTAAATTTTAACCTCAAATAATAAGTTATCGAAGTACTTTCACTTACAGCTATGCAGTCATTATCAATTATTTTCAAATACAAAATAATTACAATTAACTTAATACACTATTTCACACTTTTTCTTTTCACATTAGCATCTTATCTATTAAGTAAATTACTTTCTCTATTAATAAAAATAGCCTCTTTTATCTTTCTTTTCTTATTATTTTTTTCTTCATACAATAATAAAATACCTTAAAGCTAGAAATGATAAATTAACAAAAATGTAGAAGTAATAAGATAAAAAAAAAATTAGACATTATGCACAAGAAGTAGTGTCAGTAAAATACGATATTGAATATATTATATATGTGACAGTTGTAGAAGAAAATTAAATAACAACAACAATAATAAAAAATTTCATACCATATAATGCATAAGGTAATAAATTGACAAAAAATATTTGCTCTTTTCCTTAAAAGATTTTACTTAGTGTACAAACCTAATGCAAAGAAATAATCTACTTATTAATTCTAAAGATAGCATTTATAAAGTGTAATATATAAAATTATTTGCCTTTATGGGATTTCATTTATTGCTGAATCTTAGTGTTCATTGAAAAAGAAATTTAAAAAAATACATCAATTGTTATATGATAGCTAAAGGATACAAAATAAATGAATGCTCCAACATTTTTTTGTATTTAATGATCATAAACTAAGTGTAGTGAAAAATTTGTACTTAATTTAAATTAAGTAAAAATATTGCATAAAAAGAATAATAAAAAAATAAACTATTTTTATTAAGTGAAAAATAAATTTGCTTAATAGTTAAAAAGGTAATGTAAAATTTCATGGGGCATATGGGATAATGTGGAGTAATGCATTATGGGAAAAAATTGTATTCATTTTATGTTCAAAATAAATTGATAGTAATCATATGGCAATAATTGAAAGTGATTTTGCAAGTTATTATTTAAAAACAGGAAAAACTGTCTATATGTATTGGCACTCAGTGCAAGACAGAGTAATCAATGGATGCCAGAAGGCTTGTGCCTAAAATCCCCATCTAGTGCCTATTCATCCAATATCCCCAGACTAGTTTCTGCTTCTGACCTCCATCAGTGAGGAGCCTTGGATTATTCTGGCTTGCACTGAGTGGCAATACATATAGAGAGTTTTGCCTGTTTTAATAACAGTTAAGAGCAATCATAAGAAATGGTGATAATGTGATGTTTATTGGCTTAATTTATTATTTAATGTTAAAATCTAAAACTTACTGTTTTTTTTATTTATCTGTTGAATCTATTAGTTGTAATGTATATATATAACCCTTGTAGAAAAAAATCATAAAAATTTCGCTGTCTATGATTATAATCTGAAATTAAAAAATGTTGAGCTTAGAGTCTATTTGAGTTAGCTGTCCATCCAAAATCTATTGCCAAATGGGCATTTAGATATTCTGAACTAGTGGATGAAAAAAAAAAACAATGAAACATTCACAATCTGACATTTTCCAATTTGATGAGTAATACTTTCTTTTTCACAGAGAGAAGAATATGTGAAGTTAACTGTTCTTCATACACATTATCTCTTCCATACACAAACATATAAAATTTAAATTCTAACATTAATGTATATGTTTCTACTTTAGAGAAAAAAATTTCAGTTTTGAATAAATTGCCAAAAATATTTTCAATATGAAATCTCAATTTCATAGCAAAATCAATACATGATTCATCATTTATGAAACCTGTTAAATATAGTTAATTAAATTGATAGCAAAATAAATAGATATACTTATGAACACTACTCTTTTTATGCTCAAAAATTTATATGAAGTGCTATTATATTCCGATAATAAAATGTTGTGCAGTCTTAATTCTTATATTGAACTAAATGCACAAACTGAAACCTTTTGGAAAAAAATAATATTATCATAGCATTATTAATTTGTCAATTTAGATATTTTTTATGTCTATTTACAAAATATATGGCAAAGCTATTCATGCTTTTTTATTTTCAATATTTTTATTTTTCATTTTAGTTTTAATTAAAATTCTTTATTTGTTTATACAATACATATTTATTATTATCATTG
The DNA here is from genome assembly GCA_028023455.1 of Epiperipatus broadwayi. Classification (NCBI taxonomy): domain Eukaryota; kingdom Metazoa; phylum Onychophora; class Udeonychophora; order Euonychophora; family Peripatidae; genus Epiperipatus; species Epiperipatus broadwayi. Next base: position 4,373,719 of record JAQFVV010006276.1, on the reverse strand, counting down.
TTTATTAAGAGTATAATAATTTTCTACAATTTTATTTTTATCAATTTTAATCTGGTATGAGTAGTTATTTTAGTATAAAAATCTTTTTTGCTCCGAAGTTTGTAAGTTAAACCACTAAACATCACATGATCACCATCTCTTATGCTAGCACGTAATTGTTATTAAACAGGCAAAATCAACCAGAGTAATCAATGGATGCCAGAAGGCTTGTACATAAAATCCCTATCTAATGCCTACTCATTCAATATCCCCAGACTAGTTGCTAGCTTGTGGCTTCATCAGTGAGGAGTCTTGGATCTGAGAGCACTGCACCTTGATCTTAGAATCTAATGCAACCCTCCAGCAGACACCTTTTACCTCTACTTAACTATACAGCTATGATCCAAAGACACCAAAATATATGGGTGCTGAACTGAGTTTAGACCAATATGACTATATAAGCTATTAAGCTTAGATTGAAAATATCATTGTCTTTTCAATTTCATTCTTATAGTTGTGTAGTTAAGTAGAGATAAAAGATGGCTGTTGGAGGGTTACATTAGATCCTATGATCTAGATGCAGTGCTCTCAGATCCAAGGCTCCTCACTGATGAAGGCCACAAGACAGAAACTAGTCTAGAACATTGGATGAGTAAGCACTAGATGGGGATTTTATGCACAAGCCTTTTTCATTCATTGATTACTCTGATTGGCACAGGATGGCACTACTATATGGAGAGTTTTGCCTGTTTAAGTTTGCAAGTTGTTACTGTGAGTGTATGATACCTCTAATAATATTAGATTTCACTGGAATGCTATAATCCAGACTAATTTAATTTGTTTTAGTAAAAGATTCAGAAATTTTATGCTTTTGAAATTATTCTTTTTTGTTCAATTGTCTATTTTAATTTGAGACATTACATAATTTATTTAATTTATCCATTCTACTTTGAACACTTTTTTGACTTTTAAAAAATTAAAGTAAAAGTGGCTCTGAAGAAGACTGCAGGATAATTAAAATGTAAGATTGTGTATGCATATATCTGCAATAAAAGAGTTTTGTTAAAAAGTATTCAAAGTAAAGTGGTTAAATTACAGCAAAATTAAGGAAATGGTGAATTTGGTTACATAATTTATTATACATTCCTTAAATTTTTTGCCAGATCTGCAAATTAATACATCACCAAAATATATTTTTTTAATATTATATTTTCAACATTGTTTAATCATTTTTTCTATGGGGTTATGGGTAAGTTATAAATGATTTGAATGATTGATAGGCATTATGGTCATGTTTAACATTAAATGTTGCTGTGTGTCTATTTTAAACTATTTTTTATAATTTTTTTTTCTAATAATACATATTACTTGCTTTCAGTAAGCTGTATATTATATGTTATTTACCAAAGCATATAGTTTTTAAATATTGAATGAAGGCATTCTTCTGTTTTTATTTATATTTGCCAATTTTACATTCATCAATGAATGTAAAAAATGAATTTATAGTTAGTCACTTCTAATTACTTTTATAGCCAGTGAGTATTTTTAGCCATTTTATAATAATATGATCCACCAAAGTCCATAATTAATCTATTTGAAAATATCCATATATTCATGTATTTTTGTCTCATGTATGTTTTATTTATGTGTTTGTGCAGAAACTATATTTTGCTATCATTTCAACATTTAATTTTTCCATATGTTAATTTTTTTTTCTTGATAAGGTTTTTGGTATAACAGGATGAATATATTTCCTTTAACTTCACTTAAATATGTAATCGTGTTTGATTTACCATTTCTCTGAAGTTTTTAATTGTTTTGTTCTAGTAAAATGTACATAGTTTATTGAAAAGAATATAAATAATTGTGTTGCCTATCAAAAAATAGTTTTTTACTTAGTTTTCTTTTAAATACTGATTTGATGATCTCTAATTATTCTAGATTAAGGATTAAGCAAATGATGCCTGTGTATTAAGGGCCATATCCCAGAAATCACTTTCTCTTTTCATCAATGTTTTTGGAACTTGCATTGAGCATAATGATAGAAAACAAAGATTTGAAGAAGTAAAATTTAACATTATTGCAAATAATATTATAAATAAGTAAGAAATATATATAGAGAGAGACAGTGCATAGGGTTCCTAATAATGGCATTTACATAATTATTAAAGATTAAAAATTAATTTATTCTCCTATATAATCATAAACATTTACATAAGAATTTGGAATATTACTTACATATATAAAGCAATTGATTTATATGGAAAGCTAATACAAAAACAATATCTAGTTGTTGCTGTCTATAATATCGTGGTCTATAAGTAATTCTAGTTATACTGCTTTTCCTGATAAGATTACAAAATATTAATGAAAAACTTTTGTTTGTATAATAAAATCATCTACTGTAAAGTAATCACATTGTTGTTGATATTTTGATACGAATTAGAAAATGACATAATACATAATAAATTTATGATTTTTTTTTAAAGTGATTGTTATTAAAGTATTTTAACCCTTTTCCCGCGCTCGACGAGACTCCTCGTCGACATCTAAAATCACTCTAACTTAGTTCGTTTTTATACGATAAAATTCGTTAAATACGTATTTAATTCGTTTTTAAAAGTTCTGTACGATGGTGACATCTTCCGATTTATTTTAGAAGTAAAAAATAAAAAAAAACACATTTTAAACCTAAACAAAGAAGGAACATTATTTGTGATTGGTTCTTAGCATGCTCTCAGCCGAAAAAGACATTCTGATTGGCTGGAAAGAACAAAGAAACTGCCTGATCAAAGAAAATAAAGAAAAACGCTGAGATTTTCATTTCGAATACGATTTAAATTATTATTAAATAATATTTATGGAAATTAAACATAATTTTCAGAGAGAATAATAAAAAAACAAAATTATTTTCGAAAAATATTGAAGATTTAAGTAAATATATTGAAGATGTAGTAAAAAGAAATATTTACTTTTCTATAACGTAAAAGTCGATCTTTTTGTTTACATTATAACTTTTATGTTGCCGATATAGAATATCTTAGAATAAATAAATAGCAATTTATTTTTGAAAGAACTTTCGTTTTCTTCATGACCTGAAAAATTAATTATATACTTTTTATAAACGTATCTGAGTTGAATTTAATATTATAGACGAATATGTTTTAACAATAGGCTTTGTCTTCAGTTTGTGAGTTGGCCAATTAAAAGATTTGATTTTTATCTCATACAACCAATGATTTAATTAGCGGTTTAAGGGTTAAAAATGTATTTGTGTGTTTAAATTATATTTACTAAAGAAATATTTTTTATGAACAATGTGGGTGTATTTACAAGAGAAAAATTTTTTTTATTACATAAAACATCAAACTAAAGTAGCCATTTTTATATTTTTTTTTTCATTATGTTATATATAGAGTTCGCAAAATAAGCTCTTAACAAGCATTGAGAATATCCCCAGTGCCAAACTGGTTTCTGCTATTGGTATCATCACTGATGATGCCAATAGTAGAAACCAGTCTGGGGTTGGGAATATTCTCAAAGCTTGTTAAGAGCTTATTTTGTGAGCTCTATATATAACATTTGTAAATACAAGCTTATTAAATTAGGTTATGTGACATCTGACTTGATTTATTTGTAATTTTTTCATTAAAATTAGTTGCATTTCTTTAAATCAATATTACAAAATTCAATGAATGTGACATGCTTAAAAAATTCAAAAATAAATATTTTATAAATATTCTCAGATTTATCCAGAATAAATTGAAATCTTCACTTCTACAAGTTTTGGCATTAAGTTTTAAACCAATAACATAGTATTATATATTTTTAAAATTTCTGGGAGTATAGATATTAACCAACACGTACTTTCAACTCTGGAGTTATAAATTAAATAGAAGTTGTAAATCATACAAGATTAAAATGTCATCAATATACTAAAATGGCTTTTCGAATTTTGGAATATTAGAAATATGGAGTTAAAATTATTAATATTGAACTAGATAATGGGCTTATCAAATACATGCATTTTTTTAATGTTTTGCTAAGCATGTCAGTAAATGTATAAGACAAAGTATAAGTTCCAAGTGATCTATTCGATTATTAATTAACATGTTTAATTGATTTTTTATGTTAGTCTTGTTATTTTTTAATGTTCTTATATATGGATTTTTTTCCTTTCAGGGTTTTTATTAATTAGATAATTTTATTTATAACAACTTTATAATTAGAAAATAAAAAAACTTATTAATGTTAATTTCCATGTAAACTTTCTTAATTATTATAATTTCCATGTAAACTTTCCTAATTATTCTAACTATTTGTTTATAATTTTTTTCTCCCAGGAACTCAACTTTTTATTCATTATTATTTATTCTTGTATTAGTTTTAAATATGGATTAACCAGACAAGACCAGAAAAAAATATTGATAACTCAAGATAGGTGATATATTTCTTTTAACTTATGACTTAGTAGAAATCTTTTTATTGTTTTTATTTTACACGTGAACATGCCCAATTATAAAAAAAAATATAACAATTAACTTTAATCAAATTAGCAATAAATTACTTATATTCAGTATATATTTATGAAGACTCTTATTTTTCTCTATTTTTTTACTTTACTATATTTTTTTAGCTGTAATAAAAATATATATTTTTAGAGAGGTAAGATTATGATTAGTTACGATGCCCAAATAATTATCAGTATAAATGATTTTAAAAACTTTATCTAAAGTTGGTTTTAGAAATAAACCATTTATTATTTTCGAATCGAAAATAAGTTATTATTGACGACGGCCTGCAAGTGATTCATAATATATAGTTAACATTATCAAATACGAATTGTTGTCGAATGAATATCACTACTTAAAAGCTTTGTAATCAATATTTTCCAAATTAAATGATTTCCTGGAAAAGCCTAAAATATCACCACCCTTCCTATTTTCCTGCAATAAGCATATTTATTTGTTAAACTTATCAAAAAAAAATAGGTCAACTTTTTTATTATATTAATTTGAGTTAATATTAGAGGAAATCGCTAGAATGTAAACAATTAAGTAAGTAAAAATTCATCCTAGTTCGTAACGGCTTCTACATTTAGATTAAAATGTTTTCTAAATAAACTAAAGAATTCTTTTCACACTCTGTATGTTTGATGGTAATAAAAAATAGAGTCTTTTAAAAAATAAAAATAATAATAATATTTAAAGTGTTATAAAATAAAACATAAATGTATTATATTAACATGTTCTTTAATTAAAACAAAATGTCTAAGTATTATGATATTATAAGAAAGAAAAGTAATTGATTACTCTTAGTCCTAATTTGTCATTCTTTTACTATGGATATACTACAATCAGTGATTATTTTTTAGCAAACTTAAAGAATTCTAGCTTTAAAATCGTATGCACGAATAAATTATGTTAAAATGGAGTCTGTTCTTATGCAAATTACTTCTAGTGATAATCAGTTGGATTGCTTGGTTTATTCAACCTGTTTTCCTATAATGATTTTTAATATCTATTCGCACACACATTTTTGGCTTTTATATAGGTATCTATATAACTATGGACAGAATCATCGGTACACTTGCCAAAGTATACATCTCTCTATAAGGCAAAGTAGCGCTCATGAATATGAAAATAATGAGCAAAATTAATTATTACTTCCCAATCATCAAAATAACAAATATCTTTATTAAAAAAATAACACCCTAAATGCCAGACTAATTTGGGGTGGAAAAACAGCTGCCATCAGCATCCAAAAGATGCAACAACCTAGAAGATTTAAAAGCATATCGTTTCACTCTATCCAAGCTTTCTACCTCCAAAAATCTCACACCTTAATCGCTAATCTTATCAAAAGACATGGGCATAAACAAATCAGAGAAATAGTCCCCCCAACAGATTGGCCACCTCCTACAAAAAAGATCTGGATTGATACCATCATTGAACTACTCGACACACACATGTCTCTCACAAAGGAACTATTTGATAAGAAACTTAAAATCTGGGATGCATACGAGCTCCTTAACACAAATGTTAAAACTGGTGACTTGAAACATGGCATTACCAATAAAAGAATTACATCACTTTTCAAATTCTGGAACATGGAATCTAAGTATATTGACCTTATATAAATAAAAATTAATCTGGAGGCAATGCCTACCAATGCTTTTGTATTCTATAAAAGACAAATTGCAAAAATAGATCCAATCTGCATCAACTGCAAGAGACAAGAAGAAACATTTCACCACATTATGTTCAACTGTACAGGGCTAGGAAATATCAGAAAAATTATCTGTGAACACTCAAAAATTGATTACTACAAAATTCTCGCATTAAAAGACTGCCTAAATACCAGAACAATAGCAGTCATTAGACTCTCAATATTCTTAACATAAGCTATTTGGACAGTTAGGTGCATGAAATTTTTCACAATGCCATACCTGAATGATGACACTTATTTTATACAAAACTAATCAAAATGAAAAAAAGAGATGAAATTCTCATTTCAAAAGCGCAGTATAAAGACACATGAAACCTATTCACTATATCACAACTGCCTAGGATCTAAAGCTTCAAGTTTAACACATCACGTAAGACACTCTAAAAAAAATATCAAAACAACAAGCAACAAAACACGCTCAGGATTGTCAATATAGATAGATACACAACCATTGAAATAAAGAATTAAACCACCCATTCTAACACCCTACTAATCAACATATAACAATAGTAGAAATAATAAATTTGTATTTTGGAAAAAAAAATATGGAAAATCTGAAATTTGTGTTAAACATTTCTCCTCACTAAAATCATAAAACATATTTTCACTTAACTTCATTTTTATTTATTTATTTGATAGTTGAACATTATGTGTCTGTTTTTTTTTTTCAGATCTATAATTTTTTAAAAATTATTTTACTAGATAAAGTCTGAAAATTGAATCAGGAATAACATAATAAGATATTTCACATTCTAAATTGTCAATGAATATATTATAAGCCAGCTTTTCTTAATTCTCTACTAGAGCCATCTATTGTATGTTTAAGTTATAAAATGGTAATGCAATTTAATTCCCACATTCAAATTGCTTTTAAATTTTACTTTTACGAATAAATATTTTGGATTTAAATCCTAAAAACAATACAAATTTTCTATCTAGCAGCCACAGTTAAGTTGTCTTTTTTGCTATTAATATTTTTATCTTGAAATTAAAAATAAAACATCCTAAGGTTTTATTAAAACAGAAAAAAAATTCACACTTTTGCATAATATAGTCAATCATCACATTCATCATCAACAGCCATTATCAATTCACTGCAGGCAGGATGGAGGTCTCTCCAAGTTCAATCCATCTTTACCGATCTTTAGCTTTCCTTCTCCACATCACCATGCACACTTTCTTATTTCATCCATTCATCTCACATGTGGTCTCTTTCTGCACATTTTACAATCTCTTGGAATCCAGTTTAAGATTTCAATTGTCCATCTATTATTATCTCTTCTAGAAATATGTCCAGCCCAACTCCACTTCAATCTTTTAATTTTTTCAATGAGGTCAGTAACACCTGTTTGTTCTCTTACCCATATATTGCATTTTTGATCTCTTCTTGTTACTCCCAAAATGACTCTCCATACTTCTTTTGAGTGGTCTGAAGTCTCTGTATTGCTCTTCTATTAAGTGTATAAGTCTCAGATCCATAAGTAAGAACTGGCAAACCACATTTATTAAAAACCTTCCTCTTCAAACATATAGGCATATTTCCTTTTAGTATTAAATTATTTCTACCAAAAGCACTTCAACTAAGTTCAATTCTATGATTAATTTCATACATTATGTTTCCATCTGTAATAATAATCTGACCAAGGTATTTTTAACTGTTAACTTCTTCTAACTTATCATAATCAATCTTTATTTTCATATTTTGAGAAAATCCATTAAACATTATTTGTCTTTTTAACATTTATCTTTAGTCCTATTTTCCTACTTTCATCTGATAACTCCTGCAACATTTCCTGTAGCTCTAAAGCATTATTTTCAAAAACAACTACATCATCAGCAAAATCTAAATTACTTATGAGCCATTTCATAGTGATATTTTAAGATCAGATTTAATATTCTAATAAATTTATTATTTCTGTAAAAATTAGTTTTACTATATCTCAAAATGATTGATAATTCATGAAAACAATTAAAAATTCAATTTTTTACATGTTAAAGCTTGTTGAGTTCATTAAGAGCAATGACGTTTTTTATCATTATAAAATTTAGTAAGGTTTATCTTTGTATTTTTTTTTTTTGAGGGGAGGGAATAAGTAAGTTTGGAAAAACCATGTGAATAATTAGGCTGCTTCTTGAATAGTTTTCATGATTATTGTGGCAAAGTACAATATTCAAATTAAGATTTTCTTTTGAATCAAAAATTTGTAAACAACCAATAAACTGCTTTACTTTATGTGCAACAAGTTGCTATTAAATTAATAATAAAAAAATTTAAGTTTTAGATCTAAAAACCGACTATTTGATTAGCTATACTTTTTAATTAATTTATATGATATAAAATTAACTTTCTCATTAACCGTTTATTAAGATTTTGCAATACCTATAATATAAATATTTCAGATGGTTACCATATTTTTGATTTATATTAAGTCTGTAGATATATCAAATTTAAGCGTAAACAGATAATATTATAATAACGTGAAAGCTAAACACCTTCAAACAGATACGCTTTAAACACGCTTATGTGACAGCCAATCAGATGGAATAATGACATCACATGGGACTCTCAATTCTAAAACACAAGCCAGAACTATTAGTTGGGATCCCATCTTTTTCTAATAGTTCTGGCTTGTGTTTTAGAATTGAGAGTCCCATGTGATGTTATTATTCCATCTGTTGGCTGTCACGTAAGCATGTTTAAAGCATATCTGTTTGAAGGTGTTTTGCTTTCACGTTATTATTAAGTCTGTAGGTAACATAATATTGTAAGTGCTAATCACAGCTACTAGAAAAGTTTCATTTCTTAATGTTTTTATGTTTAATTATATAGAGGATTTGAATGCAGGCTTTCAAACTTCCTTCAGCTGTTCACTTTATCACCTACAACTGACACACATGACCACACACATGTGGAAAAGATAAATAATCTCCAGTATACATATTTCATGCTGAACCAGCACTCATTAGTTGGTCCATATCATTATCTCACATACGTATACATAATAGGTGTTCAGTTTATATTAAGATAGCAAATCTTCAAACTTTAATGGACAGCCTTCAATCTACTCCATCCTCCAACTCTTCAGTCATCCATATATTGAAAATTTCATGATAAAATACTCAAAGCTCTTGTTGATGCCAATATTGTTGTCATGCCTATGTTGATGTCAAGTCACTCTGATCCCTTATGTATAGGAACTTGTCCATAGGCTGCATCTGTAATATTTGAATACAAGAATAAGTTATATACCTGGAGTTTAGATGTTTATAAACTTTTTTTTAAAAAAAAAAATAACCATGAAATTATAGTATTCCAAATATATTCATTTAAAAGCAAAACCAGTTCTTAAAACCCTTTAGCTGCTATCTTCAACTTATTTAATCTTTGTCTAAATTTTGTATTGGTCCATTACTTAAATCTGAAAACAATATTATTCAGCAGTTTCATTTCCAGTTGTTTTCTATTGTTAAAATATTAATCTAAAATACACAGAATTTTTTTAATTCAGCTTCTAAAAATTGAATAATTTTAGATTCAAATTGGTGAAATGTAATGAAAAATTAAAAATAATGTTAGTAACTGAAGAAAAATATAAGAAAAAAACATTTAAAAAATAGTCAGTGGTAAAACAAAAGAATTATATTTCAGCCAATCCGTGATGTCATTATTTAGTCTGTAGCTGTCAATGTAATTTCCCAAAGCTTATTTTTCTTATAATATTAAAAAATTTTCAAATCAAACTTTATATTTCGATAAAATAATGTAAAATCTTGTTTATGAATGTAAAAAATTACAATAGATATAATTATTTACTTCAAAATATGAAAGCATACCACATTTTATTTTCAGTTTTGACTTTGTTCTTTAGAAATGCCTAATTATGGCAAGTAGTGATATCTAGAATAGCGATCATTTCCACAAGCTTATTTTTCTTGTAATATTTAAAATTTTTCAAATCAAACTTTATATTTCGATAGAGTAATGTAAAATCTTATTTATGAATGTAAAAAATTATGATAGATATAATTATTTACTTCAAAATACGAATGTGTAAAAGATTTTATTTTGATTTCTTTAGAAATGTCTATTATTCAAATTACAGTTGTTATGTATCAACAACTAGTCTTAAACAGCAATTACTTTTGTAAGCTTATTTTTCTTGCAAAATTTTAAATTTTCTGAATCAAACTTTATATTTCAATAAAGTAATGTAAAATCTTATTTATGAATGTAAAAAAATACAATAAATATATTTACTTTAAAATCAATGACAAATGTGTAGAACATTTTGGTTTAGTTTCTGACTTTGTCATTTAGAAACACCTACAGCACAATTTTCAGATTTGGCAGGGATCCAATCAGAGAAAAAAGACTGGTCTAAGCACCAATAGCCAGCAAAGAAAATTGATTTTTTTCTCAAAATATAAATATATAGCTATGCAGCCATTTTAGAATTACAATTTTAAATTTTGAATTTTCTATAAAATAAGCGTAACTGTTAAATAATGAAATGTGTGGTTTATATATGTAATAAAGTCAGATATTCTACGGTGATATCACCACACAAACTCAAATATATATTATTATTCTAATTATTTATTTCTTAAGCACTTTTCGAAGGAGCTATGCCTTCATTTTCAAAGCTATAGCTAGATAGCAATGTTCAATTTATTTAAACCAACAGATGCAAATTATTTAAATTAGGTCTGCCATTTCTTCGAGATTGCAGAGAAAGTGTCTCTTTTGTTTAACGAGTTTTCATCCAAGTTAATGAAATAGGCCTCCTTCATTTTCCTTCTTATCTTATGTCATTCACTGCACATCACTTGCGGATTATCTGGTATGCACAAGTGGCCTGTAGTGGTTTTATGCTGCGCAAAAATAGAAAAGTAGGAGGGATCCGTTAGCGCCTTATTGTATGCATATTTATGCTGCAGCAACCTCGTATGAACAGAGGCCTTGGTCTCCCCATAATATGCTGCATGACAATTGTTTTCTGGGCAAATAATTTTATATATGGCCTGATGAGTGTTAATTGGAGGTAATTTACCTTTGGAATTGTTAATGCATCTACTAAAGTTAAGAGGGGATCTGTAACACACACTAAAGTCTTTGCAAAAAATTGTTTGTAAATCTGTATATATATATATTTAATATATGGTAATAAAATCCTGGTTTTGTTCAGCCTATCCCCTAAATTAGGAGGGTCTTTAAATCATCTAATTATCTTGTCTATTGTTCTCTTACTATATTTGGCATTTATCAAATCATCCCTAAAAATTTGAATATTCTTGTTCTTGTCAGCCTCAAAACTACACAATCTAGCATTTCTCTTCAAAAATATTTTTAAACCTGCCAGATTATATAGATTAGGTGTATTTGATTGATGATGAATATGGCCTCTTATATTAATAGGTTTAATTAACATTTTATACTGGAAGCATTGCTCCTCAATACCCACTTGCAAATCTAAATATTTTACACATCCACCAAATTTCCTTTTGTGCTATATTAACTGTAAATCCCTGATGCAGTTTTCAATTCTGTAATTATATCTTCCAATGTATCCTCTGATGCTGCCATGAAAATGTCATCCACATAGAGTGTGTAAATTATTAGGTCCCCACTTAAATGTCTGGGAATAATTATTTGCTCATATGCATTAAGAACAATGCTAGCAACTATTCCACTTAGTGGAAGACCCATGGGCCAACCACTGCTCATGAAGTGCCATTCTTGATTGAAAACAGCATACATATTTTTATCAAGCCATCTAAAAACCACTTCCACAAAATGTACTCGATGTTGATTCATGCCATGTTTTATGAGCTCTTCTTTTACAATATTTATAGATTTTAATCTATCAATGGAGCCATAAAGTTCTGCTATGTCTAATGCTACCATATGTGTATCTTGTGTTGGAGAGACATTGTTCAACCTGTCAACAAATTCAAAAGGTGAGTTTATAGCAAAATCTTCAAAACTTAAATTGCAACCCAAATTGACCAGGAGATGGCATATGCTGCATCCAAAAACTGTAAATAGCATTATGGCCTAGTAAACTAGCAACAAAATCTAAACAAAAATAACAATTGAGTGGTTAATAAAAATATTTATTAATTTTAAAATGTTTTAGAAATTAATTTTTTAATCAAATGAGAGTATATAAATGTAAAAATATCTTGTAACAGCATCCAATCTCAGAACTATTAAATTCCACTGAGATTTATTGTGTTATACAGAGAGCATACCAATAGCTCAAATAAGCTTCTAATTGATAAGGGTAGTAAAAGAAAATATTTAAAATCTCTATCCAGATCATTCCTATCTCCAGACCAATTGTTTTTGAGCTTATGGCTCACCTCAGTGAAGAACTAGAATATAGAGACACTAGATCCAAAATATGAACTCAAAACACAGCACTTATATCATATGTAATATTTGAGTAAAAACTCTGAAGTTTTTGGACATGAAAATGCCTTTTACTCCAGCTATCTAACTTAAATAGCTATATGGGACTGAACAAAATTCAGATCTACTATATATTAATAGCCTCAGTGTAGCCAAATCCTTAAACGCAAAATTATAATAATTAAAAAAGAAATTCATATATAATGTGACATTACTTTTATAAGCTTGTATTTAGCTCATGAAGTTCTGATGCCTATATTTCCTGTAAAGAACCATATTGTAGAAGAACAAAGTCATAAAGTTCTGATGCCTGTACTTCCTGTAAAGAACCATATTGTAGAAGAACAATCTGACATGCAAGTGATTATAGATAACAAGTCACACTTAATGGACTCTGATTCTGATGGAATTATGACAACAAATTATTCTTATACTCGTCAAAAATCCAAAAGAAAGGCAGGAGGAGGTAATAGGAATTTTATTGAAAAATCACATTCAATGACTTCTGAGGATTTGTCAGACTCAAATAAAAGTTCTTCTGGAAATGAATTGTGCAAAACAAATGTCAAGAGCAAAAAACTTAAAGCTGACAATCTGAAATTAACATTAATTAAATCTCAGATGTCTGACATCACTTCTAAAGGGAATTCAAACATGGACAAGATTTCTACAAAAAAAGTCACTCCTCAAAAACTTATGGATATTGAACATAATATTAATATTACAGATAACCTTGATAAAAAACATGATAAGATTGAAGAATCGTCACTCATACTCTAAATGGTTTTTTTTTTAAATATACAAAATATCTAGACTCAAGCTAATTCTTTAAACTTTTTTTTCTTTATATATATTGAATGAAATTAAAAATATCTGGCTTAAATGTCCGTGGGCTTAACTCTGATAAAAGAGTTGATGCTCTTGCTCACTGGACAAAGAAGTTTTTGCCTCATTTAGTTTGTTTGGGAGAGACAAAATTACATATTAATTCAAATCAAAAGATAATTGACAAATTGCACAGATTAGGCTACTTTCATTATTCTACATCTAATAGCCCATCAGCTGGGGTTGCTCTTCTTATTCCTTTCCAATCTCTGATACAAAATTTCAGAATTAGCTTTTTAAACTCTAATTTAATCTTTATAACCATTTGTATAAACTCTTTCAAATTCAATGTAGTTTTTCTCTACTTAAACAAAGATATTGGGCTCATTCATAATCAAATACATCTCATTAATTTAGGACTTATCTCAAATCCTTTTCCTACAATTCTTCTTGGAGACTTCAACTCTACTTATGACTGTTTCAATTCAAAATTTTTACACCTTCTAAATTCTCATTTCATGTGTGCACAGGGTTTTTTCCCACATGATGCATGTTCATTTTATACAAAGAAATTTTCTTCTCTTATAGACCTATTATATTACTCTCCGGAACTGCACTTCTTCATCAATCCATCTTTACAACCATTACCTTTCTCTGATCATCATGCTATTATGCTTGATCTGACATTAGACTTACCCAATCAAACCTATGTACACCTTAAATCTACAATAAGAATTTTGCTAAAATCTGCTACACCAGAGGCGATTATCTCTGAAGCTTATATTTTTTTCAAGAAAATAGACATCCTAGCTCTTCCACCAGCTGAATCTTGGTTTGCTTTTATAAATATTCTTAGTTCTTTGATTTCTCATTACACCAGAAAGAATAAAGGGCCGATTGGGTTACTTAAGAAAGCAGATAGCTTAATTACAACATTGAAAGATATACCTCCAACACCAGCATCTGTACAGGTTATTATTGACCTGAAGCAACAATATGTAGAGACGCACCAAATCCTAATAGACTATCTGGCTACTAAAAAGGCAAGGCTTTACCTCTCTAAACCTCATAACTTCTCAAGGGGATATATAAGGTGGGCTATGGGTTTTCAAAGTAAGTCTAAAATTCCATCAGCAATCACAGTGAATAATATAATTTTCTCGGGTAATAGCATGATTTTACAAATTTTAAATCATTATAAATGCAAGCTAGTAGATGTTTCACAGAATTTGGTGCTTGATACATCTATATATTCTTGTGAGACAATTCATGGTATATGTAATGATGATATTAGAGCTAAACTCTCATCCATGCCTGATAGAATACACCCTGGAATCCATGGAATACCAAAATTCATGTTCAAACATCTTGAAGCCTTCACAGTACCAATAGTGAGTAGAATGATTGATCTACTTGCCTCAGGTCCCCTTACAATTGATCAACTCTATCCCATTGCGATGGTCCCATTTCTTAAGAGTGCTATTATCCCATCGCCTCTGGAGAACCTTAGACCAATCTCGATGACTCCATTGATTATTAAACTGATTGAAGCAATTATCAAAGATAAAATTCAAAATCTCATTCTGCCTTTTATCTCTAGTTTTCAATTTGCAAAGAAAGGTAGTTCCACAGCTGAGGCACTCTGCCTATTCAGGTTAATTATGGATTATACAAGAAAAAATAAAAAGTCAAAGCCAATAGTTGTCCAACTTGATATTTCAGCTGCTTTTGACTCAGTCAGAATTCCTCAACTAATACATCTTCTAAGTGGTCTGAACATTCCCACAGGTATAATGAACATCATTACTAACCTTCTATTAAACAGACATATTGCAATTTCATTAAATGGAAAAATTTCAAACTCATTCACACCTACCAAGTCGATTCCACAGGGTTCTCCTCTTAGTCCCTTACTCTTCATTCTATATATAAATCCATTCCTTAAATCTTTAGAGATGAATCTTCCTGGATTGTACATTCCTGGTATCAATAAATCCATTCAGCACATATCCTACATGGATGATGTGGCAGTGTTCTTACCATCTAGAAAATTCATACCGAAACTAATTCAAATTATGGACAATTTCACCATAGAGTCAGGTCTTGTGTTTAACCTTAGAAAATCTGCTGTATGGAGACTTTCATCTGGAAAATCCATTCCATCCCTTTTCACAGCTATGCCACAAAAATTTTTGGGCTTACCAATGAGTCTCTCTCATGCAGCAATGAGGAAATTAATACAAGACACTATCATGAATTCTGCAAGAAAAATAATTGATTCACTTTCAAAAGTTTATACATCATTATTTGCAAAAGCAGCCCTACTCAACATGTTACTGTTCCCCAGAATTGCTTACTACATGCCGTTCATTAAATTCTCATCAAAATTTATCCAGAATATAAACTCTCTTTGCTCTAGATTAATGTGGAAGGGTAAAACTGTTGCTATTAGCTTAAGAAGAGTGCAGAGACCAACAAGACTTAATGGCTTGTCACTGCATTCACTTCATGTTCTTTGTCTACAGAAATCAAATAACCTCATTACAAGACTTAATGGGATTTTTCCTGATGACTCACCTTTTCTATCTATTCATCCTACAGATACTCCACCTCCAATTAATGATGGTTGGCTGACACAAGTCTTAATTGACATTGCAAAAATTCTCACACCTTTAACTCAAATAAAACCAACGAAACTTCGTTATTGGGATGCCTATCTTCTTTTTTTTTCAACAATTATCCCAGATCATAGCATTCTCACCTGTACAAACTTTGCCATTATAAAGAAATATAAAAGATGTAATCTAGAGCCAAAATATTTGGACTTTCTTCTAAAGCTAAATCTCAATGCCCTTCCAACAAGCCACTTTCTTGTGATGTATAGAGGTTTTTCATCTTTGGACCCTGTTTGCTCACTCTGCCATAGGGAGGATGATACCATATTTCACATTTTCAATGATTGTTCCTCTCTTCAGGGCTGTAGAATATTGATTAATAAAATTTATACACCAAAACATCCAATTATCAACACACTCATAAAAGGTTTTGCTTATGGGGATTTTGCAATTATAAGAAGTGCAACTTTCATCACTTTCTGTCTATGGTTTGTCAGATGCTTCCTAATCTTCAAGTCTGTTATACCTGATCCAACATTAATTTTTTTACAAAAATTAAAAGATATCAAAGAAAGAGATTTGAAGTTAGCTCCTCACCTAATAGCAAATTCCACATGGAATCTTATTAATATTGGACATTAAGTAATTTAATGGTTTATAAATGTATTGCCAAATTTAATGTTATTTTATAATTTTTTCTTTATTGTAAACATAGTTGAATAAACCTGTTTTTGATAAGTTAGATAGCTGGAGCAAAAGACATTTTCATGTCCGAAAATTTCAGAGTTTCTACTTAAATATTACATATAAAATAAGTGCTGGGTTTTGAGATGATATTTTGGATCTAGTGTCTGAATATTTATAGATCCTCACTGAGGTGAGCCATAAGCTCAAAAACAATTGGTCTGGGGATAGGAATGTTCTGGGTAGAGATTTTAAATATTTTCTCTTACTGCACTTATCAATTAAGAGCTTGTTTGAGCTATTGATATGCTCTCTGTATTACATTTTTGTAAATACAAGCTTATAAAAGTAATGTCACATTATATATTAATTACTTTTTTGATTATTATATTTATTGTGTATAAAATATTCTAGAAAGAAATAACTTTGCAATGAATTCATAATATTCAAGATGAGGTGTCAATCTAATGCTGATATAAATGAATTTTTATAATTATGATAAACTAGCTGTATTTATGGTTTGCTCACATTAGTAGAATAAAAGAATGTGCCACAATATGTAGCACAATATGAAAGCATTTCAACAAAGCTAAATTAAAAATTTTAAATATATCTTTATATTTAACATGTTACAGTACAACTATACATTTACTAGAGTTCACTCTAAATAAAAAATTATATATATATTTGTGATTTTTCAACAGCTCATGAACAAATGTAATATCTTTTTTAGGTTTATTAATAGTTACCATTTATTATTACAAAAATTTCAGCCTTTCTGCCTGTCATTTTTGTAATTTTTTTTTTATTAAATGTAATATTTGTAATTTTTTAAAATGGTTGTTTTAACATTTATTTTTAAGATTTAATATATGTTTTTTTAGTAAACATTGCTAAGTATGTGACAGACCATGAAAGCATAGTACACATAATGCCAAATTATGAATCAGCATTCATGGTTGTTTATGCAGCTGGCTGGCATTCTTTATTCCAAAATATACAGACAGTAGCCAAGCTAGTTGAGCAGTGCCAGTGGTCTTGGTTACCCACCTGGGAGCCACCAAACATTACAGCTAAAGCCAGTTGAATGCTGAAGTAGTGACTGCACCACTACCATTTATGACTTTGACAGTATTGTTATGAGTTAATGATGAAACAAATAATATTTTTTTAATTGAAAAATACACCTCAGTGTGGATTGACACAAACATTAATACACTCACCAATCAGACAACAGAAAAAATAGGAATTTTATATATAAGATATAATAAAACATTTTATAAGACTTTCTCTAAGGAATTTCGTTTGAGTTCATACACCCATCTCAACTAATAGGCTTATTAACAACAGTAAAGACACTATAGCTTCTGATCAGACCACACAAGCTGTGTACAGAATGGCATGCCCTCATAATGGATGCAAAGCATCATACTATGGTGAAACAAGAGCCACCATAGCTAATAGGATATCACAACACAAGTATAAATACAATAAAGCACATACAAATATAGAATGCACTTCGATTTTTGCACAACATCAAAAATTGTCAGGACATGTGTTCGAACCCGCATCTGCAAAATTAGTTTGTACTGAGAGGCATGATATTAAGTGAAAGGTAAAAAAAGCTTACTTTATAGCAGAGAACTCCTCGTAAGGATGCATGTTTTGTTATATCTAAAAGATGGTCTTAGTGACTCATTTGCATAGAATTTGCATATGGTATTTATTTATATAATGATTTCAAAGAAAGAATCATAACTGGCTATGAATATGAGAAGTACATCTTCTTGATAGCACTCAGCCATTTAATTTAGTTTTCTATTTGTTGTTACAGCTTTACTTGGAAGTGTGATAGCACGATTTAATATTATCATATTGAAGACAATGTAAAGTATAAATCTACAGGTTATTACTTAATATAAGATATAAACAATAATATTTAAACAGCATTAAACTGTTGCACATGCGCTTCAGGTTTTAAATATAAAATGAATGAATACTAACACTTCAATCACATGATAAAGTCTTTGGAAAAGATAGAATGGCCAACAACTACAATATTAGAAATGAAAAATGTTCAGTGTTAATGTGCTAAATTCATAAAAAGGTTTATTTAAATTACTAATATTAAATTGTCTATCATGAAATTTTCCATTGATAAGTTCTAAAATATGTAAGTAATATAAAATTATAGGGATAATCTATGATGTATTAGACCACCCAAAAATTACTTTTATAAGTCTAGAATTTTAAAATATCATAAACAGATATTTTTTAAAAAGTATTAATTATTTAAATATGAAATATTATAAACAGACCAATCAGTTTAGTTAAAGAAGTGAAAAACTCACTGTATAGCTTAAAATTTACAAACCCTAATATATAATTATAAAAAAATAAATAATTTTCAACATTTATATTTATAAAAGATATATAAAGTTTTATAAACATTGCTTTCTTTAGCATCATAAATAAGACAATTTACCCACTAGATGTGAAAATCTTTCCATAACTGAAATATCATGTTATAGCAACTTAAACTTTTTTCTCAATCTAATGTTTCTTTTACAAGCCGTAAAGTCAACTTATTAATGAATATCTATTTTACTGGCTTTGGCAATCTTTCTTATTTCAAAAACTGCAAAGTCACCAATAAATAAGATTTTAAACCTCAATCCTAATAATAAGACACAAAATTTTAAATTATCAGCTAATTTTAATACATTTCAAAAGGAATACCAAAAGGACACAAATCTAAATTATATCAATATCTATAAATGATATTTCTTATATCCAATAGTTTGCCTCAATAGAGAACAAATTTCACAGTAGTTGGAGTAATCAAGACATGGACATAATTACATCATAACTAAATGGTTAAGCAGCATACAGCTTTTCACTTGAGTCTAAACATGTATTTCAGAAATCTAAATGAAACAAAGAGGAAAATGTAAAAGTAAAAAAAAAAACATTCTTTATCATTTAGCACACATTACAAATATACTACTCGTAGAGAATATTGGTTTAGCATAGCAGTAGAGTGATGGACTGATGAATAAAACAACCCTGGATCAAAGTCAATATGTGCTCACTGATAGTTGAATGACATATGACCTCCCAAGTAATAGATCATTTGATTTTTTAAATTCAGACCAAATAAACAGATTGATATGCAGTTATCCACTATCATAAAATATAAAATCAAATCAACATGAACATTATACTAATTTAAAAAACATTGTAGGAAAAGATATTTTCATACTGAACAAGATTTTATAAAGTAATACAATTCTTTTATCTCAGGGATAATAGGTGTAGTTATAGTCAGTCAAGTATTGAAAAACAAAAATTAAAAATATCTAATATCAATTTTTTATATATATATTATCCATCAAAAACAAAAATTTCAGAATATTTATTTTTCGAGTATTTGTTTTATATTTTAGAGTAAAAAAAATAAAAATAAAAATAGACACTGCTGCTGAGGTAAGTCTGATTCATTTTTCACCTGATATGTAATGGTATATTGAATGTATATTTTACTTTGAATTTCATAATAAATTTTAGCTTTATAATTACAAGACAATAATTATACCACATTACATTTACTTTTTTAAATAATCTTATTATTTTCCTATCAAAAATTCGATCACAATTTTTATTTTATACCACCATTTTTACTGAAAATAAAATATGATCTTTCAGTATTTGGATATTGAAATTTTTCATCTTTCAATATCTCTGTTACAGGAATAGAAGTCCATTTTAAAACACATACTATTTGAATCAGCCCAAGTATCACAATGTTTTCCATCTTGCATTACATCACCTTCAATATGATAATTCTTTACTTAGTGGATTTTTTTTCTGTTAACTAATAATTCAGCACTCAACTAATACATGTCCAATAATTTTAGTAGGACTTTTCAACTTGTCCTATTCTATACTTGTAAAAAAATAAATTTAATTAAGAAAATCCATGCATAGGTTTTATTTTTAATTGATCTGGCTCTATTTTCTATAGCTACATTTCTTTATTGCTTATTTATAGTACCCATAATATTTTAAGCTCTCATTTATTCAATATTAAAATCAGAACTCCCAAATATATCCCAAACAAATGTACTACTCAAAAAGGAATCCTATCTAAAATCTAAATATATTTTGGAAAATCAAAATGTTTACTCGTAATCAATTAAAGGTTGAGTTATTATTTAACAACAATTCATCAATAATTAACCTTTATATACATGAAAATAAATCACATACTAAGGAATTAAAAGATTTAGACATATATTATAAATTTAAAAAAAAACATATCTAGTAATTTATTATCAATTAAATTAATCATTTCTTTAAAAAATAGCAGCATATTATGGAGAGACCTGTGCCAACATCATCACCAGAACATCTCAACATCATTATTTATAAAGGAGAGCTCTAAATAATACTGAAAACAAATTCCTATTCTTTGAGCATCAAAAAACAACAGGCCATGTGTTTGAACCCAATATGGCAAAGGCACTGTGCACTGAACATAATGATATGAAACAAAAGATTAAGGAGGCATGCTTTATTGCAAATGACAACTATGCAATAAACTGAAAAGAATCATGCTTTGCAATCTCCAGAAAATGGTCTTTATGAAAGAAAACTTTGCATAAATTTTGCATAAATTACCACCAAACTTCACTTAAAGTAGGCTATGAATATGGAGACTTAAGTTCTCTGAAAGCAGCCATATAATTCTTTTCTAATAATAATATTTACTTTTTTGCATAAAGCACAATTTAAAACTTACAACTCAAAGGTAAAGTAAAAAACAAGGATTTCATTTTAAAAAGAATTATAAATTCCAACAGTAGAAATTAATATATTAAATTTTTCAGAAGAATTTATACATCTATTTCTCAGTTTTAATGATAAATTTCAAATTGATTGGCTGATATCATTAGTATATTTTAAATCTAAAACTTTAAGTCATCCACTTTTTCAATTCTCTTTTTTATATTTAGTTGTTCAATATTCTTTTTGACTTTTCTTATGCAATTGTAATTCAAGCTAAATGTTTTGGAAGTGAGAAATAAGAAAAGCTTAAAATGGAATTCTTATATACGTAATACAGTGTGGTGAACAGGCTTTCAATATCTCTATAACAATATTATAATCATAGCGAATTAAGATATTGTTACAGAGATATCAAAAGCATACTCAACTTACTATATTAAGTATATAAGAATTCCATTTTATTTTTTGCTTTGAGTAAGAATTCCATTTTAAGTTTTTGTTATTTCTCACTGCCAAAGCATTTAGCTTGAGTTATATTTAGTTTTTATAGGAGCAACTTGGAATCATTAAGTAAGTTAGATTCAAACTGAACATTTTATTCAGAATTTATATATCCAGGAATATAAGTTGTTTTTAAATTTATACTTGTACATCTATGTACATCACTGTACACTGTTTACAATATAAATAATTTTTTTCTAACAAGATTTAAATAATAGATCAACTTTCTCTCTACCATAACGTTTACATTTAACTTAAGATCACTACCTATGTCATTATTCTCATAAAATAAATGCAAGTATTAATCAAAGATAAAATATGGCTTATTATTTTTTAAATAAATTTCAGACTTTCAAAAAAGGCACTTCAATATACTCAATAATAACCCTATTTTAAACCATAATTGATTGTTAGACTGATTTGAAAAACAACAAAGAGAATTATTCATTTAGATATATTCCTGCCATTGACTCTGTTCCATCCTAAATTACTCTAAAAATTTGCAATAATATAATATGCTGAACCTCTTCATTTACTACTGATTAATTTTGTTGTTAAGTGATCAAATCTATATCCCCTATAATTTAATTTAATTTTATTAATAATAAAATATCTACTATTTTTATTTCACGAATGATTACTAGCACATAGATATTATGTTAAAATGAAACATATAAATAAACAATAAAATAGTTTTCAGTGATTACTGATGTTAATGTTTGATATTTAAAATCTTCACAAAGGAACAAAGTTGTAGTAAAATGAAAAAAAGAGAAAGTAATATGATAGATTAATTTTTAAATAGTAAGTAATATACAATTGACAAAGAAATATCACTCAAACTAAGTCACAATTGCAATAAAAAATAAATACAAAGATTTTAAGTGTACATTTTGCATTTTGTTGTTAGATACAAGTTTGTATTCTGTATATTTTTAAGACATATAAACTCTTAAAAGTATGAATCATATTATATTTTTAAAATTATTTTACAAAAATTTAAGAGGAAAAGGTGTTATTAAGCAATATTACAAAATTGAAAAACATAAATCAAACATAACAGATGGTGACCTGTGATAATTATAATTGTAAATTAAAATATAAATTTAACTACTAAAATAAAAGTTAAAACTAAAAAAGAAAAGACATCCTGTTATTAAAAAATAATAGTGACAGATTAGATAGTGTATATAAGACTGAATCAAGCAAGTGTTTATTTTTTTTCATTTCTCTGTTGTGCAATAACCTGATCATTAACTGGATGATTAATTACTCTGGTATCATTAGGAGTATGAGGCAGTTTAAATCAATAACCTGCAAAGTAGCTGATATTGAGCACAGAAAAAAACATTTCCATTTTATTAAAGCTATGAAAGCATTAAAACACAGATTGAAAATATTCAACATTGCTGGCTAGAAATTCCTTGGTACATCTGTACATTTCTTGCTGCCCTATACAATGAACATTTGAGAGATGTTGCTCTGAACAATTAAATATAATTGCCGAATAGAAGTTACATTCATCTGTCAATTATTCCCACATGTTTCACAAGAAGCTTGTTCTGACTCAAGAAACAACTGAAAAAATAATCCAATACAAGAAAATGCCCTATAAAGTCAAAACAAAGGAGCGTAAAAATAAATAAAAAATATCAAGAACTGAATTGACTATAATAAAATAGAGGGAAAATATCTTATTAGACCAATATTAATTAATTAATTAATTAAGGCTTTGTAAATATAAAAGCAAAACTGTAAATACTTTTTCTTGTAAATTATTTGATTTTATATTTTTTTAATTACAGAATATTTTTCTTCTTCATAATTATTATTTGAAATGTTTTCTTTGCTTATTTATGTATTATTGGTAATAATTAGATATTGTTTGTGAGACAAATGCTAAATCTTAACAGTACTAGTTGTTATTAAATCTGTTCTTAAAATTTCACAAGTTTCATTCCACATTTATTTCTTATACTAATTAGTCTGATATATTAAATAATAGTTTAATATAATGGCATATAAACTATAAATAAGAAATGTCAACTCATAATTTTATAGGAATGAAAATGATAATTAGCTATTTGGTAAATGGCTTAAATATTGATTTTGGGTCAAATATTTCACATTAATTAACTTAATGCTGGTATCCAAATATAAGCTGTTTATGATAGAGTGGGAGGGGGTTGGTATTTTTTAAATACTACATTAATTAATTCCAACCTAAAGAGTGACGATAATCAGGTAATGGAACTGCAATTTCTCTATTTAGCAATTCACTTTTACAATTATATACTTTATTATGAGAGTCTCAGATTAATTATGTAGGATTAATAAAACCGAAATTATAGTTAATCAATCTTAGATACCTCCTTCCCCAGCTACCATTACAATATATTTTTCTTCACTACTTTAACATATTTTCCAAGAATAATTGTGTCATCTCAGTGTCATCTAAAATATCCTCTTAAATTATTCACAATCTTAGGCATTTATAGTCAAGAATTTACCATAAAATTTAATTTAGATAAATCCTCCATTTGGAAAATTTTGTCTGGTAAAATAGGTTTTTTTTAACTTTATGAACTCACTTTTGAAGTTGTTAAAAATCACTGCACATTTATTTTCAATCTTTAATAAGATTTGGCATATAAAAACAACTTCATTAAAAAAAATAATAAAATCAATCTCAAAATCTATTTTCTATTAATTGTGAAATCCCACATTAATATTTATATTTTTTCCTATTAAATGCACTAAGAGTTTTATTAAAAAAATAACTTTCTTTGTGCTTGATTGACATGAAATAAAAGATGTATAGGGAAATATATAGATAAATAAGTGGTTGGATAAAGAAATAAAAATGCACATACCTAAGTGGTAATCTATCACACAATGAAAAATAACACTGGGGAAATGATGCATATTGATCTTCATCAGTGCTCTGAACATATGGTAACATGTGTGTACATACTAACCATATCTTAATTTCTAAAAAAAGCAAACAAAATATAGTGGATGGACTTTAAAGATGATATTTTTGCATCATGCAGGATTATCATCTGGATTTCCAAATACAAACATAAACCCTATATTCATATAACTGATTGTGATTGCTCTTTAGAGCTAGCTCAAGATAATATGATTTTAGAGATAACTGTGAAGAAGAGAAAGATAATGTAACATCTTTATTTTATTTTAAAATAATTTTATTGGGATAATTTAAAAATTGCTAAAACACTTTGCAATTATGAAATCAAGTCATACACACACTGCCCATCCCTAGAATGTGTAACTGGAGAAATAAAGATATTAAGATTATTATTTTAAAATAATTATTTAATAAACCAATGGATTAATAATTTCACAAAATATAAAATGACATGATAATATATTTCAAACTTACATTTTATCAAAAAATATATATTCCTGTAACTAATATGATTAACCATTTAATTTTATTTATTAAATTAATTAACTTTTACTTTCATTAAGTCATTTTCTTTTCAGTAATATAAAGTTGGAAAACAATTTTTCAATCAATCAGAGATAAGGAAATTGTAAAGTAGCTAAGACATCAAATGAATAAAAACATGTTTCAGAAGAAAATGATAAATTAATAAAAAATATTCATTATTACCAATTATTATGTCTATAAAAATTTTAATCTATAAATGAAAATATTATGTATACATTAAATAACATTTTCCATGAATTTCTTTTTTAATCCTTCTTTGGCAGTTGCAATTTTCAGTTTCCATGTTGGTTTTCTTCTTGAAAGCTTTTTCCATTAATACCCATTCTAAGCTAATGAACACAGTTAATTTTTCCTTTAAAAAAACAATATTTTCATATTTCGTAGTCTGAATTTATCCATTTTTGCAGTCTAATTATTTTCTGATTATGATAAACACATCAAAAGAATTTATTCATTTTTAAAAAATCTAATAACTTTCCATGTGAGACTAAAACTCAGAAAGACATTTTTGGATGGAAACAAGGCTTGTTGAAGATTACTTCAGGGATATTCTTCTATATTTTCTTAACTGAGCAGGTTATGGGTTGAGATTAGATAATACCCATCTTCAAGCTCAACTTTGAAAATGGGTTTTCTTATCTCCATTTTAGAAATAATTATTTTAACTGGTAGTGGCTCTCCACAGTGATCTATTACTTTTTTCTCCTTCAATAGTTTATCCATGGATTTCTACTACTATTAACTTCTTCACAAGACACCGAGGCTACTGATTTATCTTCTCTCCTATTTTATTTTTGGAACAATCCTCTTTCCATCCAATCACATCTGGTCTTCTATATGACAAAATTTAATCCTGACCAATTGGGTTTACTTTTACAAAAGGTTATCCCTCTCTTTCAAAATTAAAATTAAAAACAAGTCAAAGATAGAAAAAAAATTAAATTCCACTCACAACAAAAAAATTATTCTATAGTTATTTTTTTTGTGACATAACAAAAAACAGATAATCAGTTAATTATACTTATTTGATAAACACAGCTTATTGTTTTGGGGAAAGATAAAGAGAAAAAAAAATCAATGCAAATTCATGAAGTTTTTAAAAAATATACATATTAGAAGGATTATGAATCTCATAAACAACAATTAGGTAAAGATATTTTCAATTAATTTGTAAAACATTGTCATTTTTGATTTTGATATGATCTCATTGTTGAGATGAAATAATTTTATTGTGTTTTAGGCAAAGAGAACATTACTATATAAAGGTTATGACTGGGAAATGGTTGTCAACGTCATGTAGAGTTATTTTTTATTTCAAAAAAACAAGATTTTCATCTCTCTAGTTCTAGTATAGTTATCCTCTATAATATTTCCAGAATTCATGTTAATAGTTTTATTATATAATTTTCATATTTTGCTGTCTTTAACCAGGGGTTCATCACAATAAAGTCTGGTTTCTATGTAGAAGCTGTTTTATTTGATAATGATACTATTTGCAGAGTGGGATATGAAATAACTATTATCCATACATTCTATTATTATATTTATTTTATTTATTTATTACAGACATGTAAAATAAATTGGTCAAAAAGGATTTATCAAAATTTTAAGATATATGACACACATATTTCTCTTATACTGATGATTGTATATTATTTTATTTATCGTAAATTCAAATTCAATTATTTGCTTTAATATTATACTTTGTAAAATTAATTTTTGCATTAATTTTTATTTCTGTTTTCTTTGAGTAATTGATGAATTCAATAATTTTAATATCTATGCTCCACAATAGTAAAATTTTAATTGGTTGTAATAATGATGAAGAATAAAAAGATATGGCAGTATTATGTTAAATTGATTAAAAATAACTCTGGCACTGTAATCTATTTTCAGAATTGATGTTACATAGGTGGATAGAGTGAAAATCTTAGAAGAAGTGTTAAGATTACTGTGACATATTTATAAGTTATTCTTGAAAATATCCTTAAATAATACAATTAATTTGATAATTTAATATTTGGTTAAAAAATAAAAGTTTGTTTATATCTTTACAAATTGATTTTAAACTAAGTAATATCATAACAATCTTAAAAACAGAAGCAAAACTCTTCATACACTAGTGCCACTTAGTGCAAGATAGTGTAATCAATAGATGCAAAAAGGTTTGTGCATAAAATTCTTATCTAGTGCTTACTATCTAAAATCCCCAGGTTAGTTTATAGGTTGTAAAATTCATCAGTGAGGAGCTTTGGATCTCAGAGTACTACAGCTAAATATTAGAATATAATATAACACTCTAGCAGACACCTTTTACTTTTTAGTTAAATATAAAGCTTTAGTCTAAAATTGAAAACACAATATTTTTAATCCAAGATCATTTGCATTATAGGCATATAGATTTGAACTAACTTCAGTATCTATACATTTTGTTTTTGGTTTTTTAATAGCCATTGTCATTATTATCCTATTGAGCAGGATTAGTATTTAACCACTAAATATCACATGATCACAATTCTTATGCTTGCTCAAGCTGTTAAAAACAGAGGCAAAAATCTTTATACAGTAGTGCCACTCAATGCAAGCCAGTAAGCAAGCATAAGAAATTTGTGATCATGTGATGTTTAGTAGTTTAACACCAATCCTGCCCAATAGGATAATAGTGATTATGGTTATTACAGAACTAAAGACATCAAAATGTAGAGATACTGACTATAAAAAGCAAATGCACTTGAATTCAATATATTATTGCATTTTCAATTTTGGATTCATAGCTTTATAGTTAACTAAAAAAAGTAAAATGTGGCTGCTAGAGGATTGCATCCATAGATTATGTTGGCTTGCTCTGAGTGACACTACTATATAGAGAGTTTTGCCTCTGTTTTTAACAGCCTGAGCAAGCAACAGAAATGGTGATCATGTGATGTTTAGTGCTGTAATTTCAATTCTGACAGATAGGATAATGGTGACTCTTATTATTAAAAAACCAAAGACACCAAAATGTATAAATACTGAACTGAATTTAGATCTATATGGTTATACAAGCAAATGAATTTGTTTTAAAAATATTGTGTTTTCAAATTTTAGTCTCATAGCTTTATAGTTAACTAAAAAAGTAAAAGGTGGCTGCTAGAGAGTTGCATTAGATCCTAAGATCTAGGTGCAGTCCTCTCAGATTCGACATTCTTCACTGATGAAAGTCACAAGCTAAAAACTAGTCTGGGAAAGTTGGATGAGTAGACATTAGTCAAGGATTTTATGCACAAACTTTCTTGCATCTATTCATTACTCTGGCTTGCACTGAGTGGCATTACTATATGAAAAGTTTTGCCACTGTTTTTCCCATGATAATATGTTTATAAGAACTTTAGAGTGACTGCATGCTTCTTGGTGCTTTCTAAAATATACAAATTTTTCACTCATTATTTCCAATTAAATTATTATCATCATCACTAAATAATTCATTATGTTTGGTAAATTAAGATAGATGAAGGTAAGGTCTGTTCTACTTTTCATTTTAAAATTAAAGTTGCCGTTAATTTGTCCATGTTAATGTCTAAGCATTATTATATATAAAAGTCGTCTATCATTATATTAATTTTGACTGAAAGAAAGATTTATTATCTAGATTGGTTTGATATACAAATAGAATAAAAATAAATGTATGAAGAATACTTTAAAACTGTGCATAATTTTAAGAAGAGTTTTAATTTGTAAGTATAGTATAACTCTTTCTAAAATACGTTATATTTAGTAATAATTCTATTTCTTTAGCACTTGAATGAAGTATTATTAATTTCTAGAAAATGTTTGAATATTATTACCGTTGTGCATTTGTGGTATGAGAGTGTAAGAAGCAATTAGGCAACAAAAACGAACATTAAGAAAAAGTGAAATAATATTTAAAATATATAATAATTATAAAATAATAAGATTTTATAATATCTATTCATTCTGCTAAAATATAGTTTTTATTTTTAATATATAATTTTTTTCTATAGTACAGATTTTTTTCATATTTGCACGCCAATATGTAATATATAGGGTGTTTGAATTCAGACTTTCACATGACCCTCAACTATCCACGCTATTTCATATTGCTGACACCCTTGATCACACACAGAAAAGATAAATAATCACCAATTACGCATATTTCATGCTAAACCAGCACTCATCAGTTGGTCCAGATTATCATCACGCATATATACAGTCAATGCTCATCTTATATTAAGATAGCCAATCTTCATACTTTAATGGACAAGCTTCAATCCACTTCACCCCAATGAGGCAATGAGAGCTTTGAGCATTCCAACATCAGATTTTCAATGAAATGGACAACTGAAGAGTTGTGGGGTGAAGGGGATTGAAGCCTGTCCATTAAAGTATAAAGATTGGCTATCTTAATATAAGCTGAGCATTGCTTCTATATATCTATGATGACTGATGAGTGCTGATTTAGCACAAAATACATATATTGGTAATTTTTTTATCTTTTCAACATGTGTGTGATCAAGTGTATCAGCAGTATTGAGATAGCATGGACAGTTGAGGATCATATGAAAGTCTGAGCTCAAACCCCTTATATATTACATATTAGAGTGCAGGTATGAAAAAAGCCTGTACTGTAGAAAAAATGTATATATTAAAATATAGTGTTGTAAGGTCTGCCCATTCCTCATATATGTATGTAAATGGATTATATCCTGTGCATGAGGGGTCAAAGTGACTTATGGTCAACATGGTTAGGATGAGAAGATTGGCAGCAATGAGTGCTTTGAATCAGTAGTCTTCAACCACTGGGCCGCGGCCCGGCACTGGGCCACAGAAGTTTCCTGCCAGGCTGCACTAGACTGGCAAGAAAGTTAGTAATAACAAAATAATAAGATTTTAAACTTTTAATTAATATAAACAGTTTTTATTTATTTTTTCATCACATTTTTACCCTGTTAAAAAATAAGAAACAGAACAAAAATGAAATCTAATCAATCATACATAAATTAATTTGTTTTTCTATTTATCACAGATATTTATGGAGAGATAGAATTAAATTTATTATTTTTCTAAAAAAATTCAAAATTAAAAAAAAAAAGGTTTTTTATTATACAAACTCCAGTTGTCTTTTGATAGCCAATCATGGGCGCTTGTCGGCATTGTTTATGTGTTAAAACAAGATCAAAACTTTTGACTTTTTCAAGTTTCGTTTTTTTTTTTGTTTAAAAATACGCCCATTTTTTTTTTTTTGGTCTATAAGGCGATATTTTTTGGTTTTATTTGTGTACTGCTAATATACTAAAACTTTTATTTTTAAAACCAATTTCTGTTAACCTTTTTTTAAAAATAAAAACAAACAAAAAATAACTTTGCGATTTTTTTTTTTTTTTCTGGCTTTATTTCTATTACGCGATATCTATTTTACCATTTTTTTAAAAAAAAAACTTTTCCTATTAATTATATTTTTTGATCCTTTCAACACACCAGCACACACACAAAAAAAATTACAATAACATCAAAACTTCAGACTTTTACACGTTTCATTTTATTTTTTCAGATTTAAAATACGGCGAATTTTTTTTTGACTGTACAGTGATTAATTACGCGATTTCTATTTTGCCCTTACTACTATCAAAAGACAATCTCCATATATATATATATAACCATCTTGTATATTTAACATTAAATACAGATAAGACATTTATCATAATCATTGCCATGTGATTATACTAGCTATGATATTTCCCAACATTCAGGTTAATAACATTTTATTCTTTTTTTTATATATACAATAATTGTTTTACCTTGTTTGTTACATTGAACACTTTGTAATTCTCAATGGGTAAGTGTACCAAAATTTTTTCTTTTGAAAGATAAAGATAATATTTTATTCTTGAATGTTTTAACAATGAAATAATAAACATAGAAATGCAAGCACATTAATGAGAACAATTGTTATTGTACTGTTTTCTGTGTTCCGCATGTGAAGGTAAGCAACACCATTATAATACACAATAACTAGTGTGCTGTTTTGGTCAGTTATAACAATTATGCTTATCTAAGGCTAAACAGGTTACATCTTTAAGAAAATTTGTCTGTAAACTTCTGCCGGTCCATGAAATCTTATCCTTATTTTTGCTGGGTCACAGGTGTGAAAAGATTGAAGACTATTGCTTTAAATGTTCCATCATCAGATTTTCAATAAAATGGATGGCTGAAGAGTTGTGGGGTGGAGTGGATTGAAATCTTGTCCATTGAAGTATGAATATTGACTATCTTAATATAAGCTGAGTTTTGATTGCATATATGTGTAGAAATGATAATCTGGACCAATTAATGAGTGCTGGTTTAGGATAAAATAGGTGTATTGGTGATTTTTTATTTTTGTAGATAAAAAATAAAATTTATGTTTAAATTTATTAAATAAAATATTTTTCTTGTTATATATAATAAAATTTTTAAATAATGTTGGACTCAAATATTAAAATAGAGAAACCAATATCACTAGAAAGCCTAAATGTTTTGTTAATGCTTTATTTAAATTAGAAAGCCTAAATGTTTTGTTAATGCTTTATTTAAATTAGTAAATATGTTTTGATTTTACAATATATATATATAATTTATTAAATTTATGTTTTTGGAGTGATCCATGTTATCGACAGTCAATTCCACAAACTTTATAAAAAGTTCACAAATGAGCATTAGTCCTCATGATCATCATTTTTTCATTTTCATTTTTATTATAATATATATATATTTGAATGTCTGTGCACTTTCATAAATGGATAAGTCATCATTATTAATATCACTTCTTTCAATGCACATATATAATTCATACACATACATTTCAATATTTGGATTAAAATACTTATTGCTCATTAGTTGAAAATTGATTAGAGTGGTGTAAATATGTATTCTAGCATTTTCCAATACTTCTAGACAGAATTTTTAAAAGAACTCTATTTTATCATCGACTATTTAAAGCTTTTATTTTACTTTACTTTCGGTACCACCGTAATAAAAAAAATTTTCACTTATAGTATACTAAATGTATGAAATTTTTTTCTCAAAAGGTTCCATGTTTTATTTACACATATTTTATTCATGCACATTATTTAACAATTCATAAATTAGTATTCTTTATGGTTAAAATTATATTATCTTTGTTAAAAAAATTATCATTCCCATTTTTTAGAAACAACTACTACTTATCCTAAATTTCAACAACTTAAAAAATATCCAATTTGGAGTTTAAAATTAGTCAAGTTATTGAGGCATGAATTAAAAATACAAGTATGATATACCATTATATATTATTGTGAACAATTTAGCTCTTATTCATATAGAGAAAATAACATATGGATATAAAAAAATGCCATTACAATTCGATTAAATCAATGATATTCTTTTATACGAAAATGATTACATTATAAACAGGTGAAAAGGGTATTTTGATCACTTTTTGATAGTTACATGATTTATTTATGCTATCAACATATTGTACTGAGATATCTATCCGGGCTAAAACTGCTCTTTGTAATTTTAAAAATGAAGGAAGTGTGAGTTATCAAGGCATCTTTTAAGAAGTTTTAAAATATAAAAGTGATATATTAATTCCAAAATACTGATAATTTTATGAATTTATATATATGTTTATAAGTGTAATCACTATATGTAATAAATATTCAACTTTAACAGACATTAAAAAATTCAATAATTTTTATAAAAATCAATATTGTACTTTAAAGAATCAAGAAACATATATATGTGTACGCGCACACATATATATCATGAAGCATTATATATATATTAACAATAAGCATCAACAGCTATTTAGTTATCATATGTAAATCACATTATCACAGACAAGGCTTAAATAAACCAAATGAATATCAGCAATCTTTTGTCAATACAATATTCAAATTTAGATAATAAATAGATTCCAATATTTTATTAATTTATTTAAGCATTAGCTCTGATGACTTGATTTATATATACATGATTTTTATTGCCAGATAATTGCAAATATATATATATATATATACTTATTTAATTGATTTAGTTAAAAAAATTGATTCAGTAAATTGAGAATGTCTGTGACAATATTTGCATTGATGATTTCTTATGAAAGTTTATTGTTATTGTACTGCTATATAATAGTAATAAAGAGAGCAGATTGGTTTTTAATTTGAAAATGATTTATAGAATGTTTTACCATTTTAAATGTATTTCATCTCAGATGTTTTAGCAGCCAATATGAGGGGGGGGGGCGGATTTCAACAACCCTTGGGTTAATTGATTTTAGGATTAAGAATGTGAATCACTTTAAATATATAAAAAAAAATTTGTAAACAAAAGATGAAGTTGAATGTTTAGTTGTAGTATTGAATTCAATAGGCATTTAATGAGTTAAAAGAAAGATTTCAGTTATCTTAGTTAAACATAGCACTGCTATATTAATTATTTTATGAAAATGTAACACTTGGATCTCCAATTATTTAATATAAAGGCATGAAAATGGTTTTTTAAGATAGTCTCTAATATTCTGAAAATATAACAATAAATTTATAAGATTCATTAAAGTTTGACAACTTGATAAATGTAATGATGTGATACAGTTGCAAACGAACATCTTTGCATTGAAATGAATGAAGAACAACAGATTATATAAAAATGTATTTTATGGTGAACATAAATATGCCATTGGGAGAGGAGTATACACCATTTACTAAGATAGTAAAGCCAATTACTCAAGGCTTTAATAAGTTTATAAATGTAGATTATAATCATTTCTTAAGCTATTAACAATCTCAATCTGTAGTGAAGGCAACCTTTTTTTAACAATAAAGGTTGATTTTGTTGATAGCTTAAGGGTTGATTGGTTAACATCATTTACTTTATAAATATTATTTTCTAAAATTTAAAGAGATGTAATATTGAATGTTTTCAATAAGAGGTATCGTTGGCAAAAATAGAATGGTTTACGACATTTACATAAAATGAAGTAAGTCAATACAAAAAGCTTTTCTACATAAAAGGTTATGAGACAGCATTTGAAAATGCCAAATAAACAATTTAACTATTCAGCATGTGATATATATATATATGGATATAGCTATAATTCATTATTTGGATTGTATACATACAACATTTTCTATTTGTTGTTTTCTAAACTTAAAATGTCCACCATCATTTATAAATAGGTACTAATATATTATAATGATGGACACATGCATATATATTTAATAATAGAAAGAGTTTTATTGCTGTATGACGTAAATTCAAATTTCTGATGGCAAAATAAATTATATTAGAATGGTGGTCAGCAAGGAAAACCTATTATTTTAACAATCATTTATGAATAAATAGTATTCTATTACTTAACTAAGTCTAATTTTTTTAAATATCATTATTTCTAAACATTCTACTACACACATTTATATAAATTTAAATATATGCACGTTTAATTTTTTTTCTCCCATCATTTTTTAATAAAATATATTTTAAAAAATGATAGATAGATCTGTGAAAAATTAATAAACAAATATTTGATTTAAAATTTGATTGGAAAAGATAAATAGATATGTGGAATGATAAACATGAAGAAATTGATGAGTAATCAAAATTTAATTGTTCAATTATAAATTGTTTTGGCTGCCAATTTAAAAACTCGACTTCAGAAAATAATTTGCTTCCCGATTTCCAACAATACTTTTTTTTTCTCTAAAAAAAAAACAATAAAATTTTAGCTTGTAAATTTGTTTACATGATCTAGGACACTAAATTATAGATTTGTCTAACATTTGATAAATTACTTTTAAAACCAATATAATTTTCGACCAATTACTTGATTTTCTTGTCTTTCTTGGGATTTTTTAAGAGTTGA
This sequence comes from Epiperipatus broadwayi, assembly GCA_028023455.1. NCBI lineage: Eukaryota > Metazoa > Onychophora > Udeonychophora > Euonychophora > Peripatidae > Epiperipatus > Epiperipatus broadwayi. The sequence goes on along the minus strand of JAQFVV010006276.1, from coordinate 4,338,332 downwards.
ATTATTTGTGCATCTGGGACAATAAATTCATCTGGAAAAATAAATATTTTTTATTTGCTTTTTTATATAGGCAATTCTTTGCAATAAACCTTCTAATGTTTATTTATTAACATTGGAAAGTGAAACTTTCATTAATCAAAAATGTACACCACGTTAGATGTGCTTACACACATTTATGTGTACATATTCGAATAATTCGGAAATAAGGGGACTAAAGGAAAATAAGTATTAGCAACTATATATCAATTGTACATTATCACATTCTGATGTGTCAAGTGAAAACCGTACTACTAAAAAAAAGACAGACGCATACAAACACACACATAATAGTATGGGAAAAGATAGAGAAATAAAGAATTCGAATATATCTAAAATGTAATAGACTTAAAAATATATTATATATGTTGTTGATTTCTATCATTCAACAAACTATCATACTAAGATAGTTAAATGACTTAGATTAGATCAATGGTATTAATGACTATACATAAAGGCTATGCCTAAATTAAAAAAAATGTCTAAGCCATCTCTCCACTGATCAGCCAAAGGGTAATGTGATGATGATAATTTGGTTATAGGAATATAACTATCCATAACTAATCTATTCTAACCTTATTCTTCTTATTATTTTCCATACTGCTAATAACTATGGCAATTAAATTTTATATGCTAAATTTAGAATTAATATCTGATTATCATACACATCAAATATTATGTATTTTAAATAAGAAATAGAAGTGAAAACAAAGAAAAGTAAAAGCTTTAAGCTTAAACAAAATGATTAATTTATTGAAATAGAGTTTGAACACAGTACAAAATGTAATAAATTTGTTGGCTTTTTAAAACATTAATTTTGAAGCTGAAATATTTCTAATTTAGCATGTGTTAACTAAAAAATATTTACATAGAAAAATTATTGTACTATGTCATAAGGGCATTTTACACTAACATAACCATTTTACACATAGGTATGTAAAAAAATCAAATAAATTATAGATAACCACAACTGACATTTTGGTTTCATTTTCTCCTGAAAATTAGATTCCTGTTACCACTAAATATGAAGAAATGTTATAGGGAGGGGAGAAACAAACTACACAAATATTTCAAATATTCATAAAACATTAAATAACAGTAGCAAACTCTCCATACAATAGTGCCACCTAGTACAAGCCTTAGTAATTATCGAATGCAAAGGTTTGCACAATTGTGTGCACATAATGGATGTCTCTGATGGTTCAATTCTTTACAGCTCTTGCTTTCTGATGAGTGTTTTTTTTTTTTTACTGTGACAATTTCTTTCCTATTTTTACTTTAAAGTTACTTAACTTATTAATGATTAAAAAGTGAATTTTCTTTATTTTAGCTGGAAGTTTTGAAGGTAGTTATTTTATGTTCAGTCAGTCATATTATAAGAGAGAAAGGCAATTCAAAATCTGAGACAAAACACTATAAGATCCAGTATAGATTTTTATAAGATTTGTCATGACTGCTTCAATTGTTTTGTTAACCACACATTTCAGTGATCATAGATACAAAGTAAAGTTTTTCCATGCAGCTATTATCTAAGACAACTTCAGCTTTTATGTGGATATCAGGCTTTATTTATTTCATGGCAACTATTTTTCTAAACTACAGGCTGGAACTTTACTTGTTATTAGCTTTCTGTGTGAATACAACTTTCATAAATTTTGTAGATAACTATTAAATGCTGGAATGTTTCCTAACTCTCATATTTAAACAACTTGTAAACTCCTCAATATATGATGCAGCCAACATCAAATGTAGATATTTTTGTTCAATATCTCCACATCTGTTTATTTATTGACAAATTTTATTAACATTACGTGTATATTATTGGTATATCCACAAAAAAGCTAATTCAAACTTATCTTTTAAGTTAACCCGTTTAAAGGAAACAATTTTTTATACACTTTTTTAATCAAAATTATTTTTCAATATTACAAATTTTATTTTTACTGAATCATAATAAATCATCATTACAAATGTAAAATCATTTACACTCATAAAGATTAAAATTTTATAAATATTGGAGCATATCTGAAATTTACAATATTTTAAACCAATTTTTTCACTTACACCTTTAAAAAATAAATAAATAAATAATTATAAATAATACATTCTAAATATTATTTAATTATACCAAATCATTCAATTTTTATAATACATATGGAGATTAATAAACCAATAGCATATTGGATATTTTTTCAACCTCCATTAAACAAAAAATATATATAATCCATTCTTGAGATTTCTATTTAAAAGTGGATTGAATGAATGTACTACTTCAGTGTTTTAGTAACTCTTATTCATATTTTATTTAGAAATCTTATTTGAAATATTAAAGATTTTGAATAGGAAATAATCATTACATTTAAATTAGAAATTAAAGTGCTCTATTTATATATGATAGAGCAATATCCATATCATCATAATGTATATTTAGATAATCAAACTGTGGATAAAAAAAGTAGTAAAAAATTACAAATCTATAGTAACAAATTACCAAAATTTAAAATTTTGAAGGCAAAAATAATATTGAAGCACATAAATTTAAAAACTATGTTGTTCTAAAATACAAATAATAAGAAAGAAAAAGAAATTTATGAAAGCATTTAAGTTTTAAGATGATCACTATACAAGAAAACAAAAAAAAAAAAAAATTAGGCAGAAAAAAATATAAATACCAAAATACTGATAAAAAAGAAACCAAATTGGTGATATTCTGAGAAAAGATTGAAATCTGAAAGTAAATAAAAATAGTAGAAAGTTGTTAAATGATTGTAAAGAAAAACAAATTGATGCTGGTTTAAAGCATAATGATAATATGTTACAAAGAAAATATTTTTAAAACTGCGTGAAGAAGCCTTTTTCAAACAAATGTCTTTTAATATATGAATATTTTCAAATATTTCTTTATCTATATTTTTTTTCCAAGTCATTATAAATCTATTTTATATCATCCATATATTAATTATCAATAGAACAAATCATATATAATGTGACATTGCTTTTTATAAGCTTGTATTTACAAAAACGTACCAATAGCTCATACAAGCTCTTCTTAATTGATAAGTGTAGTAAGAGAAAATATTTAAAATCTCTATCCAAAATACTCTTATCCCCAGATCAATTAGTTTCGAGCTTATGGTTCACCTCAGTGAGGAGCTAGAATATTCAGCAACTAGATCTAAAATATCAATTCAAAACCCAGCACCTATTTTATACGTAATATTTAAGTAAAAACTCTGACGTTTTTGGACATAAAAATGTCTTTTACTCCAGCTATATAACTTAAATAGCTATATGGGACTGAACTAAATTTAGATCTACCATATATTAATAGCCTCAGCATAGCCAAAGCCATAAAGGTAAAATTCTAATTGTCAATAAAGCAAGTCATATATAACATGACATTGCTTTTATAAGCTTGTATTTACAAAAGTGAAATACAGAGAGCATACCAATAGCTCAAACAAGCTTTTAATTGATAAGTGCATTAAGAGAAAATATTTAAAATCTCTATCCGAAATACTCTTATCCCCAGACCAATTGGTTTCAGCTTATGGCTTACCTCAGTGGGGAGCTAGAATAATCAGACACTAGAACTAAAATATCAACTCAAAACCCAGCACTTAATGGATTATCTAATCTGAATATTCTAAAAATTTTTAAGATATATAATTTATAATTAATGTTCAAAAATTAGAAGGTTTAAATGCTATTAATGGTACAAAAATCTCCAGCAACTCTGGAAACTCAAAAATGTGAAAAAATATTTTAGCAGGTTTGTAGACAGAAAAATAGACTTGAATATTGAGGTACAATACAGGATCCAAAGTACTGTTGCATTTAAAACATACATTTATAATTATTTCAAATTAAATTGATGATATAGGATAATTATTCTGCCAAATTTATTATAAAATGTGACACATGAATACTATATCTTTGTAATATAAAGGGATTATAAAAATTTAATTTAATAATTTTCTGTAAAATTCAGTATTTATTTCCCCTTTCTGGATGTGATGAAAGCCCAACATTAATGGACTTAACATATGAAGTAAATAAATAGTAATATATTTTACTAAAAAATTATTATAAATATGAGTATATTATTTGTAGGAGAAGGTTCTGTTTATATTATAAAAATAATCTCAAATAAATGTTAAAAAATGCATTATGAATTATTTATTTATTGGGAAGATATGGTTATAGAAAATATTAAAAGACAGCATTATAAGATATAAAATTTGAGACTACTGAGTGTGGTATATGTGGCCATGGTTTATATAGTCATTATAACATTTTCTCTTTATTTTTATTTTTTTGTGAGCTAAAATGTTTATGCATAACTGCTAATAAATAACTTATATATAATTATAGGCGCAATCATTTACCAAATTCATGATCTTCAGTTTCTATGCAAAATATTAATTTTTTTATATTCCTAGCTTGTTTAAAATTTTTGCTTCAAATAACAACATTAAAATCAAATTAGCTGTTCATTCAATTATTAATTAGCAAGCTATAATTATTTATTCTAGAGAGTATACCAAATGAGAGAAAAGGTAAATACTCTTCACACAAAAGTTAATTAACCTAATAAGTAATAATTTCTCTTTTACTTCAGTAGACTATTTAAAGGTTGTTTTAACATTTTAACGAATATAACACACCCACACCCATACACACACACACACACACACACACATATATATATATATATATGAAATGTGTCATTGCATAGTGGTTAGTGTGTCTATTTTCCAGGTCCATCATTTTAATTTTGAATCTGACAAATAAAATTACCTTTTTTTTTAGGTTTAAATAAGGTGAGCACTTTTGTATTTAGTAGAAAGATTATAATCAATCTAACCTATAAAATGGTAAATGGTTTTCTAGATATTTTCAGCTTGAAAGTAAAACAAAGTAGGAAAATATAAATAGTCTATAGCAGTGAATTATTTAAAGGTTGCTTTATAAATATTGTACTGGATTGAGCAAACTAAGAGAAATGACAAATAGTAGCCTATAATACTAAATAGACAAATATTGACATTTTCTTGCTTAAACATTATAAAATTTTAGTTGATCTACTCCAACAACAATCAGTAACTGAAATCAATGGTAGAACTCATCATTATTAGCTTACATAGTCTGATTACTCAAGTAATAATCTCAATGCATAGTATTGTTGAAAATTATATTTCTCTAGCAATACTTCACCTTACCTAGTACTCTAAATTGACCATAAAAACTAGTGTCTAGGGTAAATCAATATTGTTTAAAGACAAAAATAATTTTTTTACATCACCTTTCATTTCCTACATATATAAAAATAATGATTATTGGTATTCCATTTAAAAAAATAATGAATTGCTGATTCTAATCAGATTGTGATTAGTTTAAATATAGATAATACATTATCAATATATCTTAGCATTGTTTGAACATCTTATAATCAATGAAAATGCGAGAATGTGTTAACCGAGTTCATTCCCTAAGTATATAAAAACAATTCGACTGTTGGTATTCCATTCAAATATAATGAATTGCTGATTTTTCTCAGATTGTGATTAGTTTAAATATAAATAATACATTATCAATATATTTTTATATTCCCAATTTTTTAAACATTTTTAAGTTTTAATTGTAAATTAGATCTTAACATTTTTTGAACTTCTTATAATCAATGAGGGATAATTCTAGATAGATATTTTGGTGTGCTTTCTTTTCCAGCATTTATTGGAAAAGCTTGTTTAGAGCTATTAACACCCTCATTATAGTACATTAATATTTTTATATTTCATGTGAAAAAAACATGTTAACATACATTAAATGTTTCTCCTATATATATATCAAATCATTTTTATTTACTGACTAACATTGTTGTTTTCACTGCATTAACAGTATGATTGACCTGTTAATCTAATATTAATCCCTATATCATTTATAAAAATAAAAAAACAACAATGTACTAAGTATAGACTATATCTAACAAAATATAGTTCTTTATGCCTATCATTTTGATTTTATTTATTCTGAATTTATATTTATTCTATATTCTTTCATTGTTTTGTATAATTTGTCTTCATTTAAATTTGATACAACAATTGAATGATGTTAAATTTTATAGTTTTTAAAATATTAATTTTATAACTAGATTTTTTTTTGGTTTACTGCTTTTCTCTAAAAATATATTTAGAATTACTTTTCAGAAGAATATTATCATTTATATTAACTTGTTTTTTAAAATCTTTACTATTTATAGAATAAGAATTTCCTGGGCAATGCTTCATTTATGTTTTTTCTCCAAGACTTTTTTCATTATTTTTTTTTTAATAATCTTTTCACTGCACTCATTATAGAATTGATTTTATTTCTTAATAATTTGTTTCTATTTTGAATTAATTTCAATATTTTGACATTTATCTAACATACAAATTCCATTTTTATTTAAATTATATATATATCTTATGATATTTGTACATGTTATTAAATATTTCTACAAATTTTCCAATTATAGTATTATTATTAATTTTTTTAAGACTTCATTCCAATCAGTGTCTGATAAGTATTTTATAGTCAGTTTTTAATTAAAGAATATCAGTTTGTTTTGAACTATTTCTGATATAATTTTAATATCTTGTATTTTATTTTGTATAGATAGAAATGTAAAATAATTGTTAGTTATGCTTTTTTAAATAACTAGAGAAAAAAGAATTTTTTTCTAGCTGTAGAAATTTTAATATGATGAGTATTATATATAATCTTCAATTTTTTTAGAATTTTTACATAAATCAATATTCATATAATCTTTGATGTCAAGCATTGGTGGTCAAGAGGTCAGCAACAGCTGCTTTACAAGCAGTTGTCTCGGGTTGCAGGTTCACTTCCCGGCTGATTCTATGACACATGGGAATAATATAATCTTTGATATTATTTCATTGTTATTTTTTTCTAAATCATTTTTAACTATAATTTTAATTCATCTATAAGCATTCTACAATCATAATCTGATGATCTGTATATAGATAATGACAGAACTTTTTTATTATTTAATTCAGAAATTATATGGATAGCTTCAATGCTATTAAATTTGTCTTCTACTTTTTCAAAAACAATATTTTCTGCATTTAAAAAAATACACACCCCCCCATCTTTCCTTAATTTCTACACAATGCATTTTTTGTTTATAATTTGCAATAGTATATAAATTATTTTTTCCATTTTTATAAGTTTCAATTAATATTAGGAAAAGAATATAACCATTTTTTAAAATGTAAATCTATGATTCACATCAAGTATATTAATAACATTGTTTTTAATGTTATATTATAAAATCCCTATTTCCCATTCTCCACATAAAACAAAGTGCTTCATACACATAGAAAACAATTTTCTCTAATTTACACATAAATTTAAAAACAATTATAAATATAAATCACAAGTCATTAATAAAGTGATTTTCATTATTTATATGTATATTTTAATATATAGGGTATATGAGCACAGACTCTCACACCACCCACCACTCTCCACTCTATCTCATAATACTGATACATTTGAACACATATGTTGAAAAGATAAATAATCACCAATATATGTATTTCATGCTAAACCAGCAACTATTAGTTGGTCCAGATTACCATCTCTACACATATATGCTATAAGTCCTCAGATATATATTAAGATAGCCAATCTTCATACTTTAATGGACAGGCTTCAATCTATTCCTCACTCCAACTCTTCAACCATCCATCCAATTGAAAATCTGATGATGTAACACTCAAAGACCACCATGAGGCTAAGATTCTTGTCACACCCATGTTGACCCAAGGTCAATCTCGGCCTCATGGTGGCCTTTGAGCATTCCATCATCAGATTTTCAATTGGATGGATGGTTGAAGAGTAGGAGTGAGGAGTAGATTGAAGCCTGTCAAAAAAGTATGAAGATTGGCTATCTTAATATATATCTGAGCACTTATAGCATATATGTGTAGAGATGGTAATCTGGACCAAATGATTGCTGGTTTAGCATGAAATATGTATTGGTGATTATTTATCTTTTCGACATATATGTGTTCAAGTATATCAGTATTATGAGATAGAGTGGAGAGTGGTGGGTGGTATGAAAGTTTGTGCTCATATACCCTATATATTACATATATAGACACAAGTACATATTAAGCCTGTGTTTCAGTTATTACATAATAGAGACGTCTGTCCATCCCTTGTATATGTTTTAAATGGTTTATGTCCTGTACAGGAGAGGTCAGATTGACCTTGGGTCAACATGGGTGTGACAAGAACCTTGGCCTCAGGGTGGCCTTTGAGCATTCCATCATCAGATTTTCAATTGGATGGACGGTTGAAGAGTTGGAGTGAGGAGTAGATTGAAGCCTGTCCATTAAAGTATGAAGATTGGCTATCTTAATATATATCTGAGCACTTATAGCATATATGTGTAGATGGTAATCTGGACCAATTGATGATTGCTGGTTTAGCATGAAATAGTATATTGGTGATTATTTATCTTTTCGACATATATGTGTTCAAGTGTATCAGTGTTATGAGATAGAATGGAGAGTGGTGGGTGGTGTGAACGTCTGTGCTCATATACCCTATATATTACATATATAGACACAGGTATATAATAAGCCTGTGTTTCAGTTATGTATATTTTCTATTTGTTTAAAAAAATTACCATTTTTATTTATACTTACATGTAATTTTTTTTGTTTTACTGTATTTTAATTTTTTATAATAAATTTTTATTTATTTTTTGTTAAGACGTTTTTAATCTTAATCAGTCAAATGATTATAAGTGTCCTCATTTTTAAAAATTATCTATTTTTTTTAGTTATTCTTTATCAGAAGTAATTTTTTTTTTTTCAATTTTTAACAGAGAATATTCTTTTTTTTTTTTATATAGTAAATCTAATTTTTTTTTACTCTGTATATATTAATTATATTTTTATTATTAAAATGTTTTATATCTAATTTGTTCTAAGTACATCAGCTATACCAAAAACATTTTAATTTTTTTTTTAGAGATTAAACCCTTTATTTCTCAGCAGAAAACCAATTTTAATTGTTTTCATTTTTATAAATCTACTAATTTTGTTTTTTGTTTTAAGTTCTAATTTTTTTTTTTCATAGAAAGCAAATTTACATTAATTTTAATGTCTTTAGCTAATAAAAAAAGTATTGAATTTGAGTAAATCAAAATGGATTTTTAAATCATCAAGCAACCTAACTTTTGTTTCTATTGTTACTGATATCAAAAATGAAAATTAATGAAATCCATTATGCTGTTCATTCATATAAATTATAATAAATAATAAAAAATCATGTACAACAGCTATATATATATAAAACAATAATAATTACATATAAGAAGCCTTTTTTGGCACATGGTTTCATGCTCTTTTCAAATGTTAATTATCATTTAAAGAGGGCATGAAACCACGTGTCAAAAAAGGTTTTTTATATGCAATTATTGTGAATATATATATATATAGCTATTGTATATGATTATTTTATTATTTATTATTCTTTTTTCTTCTTCTCAGTGATGAAAGTTTATTCATCAAAAAAGGTACAAATATAGTTAAATAAGAGGTTTACAAAGAATGGTAAAAATGAAATTCTGGAGCAACATAGTGAAAGAGGAAGGTTACATATGAAAAGGGAAAGGGATGTGGAAAGGGTTTGTATTAACCATTAAAGACAGGTGAATGTTACAATTAGGATCTGTAAAGTCTAGAAATCAAATATGAATAGTCTTTTAGGAGTACAATATTGGGAAAGTTGAGAAATAGAAAAACACTTAATATGGATTAAATTAATCTACTGTTCAGTTCTTCCAAATGGCCTTGAATATCTTCACAAGAGAGCAATCCTGAATACTTTGGAAAAATTATGGAAAACCTATGGAGAACAAGGGGAAAAAAATCCAAGCTTCAAAATGTCTCTGCTGAAAACCATTCTAATCCATCATGAAAATCACATGAACAGCAAAAGGCCAGCCCTATCAGTAACAACATTGGAAGTAATAAAATTAAATAAGGTGGATCACTTGCAATTAGAATCATGAGGCCAAACTGTGACCTATTTTGCAATAATACATGGATAAAATCACTCATAACGATAACGTTAAAGAATCACCATGAATAACATTATTTTTTCTATCTTCTTAATGAGAAAAACCAATGTTGGTAACAATCACCACAGCACCCTCATCCCAGACCCCTCCCACAAAAGAACTAGGATTTAGACCCCTGGGAGTCCTCCCAACAAATGGACCCTCTCATTCATTCAACAAAATTAAGTGAAATGAAAATTTTCATTAAGAGGTAAAATTTCTGTAGAAATCATTTGTAATTACAGTGCTGCCATATATTTACATAGCATTTTTATAAAAGTTAAAATTATTCTTACTTGTGATTACATTGTTGATATAGCTTGTATATGAAAAGAGAGCTAAAAAGCTCCTCTTTTTAATAGGGATAGTTTTAGAGAAATTTAATTCCCTGAACTAGAAAAAAGAGAATGAAACAGGGAGCCAGAAACAGTGTTAACTGGAGTCCTTGGCTCCCTCTAGTGGTTATTATTCTTACTGGAGTATATTACCATAAAATACAAGTACAATAGATATAATAAATACCAAGCAAGTATTATAGTTACTGTAAACCCCAAGTAAGTGCAATAGATATCATACCCAGTGTATTAAATACCAAATGGGATCCCAAATATAATAATAGGTGTTATCATTATAAAGACATTATTGTGATCACCTTAGGGCTGCTTTCTTTTGTGATTTATGCATTTATCTATAAATTCAGTCATATTATTTTTGGCTTATAGTCTTTTTTTCATTCACGTGACAAATAGATAATGTATGACTAAAGTAAGTTCTCTTTTCTTGAGAATATATCCAGGTGTAACACACAAAAAACTTAGCATTATATAACATGTATAACTATAACTAAGCATATGTATCTACAATAAAGACATGCAATGATTATATGAATTTATATGTATATAAGTGTAGACACTGTAAAATAACCAAATTAAGAAAATATTATTGCAGTTTAATCACTCACCTTCTCCTTTAATTTAAACATTATAAGTGATAATGAAGATAAGGTTATTTTAGGAAATGCCACTAAAAGGAATGATTGGAATAACATTTTGTTTTAAGGGATAGTAGTCTTTGGTACAAATTAAAAAATTTTAGTAGTGAAAATTACATTAAATCATTATTACAATTAAATTTCTCTAAAGTAGATTTTTTAGAGATATTTGATATAAACCACACTGGTAACCTTTAAGTTTTTCTTAAATGTAAATGACCTTATAAAGCTATATTAAATAATAAACTAGCTATATTAATTAATATACATGGCACATATATAAGTGAAATATTGCATGAACAAGCTGTTTTATACAAAGCAACAATAGAGGTCCTATTAGTTTTTTTATTATCCCAAACCACTGACAATTCTTGAAAAATGCTATAAATTTTATCACTGAATTCCAGAAAATATCTTAATTCATGTAGATATTGCTATATTTATAATGAAATATATAGAAACAGGTTTATAAAAGATATGAACAACTAAAACCTGTGATTAAAGCTCCCGATGAACTTGAAGATTATATTTGAAGTTTTGCCTTAGATAAATCTAAATAAAGTATTAAAGATTCAAGCTGCACCACTGACATATGTACAAAAATAATAATCACATGCACAAGAAATAAAAGATGGCCACAGCCTAGGACAGTCAGAAAAAAACCTGTTCAGAGTGGACATACTTTAAAGAGTGTTATTATAAAGATAATTATTACTATGAATATGCAATTACAAAATTAAAATGTACAGACTTTTAGAAAAAACTATAGTATATGTAAAGTCATCCACAGCAATTGCTGATTAGGCCAAAAAGAGGGCATTAAGTGTAAAAAATAAAAACCATAAAAAAAAATTGTTATCTAAATCATGGAAATGGATATAAAAATGCATAAAAAAACTAAACTCAGAATCAGTTGTCTATCCTTGAGAAAAAATCAACAAAATGGAAAAGTCTTATGTAATTTCAGCTCTAAGTTTATTACAGACTTCGAAAGTAATAAAGTGTAATTTTTAAGTAATATAAAAGTAGTAATGAAAAAACCATTTTTAGTAACCTCAACTCAGATTCATAATAACTTGTCAATTTGACAGAAATTTAGGAACACATTATACAGTTTCTTGAAATTTTAATAAACAGATAAAATGCTACAAAAAGTATTGTCTTGCCACTTAATAAACAGGAAGCATGTTAAGAAAACTAACTCTATAAGACTTGAACTAGAAATAAACAATTATTTTGAAGTTTTTCTGCCAAAGAAAATGGATAATACATTATTACCACAGTTCAGTGAAAAAGGAAGTCATTTCCATTATTTTAAATATATCTAACACACAGACATATAATATGTGGATAAAAAATGAATTAAATTAATAAATAATGATGTAATTTAACTACTTGCCTCTATATTTGATTCAAATATTAACCTATTAATATTTTTGTCTTGCTAGTCTTTTTATTCTCTAGGAAATTATTAATTTACATTCCATCTTGATGATTTTATATTTTTTCATTCCAAACATTTAAACATTTTCAAACAATGGATATTTAAGCAAAATTATGCAGAAATTTGAGGTAGGCACTTTTTTAAAATTAACAATTTTATCTAAAAATGTATTCAGTTTATGAAAAACAGTTCTGTAATATATCTTATAGTTTTACTGTCTTGAAAATAAAATATTCATAAAGATCAAATTATGACTCATAATTTCCTATGAATTATCTTCAACACTTTATTATGAAGTGATTCAATAATTGTAAATTATTTTATTTTTTTAGTTAAACAATTAAGATTTTATATTTATAAATAAATTCAAAGTATTTATAAATAAACATAGTTTTGCTACAGTGAAAGAGTTGCAGATTCTAGAGTTTAAGGTCCACATATTGCACCTATGTCATCATTTCAATATTCAAACTTTTAATTAACTCCAAAGCAATAAAGTATTCAATCATATTTTTTAAAACAATAAGTCACTTGTTTATACTAACAAGCATAAACTTGCATCTTTCAGTGAAATTATAGTTAATGTTTCTGAAAGAAAATTATTTATTCTTGGTAGAAAAAAAAATTCAAAGAGTAATCTAGTCATTCAATTATAAACACTAAATTGACCCCCCTCCCACCCACCCCAAAAAAAATACCAAAAAAAATATGAAAAAAATATTCAAATTTTCTACTCAATGTTACATTCTCCATTTATCATGGAAATGAACATCATTTACATGAAAATATATTAGGCAGAATAAAGCAAAATAATTATGAATTATATATATATAATTTAAATATACACAAATATACTATCAAATAAGGTTAGAATGGAGGAATAATTAAATTTCTCATATGTTTTTTTTTAATAATAACAATTAATTTGATTAAATGATAATATAAAAATTCTAGATAATTTTCTTTAAATAATAATACGAATAATAATATGAATATTTTATTTTGTTATAAATGGTTGTGAAAGAACAAAAACATAAAATAATAAAAACAGTTTTTTGATTCTTTCTCTTCCATAATTATTTACCAGTTTCAGTGTTAAAAATTAATAAGATAAATAATTTTTATGTCCTTAGTAAATAATGAAAGTCTTAATTTTAACCTTTAAAAAAAATAATGAACGTTTTTTTCAAAAAAGAATAAAAAATTTTTTTTAAATTAACTTTTGTTTTAATTATAGTTGATTTTTTTCCTATTTATCTTTCTCCAAAACAATAAACAGTGTTTATCAAATGGGTGTAATTATCTGATTATCTTGTTTTTTTGCCACAAAAAAATAATTACTGAATATTTTTTTTGTTGTGAATGGAATTTAATTTTTTTCTATCTTTGACTTGTTCTTGAATTTAAATTTTGAAAGAGGGATAACCTTTTGTAAAAGTAAACCCAATTGGTCAGGATTAAATTTTGTCAGATAGAAGACCAGATGTGATTGGATGAAAAAAGGATTGTTCCAAAAAATAACAGCGGAGACAATAAATCAGTAGCCTCAGTGTCTTGTAAAGATATTAGGCTATTGAACATGTTAGTAATAATAGAAATCCCTGGCTCAACTGTTGAAGAAGATAAAAGAAAAAGATCACTGTGGAGAGCACACTATCAGTTAAAATAATTATTTCTAAAATGAAGTTTTAAAACCCCTTTTTCTAGATTTAGCTTGAAGCTGAGCATTATCTAATCTCAACCACATAACCTGCTCAGTTAAGAAAATATAGAATATCCCTGAAGTAAGCTTCAACAAGCCTTGTTTTCATCCAGGAGCATGAGTGTCTTTCTGTGTTTAGTCTTACGTGGAAAATTATTAGATTTTTAAAAAATGAATAAATTCTTTTGATATGTTTATCCTAACCTGAATATAATTAGACTGCAAAAATGGATAAATTCAGTTAAAATCTGAAAATATTGTTTTTAAAAAAATGGAAAAATTAACTGTGTTCATTAGCTTAAAAATAGATGTTAATGGAGCTTTCAGAAGAAAACCAACATGGAAACTGAAAATTGCATCTGCCAAAGAAGGATTAAAAAGGGAATTTATAAAAAAGGTATTTAATGCATGAATAATATTTTCATTTATAGATAAAAAAAATTTATAGAAATAATAATTGATAATAATGAATATTTTTTATTAATTTATCATTTTCTTTTGAAACATGTTTTTTATTTTGATTTTTTAGCTACTTTACAATTTCTTTATCTCTGATTGATTGAAAAATTATTTTCCAACTTTAATTATTGAAAATAAAATGACTTAGTGAAAGTAAAAGTTAATTTAATAAATAAAATTAAATGGTTAATCCTATTAGTTATAGAAAATTATATTTTTTGACAAAATGTATCTAATTTTGAAATACATTATCAAGTCATTTTATATTTTCTAAAATTATTAATCAGTTAGTTGATTAAATAATTGTTTAAAAATAATAATTATAATGTCTTTATTCCTCCAGTTATACATTCTAGGGATGGTTAATGTGTGTGACTTCATTTCATAATTGCAAAGTGTTTTAGAAATTTTTAAATTATTCCAGTAAAATTATTTTAAAATAAAATAAAGCTGTTACATTATCTTTCTCTTGTTCACAGTTATATCTCTAAAATCATATTATTTAAGCTAATTCTCAGTCAGTTATATAAATGTAGGGTTTATGTTTGTGTTTAGCAATCCAGATGATAATCCTGGATGATGCAAAAGTATCACCTTTAGAGTCCATTCACTATATTTTGTTTTTTTATTATTATTATTAAAAATTAAGCTATAGTTGGTATGTACATTCTTGGTTCCATATGTTCAGAGCACTGATAATGATCAGTATGTATCATCCCCCAGTGTTATTTTTCATTATGTATGATAATTAGCACTTATGTATGTGCATTCAGAATATTGCATTCCATTTTGCCCTAACTTAGCAGTGGCTAGATAAGTAGACTGTTATATACGTTATCTCTTTTAGATCCAGTCACAAGGCATGACTGTTGGTTGATGAATTAATTGTTTGTGTAATGTTGGGTAATTTGTAGTTTATAACTTACTATTAGTATAACATCTTTACTAAATGTTGATGCTTTCATGTTCATTCTTTGTTATTTAATATTTTATATCTATTTCTTTTATATGTAATTATAGGGGATTTGAACACACAGTTTCATGCTCTTTTCAACGGTGTGTTGTATGAGATAGAGCGTGTAGCTGAAGGGAGTTGGACAGTCTGTGTTGAAATCCCCTATAATTACATTTAACTCCAAGTATATAAATTATACTTGTATTCAAATATTATATATTCTTTTTATATTTTCTCATCATTGTTTATTTATTTTATGGGATGATGATATTTTCCATCACTCCATGTTTTTGACTTCTGTCTTACCATTACAACACATGAAGTTATGCACCTGCATACATACCAAACACACACCCATGTATAAAGTATCATATATTGTTTATATTAGCTCAATCCTACAATTTTTGATCTTTTAAGATTTATACAATCAGCTTATTACAAATATTTATTCGCGTATATACCCATTATTTTGAAATAGAATCTAAAAAAAGGAAATAATTGTTCCAACAGCTTCAAAAACACGATAAACTAAGCTAATTAAAATGTTTACTAAAAAAGAAATGAGAAAAAAAAATCATATATAGCATTAATAAATATTTTGTACTAGAAAATTTATTCTGTAATTGTAGATAGGAGGATTTATAAATTTATTATTTTTCTACATGTTAAAAAATTTATTATTGTATAGAAAAAAAACGCAATGTTATATATATATAACAAAATTACTGTTATATATATATATTATTGTTTGAAATAATAAGTAATTGTTACATATCCTAAATATTCTATTAATTTTAACAATCCTGTACAACCCTGTAAACATACAATGGCTACAAAATATGCAATGATAGGAACGTAGAATAATATTTATGAAGTATATTTTATAAGTGCATATTGGAAGAATCCTTTAAATCAGAACTTTCTAGAGCTATTATAATAAACTTACTAATAGTGCCATCTTATATCAATCTAATTAGAAGATGAAAGAGAATCTCTTTTTAACCAATGTCATAATCTTGTATAGGCAGCAACTAATCATTAGTATTTTATAGGGAATATATAAATAATATTAAAAAGGCTTTGTTCTTACTATCTTACGGTTTCGTATCTTAATGCAGCTATAAATTATATTAATTTACACAGATCTTAAACAAACAATAGCCAATAAATATATGGCATTAAAAACACAGGTGAACTAGAAATGATTTTGGATTACAACTTGTCAAAAGAAAGAATAGATGCACTTGATCATAAATGTGCTAATTATTGCTCCAACAGAAAAACAAGAAGTTAGTCAATGACAATTTTTTTCCAAATACTAAACACTTCATCGATCAATGCATTTATTTTATATCATAATTTCAAGCAGTTGAAAAAATTCAATGTGTGGATTTTTTTTAAAACATTAGAGAAATTATTTACAGATTCAAAAGTTGGAAGAAATGCACTGAACCTACAACTTCTGGAAGTGAACTTTATATCAATATTTTAAAAGAACTAAAAGAAACTGAAATAATGCCAGTGCCAATATTTTTGATGGCAATAGGGTTGAGGCCCAAAAACATCCTGCTATCAGTGTCCTATGCAATTGAAAATAATTTATTTTTATGTGTGCAGAATATGTCACAAATCAGTTGTATCAAACATATAAAAAAACTTTTGTAAGTGTGCTAATTTAAAGTAAAATTAGTTTAAAACTATTTTTGTCTGTTTATTTATTTTAAATGGCTATATACATCTTTAGTTATATTATAAAATAATACTTCTCTCATTAGAAGTATCACATACCATAGTTATAGTCATAACATTATAAAATTAGTTGCAGCCATACTCAGATGTGATATTTTTGCCTTTTAAAAATATTGGATAATTATATAATATAAATTAGTTAATTAAATTTAATAAAATCAGTGTTAGAATAATTTTGTAATATCCTAAAATTATTAGTTAAAATGTTTATTATTTCTGATTATTTGATAAGAAATTTTCTGTATATGATTTAAAACTACCTTAATTAAACTTATCAAATGTCTGAAATAAATGAGTCTTCTCAATTTTTCTAATATGTCATTTGAGGCCTGTCTAATTTTTTTCCAATTTTTATTAAAATATATGTTTAGTAATCAAACAAAACAGTTTTATAAAAAAAAAAGAAAATGAAAATGAAGCTAATATTTTTAATAATTAAGAAAACATTTTTTCCATGTTATTTTTTCACTTGTAAACATGTGCTATTTTGAAGACATTTCTTTCTTGAATTCCTCTCCTTTTTTAAAAGTCAGAGATTGAAGAGTTTTAAACAGTTATTTTTCTTTCAATAACTTTCCCCAAATAATATGGATCTTATTTAATTCAGATTTGTTATTCATGTTGTCAGGCTCTTAAAAAATTTGTAGCTTTCTTAATAATATTTGTTTGTAATCATCAAGTTTTGCTAGAATTTATGTCAGAATTTATACTTTATTAAAATTAATATCATGTTTTATTAATTTAATATAGGAGTAAATGGCTTATAAACTAAATTCTTCCCAAGTAGCTAAAGTGTGTTTTTCTTTTCTGACATTAATTTATGATTGGTCTACTCTGTGTATAAAAGCATTAACTTAAACATATATAATGTGGAACTGACATTCCTTCATTAAATTTAGTTTATAAAGTTATATAATCATTAATTACTGAAAGAAATTGCAAATGAAATGCAAGGGTCTATTGGCAGCAGACTTATATTTCAGAAAATTTCTTCTTTAGCAGTGCCAATGCCTTAGCAGAATTTTATTTATGTAAGACAGAGTTTAATTTCATTGCTAGAAATTATGAAAAATATTATACTTATCTTTACGAAATGTGTTTCTGAAAATATAATCTAATTAAATATAAATGTGTGTCTAATGATCTATAGACTAATATTACTATCTAGTATCTATATAACATTTGAATAAAATATAATGAAAATAAAAGACATGATCTGGAAAGTAAGGAATTTTGGTTAAACTACTGATGACCTGAAAAGACTCATATTTTGTATGATTTAACATTTAGTCTCAAAGATATGTAAGATTGGGTTCTAGTTATGAGGATACCTTAAACCTGCTCCTTTTAGTTAAATATTCATTCAAAACATAGAAAATCTTGTGAATTAAGTTCAATACATTCCATTTTAGCTTACCTTTATTTATTATAAAAGCAAAACAATTAATAATAATATGGGAATAAATATCAATATTAAAATGTAAAAGCATTTTTTAAAATTATGTCCTCACATCATTAGTAAATAATTAATTCACTTTTTGTTCATTCTTTATTATGTGTCTTCTTTTCTTGATTATTAATACACTTATTATATATCCTAATTAAATAAAAGTGATTTGAAACTTCTAGGATTACTAAATGGGAAATCTACATATGGAATAAATTTAAATAATACATATAAAAATATTTTAGAATAAATATTTTTATTTAAAATGCACTAAAATCACCAAAATATTGTTTTTTTTTTAAACTTACAATAAATATAGAATGCACATAAATTATTTAATTTAATCATTAATTGTAAAAATTAGTGATTGAATTAATAAATTTCTGGACACTCCATGCTTTCATTTTAAATATAAAATCCCAATTGTGATTAAAGAAACAATTATTTTTGTTTTATTAGGGCATAGTAAATAAAAGTGTTTTTTTATAAAATATTTTTATATACATTATTTTTAACTTTTTAATATTCACTTAATAACTAAAAGTATTTATTATAAAATACTATAAATAAATTATTAACTTTTTAGTAGATCTTTTTTATAATTATTCCAATTTTAATTAAAATGAAGAATAAAAATAATATCACAGTCTCCATAATATTTGGGAAAAAAATTGTTCATTAAAAATGAATTCTAAAATTATTTTGTTTATGAGAAAATAATTTTTTTAAAAGAAACTTTACAACCAAGAGAATTTAAAATTTAAAGTAACTTTTACATCAAGAGAAATTATGATTGGTTTTTATTCCTATTTGAATTTTACATAAATATGAATCAAATATATGAAAGTATAATATGATTACAAGAGATTCATTAAGTATTTTTCAAATGCATAAATAAAGGTAATTGGATCATATAATTGACTATTTAATATATTGTTAATGCTCAACAGTAATAACATAATTTAATTGTAATTATTGAAAGGCTACAATCATTTTTAAAATTATTCTTTTCATAAAATTGCTTAAGCTTGATGTACTTATTAAAGTTTTTAACATCTATTCTCATTATTTTTCACTTATAAATATATTAATATTTTATTTTGATGATGTGGACATATACATTACATGACTAACAGTAATAATTATTTAATTATTCAAAGAAATTACATAAGTGTTCATGCATTTAAAAACATAGAGTTACTTTCAAAACAATATATTGCACAGAGTAATAAAATAGTTATTCAGTTAGCTTAAAATAATTGTAATAAGAAGCTTGAAATGTATACCATGCTAACCATCAATTCATGAATTTGTATTACATCTTAACGAATGTATTAGAATATGAAAGGCCAACTTAGAGAATCACATTATGGTCATTCTGATGCATTGATAAATAATTCTAAATGAAGACTATAGCAACCATATAAACAAATAAATATATATATTACTTTTCTATTTTCAGAATAAGATAATATTTATCTTTCCATCAAGCTTATAATAGAGGATATGTTAATTATGTATGACTAATGTTAATTTGTACATGTTTGTTAAAATGTCATCATATGTGCACTACACTATTTGCGAAATATTGAGAAACAGATATATATATATACTAAGAATTTAAACATTATTAATATCTTTATTTATATATGAGAACAAATATGTCACATACAACTCAATTTAACTTCTGGAAATACTATATAACACTTTCTGCCATAACAAAATAAAAAAAACAAACAAGAAATGGTTTTAATCACACAAAACATATAAATAAAATTCTAATGTTTGTCTTGATAAGTCTTCAAAATGTGCATACACTTAGCAATATATAAAAATGATTGCAAATAGTAACAAAACACAGTTTACCGCATCATTTTCATCATTAGGCCACAAATCATTATTAAAGTTTGGGTTGATCTTTATTCTATAATTAAATAAAAATTTAAACACCTCTGATTTAGTATATTGTTTGTCATAGCAAAATTTAATTTAATAAAAAAGAGCGAAACATATATTAAATTGTCTTATCAAATATTTCTTAAATGTTTCCGAAAATACTATATTTATTTTCCACACTATATTTATTAACATGAGTTTGCTATTTCTCTTTAAACATATATTCACACACATAATAATCTCAGTTGATAATTAATGTTATTCCAATGTAATATACTTATTAATTATCGTTTTCTTTAACATTTTATTAGAAATAATACTAAATTATTTTTTAAATTGTATATCTATTTATCCATGATGGAAATCTTAAGTTAATTTTCGTAAAAATTAAATTTACGAAAATTAACTTAAGATTTCTGTCCCCGGATGTTAATTTAAAAGAAAAAAATTTAAATTAATTTTAAGCATTTAAAAACATGATTAATTATTAAAATAAATGTCAGATTAATACCTATTATCACGTGTGAATTTACACTTAATTTACTTAATTCTATTAAGAAATCAGATCCGGTAAATGTCACGATACTTTTTTTATTTTCTTGCAATTTTAATAATGTTTTCGGCTTTGGAAGAGTTGACGCAATTCAAGTTTTATAAAAAGTTCTTAAATTTAAGTTGAATATTATTATCTTTATTCAATCCGAATTTTTGTATATCAATCGAAGTGATTAACAATATTTGAAATATTTCAATTCTCCCTTTTTAATTACAAATAATAAAATCTTTTTATTTAAGCACCGGGTGTGAGGTTCTCAGAACAATCCCACTGTTGGTGCCTCCAGTGTTTGAAATTCTTATGAACTCTACAATAAAGTTATTTGATTATTTTTTAAAAACGTTTTTTATGAAACTAGTCTATCCAATACACTTTTAAATCAAATGTTAAAAATAAATCTAATATAAAACTTTAAAAATTAAGAGAAAACCAAAATAAAATAAAAATAAGACGGTAATTAAAAAAAAAAAACACACAAACGATTGTATTTCACTATAACTTTGAGAGAAAATTGATATTAAATTTCTATGATAATACTTTTTCTTTAAAATTTATAATATTATAAAGAAATAAAATAAAATGGACAAACACAGTTCTTTCCATCTTTTTTCTTAGTGATTTATTTGAAAAAGCATAGATTTTATAGATATTGATTTTAAAATAACATCTAAAGTTGTTATAGCTTCCAGTAGTTAACATAATGACGTTACATTAGATCATCTATGAATTTTAATTTTTTTTTTTTTTTGTAGTTATATATTGGACTATTTCATCATTGTTGAATGATTTCAAAAAATTGCAACTTTGTTTAAACTTTTCAAATACATTCAATTGCTAATATTAGCACACAGTTTACTAAATAAGGAAAAAATACAACAGTATTATTCTTTTATTTGTTGCAGATATTGCTGACCTCACAAGTGACAGCACAAGCAAGAGAATTAAAACGAAGACTCTTTAGAATGACGGAAGTAATCTAACAAATAATTACCAGAGAATGCAATCATCATAAACTTTCAAACAATAACAACTGAGATCTTTTTAAGTACTTATAATAATTATTAACCAAAATGTATTTCTAGAATTTGTATTTTGTATAATTAAAAATAAAATATTTAACTTTCATTTCGATTAACTTTCTTTGGACATTTAAGTAAAATAAGCAGACAGATAATAGTGTGTTATTAAATAAACTTCCAAATCAATAACAAATATTAATAAATTCAAAACATATTAAATTGAACAAAATAAGAGGCATAAATATATTTGAGTTGAATAGCTGGGTTTGAAGACATATAGGTGTCTGAAAATTTCAGATTTTCCACTCAATAGATAACTTTTAGTTAAATGTTGGCTTTGGGTTAGTGTTTTTAGATCTAGTGTCTGAACCTACCCTAGCACACCTTTCTGAGGAGTGTCAGAGGACGAAACCATGGTCAGAGGTTGGGGGGGGTCCTGACAGAGATATTTTAAATGCTTTCTTTAGCCAAGCATTTATCATAAAGCTTGTTGAGGAATTGGCAATCCTCATTGTTTATATTAAATTGAAGTACTACATTCTGTATTATATTAAAAATCAAAGCCATATTTGATTATTTAATGCAATGAGACTGCAGCATTAAGGATGAAGATTGTTTTTATAATTACCTTGCTGTAATACATTCAGCTAGATTGCCAACTAATTTTTCATTTCACTGGAATTTATAACCTATTTGTTCTTTAAATACAAAGATGTTAACCAGACATTTTTTTCAAACTACCTTAGCTTGACTTTATACATGACAGATTCAAAGTGAACACAACTCTATAATACTGACAAAATTTAGCAGAATTAACTTGATAAAATAATTTTCTCTATTTTATGTATTAGAAAAAAATCCCAGTTACTTAATTAGTTAAAAAAGTTCATTGCATTTTACAAAATTAAAATATACAAAGAAATAAAAATATATACTAAGATTTGATAAACATCAGTCAAATATTTCTGCTTTTAATTTTAGATTAAATTAACATTTTCTTTATTTGTTATTTCTGAAAGTAAATATAACTTTTAATTAATTTAGCTAAATTGTTAGATTGTTTAATTAAAACAATTTATTTATTTGAAAAATAATTTTGTTAGACAAAATATCTTATTTAATCTGCAATGGAAACAATGTGGTTTACAAACATACAGACTACAAGTGGTATCTCATACTGCTTCTAACAAAAAAATGTTTCATAAAATATTATTTCAAAGTTAATTTTTTTGTAAGCATTATTTAAAATAAATTTTAAAATGTTAGTATAAAATAAATTTTAAAAATGTAGCCATAAAATAGCAAAAATGACAAATTGAAATTACCTTTTTTAAAAAATAGGATATATAATAAAATAAATTTGCTTTTTATTATTGTTACCATTAGTTACAATACATTTTATAATATTTGTTTTAAAAAATACCATATCCCCCCCTCAATTATTTGAAAAAAAAAATTGCAATTCTTTAGACAACAAGTGGTATGAGATATGACCAAAATCACAAAACAGGGACCTAACATTTATACTATGTAAGATAAATGTAAAGTAATTTGATTTTTGGAAAATATAGATAGATTTAGAAAGAACTGAGATGGATACCAATTACATTTAATAAATAATATAAATTTAAGTCATATAAAAATTGATTATTGTATATTATTTGTAGCTGTTTCAGATTAAACTCTAAATAAAATTGTTTAATACATGTGCATTGTACATTTATTTTATTCACACATATATTTAAAAATATTTGAGCTTATGTCTGTGTATACATAATTTTAAATCACTTTCACAATTATTTAAACATATTACATTCAAACAAATCTTTATTTTTTAGTTCTTCTGTTTTTAGGGGCTCTATCTACTTCACTCTTTTTATACTATCTATTTCTACAGTTTTCTCATTACTATGAAGTGACCACTTCATAAATAAAATAGATGTTAATTTTTATATGATGATATGAAAGAGGTAAATATATAATTGTAAACTATTCTTTTTAAATTAATGATGCACAAATAAAATGCAAGTTTACATTTAATTAATGTTATATTATCAATCACATTAATTTTGGTTTTACTCTATTATAATAAACAACCATTAAATTATAAATATTTAATGAAGATTATTGAGGTTTTCTCCATTTAACTTGACATGAAGTACATCTGCAGAATAAAATATTGTAGAATTTCCTTTTCAGCAACCAAGTTGTCAATCATTATCAATTTCCATTTAAAAGTGAGCAGAATTTTATTTACATACATATTTTAGTAAAAGAGTTAAATATCTTGAGATGGAGTGAAGGTCAAATATAGACTGACAAATTTTAAGTTCAAATTCCTATACTTACAAATATAAAAAACATTCTGTATAAGCAAATTACATATTGCCTTGGAAATAGATTACTTCATAGTGTAAGTTTAGCCCAACTCTGTCTTATTAATATATATGGATACACAAAGGTCCAGTAATATGAAGGGTTAAATTGATGTAATGTCTACTTGTATATGACTATAATATTAAATCCAATAAGGGCTTTGAGCATTCCATTGTCAGTGTTTCAATGAAATGGTTGATTGAATAATTGGAAGATGTGAGAAGATTGAAGCCTGTCAAGTAAATTTTAAGGAATTTCTCTCTTAATATAAACCAAGCATTGATTATATATATATATATGATTTGATGTCTGTATTTTTAAAGCAATATACTTAATTATATAACTGAATATTTGTAAATACAGTAACTAAATAATTAAAGAATTTTATCCACTTAGGAGCGCTTTCAATTATCCCAGTAATCTGTATGACACAGATTATTGGGATAATCGAAAATGCTCCTAAGTGGATAAAATTTTTTAATTATTTAGTTACTGTATTTACAAATATTCAGTTATATAATTACACATATATATCTACTGTAATGGTCAAGTATATACCTTCATGTAACAAAATCTAGAATTTTAGTAAATCATCCCATGGCTGACCAGTATATGGTGGTGAAACTGCCAGTCTGATATAGCCCTAGTTCCTTTACTATTGCTCAGAGATTAACCACCTTATGGATGACACACCTGAGTTTACAGCAGTATTTTCCCTTTATAGTGTGCTGGCAGTAGAGCAAAAGACTGGAAGAAAGTTGGCATTCTATCTAGTACAGCTATATAGGTATCATGTGGCTAGGATATTATTATTAAACAATGAAAAGATTTTTATAACTGGTAATAAATAATTACTAAATGATGGAATGATTATGAGTCGTTGAGCAAGACTAAGACATGAAACGAAGTTAAAATTAAAACAAATTTAATAAAGTTAAATTTTGAAATAATAATTAAAAACAATATTACTAGAGCTAGGTGTTTGATCTCACATGCAGGCGATTAAGGTATATTTTACATTAAGTTTGGGCTCACACACAAGTGATGGTTTTAGATATATATAATTTTTATGGTTGAGTTATACATAATGTGGTTTACATATATAGGAGGTAGGTAAAATTAAATTTCTAGTTACAAATTATCGGGTTTCTTATATATATATATGTTTATCACTCGTAGGTGATAATTTAATATTTAGGCACTTCCGGTTTATATATAGCATTTTAATCACTCGCAGGTGATTGTATATTATAGATTACAAATATTTAATTTACTTAGCTATATATATGAATCACTCTTAGGTGATGAAATCATAATACATTTGAATTTACATTTTCATGAGCTTTAATATTATTTTCATAACTAAATGAATTTGCTCATGATTATGTATGCCTAGTTTATGCTATATAATAGGAATTAGATTTGCTTTATAGTTAGTGGAAGTGAATACAAACATTTATAAAGAACATAATACTTTAAGTGTGAATAATTAATATATTCTCTATATAGCTCATTTGCCTATCAAATTGGATTTGAATTCAGATCAAAACTGAAAATAACAATTATAATGGTGGGATGAACTGATTATTGGCAGCCAGACTTCAGATACTAAGGCGTATGGAAAACATATAATTCTGAGTCTTTGCATCTCGTATATGTGCCTTATTCATGGGATTCTTACCAAGTAACGGTTCCCTTTGACCGAACTCATTGCTGTGAAATAGGAGGCCTTTAGTCCAGATGATTGAATAATTTATTTAAGTGGGAGTCTCATGCTCCAAGGAGTCTTATGCTCCATTCCTAAGGATGCAGAATGGGGAGGTTTCAAATCCGTCCACCATCTGAAGAAGAACATTGCCCGAACTAAGAGTAATGGTGCAGTGCGATCACATACAACTATTAAAGAATACAGCAACAAGTGAGTATGCTGTAGCATTTCTTAAGGACACATATGCAGTGCTGACAACATTATCATATAATAAAAAATAAGATGCTAAATAATCGTTTCCTTCATGAAACTACCCTGTATCAGTCCATATTATAGTATTTAAAATGATACTATTAAGGAAAGTTTATGAATCCAATTTATAAAGCGATCTATATAGACCTTTATTTATCTAAGGAGGATTACAGCATATTAAGGGAATTTACAATATAGAATGATAGATTTATGCTGCATTTTATCACTTCAACTGAATATTGGTTTAATATTATATTTAAAAGCAAATCTATCTTAGAATAACTGTAAGCTTGTAATTATATCTTAATTAAGATATTTATTCATTTCAAAACAGGTTTTTGTCTGTGCATCAATACACATGAAATTACATATATACATGGAATTACCTATACATGCATGAGAATACTTATTTACTTTCCACTAGTGATTTAATAACGAACAAAACTCGGTTTTGAATACATATAGCATAAACAATAACAATTAAAATAATAAGATTTGGCATAGATTTAATTCAAAGTAATGTAAGATTTAAAATAAGATAAGATTTCACGTGAGTGAAATTTGGAATTTAGCTTTTCTTTAAAATTAAACTTATACAATATTAGCTGAACTTTGATTGATTTAGTTTATGATAACTTGAAGTTGTTTATAAAATTAATGAGGGGAAATATTATTGTTAACTTAAAATATATGAAATAGCTTAGAGATTTAACTATTATTTTAAAATACATCACTTAAATTATATGTAATAAAATTCATAGTAAGCATTAAATTTAAATAGATTTAATTAGATTAAACTAAATACGTAAAACTAAATCAATCATAAGTAAGTTAGATAAGTATACCAATACATAAAATCAAGTCAATAAATGAAATGTGTTTTCAATGCAAATAATAACTCAGATTTTGAAATAATAAATTATAGATCAATCGGTTTATAAATCAGGTTAAATCAGTTTGCAAATGAGTTTGTAAATCAGGCAAGATTTTAGGGTTTAAAATAAAGTTATTAAATCATTTATAGTTTAGGCAAGCTTTTAGGATTAAAACAAAACAAAATTTTACATTTAGCAATAAGTTTAGTTTACATTATTATTATGGCCATTGATTTAAATTAAGCTAAGATTTTGAGAGGTGAGTTTAGTTGAAAGCTTTAGAATTGAAGGAGTATTTACCATGTTCTTCTCATTTCTGCATCATGGGACCTCTTTAGGTGATGATGGTTGTTACTTCATCTTCCTCCACATCAGGCAGCTTCTCATTGGAGGCGAGAAGGCAAGAATTTTAGCCCTCTAGCCTGACATCATCATCAATGCTTTTCAAGTACTTTATTAAGTTCTAATCATCAAGAGTCATTCAAAGATGGCTGCTACAGCTTATATACCAGCATACCCCCCTCTCCTTCATTATATTATTTTTAGATTCATTTTCTTAGCTTACTCGCTGTTTCTAAAATTCAGTGGAATCCTGCTGTGATTATTTTTCACTTAGGTCAATTTTAACCTGAGTGATTTATTCAGTTTTCTTACTTTAAATCTAATTTTAACTTTAATTAAAATTGGGTCAATTTTCAGCAAGTAGGATTAACTTTTCTGGCGTCACTATTACTAGAAAAACAAATCTAAAATTATGGAAAAACATTTTGTTATATATGTAACTCGACCGTTTAATTTAGCGATATATGCAGAATTATATAATTTCAAATATTATTAATTTAATAAATATTTTAAAATAAAGAAATCTTAATATTTAAAATTCTGTTAACATTATTCTTCTAGCATATATGTAGTCTTAAGGTACATATACAACTCGTTTTTCATTTAATTATTATTAGAAATATATATGTGCACATTTATAGAGGTTTACGTATATAAATGCAATTTTCTCTCCATATGCACACATACATGGTTAATGTATTTAGGTTTAAATTTAGCCAGGTTTTTATGGTAATATTAGCATAATATATGAGAATTTTGTGGTAGTTATATATAAAAGAATACTACTATAGAATATAGTAGGTGAAACAGTTGGATTGTATAAGCTGACTGTTTCAATATATATATTTACAAAAAAAATAATAATAATAATGGTTACCATTATTATTATTATTATTATTATTTTTATTATTATTTTTATTGTAATTACAATTTTGTTTTAATTAATGGACATTTTGTTTTTATTATATATATATATAAACATTACAAGCATAAAGCTAAACTAGTCAATATATAATTAAAATTACCCCAAATCCAAAATTCAACCAGACCAGCAAAAAAATAATATTAAAACACAACCAAAGGTTTCACTGCTACAAGCAGACTTCTCAAGTGTAAAGAACTACAAAAACTACACACAATATATATAATATTAAACAATACCCACAAATCCATTCACTTCCCATCCACCCTTAATATTAAAAGAGCTCTTAAATAAATTAATTGCTTCAGAATAATAAATTTTCAATAATAAAGAATCTTTAATTCTTCTTTTGATTTCATTTCTCTCAAAGAAGACAACCTTAGCTTCATCAAAATTAATAGTGTGGCCTGTATCTTTTTTATGGACATACAAAGCAGAACGAATATATCTATTTTTAACTCTACTTTTATGAATCTTTATTCTTTCATTTAAACTCAAACTACTCTGACCTATGTAGACCTTCTTACAATAAACAAGGGATAAAATATACTACACCAGGAATAGTCTTTTTATCAAAAATTTCCTTTGTATTATTTAATAAATTATTCAATGTAACACCCATTTTCCAAGCAATTTTCTTATTTTCAAACAATTTACTATTTCTATATACAATTTTATAAGAAGACAATTTAAATGGATTTAAAGGATAGAGAAAAATATGATTTTATTTCTTTGCCATTTAAATTGTCTTCTTATAAAATTGTATGTAGAAATAGTAAATTGTTTGGAAATAAAACAATTGCTTGGAAAAGGGGTGTTACATTGAATAATTTATTAAATAATACAAAGGAAATTTTTGATAGAAAGACTATTCCTGGTGTAGTATATTTTATCCCTTGTTTATTTGTAAGAAGGTCTACATAGGTCACAGTAGTTTGAGTTTAAATGAAAGCATAAAGGTTCATAAAAGTAGGGTTAAAAATAGATATCTTAGTTCTGCTTTGTATGTCCATGAAAAAGATACAGGACACACTATTAATTTTGATGAAGCTAAGGTTGTCTTCTTTGAGAGAAATGAAATCAAAAGAAGAATTAAAGAATCTTTATTATTAAAAATGTATTATTCTGAAGCAATTAATTTATTAAGAGTTCTTTTAATATTAACCCTTTTCCTGCCTCTTACGAGACCTCTTGTCGACAGTTGACGTCACTCTAATTCCGTTATTTTTAATGCTAGGATATTCGTTTGACAGTTATTGATTAGGTTTTTAAAAGTTCTGTAAGATGGTGCCCTCTTCTGAATTATTTTACAAGTAAAAAATAAAAAAAAACCACATTTAAAGCTAAACAAAGATTGAAGCTTGTCGGTGATTGGCTGTCAGCCGGCTCTCAAAGAAACTGCCTGATCAAAGAAAATAAAGAAAAACGCTGAGATTTTCATTTTGAATATGATTTAAAGTATTAAAAAAGTATAATTTGAAAAATTAAAATAATTTTTAATAAAATATACTAAAAAAACAAAATTATTTTCGAAAAATATTGAAGATTTTAGTAAAAATATTTAAGATTTAGCAAAAAGAAATCTTTACTTTTCCATAACGTAAAATTGCAAAAAAAGCATTTACGTCAGCACTTCTTTGTTTATAAGTTCGCTTTTAAATTTGCCGAAATTGAATATTTTATAATAAATAAATAGCAATTTATTTTTGAAAGAACTTTCGTTCACTTTCATAACCTGACAAATTATTAATATACTTTTTATAAATGTATCTGAGTTGAATTTAATATTATAGGTGAATATGTTTTAACAATAGGCTTTGTCTTCAGTTTGTTAGTTGGCCAATTAAAAGCTTTAATTTTTACCTCATACAACCAATAATATAATTAGCAGTTAAAAGGTTGAGGGTGGATGGGAAGTGAATGGATTTGTGGGTATTGTTTAATATTATATATATTGTGTAGTTTTTGTAGTTCTTTACACTTAAGAAGTCTGCTTGTAGCAGTGAAACCTTTGGTTGTGTTTTAATATTATTTTTTTGCTGGTCTGTTTGAATTTTGTATTTGGGGTAATTTTAAGTTTTTATATATATATATATGGGAAATTATGATCTGACCCAATTGATGAGTGCTGTTTTTGCCTGAAATATGTATATTGGGGATAATCTATCTTTTTTGCATGTATCATGTGTATCGGTTGCTTGTCATTAAGTGGAGGATGAATATAGACTGAAACCACTTACATATATAAGAAACATTCAGTACAAACAAATTACATATTGCCTTGAAAATAGAATACCTTACAGTATAAGTTCAGCCCATATCTTTTTTATTAATATATATAAATACATTATGGTCTAAAAATATGTGAGGTTAGATTGATGTAATGTCTACATTGTGCCATTACTTTTCGTATCTAAAAGTTTGTAGGCTAAGAATCAAAAATTTTAATTACAGCTGGAATCGTATCATACGAGGGCGCCACTAGGAAAAGAACCTAGAGCCATGAAATTAGAAGAATCTTATATTTGCAGCTGTTAATTTTTATACATATGACAGATCCAGATAACCTCCCCTTTGTAATCCCATTTTTAATATGCGTGTATACATGACGATCATATATTTTATTTTCACATAAACGCTAAAGGAACAACCAAGTACTCTTAAAATGTTTTAAATAATAATACGCTTTATTATAATTTTTTTACTTTTATTTTATTCAAAACTATTGATAGAACAAATCATTAATATTTCCCCCTCTACCTTCCCCTTTTGTATAAACTTAACATGACTAACATTATCTTTCTTTTTTTTTTTTATATAAAGTAAAAAAAAAACAAACAAAGGTGAAGAGTACAGTAATATGTATTTTTCATTCTCGAAGGAACATGCGCTTTTACTTATATATATAAGCATCCCAGACTGGTCCGAATCTTGACCGGTACAGAGGCTAAGTGGCTTACTATTAGGAGCAAGTTATTACACTAAACCCCTACCCTATCTTTCAATATTTACTCAACCCTTAAACTTTTCATTTATGCTTTCTCAAATCATTTTTACATTCCATTTTGATAACAACTTCTGGGATTCCTTTATGGGATTATTATTATTTTTAACCTCCTCCTATAGTCTTGAATTTCATCAAAAGTTATTTGAAAACCCTCCGTAAAGAAAAAAATTAAATTAAAAAAAAAACACAAATATAAATAATTTACATATTTTAAATAAAACTAATTGGGCAATGCAAACGTAAGCATTATAAATATATATATAACAAAAACCCCTTCTATTGTCACAACTTGTAGTTTGTGGCTGATTAAATACAATCCAAATTAGATATGTTTTTAAGTTCAGCAATCTATAGTTTAATCAAAAAGCAAAGTTTATATTATCCTGATCGATCAGTGTCCATATGCGTTCCTTGGGATCCTTTGGGATTTGATTCACAGTAATGAATTTTGTCCTCCAGCTGGCTTCACTTTCTTTTAGGTGGCCTTGTTACATGAGGTGGTTTCCTGGTGTGATGAAAGTCTAGGAATCGGCCAGTGTCCCGGCTGGGGACGGATTTTAGTTGTTTAGCCTTCTAACATTTTATTTTCACTCTATAATAGTTATTTTCTTTTATTAAAAAAAGCTAATAATCTAACAATAGTTTTGTCTCTGTATTTATAGTCCTTTTTCCATTATCCTTTTATCTGTTCATGTTTCCAGCCAGTGATTGCATTTCTTTAATTTTTTTAGTTTTTAACACCTTCCAACTAGAAGCCACGACAATAGAATTAATTACAATTCTTTTCCCCTTCCCTTCAAATTAAAAAATTTATTAAAATTGTTTTCCAAAACAAAAAATATTTTATTATTTTTTTCTTTTAATATCACTTTCGATGTAATCTCTCAATCCAATTAAAAAACAAACAAACTAATCTACCATTTTGCCTTTTCTTTTCTTTCTGTTTTTTTTTCAAATCCCAATAAAAAACTAATAAATAATACCAAAAACCTACTATAAAAAAACTAATAAATAATATAAAAAAAACTTTCTATATACACAACATTTATTTCTTATTTTATACCTAGTATATATATATATGTAGATACGTAATTTACATACACAGAATATATAACATGAGCCGCTCGAAATTATCAGCTCAACATGGTTGTGACAACAATGTCAAATTCATTAAGGGTATTGAGCATTCCATTGTCAGTTTTTCAATAAATGGATGCTTGAATAGTTGGAAGAGTGAGAAGAAGTGAAGCCTGTTCAGTAAAGTTTAAGAAATTGCTATCAATATAAACCAAGCACTGATTGTATATATGTGAAGGTGATTGTGATCTGGCCCAAATGATGAGTCCTGGTTCTGCACAAAGTGTGTATATTGGGAATCATCTATCTTTTTTTCATGAATGTGATCAGGTGTATCAGTTGCTTGAGATAGATTGGAGGACAAATACAGACTGAAACATCCTATGTTCAAATCCCTCTACTTACATATATTATGAATATGAGAACTTAAAATTATTTCTGAAACTATAGTGCTCTGTCTTGAATTATTTAATTAGGCTTGTTATCAGTAGTTGGCAATTATGAAATATGAAATGAATCATAAATTTATGTCTAATTTAATAGAGAGAGTTTTAGGTCTTGTGAGTTTGAGAGTTATTTATAATAATTGGTAATGCTATTGCATCAAAATAATGTGTTTGATAATTATT
Organism: Epiperipatus broadwayi; assembly: GCA_028023455.1. Classification (NCBI taxonomy): domain Eukaryota; kingdom Metazoa; phylum Onychophora; class Udeonychophora; order Euonychophora; family Peripatidae; genus Epiperipatus; species Epiperipatus broadwayi. The sequence continues at coordinate 4,304,752 of JAQFVV010006276.1, read as the reverse complement.
TACAAAATAATATTTGCATCTGGTCTGAATACCTTTTGATTGTATTGTCCTTTAGCCTAATAAGCATGACTTTTCTTTAGAAAAAGAACATACACTCACACATTCCATATTGAATTGTATTATGCTAATGATATGTAATAATTGGGGCAATAAACTTGCAAGTGCCAGCTACATTAATGCATTTACCTTTTGTGCATTTGAAAATAAAACCTGGCTTAAATGAGACACATAGATATCTCTGATGATGCTATGTCTTCCCTAATAAATACCCATGTCTAATCTATCAGTATAAGATTGTGAATGACAGACAAAGTAGATTCATCTCTATCTGTAATGTAGATTACTTTGATGGTAAATTAAATTGTATTAATATTATTATTATTACATGAAACTTTATCATGTCAATCACTGCAAATATTTATACATTTGCTTATTAAATGCAGAAATCAGAATTGAGTACTTACTTCATTCATATATTCTCACACAAATGAATAAAGCTTAATGCCTTTAGTTATATATGCAAAAAGGTATTAAACTTTGAATATAATATATTTGTAAACATCAATTTCAGATTCATCCACGAATTGTGGCTTCTTGTAATTAGTATAGTAACATTGACATTTTAGCCATCATTACTATCCGAATAATGGTAGAGGATTTTCAATAAAACTTTGAGCTATTGTATTAATAACTAACAGCCACAACACATTTACAAAGCTAAAAACAATGTCCATATTATTTCTTTATGAAAATAATATATTTACACACACACACATATATATATATGTTTCTATACTCTGCCATTCTAAAAATTAATGTAAAATAATATTCATAACAGAATTTAGATATAAATTTTTTAATAATATAATTGTATTGAGTACACTTTTGACATTTTCACTTCATATTCATGGACAATCTGCTGAGAATATTATTTTTTGCTGATTTGAATACTATTACTTTTTTGGTTCATTTTGTGTAATGAACCAAGCTTCTTTTATTTTGCAGTTGAAATCATTTCTCTCTGCACATACAACTCTAACAGCAATCAAACCACAGCTATAGCTGTGCCCTCTCTCACAACTGAAGAAATATGGATGAAGTAGATGATCCAGACACAACCTCAGATTTCCTGCACACAATGAGCACTGAGCCACTCCAGCCCAAACCTACCCCAGTTAATACACAAGGGCAGTCTCCTTGTTTGCAGACAAGGAGGAGGCTGCTCTTGTGTGTATTGTGGAGAGACTTCTTGGAGACAGAGTGACTCAATGATTGTTGGTATATGAAATGTCTGGAGTTGGGCCTGGGGTGTCTAATTTGTCCATCTTTCTCAATCATGAGAGAGAGCATGGCCATAACTGTGGTCTGGATGCTGCTAGAGTTATATGTGAAGAGAGAAATGATCACAAACACATAATAAATAAACATGGTTTATTACACAAAATGAATATTTAATAAACCAAAAAAGTAATAGTATTCAAATGAACAAAAAAATAATGTTCTCAGCAGACTGGCCAATGAATATGACATGAAAACTTCAGAAGAATACTCGTTACAATTATATTACTAAAAATTTTATATTTAAATTCTGTATGAGTATTATTTTGCATTGATATATATATATATTGTAATGGTCAGAATCATCTATCTCGCTAACACACTGCAGAATTCAAACCCCAAACACAAAACTGAACATTCTAGGAGGGGTTGCCTTCTAGATATACTAAGTTCGAATCTAAAGTCCAAATTTCACAGCGCCACCTATGTGATAACGCATCTGATGCTACTACTAGTATAACCTTTTACCGGTGCCTGGTGGTCAGGGAGAGACAAAGAGACTATACTAAGATAAGTTTGGATTGCTAATTAACACCTATGGATGTACAAAAGAAATGTAGAAAATAGATATATAGACCAAGACAATGATAGGAATCAATAAAATAAAATATCAAATTTAGTTTTAAATGATTTCAAAGATTTATTTATATAGAAATATATATATAACACCACTGTCTGCTTATATGAGACAGGGACGCTTACTAAATAATTGTTGGCATTACATTCCATTAAATGACAAAAGGTTTTAAAGAAAATATATTCTATCCCTCGGGCTAATAGTATTACGATAATGTGCTTAAAGAGATGGGAACATGTGCGAGGTGCTTTGAGTAATTATAAAAGTTTAATAAAATATTTGAAACTTAAGTGTTATAGAATATTCATTGATTTCGAGAATAGTACGGACAAAAGCTTACCAAGCAATAAAGTGGGAATGTGATCAAGACATTTATTTTAAAATTATAATTAAAGTTACATTGGGAGGTCAGTATTGCCAATAATGAATTTATTAAAAGATGGAGGTTGTGATACATTTAAATCATGGATGCTTTATAAAAATAAATATATAAATAAAACAATAGTGAATATTGGAAATGACTAAGGAGGGCATCTTGCCGCTGACCCATAGGAAGGTGTTATCATGGAAAGCCAAAACTTAGTGACTGGGTGACGACTGTTTAATTCCCAGATGTGACATTTGAGTACAGACTCTGCCTGGGAACCGCAGGAAGCAAAAAGGGAACGGACTTGGCCATTTAAAATCCTTGGAAAACGAAACAAAGTGGTCTCAACAACCAATTCATTTACCAGCAATACTAAACTAATGTATATAAATCATACAAAATGGATTCACTTAGATTGGAGAAAATGTCCACTCAAATTCACAGAAATTTATTTAAAAGGCTCCAAATATTCTCGACATTAATGAAGAACTTTGAAATTAAAGTACAATACAGTATTTAAAAATAGGAAAATGCATGCTTGCGGGTTTGAAAAGAAAGTATAGATTTATTTACGCAATCATGCATTTGTGGCACATTTTAATCATTGACCTCACACATACTCTCATATTAGGTTAAAATCAATAAAATGTAGATTTTAAACTATTTGATTATATATATATTAAAGAAGATTAGAATAGCCCTCAAACGAGTGGTTTGCAAGATAATAAAATTGGGAATTATTTATAAATTTAAAATATGCCTTAATAGCGGCATTTTACTTTCAACAAAGGGAATAATTTACTCGTTCAAAGACTATTCTGACACATTATCATAATAAAATAAAAGAAAGACTAATAAATAGAAAATATTAACCCAAGGATAGAGAGCAAAACTGCTGATTATATTAGAACACGTTTAAAGAAGTACATAATAAGTCAAGTGAAATAAAAGAAAAACAATTTAAAATGGCTATAGCATGTTAGTTAGGAATCACAAGAGCTCTTGGGTTAATTTGGGTTACCTCTGGAGAAGAATTTGCAGATAGATTGATGGTCGGCATGTTTTATGTGATTCAGCAGCAAAATCTGGAATTGTTCATATTCTGGCAGCAGCAGTAGTTCTGGGGTTCCTTATGTGATAGCTTCCGATGGTCTAGAGCAGCATCCAGCCATTCCTGAGAGGAGAATAGCCTTCTTTCTGGCTCTACTCAGTCATGTCATGGTTAGCGATAGGTGTAGTAAACATGGTCAATTAATTTGGAGACAAAAACTCGGCTTCAAATTTAAGTTCATAGGCACGTAGCTAAAAATCTCAGGAAAGTATATTTTGAAAAATATTTTACTAGAATATTTTTACTAGACACATTTCATTAGCAAATCACTAGAAACATTTTCATTAGCAAATCACCAGAATGGAGAACAAAAGAAAACCCTTCTTTTTATAGTGGAATTTAACAATAGAACTGCCCTGGAGCATTACAAAAATATATTGGACTTTGCTTACTTATCAGCTGTAATTAAACCCATCTGAATGTCTAAAGGAATTCAACAAAATTTTAATTAATTTCTATTGTTAATTTCCTTGTCGACATTTGAATTACAAACTAGATTTAATTAAAATAACTTTTATTAATTGAAAGGAAACCTTAAGTGGACATCTGCTGTTTTCTTAGATAAGCTTTTATAACATTAAATAATTAAATTCAAAAGAAAATTATTTTACTTTTTTAAATTGCAATATTTGAATCCATTTACTAAACGAATATGAATTTTATTTTAAATCAAAAATATATTAACGACTGTAATATACTTTTGTAAATAGATTCAAACAAATAATTTTAACTAACAATTTATAATTTTGACACAAGTTTTAAAATGTATATCATAGTGTGTGCGCAATTACAAATTATATAACCTACTTTTTAAATAAATCTAAATTACGTGAACATATACACAATCCATAATATTTTATTTATTTGGGAATGAGTTATACTTATATATATAATATGAGCATTGTACTCGTGGTTTAAAATTGGGCGGGATTTTCGGTATATAAGCACATTGCAGACACACTACGATAGATTGGGGTTCAAACTAAGGTATGAGGGTAGGAAATAGGTGAGAAAAGGTGAAACGAAGATCTGCAAAGCAGACCTTACTGTTTCAATATATATATGCAGATGGATGCAAAAGAAGTTTGCTTCAATTGAATGTAAACTCTTTGATTTCTTTTTGAAAACTTAAAGAAAACAAGAGGCTCATAATTTTTTGTTGTTATAGCAATTATTACTATACAATTATTCATCTGGTAAGTAACAGTAGATGGGGTGCTCATGAACACACATTATCACCCTTTGTGAGCTTAAAACTTAAAATACCATGAACTATTTTTTAAGATGACTGATATTTCTTAACTGAAACATCATGAGTTTTTTTAAGGCATAATGAATGAATGTAAACATGTATATGTGAATGATCATTTTTGATATATATATATATATATATATATATATAATCAATGATGACAGACAAAAAATAAAGTATAGTATCTTGTCTTGGAGGCAGTTTAATCAACAGTCAAACAACAATTAGTGATTAAATGCAGAGGCTGATAGCAAAAAACCTAGTTTACAAAACTAGGCTGCCATTTGATAATGACTTTTTATTTAATTACAATTATATATATCACTTTCAATTGAAAAAAGATTGAGTATTGGAATAAGTAGAATGATCTAATAATAAAAAGACATTATTGGGCATTGTGGAGTCAAAAAAAAAGTTTGAGTCAATTGATTTGCATAGTGGACATACACTTTGCTTTAAATGTAGAAATATTGGAGGTGCATATGTAATGGATACATTATAATTTTTAAAAAAATGGAAAAACAATAGTGCAGAAATTGATAATATGTTAGAGTATCAAGATTAATTATCTATCTTACTGACTACAAATAATTTAAGTTTGTGTCCCAATAGTTTCTCATACTATTGAAAAAATAGAGGAATTTGGTTTAGATATTATATAGAATCGGTCTGATCAGACCAAACTACATTCTAAAATTGTCATAGAAAATATTAGTGCTTTGATTAAAAAACAATTGAAAAATGAAGGTGTTTTGGTGAAATTTGGCTATAAGGACAAAAATGGAATGTTTTTGATCAATCTAAACAATGTTTTAAAATTGTAATGGAGAGTTTAATGCTAGAATTACAAATAATAGATATTGAGACATAATTGAGAATAAAAGTAGACATATGGAATTTGATAAAAAAATTCTGAATATTATAAGTTGTTAGGGTAAAAAATTTAAAGTTGAAATTAATATGAAATAGCCAAATAAGATACAGCAAAATTGAATTATATTTTAATTCTTAGAAAATGGGTACTTCAAGATTGTAATGTGCTTAATAGATTCAATGCAGAAAGTAAACACCAAAAAGTAAGATGTAAAATATCTGTACTTAGAAAGCTAGAGAGACAAAAGTTATTAAAGCAACAGTATTAAAAGTTGATATTTTTAACATTCATAAACACTTCAATAAATTTAAATTAGAACTTGAAAATCATTTTAAAATATTAACACACTTTGATAAGGATTCAAACTTGGAATCAAATAAAAAAAGAGCTAGATGACGCTCTACTAAAAACTGCCACATAAATATTTGGCACAAAAAAGATGCTGTTTAATAGTAAATTTTTAACTAAGACATTCCAATGTATGAAACAAAAGAATGAAGATGAAAATATTCCAAATAATCCATGTAATGGAATTCAATATCTGGAATACTGTAAAGTAGTGTAAAAAAGACTAAAGATAATATAAGTAAATATATCAAAAGGGCCAGTGAGTATGTGTTATTATTGTGCTAAGTTTTGTACACTATGAAAAAGTATTTAAGGTAGTACTAAAATGACAACATAAATATCCAAAATACTGTCACATTTTAAACAATATTTAACAAAATTCAAAAACAATGATAAAGTTATGATGACATTAAGATTAACCTTGATTAGTGCATATGGCAGGGAGATTTTTAACTTCACTTTTCTCAAATAATTGTATATAATCTATAATATTATGGCTTTTCTGATTTTATCTTAAAAAGTTTTTTTACTATTATATTTTAAAAATATATTTATATACAAAAACATGTACACTTGATGGATTGTTACAACACACACACACACACACACACAGAAAGTTTGAAATATAGTTAAGTTTAAGTATATCTAAAAATATGTAAATGAAAGTAAATTATAAAATGTGTAATGTATGTCTTATTCACTGAAAAGTTAAGTAGATGTTTAAAATACATCCATGGTAGAGAGATTGGTCTGATTTCTATAGTGATGAGTGTTGAAATATAATAAAGCTAAAGGAAAGGGCCACTGATAATAAGAATAAAAAAAATTGAATATATATTTATTGTGATGGATCACTGTATTATATTAATAGAATTTTACCATCAAAAGTGACTAATGAAGATAATAATAATCAGATGGAGATCAGATGAAACGTGTTGAAGGCTGCAAGAAAGAGAGAATGCAAATTAATTATATATTTACTGAGATATTTACCATTATTACATTTATTTGTTAATAAAATAAATTATAAATATATGTGTGGTATTTTGTAATTTATTATGTTACCATGGTGACTATATAAACAATCCATTTTAAAATCTGGTTTGATGCATACCAATAACTTAAATGCAGTGTACATAGCTTTTCCATTTAAATATGAACATTTGATACTTTTACCCATAGTTATACTTTGAAAATATTAATTGTTGAATATCCCTGGTTTATGTTTAAGACCAGATCAGGGAAAATCAGATATAATCTGTTTTATCACTCCATACTCAAGTCCATATTGATCATATCTAGCTACTCAACACTCCAATAATTTTACCGATTGTTGTAGAATGAAAAAGTTCTGCCTTGGAATCCATCAATCTTCTCATCTTTTCCATATGAGTTCACTGCTAACTTATTTACCACTCATGACTAATTACATTATCTGATTATAATTTCTTTTATTAATTTAAAATATTTAGTCAATTGTATTATAAATGAGAATAATGATAAAGAAAATGTAACAGATTTTTTGAAATTGTAATATCTTCCCGTAGATTTGATTTAAACAAATTAAAAGAGACAATTTTTTCGTCATGCCAAATTTATATCTTGTTTTATTAAATGCTTTTTAATTTCTATCATGAAATATAAATTAGATTTATAATAAATTCATATTGAGTTTTTAAAAAGACGTTTGTTTAAGAGACGTAATATTATTTTATAAATTTTCGTCATAGCGTCCATTTTCACAATGTTTCTTAAAAGTACCTTATTTTTACTATTGATCATACATGCCCATTATTAATAAACTGTATTTCTAGCCTATTTGTCTCATCTCTTGGAATTATAGCTAATAAAAATTTGTCTGTTTTCAAAATAAATAAATTTTTAATTGTTAAACTAAAAATCAATTTGAAATCAATTTTAGAAATGATTTTATAGTAACATATGCATAAATAATTACATGCCCACATATTCACAAATATTAATAACAGATATAAATTATATATGCAAAGATTATTATTGTTAATGTAATCTAAGGATTATAATTAAATTATAATATTTATTTTTAAAATGTTTTAATATTAATGCAATATAATTATATTATTTTATTTCCGAATATTATTTTTAATTTTAAATTAAGTTAACATTTAATTAAAACAAATTACATTATTTAACCCTTTTGAGCTGATAAAATGATCAATTTATGCTGTGGATTAAAGTTCTCTCAGAAGACGAAAAATTTTACATAAAATACTTTTATTTAAATATAGGTAGTTTAAGATCCGGTTTGATTGAATAGATAATCAGACCCGATTAAGATTGTCTCAATATATATATATTTGGAAAATTAAAAGTGCATAAAGAAGGATTACCTATTAGTCTGATGTTGGATTTTGGAGGATGTATGTATTATCATGCAGCAGTTTTTGTTGGAAAGTTTTTGCAAGATGAATTGGGTTTTGGTGATTATACAATTGGATCTTCATTTGATTTAGTTAAAAAAATTGATAATATTGTTTTTGGATAATGATGATAAATTATTTACATTGGATGTTGCAGAGTTATATGGTTCAATAAAAAGAAAGGAGTCTATTAACATTGTTGATCAAGTTTTATATGAAAAAGGAGTGTGCCAGTTGAAGATTGGTTGTATATGATGGATGAAGGTTGGCCTATGGGTTTTCCTGTTTCAGCAATTATATGTAGATGTGTGTTGTCATATTATGAAGGCACGATTTTAAAAAAATATTTTGTGACCGGTGTTAAAAAGTTATTTTAGGTATGTGGATGATGTGCTTATTGTAGGATCAAATATGATAGTGCAAAAACTGTTTATTAAATTAAATGATATTGCTGGGTTAATGTGAACTATTACTTCTGAAGATAGTGAGAAGAGTGTCAAATATCTTGATTTTATTTTATGGCAAGAAGGTAATAAAATTAATAATAAACTGGTGTTGAAACCATTATCAATTAGAGGAGTGGTTCTTCCAAATTCAAATGTTCCACTTACCTATAAATTGGCTGGTTTTAGAACATTTCTTTTTAGAAATGATGTTTTGTGTAATTTCAGAGTGATAAAATGATTAATATTGAAAAATTTGTGAATGATTTATTGGGTGTGGGATATAGTAGAACAAATATTTTATGTGCACTGTATAGGGTTAGAAATAGATGGAGAAGAGATAATATGGAAAAGAAAAGGTGGATAGCATTGCCTTATGTAAAGGATATTGTTTGTAATAAGATTACATCATTGGTATCTGCTGATTTTAATGTTGCATTTAAAGTGGGTGCAAATACTGGAAGATTGGTTATTAATGGGAAATATTCTACTGATAAAAGCAATAAATGTAATATTATATATAAAGTAGTATGTCATTGTGGACATAGTTATAACGGGGAGACTAAATGTGCATTGAAAAAGAGGATTAGGGAGCATGAATTATTATATAATAAGTTGTGTTGTTCTGCAGATAGGTATAAATCTGTTTTTGCAAAACATGCAGTGATTTGTAATGGAGAATTCTGCTTTGATAGAGTTTTTATTTTAAATATGGAAAATGATTTGAAGAAAAGAAATATAAGGAGTCCTATTTTATAAATAGTACAGATAATGTATTGAATAAACAGTGTAATTGTGTTAATATTCACAATTTATGGAAAGTAGGTAATTCATGTGGGTGCGTTACTGGTGTGAGAGTTTAATAATATTTAAATATTAACATATTGCTACTTAAGATGGCAGAATACGCCAAAGCTGGCTATAGCAAAGGATATTAATCTTCAATTTTATATAGGCATTTTTTAAAATGTTGTAGTTTTATTCTAATGAATTGTTATATATATATAATTAAACAACTAAATATTTGTAAATACAGTAACTAAATAATTAAAATTTTTATTTACTTAGAAGCATATATATAATATAATATTTTGTTTCAAGCCCCTCTCATGCATAAATGTATATAGAGTAAACATTGATTAAAATAAGTATTAATAATTTTTATTAGTCATTCATTAGACAAGAGATTATCCAATAATGAATAATATTTCTGCAGTGTAATTTTCACTACACCATTATTACACAAAATAGGGACTGGTTTATATCCACTTTTAACATGTTGTGGCAAGATGAAATCATAAACATTTGACCAAAAATGTAAAAAAGATATATGATCCCCAAAATTCATGTTTCATGCTAAATCAGCAATCATCAGATTTCTCAGATCACAATATTTTATATAAATCTTTATGATTGTTCAGTATATATTTTAACCTTTCTACATATAGACTAATAAATATATTCGAAACTGGCTTGTCTAACATGAATGAATGAATGAATCTAAGGAAAGAGGGTCACAACATTATATGACCCCTACATCTCTTATAGCTAATATTAAATATTGATTAAACTAACATCAAGACCTAAAGCAAAAATATTAAAAGATAAATTTAATAATAATTCTACTAAATAGTTAATAACCAGGAGGGCATCAATTTATGAAATGAGTATGGAATTAGAATTATGAGTTGGGTGATAAATGAATAAAGATGTAGAAGATTGAATGGATGATGAAAAACAAATAATGAAAATGAATGGACTTAATAGTGAGGAGAAAAAAAAAGCAAACTGTGTTAGAGTGATGAATAATTAAGGTTGTAATAGAATAGGGATCAATGAAAGATGAATCAATTATGATAATGACTTAAGATGAAATAGGGATGAAAATAAAAGTAAAAAAAATATGGATGAGCTATGATAACAATGTTGATGATGAAGAGTGAGATTCTGAACTATAAAAAACTAATATTGCATCAAACAAGAGCAAGATAATAATGAAATAAAGCAAGGAGTTCTAAGCTTTATTAATAAAAAATATTTAACCATTAAATTAAAATGGGTTATGAGTTTTAAACTAGAGAAAGAAACTTTCAACTTAAAATTATACTGAATTAAACAATATGGATAAACATAAGAGATCAAGACAAAGCATAGCAAATAACTTAGAAAATGAAAAACTAATAATAAAGTCATAGTTGAGACTATTAATTAATAACTCAATTTTCACAGGGTTCAAATAATTTGAATGCTACCATTTTAAAAAGTATATTTGGCTCAGTGAGAGGGATTTTGCCACTATCCAAGTATAACAAGTAAGGATAGCTCATAATAAAAATGGAATCAGTAAAGAACATTTAACTATTCCAATAATAACAATAAAATAAATTTTAAATTTTATATATTATTAATAGATTCTTAATAAAGTAAATAATAATTTGCAAATTATCTTTTATTTAACGATAATGGACAATATGATCAAGATCAGTGAATGATGTATCTAATGGTTAAGATAAACAGGTTGTTCCAAAACCTAAATATTTCATATTTAAAACATTATTCGAAAGTAATACATGTACTTAAGATCAATAGTGTTTTGATCAATAGGCAAAAATATTTTGTATACTCTAAATAAAAGAGCTAAGCAAAATTTATTTTGATATGTTAACATGTAATAAAATCTATTATACTAACTGATGATGATATTTACGACTACAATAAAAATAATATGTTGATAGCAATAGCAATAACAATATGGATAGTGTTCAGCAATAAAGTCACAGACAACTAGATACATTTTCAAACAAAATTTATTTATATTATTTACAAGTTTGTAAAATACTAATAAAAAAAACCATACATAATCTTGGACAATTGTGAACAGAAATTTATATAGAACAAGATTTAATTACATCATTATAATACTAAGGGAAAATTTTTTAATATCTATTTACAATTTTAATAGATTATTATCTTTCAATTAATTATTACTTAAGTCTATTACTTATATTGAGTTTATTTTAACTTATTATACATTTTATATTTTACTTATTTATTAATAGCATGATTTTAAGAACTTATTCATTTCAAATAAACACAGGCAATATATTTCCAAAGTTCTTATCCAATGGTTAAATAGCTACCAATATTATATTATACAAGATAACACAATGAATACACTTAAGATATAATAATTGATGCTACCATATGCTACTAAAAACTATGGACTTTCTATTTTATTCATCTATTTAGGCTATTAGACAGGCAACACTACTTTAAGAGTCAATACTATTATTATTCTATCTTTCAATTACTAATTTTATATTTTAGAACTCTTTTAACATTAAGAAAAATATCAGCATTCTAAACAAATTGGGTATGAATAATAAATAACATAGATTAATGGTTTAGATGGAATCATCTCAAGTGGATATGCACTAGATAACAATTTACTATATAAAATAACTTTTAACTAATATTATCTCTTATCATTGTTTTGCTCAATGCTAAGTGAAGTCTACATTTTTAAATACTATATTTCAGGAACAATTCTGTTGTTATAAAGACTTAACCATTAAAACTTAAGAATATGGAACATAATAAAACATATGATATATCCAGAAATAAAATGGGGTTGAGCTAAGGCAAAGAGAACAAACACCTAGATTATGGTCATTTCATGACTGCAAATGTTCTGGAATCCCAGTGTCACTATTGGATCACCTTTAGGGATATGAAAAATAAGGGGCAGTCAATTCCTTATCTAAATAATTATACAAATATATTACAAAAGTATGACCTTAATTTGTCCTAAGTTTTATGGGTATCATTCATGATTCACTCATGATGATCATTTCTATTATCACCCAGGGTAAAGAAACAAGTACTCCTGATGTGATGCAACATGGATCTACCACATATTCCAATTCAAAACAAAGCAAAACTCTCCATATAGTAGTGCCATCTTGTGATCATGTGATGTTTAGTGGTTTAACATATTCCAATAATTATACACATATTATAATCATTTAACATGATTACAGTCAAATCTCATCTTAATATCACCATGAATAGCTAAAGACACTAAGTAAAATGGAATATATTACTATTTAACATGTAAAAATTATAATTATCAATATCAATTCAAGAATGACCTACAACTATAGCTGCCATTAGCTATTAATTAGTTAAGTAGTACATATAAAATACCATGTATAATGCATTTAAATTAACTAAAGTTGGATATTCCCCACATATTATTATTCATCAATTGTAGTTTTTATCAACTAGAAATAAAAATATTAACATAAAAACTGTACTAATTTATTGTGAAAAATTTTAACCTTTTTACTAAATAAGATTACCATTATCTTTTGTTTTATATTTTGAACAAGTTTATATTTATATTATGAGTTTTATTATCTACACAGACCAGTTTTTACATCTGTAACACCAACATATACAATATTACAAAACAATACATATTAAACTAAGAATAATAAATGATCATTACATGAACCTTCTTTTTTCACATTTCTTCTTGTGAAATAAAAAGAATAAAATCTTGATTGCAACCATTTTAAATCTGCAGCATTATATAATTGATGAACATTCTTTACCATATGAGTATGTTTCATACTTACTTATTAATTTAAATTGTAATCCCAGTACATTGCTGGATCTATAAATAATAGTAATTTTCTTCTGTTAACATTGAACATTCTAGAAATTAAAGAAGCTGAAGATAAACATTGCTTTTTATTTTTATCACATATATGGATTTCATATATATTTTATTAGTTAATGGAACTGTTTAATAATTAACACATTATAAATCCAATTGACCATGTGGGTAACATGATAATTAATATACCAAAACTAAGTGGACATTTAATTGAAGATTAGTGAAATTCTATAACTGAAATCGATAGTGTCAATTCCACTTGCTACTGAAAGTTCCAAAATGGTGTATCCATGTTTGCCCCATCATGAGTTTAAGGTCATGCAGAGAATATTTAATATTAAGAGTCTTAATAAATATTTTTTATAATTTATTATAAAATCCTTTTTTACTTCACCTTTTTTATTGTTAAATTAGGTATATATATATATTGTTATTGTGCTTTTACTTATAGATATAATAAACACCTCAACACTTCCCCAATTCTTTTTAAATTCATATAAATAAAGACATAATAAAAGACAAATGACCCCCAAGATGCATTTCGTGCTGAAACAGCATTCATCAGTTGGCCCAGGTCACTATCTCTCATATATACTTTTTTTTAAAAATTTACTTTCTCTAAATAATAAAAATTAATATAGCATAATAAAATTGTGGTAATTGGAGTTAATTTTAAATAGTATTTCACCTTATGAAACCATGTCACGAGGGTCTTATAAATTTAAATAGTAATAAGAAAAACTAAATATCTCTTATCATTGTCCTACTACATTTAAATTTATTTTCCAACTGAAAGTAGAAAATAATTTTATCTTTTACCTTCCATTTTATTATTCCAAACATATTATAACTATATTTATAATGTACACAGTAAATAATATAATTAAATCATTTATAAAATAAAGAATAATATTTCAAGCTTACGAACTTCTGAGTTTGTTTAAATTTGAAATCCATTTGAGTGTTCCTCCAATATGTCTACAAGTTTTAATGTAAAATTTTTATATTTATCAATTGACAGTTGTGATGTGCTTCATGTGTGCAAATGAAATAGAGTTTCTACTCCATTAATTACAAATTATTATTATACTGCACTTCAAACGCACACCAGTGAAACTATATTCTTAATTATGTTTTATTCTGGCTTAGCAATTTCAGGACATATTTGCTCCCACATTTATAGTCTGTGTTATTCTCAATTTTGTATTATCGTTAGTGTATGCAAATATATGCAAATTAATCAACTAATCCATTTCTTGGAAATTGAGAAGCAGGAATCTCATCTATTGATGGTCTTTGGGTCATTAACAATGAAATATGCCTCTTTTATTTTGCATTTGGCATCATTTCTTTCCAAGCAAACGATTTCAGCATTGGTGGGTTCAAAATTGTGATTAGATGTTTTTTGGTGTTCTAGAAATATCCAACTGCCTTCATTTTTAGTGTGTGGCAGTAGCCCAAGTTTCCCCATAATAAAGGGCCTGCAGGTGGCTTGTGGACATGTTATATTATATACCACCTGGGGGGTTTGGTCTGAATTGATTTTATCTTTGGAGCTGTTAATGAGTCTGTTAATAGCAACATGGGTTCGAAACCTACTTTATATTGCTTGGATAGGTTTTTAACTAGGTCATTGGCCACTTTAAGAATGTATGGTAATGCTATGCATGTCTAATTCACTTCACACTAGTTATTTCTTAATTTTCTATGAAATTGCTTGATTCTCTCTGATATTGTTCTGTAATTGAATCTCACACTTATCAAATCTTTTACATAGCATGTGATGTTAGATTTTCTATGTGCTTCAAACTTACACAAGTGGTGATTTCTAAATAAGAATGCTGATAGCCCTGCCGATTTATGTGCCTTAGGTGCGTTTGAGTTCGGATGTGTGTAGCCTCTGGCTCCCAATGGTTTAATAATCATCCTGTAATTGAGTCTTTCTCCATCTCTTTGTATTTGTAAATCCAAATATTTCTCTTCCTTTGCTTCATTTTCCCATGGGGTATTTAGTGCCAGTTTTGTGAATTCTTGGAGGTCATATTGGATACTCTCAGTTATGTTTTCAGTTGCTGCTATAAATAAATCATCGACACATCTTGTGTATATTATTTTTAGGGCTATTGTTAAGTATTTAGGTATTACTTGCTATTCAAGTTACTAATCCAATGCAATTCCATTATAATTCAATCCAAATCTTTACTTACTTTTCAGTTCCATTCTTTTCCAGATCATGTTATCCTTTCTCCCCTTAATCCCCCCTCTATTGTCCTATTTATTAACTTTTACCAGAGAGGATGGTTCCAAAAATTAACAGACCAATTAACATGCAATTAATAATTCTCCTTCTACAAACATAAATGATAACTGATTAAGATGTTCAAAACTATTTTAGATTGCACTAAAACTATGCTTAAGAATTAATTATAAAGATTAATTTAGAATAACTAATTTTAAGTCTTTTAATGACAATTATTTATTAGTAACAAATTACTAAATATTTATATAGTTTTAATTTAATAATAACACCAATAAATTATTACTCTGATACTATTAAATTAATCCATCTGACAGACTGCATATAAAAAGTCTCATACACAATCTGGCAAAGGGCTAGCACATCTTTAAAATTTTATACACTTTACCATTTAAATAGGGCTTGACAAACATGGAGCCCAACCATAATGTTACAATAAAGATGGCAAATTACTACAATTTAACAGATAAGTGTCAAATTTGTTGCCCTCACAACTTTGACACAAACCACTCAATAAAAGTATATTAATAATTTTTATTAGTCATTCATTAAACTAGAGATTGGTTTCTATCACTTTTAACATCCTGTGGAAGAATATAACTATAAACATATAACCACAGACATGAAAAAACATATGATCTCCAAAATCCAACACATATTGGTTAACCAAAACCACAATGTCTTATACAGATCTTTGTATTTACTAAACAATGATAAAGATATGTACTAAGATAACAAAGTCAATCAATGAAGACTTTAACAGGTTTATAAATATATATGATAGCAATCAACAATCTCAACTTGAAGTCAAGGCAACCTCCTTTAACAATAAAGGTGATTCACCTTTACCTATAATTTGATATGTTTCTTTAGATATTAAAGATTGCATCTTGACTAAGGATCATGAGATTAATAGTGCAAAGAAATTTAAACATACCTCATTAATCAGAAAAATATAACATTAATCATATAATGTGAACTTTTTCCAGTATTTTAAGTGTCACTTAACTTTTAAAAGAAATCTCTTATCTGACTAAATTCTAAATTATTTATATATTTTCTTTTTTTTTAAATATGCTTAATATCATTTCAATTCTCGTAATTTCTTTTAAATTAATTATTTAAAGTGAGCATGAATGGCTGCATAGATTCATAAGATTGTTAGTTTAAAGTCTGTTAATTTTGGGATAATTGTTTTGTAGTTGGATCAGTGCTAGTGAATAGATGTATGGATATTTTATGTCAATGTAAGTTCCAGATTCTGAAAGCATAACTAACAAATAATTATTTATAACTTTCAAATTCTTCTTAAAGTATATATTTACTAAGAAACAAAAGCCAATTACTCAAGGCTTGAATAGGTTTATAAATGTAGATGATAACAATCAACCCCCTACCAACAATCTCAATCTGCAGTCAAGCCAACCTCCTTTAACAAGAAAGACGGTACACCTTTATCTATGGACTGATATGTTTATATAGACATTAAAGATTGTTAAAGGAGATTGCCTTCACTACAGTTTGAGATTGTTGATAGTTTAAGGTTTGATTGTTATAAAGATATGTGGAAGAGATTGTGGTCTAGTCCAACTGATAAGTGTTGCATCAGCATGAAATGTGCATCTTGGTAAACATGCATCCTTTTTATGACTTTGACCATATGTTTATGATTACATCCTTACACAGGGTATTAAAAGTGAATAGAAACCAGTTCCTACCTTGTGAAAGAGTGATGTAGTGAAAATTACAGTACAGAAATATTATTCATTATTAGAATATAAATTATTTATTAAACTGCAACTGATGCTTTTTATATGTATAATATACATATGTAAATTAAAATTATGATAAAAACAAAACTTAAAAAATAATAATAATATAGTTATTAATAATAAATTGAAAGAACACATTTACATATATTTTTCATTCAAGAAAAAAATTACTGTATTTTTATTTCTTAAATAAGCAGTTTTTTTTATCACTAATTTTTTCACTTAAAAACATAATAGGCTAGTCTCTTCATCAAAAAAGCATGCTCTCTCTAAGTTGTTTTGATGTTTTTAAGTCAGGATTAAATTTAAGTATATTTTAAAATATTGTAAAACTTTTAGCATTATGCTTAGAAAATATTTATTACATGAAATATTGCACATCATATTCAAAAATAATAATAATAAAAGAAAATATTTGTGATTTGAGCATAAATTGAAGAAATTTTATTAATGATCATAATCACATATAGAATTCTAAGACAGAAAAATGGCTACTGGTGTAAATATGGTAATGTATGCCACTCACAAACAAGAAATAACTGCTCTAAATATAAAATATATTAAATCTGTGAGTTTTAATGGGTTTTTTATTAGTTTATTTATACTTTTGTTTGTCTATATTTTGTTTTGGATGGGGATATTGTACCATTGAAGTCTCTTTACTTTGATACGGGGCAGTTTATGACTTTATTGTTAAATAAAACACCCATATGTTAAAACAAAGTACAGTAAAACCACACATACTCTATGCTTTATTCCAAATCCTCTTTTATATCAGTGTATATAGTTTATAATAGCTCATATTTTGTTGATGAATATGATTAGAATAAAATAGTTATTGATTATTGATCTGCAAATATTTTCAACACACACACATATATACTGAAATGAACAATCTATTATTCATTTCAATAAAAAATATTTTTTCTCTCTTCTAAAGAAAGTGATAAATGTGCAAAAGGGGTGTAACTTTTGTTCTTATAAAATCAGTTTTTCTTTTGGTTTTGATCATAATAGAATGCTACTTCATTCACATTTCAAAGATTTTCACTATGCCTTGTGAATAAAATGGATGGACACTACTAAACATTAGATAGATCTGATCTGGAACACTTTGAGTGACATTTTGAATAACTCTGGCTGAAAGGAAGAATTAGCACTTATTTAAATGGCTGCTAGAATTATGAGACTATATTATAACTCTAAATAGACTTCTAATATTTGTCAGAAAAAGGAAATGATAATTATATTGTTTTGATGAGTCTTAATATTTAAAGTTTGATTTGTACTTTCTTTTAACTAATTTGATATGTAAATAGTGTTTGCTATCCTATTTCGAAAGAAACTGTCATTAAAAAAGAAGAAATGAATTTGTAATAACTTCTTTTTACTTGTTAAAATTATTTTTTAAAAATATTATATATCACATACATATCCTAAACTTATGAATTTTATATATGCATTACTAATTGCCATTGATCTTGTAAATGTCCATGTTTTTTTTTAATTTGATTACTGTAACAAAATTTTTTTTAAGATTTAACATAAATTAAACAAAAGATTTTAAATGTAAGAATTGTATATCATATGAAAGACTGTTATGGAAGAATACAAACACTCCAGGCTTTGACTGTTATGGAAGAATACAAACACTCCAGGCTTTCAGCTCATTGTTTTTGTAATAATTGATTACTTTAACAAATTTTGTTAAAGATTTAATATAAATTAAACAAAACATTTTAATATTATATAAATAACCTTCCAAATTTGAATAAAGTTAAACTAAAATTTACATTTGTAAATATATCTGTTATATTTGATAGCTTTAAATATATATTTACTCCCTCTGAATTAATAGTTACCATTTATTAATGTCAGTATACTAAAATGCTGGTCGTTCTTGCAATATTTTTTTATTAAATAAAATATTTGTAGTTTTTTTATTTATTTGGTTGCTTTAACAATTGTTTTTTAAGATTTAATGTAAATATGTTTTTTTATTAAATATTGCTAATTTATAACAGGTCATTAGGGGATTAGCAGACCATGAAAGCATAAACACCTTAATGTCAATCTATGTATTGGCATTTGTGCCTGCTTCTGCAGCTGGATGAGAACATTTACCAGGAAATATTAACTATATCTCTGTAGTTAAGAGGACTCATACTGGTTTTTTCCCTGAATTTTTTACTTAATGGTGGAATTACTTCTTTTGCTTAAATGTAGTAGTTGTGACATAATCGGATAAATATTCATTCATGAATCAGACAACAGAAAAAAATACAAATTTTATATTTCAAAATATCAATATAT
Organism: Epiperipatus broadwayi; assembly: GCA_028023455.1. Taxonomy (NCBI): domain Eukaryota; kingdom Metazoa; phylum Onychophora; class Udeonychophora; order Euonychophora; family Peripatidae; genus Epiperipatus; species Epiperipatus broadwayi. The sequence goes on along the minus strand of JAQFVV010006276.1, from coordinate 4,285,020 downwards.
TAATGAAAACTTTTTAACTTACTTTTACAGATTAGTATATTTATACTAATACTTTCAGATAGATGACATTTTTAATAAAGAGTCATTCATCATTTAGTAAATAACCTTGTTCATTATTATATATTATCATCACTTTGATTTGCTTTTCATTTGTACATGATGCTATGTATAATTGGCCATGAAAACATATGGATTTTTCTAAGTACAGTCCTACTGATTGAAAAGTTTGGCCTTGTGATTTGTTAATTGTCATTGCAAATGATGTAATCAGTGAAAATTGTCATCTTTTAAAATAAAAGTTAAATTAGTTTTATTTTCTCAGAATAAAAACTCTATCTGATTGTTTGTGCCAGTTAATACTTCAGCATTAATAAAATGCTTCTACAGAGCTTTCATTAGCAAGTGAGTTGAGTTTCATTGCATAATCCTTTTCTAAAATTTAAGTTATGTATAAACATCACAATTGCACCAATTTTCAAATATAATTTATGTGGTGGCATTCCAGATGAAGTTTGTGGATGCAAAAATTCTTCTTGATAATTAATATTATTTTTTTCATTATCAGAAACAATAAAATGAGAACTATAAAAAGTGTTCATATTTCCAGGTAATATATTCAAAATTGCATTATTTGATTGTAGTAAAATACTATTTTTACTGGTAAATATGATTTTTGTAAAACTTCATCAATTTCAGATGCCATTATTTGATTTCTAGACCTTTCTGTAATAATATATTGATTACAAATCATACGAGAAAAAATTTCAATTAAATCATTATCTAAGCCTGCAATTGTATTGATTTTACTTTCTCCAATATTAAGTAACCATTGTTTAAAATTACTTTGATCTTCAGAGTGCACATTTTCTAACAATAAAAGTTGTTAATGACTCCATAATGGTCTTAATTTAATACATGCTTCAGCAACATCAGATCTACTTCTTCTTACATCCACTGGTAATGTTTGGTGACAGTCTTCTCCAACTAAAATAACTTTACCTCCAAATGGTTGTTGAATTATCGTAATTTCTTTTAATAATTTATCAATACATTATAAAATATTACATGACATTCTTATTGCTTCAGCAATAATTATAAGTTTAGCTTCACATAATGTTTGAACTTCAGCAGAATTTAATCACACACTTGAAACAGATGTTTCTAAACATGGAACTGGAATTTGAAATTATTATGCACTGTTCAACCATTTTTTAATAAAGTAGCAGCAATTCCAGTTGCAGCATGAGGTAATATGAATTCACTATGTCCTCTTAAAAACCCTTAATGTATTGTATAAATAAGTTTTATTTGATTCACCTGCCCCATCTATATAAAAACATTTTCTTCACTTCAGGATTATCAATTGCACTTAAAATTTTTATCAAAAGCTTCTCTTTAAAGTAAATTAAGTGTTGCAATTTTGTTAATTGCTTTGGATGCTTCAGCAATAACATCAACTTTTGGATTTCACTGAATTTGAATAGAATCTGCAATTGGAAGGTTAAATGTTTGTCATGTTAATCTATGTACTGCTGCTATATCTTGAATATATAACAGTGCTAGTGGTTGTGCAACTGAATTTGTATATTCATAAAGATAAACTTTGCATAAATCATTTTTAAATTTTTCTCCTAAATCTAAAACATTTGTTGGAGTACAAGATATACAAGGCAAGAAAATATTTCTCACGATTGTTTTGGCATTTTAGCAGCAATAATCATTTTTAAACATATTCCCCATTCGGTATCATCAGATAATATTTGTTTTTGTTTTGCTGCTTCTTTAAATGTAGGATAAACAATTTTTTCATATGTTTTTAAGTATTTAAAGCTGATTTCTCCTGTAACTTTTAATAAGAGCAAATATAAACTGAAACTTCTGTATCTTGTGGACTAACATTATATAATCAAACAATTATTTTATTTCCTCCTCTATGTCTAGATTCTCATTTTTTTTGTTTAATTACATAATATAATGCAATATCTGTATATAAATATTGTTTTGTAGTAGGTTCTTCAGTATTTAATTTAAACTACACTATTAATGTGATATTTCTTTGAGCAACTTCTTCAATTATATTGCAGTCATCAACCTGATAAATATCTAACCTAGGATTCAAATTCAAGTGGAATTTCATATTTATGCAACTAATACATTCCAAAAAAATATATATATATATTTTATATGACACCATACCATTAATTCAGCTTTCCATTTACTTATTAAGGAAGTATATAATATTAGAGCATAAAATGAGAAGTGGAAAACTGTTAATCATCTATACTCATCAACTGAAAAACCTGGAGAGCAATATCTTCTTCCTCATTCTTCTCCTTTGGATGGCTGCTAGGAAGATTTTGTCTTAGTGTGGGATATTTATGAGAGAATATATAAGTTTTGAAATATTTGTTCCTACAAAGTAAAAACTGAAAAGTTCATTAAAATATGTGCAATTATTTTGTATTTATGAAATAAAAATTATCAATTGAATGCAATTTTTTTGAAAATTATCAACTTTTTCTGCAAATGTGTGGGTTTAATATATAAATATGAATATATGTTGATTATTTTTTTTTATTTTAATTCTTGAAAAAGAATATATTCACTTTAAATAAATGTTTAATAGCATCATCTACAAATAGTTTATCCAAAGTTCTATTTTCTTTTACAAATATACACAAAATATTAATAATTTTTATTAGACATTCATTAGACTAGAGATTATTCACTTAATAATATTTCTGTAGTTTAATTTATACTACACCATTCTCATGCAAGGTAGGGACTGATTTTTATCCACTTTTAACATATTGTGGATGAGTGTAATAATAATGTGACTAAAAATGTATGAAAAAGATGACTGATCCCCGAGATGCACATTTTGTACTGAGCTAAAGAAATCATCAATTAGCCCAGATCACAATCTCTTACATATATCTTTATTATTGTTCAATATATATATATATGTCCAATTACTACAGTTTAGTTTATTAAAGTATTAAACTTATCACCTTCACAACTTTGACACAAACCACTTGTCAGATATATATTAATAATTTTTATTAGTTATTCGTTAGACTAGAGATTAACCAAATAATGAATAATATTTCTGTAATGTAATTTTCACTACACCACTCTTGAGTAAGATAGAGATTGGTTTCTATCTTTTTCACATGTCTTTAGTCATATGGTTAGAATTACACTCCTGCACAAGATGTTAAAAGTGAATAGAAACGACACCCTACTTGGTGTGAGAATGAAATAGTGAAAATTACACTATATAAATCATCATCAACCATTATCAATCCACTGCAGGATGAAGGTCTCTCCAAGTTCAATCCATCAGTTCCTATCTTTAGCTTCTCTTCTCCACATCACCCCTGCACACTTTCCTTATTTCATCCATCCATCTCACATGTGGTCTCTTTCTGGGTCTTTTACAATCTCTTGGAATCCAGTTTAAAATTTCAATTGTCCATCTATTATCATCTCTTCTAGCAATATGTCCAGCCCAACTCCACTTCAGTTTTTTAATTTTTTCAGTGAGCTCAGTAACACCTGTTTTAAGAACACTATATAAATAATATTCATTAAATACATAAAATATAGTTTATTGAAGTAAATTTTTATAAGCGTCAAGATAAACAAAAAAAAAATAATGCTATTTCAGACAGTAACTTTCAATATAAAATTTCGTCAAGTTTTTTAACAATTTATTATTATTATTAAGTGTATATAATCTCGTATGTTTTCATTATCAGTTTATGTCAAAACTATTCGATAACTTATTAATGTGTAACATTCTTCTTTTATCTTAGTTTTTTCTCTCTCATATTTTTATTTAGTAACTGATTTTTTAAAAAATACAATTGATTTTTTTTTTTTTTAAATATAAAATTTTTAAAAAAAAAAAAAAAAAAGATTCGCTAAAATAAATATTTTTATTATTATTAACGTAAGATTTTCCAAAGCATCTTTTTTAGTCATTTAATCAATATTTCAATTATAAAAAAAATTCCTTTTTAAAAACATATAAAAGTTTTAAAAAGACAACACAACTATTCTGAATTTTTTTTCTTTTTAATGTGTGTCTGAATGGAAGTAATTTTATTTTTTGTTATTTTTATAGATCTTATGTTTTATAAAACTTATTAAACCACATTTTTATGTCTTCTGTAAAAATATAGGAAAAATACTATCCTAATACAATGTGACAACCATAAATTGGCTCATAGTGCAGTCGAGATTTTAGTTTAAAACATAAAATATATAGTGGTTTTGAAAATAAGATAGACTTGAATAATTATTTCAATATTGTGTCAATAAAATCACGAAAATTAAATAAATAAATGCATAAGTATATCATATTAAAAAGTATATAACCCCAAAATACAGATATTTAAGATAAAAGTGGTAATATTTAAGACAAAAATCGTAACATGTCAAGCGTTGGTGGCCTTGTGGTTAGCATAGCTGCCTTCCAAGCAGCTGGCCCGGTTTCGCTTCCCGGTCAACGCTTTGACACATGAAAAAAAAATCGTAACATTGAATAATTTCTACTGTTTACTCATTTGTTACTCAAAGAACTTTGACAGTTTAAACTATAGAAATAGTGTATATTTATAAGAGTTGTTTATCTAAAAACCCAACTTTTATTACTATAGAATGGCCGTCAGTTTTCATAAACACACACAGCCTTAGTTTGTAAAGAAGAAAATTCTTAATTAAAAAATATAATTGTCAAATATATATCTTGAAAGTCATATGATAGTTGAATTTATTAAAAAAAAATTTATTGTCTCGTCATTAAAACGCGAAATGTTAAAAATATAAAAATATTTATATATATACTTTTAATATGCTTAAAATATTAACAAACTACGAACCTATTGCAAAAATTTTTTTAGAAAACTTATTAATTAGGAAATAATTAAGATTTGAAAAACAACTTAAAAAATCATCTATGCTTGGATTAATTTCTCAGTTTCTAAAAACATATTTTTTGGTAACAAAAGATATAGAATTTTAAGAAATATATAAGGGTGTGCAAAGAGTTAAATTTAAGAAAATTAGCCGTTCACTTCAAAGCAGATCAGATTATACTTCGAATGGCAAATTCAAACAAGTAAAGATTCCAGCTATAATAAATCTGGTTTAAGATATTTGGTTAAAAGCTAATATACATGAATATATCATTTTTTTTTTGTTTATGTAGTGTCTAGAAAAGAATGCTGTAATCCTAGCATAAAAATAGAGCCTATTATGTGATCTATCCATGAGTATATTTGCCTACCCACAAATAGTTTGTTTTACTACAGGTGTTCCATTTTAAAAAGAATAACTAAAACTTACAAAAATAATTTACAAATTAAGTTGCAATTCAACCAACTATAAAATGACCACATTGTGAAAATGCTTAAAATTTGATATCTAAAATGAATCTTTAAACCACTGAAGTAGCAAGCCAATTAAGGAATACAAAATTATGTCTACTTCAAATTGTACAATAATACACATACATATATTAAAACATTTGACACCTATAACCAATTTATCTATTTAAGTTTCTTTTTATTATTGCTGTTTCTTAAATTTTTATTCTCTGCATTAAAATTGCAGAAAGAAGAGTGATTTCATTTCTATCAGGAATAAAATGAGAAGGCAAAATCTCATGATTTTTTTTCCAAAGATTATTATTAATATTTAAGCTGAGTGAGGTTGAAATTGAATCATCCATTGAATAGAGCCATATTGCAAATAATTATTTATTGCCTGATAGTGGATAGTAATAAATTAGTGAAGATTAAATTAATATTTAATAATTTCTCAAAAAAAATCTCATCAATATAATAGTTTAAAACACATAACATGTATATATATGGTCAGAGTGTATTTATATCTGGATTATTCTTAATATATGATTGAATACAAGTATAATTTATATATTGGAAATTAATTGTAAGACACGTGAGCAGCCACTTTCAAGCTCCCTTCAGCTATCCACTCTATTTCATACAACCAACACACATGATCACACATATATGAAAAAGATAACTGATCTCCAATATAGGTATTTTGTGCTGAACCAGCACTCAACAGTTAGTCCAGATCATCATCTTCCACACACATTTAATCAGTGCTCAGTTTATATTAAAGTATCAAATCTTCAAACATTAATGAGCAGGCTTCAATCTACTCCACCTTCCAACTCTTTGGCCAACCATACCATTGAAAATCTGATGATGGAATATCTGATTCTCCCGTTTATGTCACTATTATTGTCATGCCCATGTAGACTTTAAATCATTCTGATCCCTCATATATAGGACCTTATCATTTAAATATACAGAAGAGGGATGGGCAGGATACACACTGAATCTTTGAAGATTTGCTATCTTAATATAAATTGATTATCACCAGATTCTTCTAATTTATGATAAAGAGCTAATAAATATGAACACTAAATAAAATAACTCGTGAACTTTCCATTATTATTTTGATATTGTTGTAACTTGGTTTTTTAAAAGGGAATAAATTGTACATGTTAAACTTATTTAATTTATTACACATATATGTGATGTGGTATGGCTACTCCTTGATCAAACTCAGGATCTCTCAGCCACTATGCCCAGAAAAACCTGTTAGTCACCTTACTTTTGCTTTCAGCTCCCCACCCTAAGTATTTCCCATATTCTTTTCTACCCTGCTTCATCCCATTTTCCCAAATTTTAAATCACTCCACTTGCTTAAGAAATTTAGCCCCACTCTACTTTGAAATATGAACTTTAAAATATTTATATATTTATTTCACAGATGGCAATGCTGAATTTCTTAACCATGTAGGATGATTTATTATTTGGATATTTATTTCATGTTAGCATTAAGAACTGGGGTTATTTTCATATATATATATTCAGAATTTGTCAAGATTACATAATTATATTTTACAAATAGATTTCTTCATTGACATACTTATATCACCTACACTACATTCTTGGTGTCAAAGTATTAACATAAATATGAGTGAAAACTTTACAAAACTAAGGTGTATTAGATTAAATTTATATATTTAATAAATTTAATTCATATATAATATGTTTTAGATGGTCAAAGTGAATTTATTTTATAGTAAAATAGTACACTCTTTATAAAGTAGTGGTTTCTATTTTATTTAGAATATTTTTTTGTATTCGTCAAGACATTCTTTTAACTTATGAGTAGATGATGAAGTACATAAAATGTTTTGTAGTTAAGTCACAAAAACAAAATAATGGAATAGCATAGAGAATTGTTACATTATCCTTACTTAAGAATTTCACATTAGAGTTTATATTATGTTCATAGAAATGTTTTGAAATTTAATTATTAGAAAAGTATAGTTGTATTTTAGCAGAAGTAAGACAAACTTAGCCATCACTAAAAACTTGAGAAAATGCACTCTTTTTAATCCTAGTCAAAATTAATTTTTATATTAAGCTAATTTTATGCTTAATAAAAATATACAATATTGTTTATTATTCATAAAAGAAATTAAATATAAATGACAAAAAGTTTAGCAAAGTTGTCTAATGTAAAAATATCAATATTATTTTAAAATCTCTCAGCATACAAATAAATAATAACTCATATTTTCTTTTTAATAAAGTACAATACCCATTTATTATTTTTTTATATATATTCTATTAATGGAAATAAATTTTGAATTTATTTATTAATTCATTTGTCTTCATATTTTTAAAAAAAATAAAATTATATCACTTATTATTAGTTTATTGGTCATAACGAACACGTATTTATTTTATGGAAAACCCTGATTACATCATTCCACAAAAGATAATTATTAATTTTTCTAAGGAAAGTCTTTAGAGAAATGATCTTAAGTAAAAGAAACATAACTATGTAGCCATAATATTTATTAGATTCATCGTCACAAATACATACAAACTTATATAAATTAGATATATATATATTTTAAAACTATCTATATCTAAAAATGCTTAACTATTTAAGAACGGTGTAATCTGCACTACATATATAAGATATTTACTTTATTTTAAAATATATTCAGATGCAGTAAAAATTTCCCTTTGGAATCGAAGTTGCAGCAGTGCTTGGATATATTAAAGTTCATGTATATTCCATTTTCTTGAGTATCATTATCATGATATCTCTTTCCTTTTTTTCTTCTCCATGTGCCATATATATATAACCCTTTCACCCTTCTATTACCATAAATACATCATTAAATGAACATTACCATATAAACCTTTATGTCTAAATATAGTTACATACATAAACTGCTATTTGAGTTAGATAGCTGGATTTTTGGACATTTAAATGTCTGAAAGTTTCAGATTTTCTTCTCAATAGTTAGTCATTGATAAAATGCTGGACTAGTTCTAGTATTTTTATTCCCTAGCACCTCACTGATGACGCTAGAGGCAGAAACCGCGGTCTGAGGTTGAGGGTATTTTTGAAGCTTCATAAGAGTTTGTTTTTAACTTACTCTATATATAACATTTGTAAATAGGAGCTTTATTAAAATTAGGTCATCTGACTTGATTTTTTATCAATATATAATATTTAAATCACCTACCCCAAGTTTGGCTGTTTGACCTTTAAACTTTATATTTATTCACAGAAAGGGTTGCTGAAATATTATAATGTTTAGGGTGGGTGATTTAAATATTTTTTATTTAATTTTCATCTATTGCTATGCATTGCAATATTTTATATATAGAGAGAGAGAGAAAGAGAGAGAGAGAGAGAGAGAGAGAGAGAGAGAGAGAGAGAGAGAGAGAGAGAGAGAGAGAGAGAGAGAGAGAGAGAGAGAGAGAGAGAGAGAGAAACTTCACAAAATATTATACAATATAATTTTATTCTTCAATTTTCTATTGTTTAGAAAAAAATATACGAAAATAATCTTCTTAAATAACTCAAATAATAATTTAACGTTATGCAATGAAAGAGAGAAAGTGAATTCCTTTCTTTTTAAATAAATTTAAAATAATATTAATTTTATTACTGTAAAATTGTTAATTACAAAGAATTAATTATTTTAAATATTATTAAAAATATGTTTCAAATAATATTATCTTTTTTAAATTTAATAAATGATATAAAATCTGTATATAAATGTTTTAAATAAGATGTTTTGTAAAGAAAAATATAGTTAACCTGCAATAATTATAAGTAATATATTACATTGCACAAAATATTCTTTTGGCTTGATTTCCAAGAATTGTATGAATTGAACAGGTATTCATCACAGTAGCACTATATGTGAGTCTATATTTGTCAAAATATAATTAGTATGTATTTTGTTTGCATAGTGTAAATATTTATGCTTGTTATTTTAGATCAGTGATATCTTGCACCAGTTATATTTTAAAGGTAATTAATTATATTTCTCCATTGCCTTTTTTATGTGAATATTATATTTTTGCAAAACTAATGCTTATTATACAAATATCAAATTTATTTTAATATAATAACTGCTCCTGATTTTTATAAAAGAATGTATCCAACTGATCCTAGTTAAAAAGAACACTTTTTATATATGCAGAATATGTAGCAAGTTGATTAGATAGAGATATTATGCACAAACCTTCCTTCATCCATTGATTCCTCTGGCATGCACTAAGTGTTTGGATTGTTTATCCTCTGTGTAAACAGCATGTGTAAGCATAAATAATGGTGATCATGTGATGTTTAGTAGTTATATAAATATATAAAACCTCAATTTTGAAATTTTATTCTAACTTCAATAAAAACATTTAATTGTAATAAACCCCCAAATGAAATATATATATATATACACACACTCTCACATGTACTACTGAAAACTGATTGAAGTGATAATAACTTATTTTAAGTTTGTTATAAAAATATTTGTAATTTTTTTCACCCACTGCCCCGTATCTAAGAAATTAGGTAACCTACCTAAAGTATTTTAGTGTCACAATACATTATCAATGATTTATATAAAATGTACCAAATTTTAACAAATTCTACTGAATATATTAAATCTTGATTTTATAATTTTATTCCATATTAAATAAAAGAGTTCACAAACAAACAAAACAATAAACAGATATTGAATTTAAATAAAAACATTTAAAAATGTTGTAGTCATTAAAAATGTGTAACAAATGTTCCAGTCTGAAGTAATTCATTTGAAAAGTATTTTTTAGTTGTTTTGCTTTTGTTACATACTCATTTGGAACCTTTATTGCAACATAAAATAATACTTTTCTCATGGACAGTATCAAATACAATTTGTAGTGATTATGTTATAAAAACATGGTGCAGCTGTTGTAGATTAAATACATCACAGTAATAAAGATTTATATAATGTTTGTACTTAAATTGAATTATATAAATATTTATGGTTTCTTGTAATAATAATAATAGTAATAATAATAATTATTATTATGATGTTTCAAAAATAAACTTTATTTGTCTTAAGAAAGTTACAAGAGTTTTACATAGCTTATATTGCTGTGTTTATATGGGCAATCTGTAGTTGTAGATTTACATATATAAAATTGATTTAGTGGTTTACATAGGATTTCAGGAATTTTTATATACTGTGGATTAGTTACAAGAGTTTTACATGGCATATATTGCTGTAGTTACATGGGCAATCTGTAGATGTAGGTTTACATATATAAAAGTTGATTTATTGATTTACATGAGATTAGAATTTTTTCATGCAGTGGATTAGTTACAAGGGTTTTACATGGCATGGATTGCTGTGGTTACATGGGTAATCTGTAGATGTAGGTTTACATATGTAAAAGTTGATTTATTGATTTACATGAGATTATAATTTTTTCATGATGTGGATTAGTTACAAAGGTTTTACATGGCATGGATTGCTGTGGTTACATTGTCAATCTCTAGTTGTACATTTATGTATATACAAGTTGATTTATTTATTTACATAAGATTACAAAAATTTTACATGCTTTGGACTGTTGTTATTATTATTGCTTTAAATGGTGTACATAAATATTTAATAGACTATATTAGTAAAAAAAATATTGAAATATATCTTTAATTAATAAAATAATGTTACATGAAAATAAAATTTCATTTAGGAATGAAAAAAAGCTTCATTTACTTAATAGTGATTTTTTTTTAATGGTATAAACATTCTTATTCTTATTAGATGTTATTTCAAGGATTTCACAACTATTCAATATACATTTAGTAAACAATGATGCAATGGCTTGATGTATTCATTTTTTTCAGATACTAAATTTAACACTAACTTTCATTTATCCTCTATAAAAATAATTTGTTTATTTTTTAAATATTTAAAATCTTAGATTTTATTTAAATTGTGTTGTTTAATTTTTTGTTTACTTTTATTATTAAAAAATATAGTTAAAGTAGGCAAAATTAAAATAGTGACTTCATGTTGCAAAAAAGTTAGAGAGTATTCCATATTACAACTTTATTGATTCATCTTCTTTACCCGACATGTAATGATGAAAGTCAGACATTTAAAGAAGTATCAATATCTTAAACATTCTAATATCCCACTTATAGTCAAAATTTAAGGAGACCCAATAATACTTACTTGTTAGAAATAAAATAATGAAAAACTAAGGTTATGATTAAATATGAAGAAGATTAAATCTTATGATGTCAAAAAGAATATTGATTTTAAAACTTATGATAAAGACAATTATGCCAGTTTTTTAAAAAACAATATTCAGTGATAAAAGTACCATTAATCAATAATTTGTCATAAACTGACACAGGATAGACTTGTAATGATCAGTCTGTATAAGAGTTTCAGAAGTAAAAATATATTGGACCCCCCCCCATAATCTATTCAAATTATAATAATTTCTTGACTCTACATATGTGAAATGTAATCATTATAAAGACGAAAAGTTATTTACGAACTTGAATAGTAGTACTTAAGTGAATACTATGACCAATAATAAAAAAATTAATAACTAGATAATTGGCCAGATTAAACCTAAAGTTTTATTTAAAATATTAAAACATATATCACCAAGTTTAACATCTTATTTTCATTATATTATGAGGTGATCTTATTCATTATAAAAATATACAATTTTTGTTGATTGTGAAAAGAAAGAGAAGGATTAACAATGAGATAAATATGCTTCAATATCACAATAATGGAAAAAATCTGATAACCCTATCAGATGAGAAGTTGAATAAATAATTGCATATGATCACCATATGATATTCTCTTCATAATATGCCAATGAATTTGCATATAAAGTATATTCTGCAGAGGATATCTTAAAAGAGTTTTTTCAATTAAGTATTAAAGATATGTGATTTTCACTGAATCATTAGCTGTAGTAAATCATTTTTTAAGTAAATTAACTCTCAATGACTATATGATATTATATCACTATCAATTTTCAGATGCCCTAATTTCATATTAATTTTTTAAACTGAACAGGTTCTGACTCAGTAGCTTCCTAAGTATTTCTCTATTTTACAAAAATCAATACACAGCTTTGAGGACAATTGTAAATTAAATTAGTTTGAATTTATTTCACATAATCTAAATTTATGCTATTGTCTTTTGTTGTTTGGAGTTTACCAATGTTATACTACATATAATTTTAAATATAAGAAACTTTGTTCCTCTGTTTTTTGTGATCTATAGTTATTTTCTTTTCTACCTTTTTATACAAATATATATTTTGTAGGTAATTCTTAGCATAATAAAATCAGAATATTTTCTTGTAATACCTAATTATAATTTTTTTTAAAGAATGCATTCAACTGAACTCATTTACCAGGCCTGTAAAAATTGTTTGCAGAATTGCTTTTTTTGTATGGTATTGTTGCATAAAGTTTTTATAATGTTTTAGCAGTGGAAAACTTAAGATGATTGCAGATTATAACTTGAACAAGACATGGAATGTGACAATTTTCTTCCAAATGTTAATTATTTAAACTGTCAGCTTATTAATATTATATAAAAAGTTTAATCAATCAAAGAAAATTCACTGCTTAAATTTTTTAAAAGCATTAGCAAAATTGTTACAAATCCATACTTAGAAAAAGACTTCTACCATATTTTAATAGCATTAAGAAGATCTGAAGCTATTAATAATAGCAGTGACAATAATGCAGATGACTTGAGGTAATTATTTTTATTTGTATAACTTTTCATCAATGCTAATTTGGAACTGCAATTATACCATAAAGCAGCACATTTCTAATGAACAATGTCATGGTAATGTGTATAGTATTTATGCTACAAAACTGCATGTAACTGCTGTGGGTTAAATAAAATTGTTGACTTGAAATATACTACTATTTCTGAAAACAGTTTATACAAAATAAATAAAATATTTTAATTTAACTTTTTGAAGAGAATATAATGTAATCAATTATAAAAGTTTTATAAAATGTTTATCAATTAGGGGATTTGTATACCACAAGCCAAATATTCCTCTTATACTTAAATTGTCTGGATTTAAAACATATTTAGAAATAATATGTTGTGTATATTTTAAAGTGATAAATTATCCAATATTCTAATATTTTCTAATGAATTATTGAAAGTAGGATATCACTTGAAATATATTTTATATACATTATAATAAATTCATACACAGATGGAGGATGCAAAATATTGAAGGGAATACATGTTTTTCATTACCCTATATAAATAATAGAGTTTATAGTATGATTATGCTATTAGTTTTGTTCTCATCTTAATATTGCATTTAAGGCTGGATGAAATATTGGTAGATTAAATATTAATGGAAAGTAAGTTATTGATAAAATCAACAAATTTAAGATTATATACAAAGCAGTGTGCCAATGTGGTACTAGTTCCATCATTGAATTAAAATGTGCATTGAAAAAGAGAATTCATGAATATTAATTTTTGTATAATGAATTACAAAATTCTGTGGATAAATTTTAATGTGTATTTGCAGATCATTCAGTTATTTATAATAGAAGTTTTTGCTTTGACAAACAATAAACAATATTATTGTTTTAATATACAAATTAAAGTGGAAGTTATTGTCAACTCTTTATGAATTTTGTATAAACTAATACAAATTCATTCATTAATTAATGAAAAGTTACAAAATGTTAATGTATCTGAATTATGGAAAGTTGGCCATTCAGATGAGAAGTTAATGTCGTGTGACTTTAATGAGATTTTTATTTTATTTTAAATTTTAACTGTAAAATGCTATTCAAAATGGTAGACATGCTATATGCTAATTGCAGCTATTATTTATTTTTATATATTGAAATTTTGAATACTGTAGATCTTATTCCTGAGTTTACAAATAGTTCACTTTAGAGCAAATTTTTTTCTAAAAGCATTTCATAAAACACACAAGAACAGTGAAAAAGAGAACAGATGCTGTTTTGATTAGGCTTTAAATTTTCTGGGTAGACAGAGAACTTGTCATTATTTTATTTTCTATTTAAATATAACTAGATATTCATTTACTAACCATTATTAAATGGCTAAGGCTCTTGAAACAATTATTTAGTGTGGATTCAAGCATAAGTTGTAGTCATAAATAGGGGAATGTGATACCTCTATACCACATGGCCATTCACTTATTTGGGTTTGTGCTAAGACGTTACTGGAAAGAGGATGTGAAATTATCATTCTAACATATTTAGCCACTAAAGAGGTGATTATTTCTTTCAACATTTAGATTTTTAGTTTCAGATCAAATAGCCAAACAATTGTAAATTCCTTCTCATAACTTTCTTCAACAATTTTTTTTCTCACTTCTAAACCTTTTGCATTCACCCATTTTAACATTCCATAACATATTCCAAATAGAGAAAATTTTAATGGTAAGCATTTAGTTATCATCATGTTTCACAGCAGTATAAAATATCATTTAATATATATATATTGTAACCAGACCGCCATACAACCGTTTTATTACATCAGTTGTAACAATTTTCTGATGAGCATGCTGCAGGAAGGAACCATCAATTGATATTCTTAATGCAGATGTTAATGCCCCCCTACAACAATATTTCCTGCTCATCAGAGGATGTAGTACATAGAGACTGGAAACATCTAAATATTTCTATGTTTGGTTTCCCAAAGAGCGCCATTAGAGTTCCATCTCACTACAACCTGACTGGCCTAGGTCAAGTTATGTCAGACGTAGCTCAGAGAACATGAGATTCTCATGAACCAGTGCTATAATTGGTGAGTGATGCGATAAATAAACAAAACTGGACAACTGGATAACCAATTTAATTTTAGTAACAAAAAAAAAATTTATTAAATAACAATTAATTTGCAATTTCAACAATAGTTCATTAATTCCTCTATGAGAAGAAGCTTGGAAATATTCTAATTCAATAATAGTTCATTTTGAATTCATTTATGGGAAGAAGCTTGTGAATATTCTAATTCAACAATAGTTCATTAATTCCTTTATGAGAAGAAGCTTGGAAATATTCTAATTCAATAATAGTTCATTAATTCCTTTATGAGAAGAAGCTTGGAAATATTCTAATTCAATAATAGTTCATTAATTCCTTTATGAGAAGAAGCTTGGAAATATTCTAATTCAATAATAGTTCATTTTGAATTCATTTATGGGAAGAAGCTTGTGAATATTCTAATTCAACAACAGTTCATTAATTCCTTTATGAGAAGAAGCTTGGAAATATTCTAATTCAATAATAGTTCATTTTGAATTTATTTATGGGAAGAAGCTTGTGAATATTCTAATTCAACAACTTCATTAATTCCTTTATGAGAAGAAGCTTGGAAATATTCTAATTCAATAATAGTTCATTTTGAATTTATTTATAGGAAGAAGCTTGTGAATATTCTAATTCAACAATAATTCATTAATTCCTTTATGAGAAGAAGCTTGGAAACATCCTACTTCAACAATAGTTCATTTTTGTATTCATTTATGAGAAGAATCTTGGAAATATTCCAATTCAATAATAGTTTGTTTTTGTATTCCTTTATGAGAAGAAGCTTAGAAGCAGTCAAGCATTTATGGTTTATACAATAATTCATTTTGAAGCAGTCAAGCATTTATGGGTTATACAATAATTCATTTTGAAGCAGTCAAGCACTTATGGTTTATACAATAATTCATTTTGAATTCATTTAAGGTAAGAACCTTAGAAGCAGTCAAGCATTTATGGTTTATACAGCATTTCATCATTTTATGAATTATTACTGATTGGTAGATATTTGAACTCAACAATTCTTGGTTTGTAGAGCATTTATCATTTGATAATTGAGGCATTTATAATTTAGCCAAATATAGAAGTATGTTCTTACACATAAACTCTGTTACATTATAAGAAGCATAGAAGCAGTCAAGTATTTATGATTTATACAGCATTTCATCATTTTATTAATTATTACCGATTGGTAGACATTTGAACTCAACAATTCTTGGTTTGTAGAGCATTTATCATTTGATAATTGAGGCATTTATAATTTAGCCAAATATAGAAGTACATTCTTACACATAAACTCTGTTACATTACCCAGATAGAAGTCATATGCAATTGCAGTCAAGTATTTAATGATTTATACAGCATTTCATCACTTTTATTAATTATTTACCGATTGGTAGACATTTGAACATTTTATAAAACAAATTCTATGTAATTGTTTCGTAGTGTCATTTATAACATTTGATAAAGGGTTGAAAGGCATTCTATGTAATAATTTCATAATGCCACTTTATAATATGATAAAGTATGTTCTCATATTTTACAACATAAACTCTGTTAACATTTATAAGAAGCATTTTAGAAGTATGTAAACGTATTCTAATGATTTATACAGCATTTCATCATTTTATTAATTATTACCGATATGGTAGATATTTTGAACTCTATAACAATTCTTGGTTTGTAGAGCATTTATCATTATGATAATTGAGGCTTTTATAATTTAGCCATAATACTCAGAAGTATGTTCTTATCACATAAACGGGTCTGTTACATTATAAGAAGTCATAGAAGCAGTCAAAGTATATTACCCCATGATTTATACAGCAGTTTCATTTCCATTTTAACGTTAAAATTATATTAGCCGATTGAGTAGACATTTGAACTCAACAATTCTTAAAAAAAAAACCGGAAGGAGAGAAAAAAAATTTTTAAAAAAAAAAAAAAAAAAAAAAGGGTTTGTATAGCATTTATCATTTTGTATAATTAGAGGCATTTATAATTTAGTCCAAATATAGAAGTATATTCTTAGATATAAACTCTGTTACATTACCTCAGATACAACGTAATTATGCAATTAAAGGCATTTTCTCAATTCATATAGTATAATATGTTCAAATATTTTTATAAATAAATTTTAGCGTGTAGCTATTTCATAACTTCACTTTATAACATATGATAAAGATCGTTTTAACATTTGTATAAAATAAATTCTTATGTAATTATTTCATAATGTCATTTTATAACGTTATGATTAAAGATGTTTTTTCATATTTTACAGAAAAATATCAATTTCCTAAATGTAAGTAATTTCATAACTTCTTTATAATAATAATTTAATTTTTTTTTTAAATTTTATATTTATAATTACTATGACTTTACCCGTGTCTCTGTACTATATTCTTAATCATTTTTGTCAATTATTATTTATTCATTTTTTTATATATCAGTATACTTTGTCTTACACTGGCAGCTAAAAATTGAAATGACATTTCAGTTTTCAATATTCACCAATTTCAATGTATTTGATCTGATCAAATCTATTTTTTTCAATAAAAGTTGCCCCAAAACCTTATTAAAATTTCAATTCTTGGATCTATGTCTTTATCTGGATTTTTTTTTTTAAAAAGCTGTGATATTTTTCATTATTTCTGTCTGCTATTTTATTCAGATCTTTTTACTTTTGAAAATAAATTTCACTTTAACATTTTCAATTTTTAAGCTATAATCAGAATCTATGTCTGTCTCCAGAAAATATATAGAAATTTTCTATATATTAATACCATCATTCTTTTTCTATAGTACTTATTTTTATTATATGTTACAAATTGTCATGTTTTCTAAAATAATACTAAAACATTTTCACAAAGTTCATTTCTCTATCCAAGATCATATTCCTCCACAATTTATTTCCATTTTTTATTATGACAGCATTTCCAAATAATATTTTATAAGATACAACACTAAGAATTAATTGCAGATCCTTTAAAATTATTACAATTTGATATACAATTATCAATCTTTTTACACTCACACTTTTGATATGTATTATTTGGTGTAGGGATATATGTTTGGATTAGTTTGGTGTTAAAGGTTTGTTTTGAATTCAGCTGCCATTATTCTTGCATTTATTTCACTTAAATGTTTGTTTGTTTTTTATTTAATAAAAATATTATATAAACTTCATTTTTTGAATTATTTATAGACAATAAATTTTTTCTACTGTATAAATCCCCATAGTCAATCTTGTTTATTTCAGCTTCTTCAAAAATATCACTTTTTTTTTCAGACGATTTCTATTTAAATTCCCACAGACAACATGGAAATAACAGTTGATCATTTTTTCTTATAAAAACTTACTTTTCCTATCTAACCTTGGTTGCTTGAGTTTGTAAACTTTCTAATGTTAGATGGCATCTCAATCAGTATAAGATATTTTTGTGAAAGTTATATGATAAATATAAAATATAATACATTTAATTTTTTACAAGTCAATTGCTTGATCCTCAGTTGATTAATCCAGTGTTTACTGAAAAACTTTCCGAACGATCAAATGTTTTTTTTTCAGTCACTTATCTAGAGAATTTTATTTATAAAGATTATTATTACAATTTGCTTTAACCAAATAAAGTTGTAAAAAATGATTCACTTATCTTTTTCAGCATTGAAATTATAAACCTTTTTCTGATATTACAGCAGTTGCTAACTTTTCCTTTTCTGGCATCTGTTTGTATGAAAAGTAGTATTCAAATGCTTCTTATTGGTTGTTTATAATTAATGTTCATATCTGAATGTCATTTTATTATCCAACAATTTTACGTCCAGCATGATTACGTCTTTACTGTTACTCAAGTTTAAATTTAAATCATCAAATAAATAAAATGATTGTAATATTTAAAAAGTTGGGATGGAACGCATGTATATATACCCAATATCGCTAAATTGTAGATAGTGAATCATGTGTGGCTCCCTAGATGGTTCAATTTGTGGCTCTCACAAAACTATAATTATAAAATAAAATCATAATACAATTTATATTAGTATGCTGTATCTACATTTTGAAACTATACATGCTTTATTTTATTGTGGTGACATTTTTATAATGATTATTTAAGTCATCAACATTCATGCTTTTATTGTTATTATTTTCTGGAAATATAATAGATTGTTCAAACTCATAAGAGAATTAATTGCAATTGCTTCTGTTAAATTCTTTAAATGTGGATCTTAAATATATTTAAATTTTAACATGTGGCTCTTGTAAACATGAAGTTTGGCCACCACTATATCATCAATAGTATTATGTTCCTAATTTTGTTACTTAATGTCCATGTTTCACATATGTACAATAGTACACTCCACACATAACATTTAATTAATCTACCACATACATGAGAAACTTGTTTTATAATATTTTGCAAGTTAATTAATTGATTAAAATAAGAATAACAGAATATTTCAATTAATTAAGTTTTGAATTTAGAAAAACAACACTTCTCCCATTCTAAATTTAGCTTTGTGAAAGTTTTAAACAGGAAAATGGAATTAAATTATTTTTGTAAAATACACTTTATTGTTAAACATGGCAAAATAATAATTCAAAGAAAAACATGATATTTGTATTTATTAAAACGTCATTCTGGTAGAGTTTATAAAAAGGACAATCAGTCAAATTATACAGAGTCAATTGGAGAATAAGTTACAGAGTGATAGCACAGAGACATTTGCATAAAGCAACTTTATTTGATTTGAAACTTAAGATCTGTAGAAATAATACTGGACACAGTGGCAAAGCTTTGATTGTTGGAAGAGGGCCACAAGATGCAGCACTAATAAACTTTCAAGTACAATGAAATTTACATGCAAATGGAGAAATGTGGGTGATTTAGGCTGCAAGTTATGTAAGGAAGGCATGGAAAATATTAGGCATCTGTTAATTGAATATAAAGGCATACAAGCAGAAAGGGTTCAAATAATGGAAGTTGTGAGAGAATAAATAAAAACTAAATGACTATACTGAAAGTGGGGTTTTGGTCTTTATGATGGGCTTGGAAAAAGATAAGGGGAATTTAGATATAATGCCATGGAGTGGACAAAGATGATTTGTGAAAATGGAATAGAGCAGGATAAAAAAAATATGAGAAAAAACTTAAGAGTGGGAGTATGAAAAGGGAATGTAAGGTGGCTAACAGGTCTTTGTTGGCATATTGGCTAAGAGATTCTTGATTTCGATAAAGGGGTAGCCATATCACATTGCATGACAATCAATAGTGCCTTTGAAATGATTTTTTATATGTGCTGTAGCATGTTCAACTAGCAGAAATAGTCAGTGAGTTTGTTATACTGGTACTGTAATCAAAATTCTCTCTCTCTTTTTATTATTATATCATTAACTACTTTAGAAGAAAGTATACGCAAATAAATGTAATAAAGCAAATCTTATATTAAACTGTATTGTCAAAAAAAGAAAAAGGAAAAAAGGAAACTATAGAAATCTACCAGAAACAATTTTACTTTTGTTTCTAATCATCTGCAAAATAAAGTGACAAAATTAGAAAGGGGCAATAATCTGCATTATTGTTTAATAACCCGAAATATAAAAAAGACTGCTCTTGGAAAAATAAAAATTTTTGCTCTTTTAATTTAATGTAAAATTAATTACTAGATTTATTGTATACATTTATAGAAATTTGTACATTTCACTACTTGTATTAATTTGGAAAATGCGTTTGTAATTACTAGCTATGGTTTGAAGGATAAATAAGCTAAGATAACAATAGAAAGAAATTAATTATTGAAATTAATTTTTGTTTATTAGATTTTTACTTTATATTTCTGAAAAAGCCAACTTTTAAATTACTATTGAATTTTGCTTGAGTTTTGTTAAGATTTGGGAATTAAATAGTATTTTGATATTTAGTAACTGTTAAGAACTAAAACCATTATTCAAGTATTATTTTTTATTTATTTATTATAAAACTCATTTTATTTACAAAAGATCTAGGTATTCTTTTATTAATTATATTTTAATATTTTGGTGAACTTTATAGTTTTTATCCTGATTTGGATTCTGAGATATAGTGACATATAAGTGTATCTGTGAGAGGAGGGCGATTATTTTTCATCATAAATGTATATCGGTTCGGTGTATCCCATAGTAGCATAGCATTAATAAAATATATAATTAGAAGTGAAATAAGATTGCTTCTTAATTATTATTGTCTCTTAAATAAATACTATTTAGAATAGTTAAAGGACTATCATCAACAAACTAGCATTAAATAACATCTCACAAATTAACACCAATGGCGAATTTGAAAAACAAGAGTGCAAGCTATCCAGAATAATAAACATAGATAGATAGCTAAATAGAAAAATTAATAGACAGACACAATTCTTCATGAAATAGGTAAGGAGGGAGATAACATAGACAGATAGATGAATAGATAGATAACTAGACAAATAAGCAGATAGATAGATCAGTTGATAGATGGACAAATAGAAAGAGAAACAGAAATATAGATAGACATCTAGACAAAGAAATTGATAGGAAGATAGATAAAAAATGAAAAATAAGATAGATAGTAGTTTGATAGATGGAAAAATAGATAATTAATTATATAAATATATCAAACAATGAATAGATAGATATGTAGATAGACAAATAGAAAAATAAATATATAGATTACTGGATATATAGACATATATTTATTAATTAAAACAAATATACAAATACATATTTCCAATATATATGACTATTATACCTTCACCTGATAACATTGATATCACACAGCATCTAGTTACCATGCAACTATTAAATGAAAAGGACTTTAAGTACCCTTCTAGATTTATTTCACATCTCTAACTGCATTGTGATAGCTTGCCTCATGTGCAGATACAGTAATCCTTCCAGCTGTTCTGTGATAATGTGTCTCTTATCAGATTTAGATACTAGCAGATTCCTGTTCTAATGTGAACTTTCCTCATTGCTTTAGCCATATAGTAGAACAATATGGATACTGTCTTTCAAATCTGACAGTAAAATTCTGTTGTCTGCCTTTACCTTCATCTGCTATAACTATTTATAGCTAAATAACCTTCCATAATGAAAACAATCAGATTCAATGAACATCATCACACATTAAGCTGTATCTGCTATTGGATATATCCTTATATATTCATAAATCTATTGGTCTGTGGCAATAAATACTCAATCTAATCAAGATAAGAAGGAATCTGGATTAGTTCATTAGTTGAAGATAATTTGATATATAACATTCCCTCCCCTAGTTTAAATTAGTCCTGGAAAATGTAGTCATTCAGATTCTTTAGTAGATGTCTTCATTGCTTTCTGGCTTCATCAGGTTCAGTGATTTCATTAGCAGGTCTGGTGTCTTCATTTTATCATTGCTGGATGGTAACTCATCATTGTTGATTGATGACTCTTTACAAATTTTTCACTGTTGAATGGTGCTGTATAGACCAACCTTATCTGGTTTCTATGCTTGAGGTGTTGCTGGCTATCAGCTGTTTGAACAACCACTGTTTACAAACTTTTTAATTTGACTACAAATTGTGAAGGTGTAAATCTTAAGAAACTTAAGAGAATAAGATGTTTTTACTTAGGAAAGAGAGGAATTTAGTCTTATGATCATATTTAATTAAAGTATTTGAAATATACATTTATTCTGCTAAAACATACAAACTGTCAATAAGATGATAAAGGATTAAATTGATTTATATATTGTTCATTTACTACTATGTGAATACTTTGGAAAATTAAAGATGGGGGAATAATTTATTTTTATTGATTGCAAGAAAATTCCAGAATTAAAAGTTAAAACTATTATTTTTATTTATGTAAGGGGAAATGGTAAAGAAATAAAATAGAAGAAATTATTTTATAATATCAAAATCATATTTAAAATGATAAATTATTAAACAATTTGTAAAAAATTGAAATAATAAAAAATTATCTTACATGAATTTTAAAGAAAAGATTGTAATTCAAAGCTATATCTTTGTAATAAAGTTATGAGAGTGAGGAATAAAATTCAAATAAATTAAGATATTCATCAATTATTCACAATGTCAACATTTTAAATATAATATATAAAAAATAAACATTTTTTTTTAAAAAATATGTAAATGCTAACAAGAAACTTAAGAGAATAGTTTGTAATTCTTTAGAATGACTATGGAAAATCATTTGGAAGTAAAAATAAAAAAGCCAGTCAGTAAGGAAGTGAACTGTCACGCTGTATAAAAAATCTAGGAAGCACAAATAATCATGAAGTAACAAAAAAAATGCCCAAAGATATTCTTATACTGTGTCTCTGCTAGGAATGATTTTGATTCATAAAGTTTGCAATTCTCAAGGCATAGTAGGCTAAATTTCGCATTTGAGCAGTGAAGAGATACCATCCTTAAGATTCTTCTCAACATATAAGCTACTACAACCATATAGTAATAATAAAATACTTAATTGTAAGTTATTAGAGAAAAAATATATAGTTAATAATAAATTTGGCTGAACGTTTTCGAGGAACTGTGCCTCATACTCATAGCCTTCGTGAAAATGTACTTAATATATGTAAATGAGAATATTCAAATGAGTTACTGTTACGTAGCCCATTTTTTCGAGATGTCGAAGCACGTGTCTCTTCTGTTGATTGCATGGATGTCTCTGTTAATGTAGAATGCCTCTTTTATTTTTCTCCTGTAGTCGTTTGGTTCTGAGCATAAAATAACGGGGTTAGCGGGTATGAAATTGTGCCCTGATTGTTTAGTATGTTCAAAAAATGCAGAAGATGTACTACTGTTCGTTTGGGCTCTGTTGAAGGTGTACCGATGTTGAGCCAAACAATCAGGGCACAATTTCATACCCACTAACCCCGTTATTTTATGCTCAGAACCAAATGACTACAGGAGAAAAATAAAAGAGGCATTCTACATTAACAGAGACATCCATGCAATCAACAGAAGAGACACGTGCTTCGACATCTCGAAAAAATGGGCTACGTAACAGTAACTCATTTGAATATTCTCATTTACATATATTAAGTACATTTTCACGAAGGCTATGAGTATGAGGCACAGTTCCTCGAAAACGTTCAGCCAAATTTATTATTAACTATATATTTTTTCTCTAATAACTTACAATTAAGTATTTTTATTATTACAAATAAGGAGAAATTAAAACCACATTTATTACAACCATATAGATAAATCATGTATGAAATATAAAAAAAAAAACTATGCCAGAAGTCCTCAGCCATTAAGGCTACTATAAAATCAACTATATAAAGAATAATTTGAAGAGAAAAACATTAAATTATCACTAAAAAATAAAGCTATATATATGTGTATTATAGTGAATACGAAAAGTAAAAGTTTTTTTTTTTTAAAAAAAAATAATTGTTTAATTGCCTAAATAAGTATTTTTTTTATAAAAATAATTTAAAATTATTTTGATTTATTTGTAATTTTTTCTGGTATATCTATAATTACTGACATCTGCTAATGAGGGTTCATAAAAATAATCTAAGTACATCAAACCAATATATTGAAGTATTTTGTTGTTAATGTTGCATTATCATATTTGTATTTCCTAATTTTCTTAAAATGTAATATATATGAATTTTGCCTTTGTCACATTATTATATATGTTATAATGTTAATTTTATATGTCTTTAACATATGACATTTAAGTGATTTTTTAATTTTCTACTATGCATTTTATTCCTTTTCATATAACACATAATAAAATATAATAGAAGTGTGTGGTTATGTATTCATTAGCATTGAATATAATGTTCTAAAGTATTTGATTAGAAATCCTGGTGTGGTAAACTATTGGAGTTGAGATGACTGAATTATATTTCATGTAAATACAGCTCTTTTGGAAAACTACATGGTAGCACATAAATAGAAGAACCCATAAATTACAAATAAGCTAATTATAATATATAATCCTTTTCTAAATGGTTGAGTAATTGATGATTCAAGCATGCTTGATACATTATATTGATTATATTGATACACTCTATTTGCAACTATTTCAATGCCTATCTATTATAATATGTATAGACATTAAACTTAACTTAAAATTCATATCATTTATCCATTAAAAAAATTTAATCTATTTTTATATACTTTGATTTATGGCACATAAGTTTAAATACTATATTTAAAAAATATATGTAACCAATCAATTTTCTGATTTCAAAAATTATTTTCCAGTGCTAATTTTACTTGAAATAGTTGTTAAGTGAAAATAGACAGTTTGGAATTTTTATACAAGGAAATAATTTATGATATAATAGATTTTAAAAATTGAATGCACTTTCAAATATAAAATTTGTTACATTATGTGGGTAAGTATTTTTATGATCCAAGTAAGGTTATTATTTTTGTAATGATTAAAAAAACTATCATGTATTTAAATCCTCTCTGTTGGAAAGCTCACTTTATATACAGAAATTTTTTTATAAATTATGTCTAAAATGATGATGATTTATTATTGTTTTATTAGTCTGTAACCAAAAGTCTATCCAGAACCAGTTCACCAATTCAATCTGTTAACATAAGCCAGATTTCTTTGATCTATAATTGCTTCTTTTCCACTCAGTTAATAAGGATCACAATTAGCTTTGCCATCACTCTACTCTTTCAGCTTGAATTTTGAAAAGCCACCATTTGGTAATAATGATCATCATGAGTATTCATCACTATGATTCAGGTTTGATAATATTCATTGCATTTACATATAGATTCTTGGTCTTTTTTAATGAAAACCTACTTTGGGGTTTGAACTCTCATTCTTCACCTTCAGATATATGATTGCTGCCATTACAAAAAATTTAATAACTCTTCCTCTAGTGTAATCATTTTATTAAACTTTAATAAACACCTATTTTAGTATTTATAAATTTGTTATAAACAATTAAGAAAAGGTAAACTGTTTTATTTTTTCTTAACACTTCTTTATAATGAGTTTATATATATTATAATAAATAAAGAAAAGTGAAATAAATAGCATTTAGAATTAAATACCTATTTCTATAAGGCTTCAAGAAGTTGTGCCTCATTATGTAGATGATTTGGGTTTCCAAATCATTGGGTTTTCTGAATACTACCAAGAGAGAGAGAGAGAGGGATCTGCCCCTTGTAGGTGGTGACAAGCTATTGGTAGCTTAGCTTCCTCTAACATTGAATTCATGGTAATCTATATAACTGTTGAAATATTTAATAGATATGTATCCTAATTATAAAAGTATTTAATAGATATCTCTTCAACATATCCTGAAAAAAATATTTTTAAGAATGTTATATGTGTTAGAGATTATGTTTGATATTTCTTTTCCACCAACACTCTGCATTATTTGTTTTTAAATTTGTAGTCTTGTGGATATATTTATTGGTTGTTCATCATTCTATTGACTGTTTTTAAACTTTATTAGCTTGTACTTTTTTCATGCTGCCTGCATTTTTATCCCTATTTTTTCTTCCATATTTTTAGTCTTACATCAAAGTTTCTTTTGATCCCTCCCCCCTTAATTTGCATTTTCTCTAGATATTGTAAAATGCCATGTATTTCCTTTTGTATTTTGATTAATACCTCTTGATTCTCATTAATAATTATTTATATCAATTTCTCAATATGCGACTGAAGCTCTTTTTATTTTAGTTCATGCTGTTTCACCTCTTAGGTAATTTCCAACTTTCTGATTTTAGACCTTTCAACCCTTTTTCCATTCCTTTTTTTCATATTTTTAATGTTATTTTATTTATTTATTTTTGATTATTTTCTTTTTGAATTTCCTTTTTTTCCTTTGGTTTTTGTCTTTGGCTTCTTTCTCTTCTTCCCTTTTTTTTTGAATTGTTGTTCTGTGCTCTTTTTTTTTTTTTTTTGCTTTGCCTCTTTCTTGCTTCTTATTCTTTGGTTTAGTCGTTTGGTTTTTTTTTCTTTATTTTTCATCATCTTGTAGCACATTTGGTCTTTTTTTTGGTCTTAAAGCTTCTTAACTTTTTGTCAATCTGCATCTGTTGGCCTTTATCTCTACTATTTTTGATTGAATCCATGTTTTCTGTTTGTTTTTTGTTTATACTGCGCTATCAAATTCTGAGTTGCCTATCTTTTATATCTGTTTTATGTATTTTATTTTTTGTTTATATAATATTTGTTGTTTTCTCTCCTTTGTTTTATTTTTTTGTAGTCCTTGATCCTCTACTTAGTACTTTTATTGATAAATTGTAATTTATTAGTTTATTTGTTTTTTTATATTTTATTGTTTTAAAATTTTAGTTTTCTATTTTTTAATTTTTATTTATTTTTTTATATTATTTTTTATATTTATTTTGGTTCTATTTTTTATAATATCTTTAATTTTGTGTTTGTTGGTGTTTGGTTGTGTAAAGTATGGGGGTTATTAGATTTGTTGATAGGGTATGTTGATTATCTATAAAATAATTTATTAATTTAAAATTGTATTTTTATTAAAAGCAGTATTTCTGTGTAGTAAATTTTTTTATTTATTTAATTATTTAGGTTTCTGGTTTATTAATCTTCTTCTAGTTTATAAATAAAATGTGTAGTAAATATATTTATTCAACTTTAATAAAAATATTTAATTATAAGAAGTTTTTACTTTTAAGTTATCAATTTTTAAATAATTGTGTAATATTCAAACTTTTTTTAAAAAGTTTTTAGATATTTATTTAGATATTGAAAGATATAAATTATAAGGTTTTTATTTACTATTTTTGTTTGTATCTTTAGTAAATTTGTTTTTATTATTAAACTATTTTTTATTGTTTATATAGTTTTTAAAAAAATGTTGTGTGTTATTTAAAAGAATATAATAAATTATTTAAAATTTTTATATAAAATATGTTTTTTTTATTTTTAAGTTGTATATTCTAATATATTTTGTTTTAAAAATTATTATTCTTATATTTTTTTACATACTAGTGTTGGCTATATCAGATAGGTGGTAAAATTCTTTAAAAAATTTGTATAGGAAAATAAAATTGTTATCTCTATTATATAAATTTATAAAATATATAAATTTATTGTTTATTAAAGAGTTATTGTATATGTTATAAAATACCTTCATATAACCACTTAAACTCTAAATGTTGTTTCTTTCTTGAGTTAATTTATATGTTTTCAATTTGATTTTCTTAAAAATTGATTGACCAGATTAATAATGTATAAAGATTTTCTGTATCAAATATTTGTCTTCACAGTTGTAGATATTTGATTCAGTTAGATCCTAATTATAGAGGAATGAGCAATAAGAAATTATCTCTGATTTAGGTTGATTATCTTTAGTGATATATTATGTTTTAAATTATATTATGTTTAGGTAGTTTTAAGAAAATTGATAAATAAACTTATTAATTGTTGTAGAGAATATTATCAAGTTACTATGAGAATAGTAAAAAGTTTTTCTGAAATTCTTTACATATCCACTATTAAAATAATCTGAAAAATAATTATGATTGTTTGAATTAATTTGTGTGTTGAAATTTGATTAAATTCTTTCTTTTCTTTATTAAAAAATATTTAAACAAAAGAATTGTGTGGGGTATTCTCAAAAATAAATTTTTTAAGTTGTTTGAAAAGATAATCACTAATAGCTTTCTAATTCATAAATTATCTATAATTAAGTGTTTTTTGTTAATTTTGTATATTAAATTATGAATAGAAGTCTTAAAATTTTAATATTTTACTAATAACATTTTGAAGATTGAAAATTGTTTAAATCTTTATATATATTAAAAATATAAATATAGAAGTTAAATAGGGTCATATTCATGATTAAATCATTAGCTTGAAGGGAAATAATTATTAGTGAATGATTTAAATGTAATTAGTAATTGTTTAATATTAAAAGTGTATGTGTAAGTATTTTTAATTTTACAGTAGGGCTAATTATGTTTTTGTGATAATTCTGTATTTTCCTCTTTATATGTCCTTTTATGCTTTACAGTTATATATTCTCCATTTACATTTTCGACTGATAAACTCTCATTTATATGTGAAAACTGTTTTCACTCTTTTCTATAGTAAAAAAAGAGGTAAATAGCTTTAAGAATAAATTATAAAATTTTAACAGTACTGACAGATATTTAGCATATTAAATTTCAGTTTCCAGACTTGAACAATTCCAAAAGTTAATTTTGTATATTGTGTTTTTTACAGAATCAAGATATTCTGAATTCAAAATAAGTAAACATATGTATTCCCAATATTGTCATTTGGTATATATATATATATATTAGAGTCACAATTTTATATGATATAATTAAATATTTAATGCATTTTGATTTATCTTTTTTTTTTAAAAAAATCGCACTGATATAATGGTGAAATCTTTGTTCAATATTATTTTATTGTTCTAATACCTGTCTGTTTTCATCGTTTTTAAAACCAACTGCCCTATCAGCATTATGATCTTAATCACAGTTATCACAATATATATATATTGTAATTATAATTGAAATAATAAATTTAACGGTTTACAAACTATTACAAAAAATCCTTAAATCCACAGAAGTACTTTCGTTAATTTCTTAAACCTGCCTCAACTGCCATTAAATTCAGAAAACCGAAAGTACTTCTGCCAATTTAAGGATTGTTTGTAATATTTTGTAAACCGTTAAATTTATTATTTCAATTATGATTACAATTTTGTTTTTAATTAACGGATATTTTATTTATATATATAAGAAAATATTTTCAGAGCATACCGCTATCTGAAATAAATATCAAATCATCTCAAACATTGAAATGTGGGATCTAAACGTTTATTCATAGAGGTCATAGCTAAAACTTTCTTAATATTTGAGATGGTTGATATTATATATGCACATGAGGGTGTGCAAGTATATTATTACTTTACTTTTCACATATAATAACCTAATGAGTTAATTCTAAATTAGCCACTATATAAATAAATTGCACAAAACAACTTACTTTTAAATTATCGTGATGTGAAGTGATGCACTATGACCTCCTTATATGGAGTCAGGAATCCCTGATGCAGGATGATGATGAGAATTAAAACATCTAGAAAAGAAAGGAATGGCAAGAAAATGTGATGAAACATTATCAATATCAGTTTACAAAAAATCCACCCATACAAACAGATATCTTAATTTTAATTCTCATCATCATTCTGCACAATTTTTTTCTGTAGCAAATTTTTTTTTTGACTAGAGCTTATAATTTATCTAATAAAGAACATCTTACTCAAGAAATAGAACTTACAAAAATATTCTACTTTCTAATAATTATACTAAAAACATCATATGTAAGGCTTTACATAACATTGATACTAAAGAGAAAAAAGATGATAGAATTGACAATTCCTCTTTTAATAGAGTAATTTTACCTTATATTAAAGGGTTTACTGATAAAATGGTGATTTTTTTATATAAACCTAAAGACAGACTATTTTTGGAATACCAGGGAGTTTATGAAACTCCATGTTTGCAGTGCTCAAGAATCTATGTGAGTCAGTCTAATAGATGAATAAATGTCAGAATTATGGAACATAGAAATGCTTTTAATCAAAAAATTAGCACATCAGTTTTTACTTCCCATTTTTTAGAAATTGGTCACAAACCTGATTTTGATAATACAAAAATACTTGCTAATTTGGAAAGATATGATTTAAGAACCATGAGAGAATCATTAAAATATTAAAAAGACCTACTGGTTTAAATAGGGCTGACAAAGCATAATGTATTCCAACTATGTGGAATCCTCTCATTTTATCTAATATTAACTTAAAATTAATAGGTGAAAAAACTGAAGGAAATAAACGTTTTGATAAGCCTCATATTGTGAATGCTGAACTATTTCAAGTTGAATCTCATTTCTCATCTTGCACTGAGTCATGTTATTCTTTGAGATCTAATGATTTTTCTTTCAAAAGTTAACTTTGATAATTGCAGTTGCTAGTCTGTTGAAATATTGGATTATAATGCAAAATAATACACGGTTTATTCCCAGAAGATCGGAAGAGCATATATATATATGCACACAAATCAATCTCATTATAATAGAATTTCAGATATACCAGGTAAAAGTTGACTTCATATCATCTATAAAAAATTTTGATATTTTCACTATAGGATGTATAATTATAACTTAAAATAATTCATTAGTTTTCTTTTTATGTACACATATAAAATAAAACTAATAAATGATAGTCCTAAATAATTTTGATATTATTAAACTTCTCAGTTCTTGATTTTCATATATTATAATGAATAAACATTTATTTTATAACGTCTTGCGTGCGATTATAATTACAATAGAATGACAGCCTGTTAAGCTAATTGCGCAGACGCTGTGAGAATGTTATTAATAAATGAATACAAATACTATATCATGTGGTTGTTCGAAGGTGTTCATTTATTAATAACATTCTCACAGCATCTGCGCAATTAGCTTAACAGGCTGTCATTCTATTGTAATATATTATAATGATAACATTATGTTTCTGTTGTATGTAATCATGTGCAGACATTTGATAGTAACATTTTATATGGAAATCAACTATAATCTGGATTTATGATGAACTACTAAATTTAATGTAATTGAAATATTCATATGAATCTTGAAATAGAATGGTGTTAGTGTTAGCTTAATATGTACCAATATAATAATTGACTTTTATTATATAAAGGTCCCGTAACACATCTAAATAATGATATAAGGTAGAAAAACAACCACTTGCATTCACTTATATCTTTACAATATTGATAGGACTTCAAACTCAAGGGAAATATGAAATTCTCAGTGATCAGAAAAATATCAGATATTAACCAGAGAAAGAAAGATAAATACCAATGCCTTTAATAACAAAATACAATCAAATAGTATAATCCATGCAGATGTGTTATTCTTTTGTTAAATGCTATTGTTTACCTTCTATAACTTATCTTAAAACAAAGTTTGAAACAATTCTAATGTTACAATTGAGTTATATCATTCTTTATCTTTTTGAAATCTTAAAAATAGAAGGGCAATCTAATAATTTTTTTAAATAATAGTGTAGAATTTTCCCAGTTATTTGAATTCAAATGACTTCTAATACAAGGTTAAGGACAAAATAGAATTTTTTTTTAAAATAAATAGAATAAGTGTAAATATATTAAATTACTACAACTCATCGTATAATATAAATTATTAAATATATTTTCCCTTTCTTGATTTAGCAAAGATCAGTTTTACTCTTGCCTTAATAATTTTTTATTTATACCAAGTGGGCAGTAGTGCTGGATGCTACTTGGCATAAGGTTCCTGTGCTTATGCATGGTGAATAGCGCCATCTAGCGGCTGGAACTTGCGCAATCTGCTTTTGGCCCCCTACTCTGAATATTTCTGCTACGTTTGCAGAAATGACATGTCTAGCAGTGGCAGGACAGAAAAACAACAACTACCACAAATTATTAGAGATAAAATAGACAAAAAACTAGATTAATGTTCTACAAAATTCAGAATAAAATGGTAAACAATTTATATCATTTCATATGGCTATAAGACTCATCAAAGATCAATATTTAAATAAATCAGCCTTTTCATGGAAACCTACATGTAACTATATTCATCATTTCAGATTAACTTAAAAACCAATGAGAAAAATAGCATTATTATAATTAACTCAGGAAAAAATAGTTATCTAGTGAATGTACTTCTGACAATAATAGCAAGCTCTCCATACAGTAGTGTCACCAATGCAAGTCATAGTAATCAAGATAGTTTGTACATAAAATCCCTATCTAGTGCTTACTCATCCAATATCCTCAGCCTAGTTTCTAGCTTGTGGCTTTACTCAGTGAGGAGCATTGAATCTTAGGTGTACTAGTCTAAAATCCAAGGTACTCCACTGATGAATATCACAAGCTAGAAATTAGTCTGAGGATATTGCATGAGTAGGCACTAGATAGATATTTTATGCACAAACCTTCTTACATTTATTGATTACTATGGCTTTAATGGGCTAACACTATTGTATAAAGAGTTTTATATTGTTGTAATAGCTGTGTAAGCATAGGAAATGGTGATGATGTGATGATTAAATGGTTTATTCCCAAAAATATTGCAATAACATGTCGAAAAGATATTTTCAATACATTGTATTCTTATGTTTTTAAATGTAAACTTCCAATTTTTACTACATTAAGTTTATGTATTTTTTGTAATATAAATAATTCTTTAAAGTTGATGATGCAATTCTATATAGTAAATAATTCTTTAAAGTTGATGATGCAATTCTATATAGTGAAATGTTTGTGATAAGTAAGAATCACAATGATAATCTTCTATCAATGATGATCAAAAATTATCATTTGGTTATAATGCTCTTTGTCTAGTTGATTCCACTCATTGTTGAGCATAGAACTTAATATATATTCATTATATCTCTATAAATAATGAATGTTTATTTTAAGTAACATTATGTTAACATTATTATGAAATATCATATTAACTGTAAACTAATGACTATTTTTATAATATCCAAGGGTTGCTGTTTAGGGATATATGCAAACACATACACACATATATATTTGTGTTGAAAGAAATTACTGAAACACCTATAACAATTTTTTTATTGTAATTAAGGACTACTACTTTCATGAAAAACTTTTTGCATGATATAAAATAGAATTATATAATAAGTAAACAATATGTGCAATAACACCTGAAAAGTCTCAAGTTCTTTGAAAGATACCAATAAACATTTCTGACTTCTCTCTTACTGTTTAATTGCAGTCCACACCATACATAACTTAATACATTATTTTTTATGTCTTTGATTATATATTTCAGTAATGAGTGATGGTATAGAAGTTTGAAATATATATATATATTGTAACCCTCTCTACACGAATAATTAAGAATATAAGCATATAAAGAAATGTTAAAATAAAAAGATTATTTTTAAAAACCAACTAAACTAGCATGAAACAATAAATCTAAAAAATATCACAAAGTTTCCATGAAGATAAACTTCTAATTAAGCTAGTCTTAAAATCCACAAACAAAATATTATTAAAAAAATTAATATTCATCAAATCAATCAATAAATAATAATTATATCTATGGAATGAATATAAAATTAAAATTATGAATTAAGTAATAATAAATTAGGATGTAGATGACTAAATGGATGATTAAAATAAATAATAATTAAATAACAAAATGAAACCAGCCTAAGAGTGAAGAGAAGAGAAAGAAGATGTGTTAGAATAATGAATGATTAAAATAATAAATAGAATAAGAGCTAATAAATGATTAAGATGATAATAGAATAAAAGGCAGTGAAGGGAGAATCAATTATGATAATGAATTAAGATCAAATGAGAATGAAGAAATAACAAAAAGATCAAGATGAAATAGGAGAACAATGTTGATGATGGAGAATGAGATCTTGAATTATAAACTAATATTGTATTAAGTGATAGTAAGATAAACTAAAATAAAATAAAGATTCCAAGCTTGACAAAACCAGAATATTCACCATAAAGTCAAAACAAGCTATAAGTTTTAAGACAAAAGAAGAAATTTACATATTAAAGTTATGCTGACTTTAATAAAACTGTGAAAATAACATAATTCAAATTCAAGTACAATAAATAACTGTAGATATAAAATTTGCCATAAATTTAAAATTACACTGCAAATTAGTAATCTATTCTTCTCAGGGTTCAAATAACTTAAATATTATTTTACAAGATATACTTGGGTCAGTGAAAGAGATTTTGCCACTAGCCAAATATAGCAAAAAAAAAAAAAACAGTTCATAATACAAAATAGAATTAACAAACAATATTTGGCAATTCCAAATAAACTCCACAAATATTATAAACTTTAAACTTCAAGAAATACGAATAAACTTTTAATAACTAAACACAAAAAGTTACCAACTTTCTTTTATTAAATAATTATGGGCAATGTGATTAAGATCGGTGAATGATATATATGATGGTTCAAATAAACAGGTTAAATCGAACTTAAATGTTTTGTCTTTTAATATATTATTTCAAATAATATAAGCACTTCAGGTTAACAATATTTTGATCACTAAGTGATGATGCCTTAAATGTACTTTTAAAATATAAGGGCTTAACAAATTTATTATGATATACCAATGTCTAGTCAAATACACTATATGGATTGATGATGATTTCAAAATAATAAGATAATGTGTCGATAGCAATAACAATAGTAATGTGTATGATGATTATCAATAAGACCACAGACAAGTAAATAAACTTTTAGAACAACAAGATTTATTTACACTATTTACAAATTTTTTTAAACATCAGAAATAATTGAATATCTATCTTTCAGAAACATTATATGAAACAAGACAGAGATATTATATAAAACAAGGTACATCCCATTGAATACATGCATAATATATAAAATAGTATATCAAATTTATTAAGCACAAGCATATAACACTGTAATAACATGAAAGCTAAAACCTTTGAAAGATGCGCTTTAAACATGCTTATGTGACAGCCAATCAGATATAATAATGACTGCATGTGGAACTCTTAATTCTAAAACATCTTTCGAAGATTTTAGCTTTCATGTTATTACAATGTTATCTGCTTGTGCTTAATACATTTGATATATTTACATTTGTTATTATCATTTCATTGGATTTAAAAATTGCTTCATAGTAAATTGAATGATTTCACATTGTTTATTTATATAAAATATTTAGTGAATTAAATGTGAAGGTATTTTAAGCTTCACACTCTTAGTTCAAAATGCTTGAGTCTGGCTTATTTATATATAAATTTAAGCATAGAAGAAGGATCCCATCTTTTTCTTATAGTTTGGACTTGTGTTTTAGAATTAAGAGTTCCACATGCAGTCATTATTACATCTGATTGGCTATCACATAAGCATGTTTAAAGCACATCTTTTGAAAGTTTTGGCTTTCATGTTATTATAAAATAGTATAGTACAGTGATACCTTTATTATCACTATCATTATCAGTTATGTTTCTTTTATTTTATACTCCAGCCCAGGCATGTTAGTTACAAAATAAAAGTGTATTCAAATATTTAGGATAAGTGAAAACTTTAAAATTTAAAACAATGCTATAAAGTAGCATGTTACTGTATAGCTATTTTATTTATCAGAATGTGATAAGGGCAATTATTATATGCAGCACAAATAATTATTATTTGATATGAAGAAATTTATTATATCAATGTGGAGACAGACATCAGAAGTCAAATGTATACATGACACCAAAACCTTGCCTATGTCTTCAACATAATCATTCCAATTATTAACCTGTCTAACCGATCCATCGGTGAGTCACTGCTTGATAAAAATACAATGACATTGTACATGTGTATCCCTTATTATGCCATACAGAAGTTTTATAATTACTAGTAAGTTTTGGTTGGTTTGCTTGTAAATTGAGGAAAGTACTACAGCATCATACATACACTATTCACAATGATGGCAAACACTATAGATACACAAGTGTCCCTGGGCCTAACTTTATTCTATCATTGCTATATAATTATGAAATACCAAGAACTCCATCATACATGGTGGAAAATATGTACATAACATCATGAGGGATTAGACAATAAAGAGAGGCTCTACAAAACAACATTATATTGTTATATAACAATATGGCTGATTCCAATACCTTTTCCTAGATACCAAATGTGTGGATTTTGTTTCATCATAGGGAAACAGAATGCATGCCATGAATATAATTCTCTTTAGGGATTAACTGTGCTAACTATATGTTAACTATTTATCAGCCTCAAAAATATAATCCTCTCATGGAATAAGCAATGGGAGAGTGCTCCATCTACCCATGCACAATATCAATGATACACTATTTGATGCCACTATATGCTGAACATACTTATCAGATGAAAACTATCACAAATTCTTATCAATCCAATAGCAAGATAAAATAATTTTAACAATAAAAGTTAAAAAGATAAATATTTCATTTTATAATGCATAAACTAATAGTGTATTAAACAAACCAGCATTGTGAGTCAAAGGCCCATTAATTATTTTTAAAATAATAATAACATTTTTGCTATAATAAGTAATACACATGTAGACAATGAAGAATAGCATACATTCTATAACTAAAGTGGACATGCTAATTCGTAAGCAAAATTTAATAAATATAAAATGCTTATATAAAACTCTCTATATAATAAGATGATTGTGTCACTATAACATACCTCTGACAAGTTATTCTGTCTGTTACCCCTAAATAGAATATCAGAAGCTATATTCAAAAATATAAGAGATGAGTATCTCTCCTTATATCTAGACAAACTAGATAGAATAGTAGATTTTAAACCAATCGATAAAATAACAAAAAACATGTATATAATAAATATATATACCTTTACATTAATCTGTCTTCAATGGAATTATATATTCATACTACAATATTAAAAAAATATATACTTTAATAACACATTAAAAACAATATAACATAATAATAAACATGAGTAATAAAAAAACATTTTATCACATTTTACTTTATTCCCTAGTTCATATTTTGTTCCCTTATTATGAGCTGACTGACAAGGGAAAATGATGTCATGGGAAAAACATTTCACGAGTAACACATCTATATATCTTTTTATATGTTATATTAATATTTGATCCTGATACTAAAAAATATAGTAAAACACTCAAAATTTTGTAGCATAGCGCTTATTAATCTTTTCTGCAGAAAATGTTTTCTTTCAACTTAAGCTGTATCTTCAAGTTTAACGATGAGAGAAAACTTTCTCCAAATTATTTTGTTGATTTTCCCCCCATCCCCTGTAATTTAATAAAACAATAAAAAAAAAACGATTCAAGTATTGTAAATCATTTCAAAATGTTCTTGTTTACATTTAAAATTATGATCAATTCTAGCATTTCACCAGTTATTAAAAAGTAAATTTTTTGTTCATTTATGTTTCATATTAATAGTATTAAGTATTTTCTGTCATAATATAATAAATGACTATTGTTTTTTTATGAGGATTTCCATGAAATATATTTAATAACTATGAGTTAAACATTTTATTTTGCATTTATTAGCACTGTAAACATATTTTAAATTTCCATTTCTAATGGCGAAAGGTGGCAGAATTTAAAAGATTTGGCAGACGATCTGTTTTTTTTAAAAAAATGGTACTCATCTTATAGCTAAAGACGCCGCTCTATGGTGCAGTTTTCGCACTAAAACACATAAAAATGCTGTTTCTGTGGCCGACACGTTCGAACCCGCGTTTTACTATAATACAACTTTTTTGTTGTGCTACAGAATGCAGGCCGCTATGTCGCATCACAGTACAGCATGTATGTCACATCACAGCAATTACATTTTCTGAATTTGCACAGTTTATAAAATAGTTACGGCTTGA
Source organism: Epiperipatus broadwayi (assembly GCA_028023455.1). Lineage (NCBI taxonomy): Eukaryota > Metazoa > Onychophora > Udeonychophora > Euonychophora > Peripatidae > Epiperipatus > Epiperipatus broadwayi. The sequence goes on along the minus strand of JAQFVV010006276.1, from coordinate 4,246,361 downwards.
TGAGAGAGTTTGTATTTGAATTGGATGGAAATGTTGTTTTCATTGGATTTTTTTTATTTTAAAGTATTGAAATGTTCAGATTTTTTAAAGTAATAATTCTAAGACTTTTTACAACATACTGTATTGAAGTTTTATTTGGAAAAATGTTAAATATCTATGTTTTTAGTGAGTTGCAATTAGATAACACATCAAGTAACGTACTGTTTGTAACATTCCATGAGACACCATGTGTATATTTTTGAAGTAAAAAAGAGCAGTACCAAAAAAATATCCAGTAAGAAAAGTACAAATACATACATTTTTTTGTAAATTTCATAAAAAGTAAATATTATAAATATGTTTAGTAAGTAAAGAAGACATTTATATGTGTTTGTTGTTGTTTAAAAAAGTTTGAGTTTCTTTATTTTGTCCGAGTACGGTTACGATTTTGAATTTTTTTATTTTAGCATTACAAACAACAGAACAATAACCCTAAAACTAACCCTAACTCTAAAAATAACCCTAAACCTAACTCTAAAACTAACCCTAAACCGTAACAACTTTTACTTTTTATTGTCATTCTATTTGAAGTAAAAAATAGCCGTAATATCTCTTTGTCTGTAAAAAAAAAAAAAGAAATGTAAAACAAAGATTAAAAAAATAGACTAAGAAATTTTACTTTTTATTATGATTATTATTTTTTAGTTAAACAACAACAACACAAAAAAGTCGTAACACAAGTAAAAAAATATCCGATAGAAAATTGATAAAAAAAAGCCGTAACACAAGTAAAAAAATATCCGATAGAAAATTGATTAAAAAAAAGCCGTAACACAATTAAAACAATATACGATAGAAAAAACACGAATCAAATTGTAATTTGTTGATTTTATTTTACATTTATTATTATCATTTAAATTGTATACATTAATAAAAAATAATGTTTATAAAAGATGATTTTGTTTTGTTTTTATTTTCGCATTACAAAAAAGCACAGCAAAATTATTATAATCAATGGCCCAGGAATGGTCATATTTTATAGTTTTAGCTTGAAAATGGCACCATCCAACGGCATCTTTATCTATAAGACAAACACCAAAAAAATATATATCAAATAAGTTTCCCATTTTATAAATTGATTAAACATTATACCATTTGATATGAATTTTCACTTTATTCGATTTGAATTTTTAAAAGTTTTATTCAATTTATTTTTAAATCAGATTTTTCTTAATATTATATAATTCATAAGTGAAACATATATTTTTTATTTATTTATAAAGAGAGCGCAGAACATTATTTTTTCTTGGCCTTCTAAATAAATCATGTATAACTTTTAAATATATAAACCAACCAAAATATCTTAAATAAAAGTTCATGCTTACAATTTCTTGTTCAGTCCTAAGTTTGAAGTCACATTTTGTAAGACAATTCGTTTCCAATATGGCTCTCATTTTTTTCTATCAATTTTCTATCAATGAAGAAGCAGAGAAAATGTATACAAGGAGTTAAAAATTCTTATTCCATGGTTTTAAAAATACAATATCTTTTAATCTTGTTCAATTCAATCCCAGTCTTATAACATTTTCAGCTCTTTCTTTCTTTAATTTTGTAGGTTTTAGATGTTGAAGTCTTTCCTCTATTTTTTTTCTTGATAGTACCCCCCTCCCCACAAACTCTATTAAGTTGTTTATACTTTTTATTACATTGAATAGTGGTATTAAAATTAGACCAATGACAACATAGTGTGCATATCATTAGTATTACTCCACGTACATTCATTCTTGATAACTACTCAGACTATTCAAGACCAATTTAAACTACAATAAAAATATGCTTAAGGATTGTTTAAAATTATTCATTTAAAAGACATACATTTAATCATTCCAATTATTATTCAATAATGATAAAATACCAAACATATTTATACTCCAAAATTAATAATAATCCTATTAAATCATCATTTTGTATTATTGAAAGCCTACAATGCATATAAAATTTCTTTTACACTCAAACAGATTTTCTAGCGTATCTTGAACAGTCTAAGTTTTTATCACTCTCAGAATATTTAAGGATATAATTTACTGAATTTTAAAGGTACAATCTAGCAACCACTACAACATGTCATTGATGTAATTCACTGATTTTAATATTTTGCAGTTGTTATTAATTAAAATTAAAAAAATTTCAGATTTGATCATTTAAATAAGGTTTGATATAATCGAGCCCAACCATATGGTTACAATACACACACACGTATATATATAAAAAGAGATATTGTGTATATAAAGTTAAATTGTAACATATGCTATATGTCTTATTTGAAAAAGTGTGTTTCAAATGTACCTATAGTGTGAGAGATTGGTTTGATTTATGGGCTGATAGATAGTTGTGATAGGATTGAGCTAAAGATGAAAGATGCATCGATAAAACAAAAATACTTGCAAATTTATATTAGAGTTGAAAAAAATTACTGACATATTTTTAATGTAATTAAGTATATAATTTTCATTAAAAAAATTTTTGTATTACATTAAGATAATGTAATAAATGAACCATATCTAGAATAACACTAGAAAAGTTTTAAGTTTTCTGAAAGATATTGATGAAGAATTTTGATTTCTAATTTAGTATTTATTTTGGTGGACGGATAAATAATGAGTGAGCACAGATAACTGAAACCCATAACTCAAAATCTATGGATCATGAATCATCTGTCACTTATGATGCTTAAAATTTATATACATTTCTAACAACACACCATGTGACAATTTTTGATTTACGTGATGCATTATGGATCCAGAAGTTCATGTCCATGGAGTACAATTCTAATGTGTCATTTCCAGTGCTTGAATCTCTTTGTAAATATCAAAGCTATAAACCATAGAATAGTATGAAGTGAAGAATTAAAAAATGACAATCACTAGTAAATATTGTTTATTTTATTATATAAAATTGATTCTCCAAAAATAATATTCAAATAGAGTGCAGCAATGATTTATTCCTACTGAAGCGGTCGTATCTAAGTTCGATCTGAGCTTCATGAGATCTCACCTTTAACCTAATCCAAACCCTGTCACTAACAGTGAATATTTCCGAATGTAATGGGGTTTTATACTATTTCAATACACACTGATTTTCGTTAAAACAGATTATTATTTAAGTATTTATTAAAGCTAATTATTTTATGTTTAAACTTGTTAGTATTATTAATTATCTCATGATAAAATATTCATGAAAATATATATATATTGTAATTGCGTGGATTGTATGTATATATTTATAAATAGTTATTATAAAGTTTCATTACAACGGAATGTTTTATTTCATACTTTACTATTTTGTTCAAATTTATATGATTAAAGGCTACATTCTTTCAACAAGCTTTCAGATCGTCCTTTCCCAAAGACAATAGAAAATTTTTATTAATTAGTTAAAATGATAATTTAAAACTGTAAGGACGGTTCTTAATTAAAATCATTTGTTCAGATTTTACAAATTCATTTTCTAAATAGAAAATGAATTCAAAGTTAGTGGATTTGAAAGTCTTATTGAAGGAATGGATCAGGCATCAATTAAAGAAAATTTTAATTTATAATAAGGTAAAAGCTTTAGCCTTAAGGCATCAGAATCAGAATGGGTGGGAAACCATAGAAAAAGTATAAATAGCCTGGAAAAGTTTCTATAAAAAAAAAATTATTTTTTAAGAAGAGTTGCTACCAGAAGCTACATCACTTTTAATCTTGATATTTGATAGTATTTACAGCATGGTATGTGGCTAACTTCAGGGATCTGATTGCTGGATGCTGAAGTTCACCACAAATCTTTAAAATGTAGCTGCTAAATAGAACTTTCCAATACCAATCGTAAGCTGCTGAAATGTTAAGGAAACCTATCCACAAATGAAATTCACATGAATCAAGTGTGCACCTATGTTGTCTCCTAAACCCAATTGGACTCTGTCATATGAATTAATGAGCAAGTCATGGAAGGACTGGTAATACGTTTATTTTATGAACCGCAATCTTCTGGTCTGTTTATGAACTCTATCAAATCATAATTTATGTTAACTACTGTTTAAATTTCTCTATTCATTCTATAATGTATTAAATATTGTATCCTAATTCTTATCTCTAGTCTTAAAATTAATATTTTTTTAACTTTCTTTCTCTTACTATGGTGGTTCATTTAACTAACTTTATTTATATTTAATTGAATGATTATTAATATCATTTATTTTTGATAATATGCCAATAATACTTTCAACTCGATAATAATCTCTTTCGTTTAAATTCACCCTAATAAAACAATATGGTATTAAATGTTATAGCTTAATTATTGCCAGTTAGAACTAAATTAATACAGTTCTATTAAATTATCAAGTTAAAAGATTTATTTAATATTTGATATTTTTAGCAATGGCTAATAATTATTATTAGCTCATTTTATAACATATGCTCCTGACTATTTCATTGAAGTTATACAAAATAGTTATTCATATTGATAATATTTATTAATGTTTTACTAAAGGTCAATAAGGGAAATAAAATAAATATATTTTAATTTAAATCCTGTATTTTATATTATTATTCAGGGAGGGCATGATATAGAGGGTATGACTATTATGATTACATAATTGCATTTAAGCATTTACTCAGAGTAAGTTTGATTTTAATCTGACATGATCAGGTCATTACATTAAGCATTTCTTATATAATTTGAGGTTTATTAATTAAATATGATGACCACTGTATCATCACCATTCTGAACATTGCTAACACAACCCACCTTCTTGCTCCTTAGGTTTTTCATATCGGTGATATTATTGCTAGTTTAAAAATATAGGAAGAAATCACTTCCTCCCTTGCTCATTGCTATATTTGGAACACTTAAAGGTTCATGTCTGTGTCCCGACTTGGCTTTCCCTGTGTTCCTTGGATCATTTGTAGGGCAGAAAAGACTTGTTGAATACAAGCCACCCTCCTACTTCTTGAATCACCGACAAACCATTTTGCTTCATATTTGCTTTTGCTACTCGTAAGGCATTAATACCATTTATTTCTCATTTCCAATAAAGGCCTGCTTTTCTGCTTCATAAAATCGTAATGAATTGATTTTATTAAAATCAAATAAGTGTAACAGTATATAAATATGCCGTTACATTAATTTAAAATAAAATCTTAGAGTTCGTAAATAAAAATAAAATCTATAAAAAAAACTAAAAGCTAAAATGTTTGTTAAACATATATAGTTCGCACATATGCAAAACTTTAAAAATATTTTTTTTTATATAAATAAAAAAAAAGTACTTGAACATACTTTTTTATAAAAAAAATACAAGACTTAAATATAAAAATATTTTAATAAAGAAATAACGTAAGTAAAAATAAAAACAGGTATTAATTAATTCCTGTAATCTGTAAATGGAAATGATTGTTTATTATTTATCCAAAAGCTGTGTAATTAAAAAGTCAGATGAAAAATAGATAAGAGAATAAAGAGATTTTAGCTTGACCAATGGAAGCAACAAAAAAATGGAACAGTGACATTTTTGTTCATGGAATCCATAGGAGGACTATAAAAAGAAAAATATTGAGTTCCAGTCAGTTTTCCAACTTGATTTGGTGAGACGAACGATAAGACGCACTTGTCGTTCTCTCTCACTTATTTAAAAAAAAATGAAAAGACTGTGATACCATAATAGAACCAGCTAATGCTACCTCCAAAATATCAGACTGGTCTTCCAGGAAAGTCTCCATGGGAATTTCCAACAGGAACCTGGACTCTTCTACCGTAAGCAATAGAACTGAACAATTGTTAAAATCATAAAATTAATTAAGAACTTTAAAGATTTGATAAGTTAATTTAAATTTTAAAAAAAGAACTTTTCTCTGACTTATGTGTCAACTCAATTAATAATGTTTAATTTTATATGTCTTACGTTTGATAAAAATCATTTCCATTTATTATTTTATTTGTATTAATATTTATTGTTTAAATTTTAAATGAGGAAATTTAAGTTGGGTATAGACATTGCATAGATTAAATTATGTTGCTGTTTCATAGTCGATTGGAATATATAAGTCATCGATGTCACTGCGGCATCTTATGATGAATGCTGTTGGGTTTTTTTTGTATTCCCTATGCAATTGACATTATCGATGATTTTGTATTTTGATTGGTTGTGTTTATTTTGAAATGTTTTTAACCATGGAATCTGTGCAGCCGATCTATACTTAACATTATAAAACAAACTATAAAATTCATCTGTGTGAACGTATCTAAAGGTTAAATTTAAGTCATGCATGAATGGCTGTATAGATTTGTAAAGTTATATTAAGGGAGGGTAATCTTAGGTTATTCATTTCTTAGTTGAATTAGGTCAATGGATTGGATATATTTGTGTAATTAGTAGATTTAGTATGAGTTTCGCTACGTGCAATCGTTGTATACGCTGCATAAACCCTTTGCCTATGGATGGGATTGTAAGTTGGCAAAAAGGACCGTGGTCCCTTCCTATGGAGTTTTTATTTTATTGTTCTTCTTGCCATACAGATATAACATCCCTGTATTGGACGAGAGTCAATGTCTTCTCTAACTATACTGTTCAGATGTTCATTTCTGACAGTATAGTATATATGTGCTGTTGTATTTTCATGCTACATTGAATACATAAATGTATCAGCTGGATTGATGCCGGTTTGACTGCGAACTTTTGGCCTAAGGTTAAATAAGGGATAGAAAATTTTCTTTTCAAATACAATCTATGTAGTGTATTCATACTCGACAACCCACTAAATAAATATTAAACTCATTATTGCAATCTATTTAAAGTTAAAGGTTAATATAAAAATATAAAATGTTAAATGTATTCCTCAAAGTTATTTATACTTGCATTAATAAATATTGTTTCTGTGTTAATTACTGGCAGTGGTTTTATTTTTTTATATATACAAACTAAACAAGTTATTTCTTATCTCTGCGTCTCCATGAGCTAGTGACAATGGGATAATGATCTACATATTTAAATAAAGTGGAATCTTAATAGCACATATCTGCCTACTTTATAAATTTTTCTAGGCTCAAATGCCTAGGTGGTGCCCTTGTAGTGCAGATTGTGGTTAGATTCGATCTTCACTTTCTTTCGGATCGTTATATAAGTTTATATTCATCTATAATTTTAAATAAGTTTCTTTGTTAAATATTGAGGTTATACCCTAAGTATTTATCATACTTTTCATGAATTGACTTATGGATGTGTAGAGAATGAATCTCACATATATCTTATATAAAATTATAATTATATTTCCTTTTCCAAATAAAATACCAAATAATGGAATGTATGTAATTCTTTTGGCACAGACACCATAAATACCCGTATTTACTTTGTCTACTTTGTCGGGGCATAGACAAATATATTTCTCAAATACTCACATATTAATTATTGGCATATGAGTACAACTGCCATTATTGATTGTATATTGTAATTCAAGCTCCGAAGACTAGAGATAATTTATAATGCTTATCATAAATATTTGAACAAATATTTATTTATTATTAAATATCTTATATAACATACTTGGTTTGATTTCATTGTTTATTAATTATTTTTAAATATTAATGCTCACTGTCTGTATTGGTACCCAAATATACATATATGAATTTATTTAAAAATATCTGCAGTCATTTTGTTGTACATTAGATAAAGTCAGATAAGGGGTCTCAGAAATCATCATATCCATTAAGTTAGTTCCTTGGCACATAGTCACATGCTGTCAATATGTGTTATCCATTAGGTTTGATCTGAGCTCATGAGTTGGGTTCAAATTCAGTTTGGTCTTTGATATAATTCTTTTGTTTAACTGGGTTTGAAGTCCAACTTCGTGCTTTTAAGTCATGTTGGGTGGAAATATATTTGACCGATACACTACAGAATGATAATTTAATTAAAAAATAAAAACTATGGTAAGGAATGATTAGAGTTTACTCTCTATATTCTACAGTCAGGAAGAAATAAAGTTGACAGACTTCTTTTAATAATTGACAAGCATCACTTTTTCAGTGATTAAGAAAAATGTGAATGATCATTTTTTCCTAATAATATTTCATTTTCTTGTATGTTTATTCATTCTTTTCATCATCTCTAGAGCCATCTAACCTAAGTTTAAATCATCAATGGTAATTAAATAATATATTGTTATAATATTTCCACCACCAGATTAGTTTCTAAATTTTATGCTTGTCAGAAAGAATTAGGATTGAGAATTAATTAAATTATGAATCTAACTTTTATATACTATTCAATTTAATAACTTGAAATTAAAAAAAAGATAATGTTAAGGTTTTCATCCAACATGTGACTAAATAATATGAGAAAATCATGTAATATTATTATTACTATTTACCTTCTAGAATAGTTCAAGGGCAAAAAATGATGTCACTTGATATTAGATTGAAATCTGTAAAATTAACAAAAATTGATCCGTGATAAGATCTATATAACTATACAAGTCCATTAGCTAGCTTGAGACCAAACCTTAGAGTTTTATTAATTTAAAGAAATTAGCTTGAATTTTACAAAGAAAGAAAAGAAAGCTTCTAGATGATAGGTGCATTACTATAAGTTTAGAATCCTATTCCTCATTAATGAAAGCAAACTTCAGAAATTAATATAAAGTTAGGGACATGATAGTACTATATCAATAGCTGCCTATTAATTATTCAAGTTAATAGTATATGGCTCTAAAATAGAACAAAAAATTCTGCTCTTGGATTTTTTCTTACTATAATCATTGCAGGAGGTTTGCGTTGATGCGATCAATAAGCATTGACTTCTGATGCTTTTAGTAGTCAAGAGTTTTTATTTTTAATAAGTACACGAATTTCATTTCAAATTAATACATTTTTTTTTTCTTTTTATAAACCGATCCAGAATTTTTTGTTTAGTAACAAATTACTCTAACTTTATATGTGTATAGATAGACACGCACACCTACATAGTTAAGCATTTAATATTGGTAAAATAAAACCAGTATATAAAATTTTTTTTTTTAGTTCGCAGTTTGAAATCTAACTATTGAACAAAGCATACAATTTAATATTTATATATTAAGGATTAAATTAAAACAGTTTAAAATTAAACGTTTTTTTAAAGGAATACATACAAATTTACACTGTAATTATATATATATTGTCAAATACTTTACATGATTCTGAATTTCGGTGCAAAATCTGGAAATAAAACCAAACCAATTTTCTTATTTATTTAAGATTTCGAGTAAACTATAAACTAAGTATTTATTTTAATTAAATTTATGAACTATTAACTATATTAACTGAATTAATTTTTATTATCGTTCGTTACTTTTTTAATAGAGTTGCGATATTACTTTCTCCTATTGCTTCCAGCCACTTACTATCTCCCCGTTATCCTAGCTTTTCTTTTTACGCATGCGCCAAAAGCAGCCGTGTAGGTGGATGAGCATTACAGCATCTTGGAGATGGAGGAACAGCTGTTTAAAAAGCCTAAATAATTTTATTTATTAAACTTCGCTACTGAGATGTCTTTGGAATATATTAATGCAAAATGCTTTACGACATAAAATTATAAGCGTAGGAATATCTCCGGAAATTACCAAATTTTCAACTCCATATTGAAGACTGGTAGCAGCAGCGGACGACACAATGGTGAAAATAACGTTGAAATAAATAAATAAAAAAAAATCACATATGGAATGTTTATCCAGTGATAATAATAGTTGACAGGAACCACTGAAAGTAAAATCGATAACTTTGTTTACATGTGTGAATATTCGTTTTGAACTTTTGTGGATTTTTTTCGACTGGTGTCTGTTTCATTATCGGGATTCTTATATCACTGTGCAGGTAGGTGGGACCAAATTATTTTCACTTAGCGATAAAATTGAGCACCCGCTTAATTATGTAATTTTCAAAACTGTTTAAAGAGTGTGGAATTAGAGTTAGTATTTAAGCACTTAAGATGTTTAGAGCCACAGCATTAAATAAGTACATCTTAATTGGCCGCAATCAAGTGTTAAAATGTTTTTCCAACAGATGTTAATATTGCTTAGTTTGAAAATACAACCAGTGTGTTTGAATTGGTCCGGATTTTTATCCCCCCGTCTCAGTTTTTTTTTTTTAAAATAAATCTAATTATTTTCCTATGTTAAAAATTTATATTTTAATATGTACGTATTTAAAAAGTAAATATTTATTTAACGTGATTTGATAAACTAGAAAAAGATTTAAATATATATGAATCATTTTTGTGTGTTGGTCATATGTTTTTAAATAACGAATTCTTTGATTTAATTACAATATGTTTATAATAAGAATTGTAATTATTTTCTTTTATACCGTATTTTATTATTTAAAGTATGTTTTCTTAACTAATTCTTAACTTTATTTTCAAAACTTATCTGCTACCAAAATAATTAAAATTTAAGCCTTTTTTTTTTTAAAAAAAAAAGTTTTAAAAATATCAGGTTAACTTGAGAGGTTTGACAACTTAGTGTACTCTTTTTGTGTGTGTGTGTGTCTTTTTAGCAGCTAATTATTAAATTTTATTTTATTAGATTTATATAATCAATTTGTACCATATGGAAGAGATTATCAAATTTTGATTTTTGAGATGACCAAAAATTCTATGCAAGTTGAAGTCTAGAATAAAGATAAATAAAAAAAATGTATATAAAATATTTTTTGGTATTTGGCTGATAAGAAATGATCACATTTTAAAATATTCTCACATTAATGTAATAAATAATTTTCTTTCCAGACTTTTCATTCTAATTGATTTATTTTCAATAATTAAGTAATTGGCGGCTTGTATCCTTCATAATAATAAACAGAAATTTTGGAAACTCAATTGGAATAATAACAATTATATCACATTTTATATATTACATTTACTTCTTAGATCCAAAATTTTGGAGAGAAAAAAGTTATATGAAGCTTTTCAAGTTAAAACTCACAATCCTAACAGCTTTAAACTATTTTGACCTAGTAAACTTTAAATTCGAATAATTTGTTTTTATTTACAAGTAGAACATTTTCTTGGGATACTCATAATGTATGTTCAAATTCTGGCCCCATAAAAGTTGAAAATGTTTTTTTTTTTTTGTTTCGCAATCAGGATTATAATTTTTTTTAAAAGTAATTTCCACCTAACCAACCCAGCTGACAATCCAATACTAGTAATAAAAATGCATTGAGCTAATAATTAAATAAAAATATTCAAATCTTTATCACCTCACAAATGGAAAATCTGTAAATATCTTTTCCCGAATTGTCATTTTATGGAGGATTACTGGAAAGGCTTATGCCTTGCAGTGAAGTGTTTAAAGAATGTAATATAACTCAAAATTATAATAGAATGCCTTATATATATATCTAGAGAAATTTTATTAATGCTATAACTTGAAATTTGAGTTCCAGTAGTCAAAGTTCTAATTAACCTCTTACATATACAGTATATGAAATTAAAGGAAATAAATCATTATCCCTCAGGCTATGAGTAAATACATCTCTGTATATTTAAATATATATTATAGATTCTACATTTATTTTTTAAAATTCTTAATAATATTAATTTCAATTTTTTTTGGTGTTGTTAATGGGCCTGGCAGTCAAGTGACTTTTAATTCATTCATAAATACTATTATTTACTTATTTAAGTAAATATATTAATATTAATAGCCTCAACTCATCTTTGACTTTAATTAATTATTTCAAGTTTGCTTTGTTTTAGATTTTGAAAATCAGCAACAGAAATATAATTCATTTTCTCATAATCCAACATTGAACTTTTGAATAGAAGTAGATTGATTTGCCAAAAATTTCTGATACATTAATTCAACCAGTTCTATAAATACATTATCAAAACTATTGTGGATTATTTTAAAATCACTTTAAACATAATATTTGAATTTATCCAAATTATTCAGAAGCAGTCTTGATTTAAGGCAAATTATACCACCATGCTGAGATCAGCAGTTCACATTCTGTCATTTGTTACAGATTCTAGTGCTAATTCCAAGAAAACTATATGCTAAAAACAGTTCCACACAAAAACAAAAGTAAAGAATCTCCTTATTTTCATAAAGGTACAAATATTTACTAGGCTAATCAAAATTTGATTGTTGAGACTTTTTATGGTATTTTTTCTTTTTTGTCACTCATAAGCAAATAGTACCGTCCCACTCCAAAGATAAAATACTGCTCTAAAAATAAGTTTTTCAATGATTATGCAAATCTATTCGTCAACCACAAATACATCTACTTACTGGTTCATTTTTATTATTGGCATTTTGCAATGCTTTTTTAATTTTTTCAGGAAAAAAAATGTTTATTTCTGAAATACTGCAATACCGTGTCTAATTGTCATTTTTCTTCTATTGTCAGCCATATTTTCTTATTGGAAACAATCAATATAGCTCTTCTTTAGACTGGTTTTGAAATAATCCTTAGAAGACATAGATGGGATGTACCTCTCCCATAAAAATTTATACTCAAATTCACCCAAGATCACTATTCATTTGTTTTGCATGTTCAATTTATTGAAGGAGTGTTTTTCCAATAGTAAACTCTGTAGAATCACATCCAGCAAGCTGAAGAATGTATTAATTGACTTTATGATCTTGCCATTGTATTTCTAAAATTGTGAAGAACATCCTTAAATGAAACTCCTTTAATGCGTTTATATTTTTTGATGAGTTCAAAGACTCATGTACTTACAATAAACTATATAAAATGGGATCTTTATATACAGATAACTTATTTGCATAGATATTCCCCTATGATGAAATATTCTATGTATTAATTTGTTGATAGCAGCAACACATTGGAGTCTGTTATGTACATTCACAGGTAAGATTACCTGGTTTATATCCACAAGTTGATGATCATTCATTTTAAGTTGCCTATAAACTATTCAAAAAACAGCTATCATATGTTGGAACAAATACAACATGTAATTGCAACATTTCCTCTCATTCTCTCTTGTAAAATCTATATAATATGAATAAATTTTGATGGCAACCAATTAATTTCAACCAATGCCATAAGCTGTTTAATTAAATCAGTAAAATAAATATATAAATAACTTTTTTTTCCTGGGACTTATCTTGCACATTTCAGGCAACAAAACTCATGTCCATGGTGCTTCCTGATTTATTGGAACCACATTGTCTCAAATAACCATTGATCTATAACTGGACAATAATGATATTCTATGATAAGTGCTACAATCTTATTTATTCCTCTTACTTTTAAACATTGGAACAATAGAAACATCCTTAAATCCAGATAGCACAACTTCATGGGTTTATACACTTCTAAAAAATTCCATTATTTTCTTATTTAAGATATCACAGAGATCCTACATCTGTTCCATTTTAAAGATTACAAAGAGCTATTTTGATTTTACTAACCTGCTTATCTTTGCCCAAATGTAAATTAGTAGATAAAATGGATATATCATTAAAAGTCATCATATCAATTTTTGTTTCATAATTCAAAAGAGGATCAAAACTATCCTTCCAGTGGAATAATGATCAGCAAATGTCTGTATCTTCTTTGCAATTTTAATCGACCAAATTAACCTTCTTATCAATTATTGCACTTCTACTTTCAGTGCTCGGTGCTTATGAAGATTCACATTTAATTTATTTTGGAAAGCAGAAAATGATACTTGCTTTATTTTAATTAATCACTAATAATAAATTTTTTGTTAGAAAACCAGTTATGATTCTTCTTTTTAGTGAACCCAAGAATAGATTTGCTTGTATCCATGGCACAATCCTTAAAATAATTTTGTTTTAGTAATATGAGACAATTGCTGGGATCCAAACGAACAATTTTAGTTTATTTAACTGTTGAAATTATGAATAGTAAATATTTCTAAAGAATGAACATCAATTTTCTTGTCAATATGATAGGAGTAAGATCTACTTTTTAAGGCATGTATCACTTTAATCTTGGAGTGTGTTAATTTACAAATAGTCCAACAATATGTATTTGTAAGTGGTTACTTGATATGTACTTTTCTTGTATTCTGATTCTTAACTATGCATAATCTATTAAATTTTTTTATTTTAAGTATGGATGCATCCTTTAGAGCAGTTTTTTGCCTAAACAAAGTGTTTTTGATAAGCATTCCATGTGTTGTACAAAAATTCAATAACATTAAACGATTTGAATTTACATCACTAATGTTATTATTATAAATAACTTTTGCATTAACAATATCAAGAAGAAAAAAGATCTTTTAATGGTTTTGCTGTAATTATTTATATTATTCAATAAGGAATAAAACATTCTTTCTCTGAAGTTCTCTGAATCTAATGTTGGACTATAGACACTAATAAAGTGACCACATTTTAACACCATTAGTGTTTTAATAATATGATGAATTCCAATAATAAATTAAACTTTACAGAAAATCCAGCACTATGCATTTTCTATTCACTGACCAATTAAAAAACTTTTAGAAATCCATTTATTCTATTAAACCTCCTTCTTTTTTTGGTAGAGAAGTTTTATCAAAAGCAATTTTATCAATATTAAATATTGACAGCTATCTGTGCAGTCTCTATTTTACATTTGAAAAGTTTATATCAAGTAAGTTTGCATATTCTTTGTAAAGATATTTAAAAAAAAATTATGATTCATGTCTACTGGTATTATTATCTTTATTGCTGTAATTAGTAATAAGCATAATAACAATAGCCAGACAGTGAGACAGGTGATTTTTAGATCACATTTTCTAGGCTAATTCCACTTCTGTGACAGACAGAAGGTACCATGAATATGGTTGTCTAGATATATAAACTTTTCTAGATGAAATTTTTAATTCAATTCCTGTTTCAAACAGATTAACTAATACTTGTATTGTTTCAAACAAAGATCTTAATTAAGGACTGTCAGCCTACTAATCCTCTCTTCATCATTGCTACTTAATTCTTGGGAGCTTGAAGTAAAAAAGTGAAATTGTTGACAAATTCTCAGAAATGCTGTGTATATAGTTAAAGAATGGAAATATGGTTGCATGAACACATGATCTCATAAATTAATATAGGGAGATAAGCGATGAAATAAGAACCTCATGGTCACCAAGATCTATATTAATTTAAGTGACTAAAGATAGAAAAGAAATAGAAAAGACTGCATCAGACATATTACTTTGCATTTGATGAACCAGCATTATATTCTACAAAGCAGCAAGAGATACTTTTGGTCAGGAACTGTTTATTTGTTATTGTAATTGATCTTAAAATCTAAGGATCATTCCACTATCTTTCACCAGTAAAGTCATCATTAGCTTTAGCATGTAGTGTATGTATGTAAGTATAATATGTAAGCTTATAACTTTTAGTATAAATCCTAGTGTAAAATCTATCTGGTAATGGGATATTTTAATGTTATGATCATTATCTTCACTGCTTGTTATCCATTTGATTCATTTTATTTAAGTATCTCAAGTTTGAGTTGCATCAAATAGAAAAGACCTTATATTCACAGTTAAAGAAAGGTGTTACATCTGGGGTGGATATATGAAGTAAGAAAGTTTGATGATATGAAAAAAATAGACTAGGAATTGGAGAAACTGATTAAACTTAGAGAATGTTCCATCTTGGAGTATATTTGTAGTGATTGAAAATTGATATAAAAACTCTTTTATACAAGATATAAAAATATCTGGAAGAATTTAATTAATTTTATGGCTTCATAATTTAGATTTAATGAGATTTTATATATCTATATACATATTTTACATTAGTGTTTAGCAGTGAAATATCGAAACAAGCAACCAATTAAAAAATGGCTAGATAAACTGAATCATTTCACCTAACAATAATATTAACATTAATCTGACCCTCACAAGTCAAAAGTGGATCTTCATTTTTAGCTACATCTAGATTTTTAATTAAGGAAGAGTATTCAGACAGTATTATACTTTATAGATGTGAAAATTTAAATTAATTCGATTTTTCAAATATTTTCACATGTATACATACAGTTAATAAGATTTTTCATATATATATATATATATATTATTCAGAAGTCAAACAAAATATTTAATTACAACCTGGATAGGTAAACTATATCACTTCATCCAGAAACAAAGAGAATTCATAACTATTTGAAAAGTTATATTACATTAAACTTTCATACATGTAAAGGATTATTATTTGAATCATTCGTTACTTAAAAATGTGTGAATAACTAAAAATAGAGTTGCACTTTTGCCACATAACTTTCAGATTAATAGAAATATAGTAGCTGGAAGGAGTCATTCCATTAACCTATCCAATTTTTAATTGTTTGCTTGTTTGGTTACATCTTGAAACTGTATTTTAAAAAACATCATGAAACAGTCAATAATTTCATTCATAAAGTTCATGAAATTTATATATATATATATAATTTAAATAATAAGTATAATAATGCTCAAAACTAAATGGGTTTATATATATATATATATATAGAGAGAGAGAGAGAGAGAGAAAGAGAGAGAGAGAGGAGAGAGTGTGTGATATGTAGAGACTTTCTAATGTTCATAAATTACCATCATTGTAGTTATTATTTCCATGTTATATAACTAGGATATATTTGCTGACTTTGATCTAAACATTTTTAGTTCAAGAATACTGTATGATATTCAATCTTAGAAGCATAATAATTCTTAAAACATCAGTTAAGTTTTCTGAAAGTTGAATACATGTATATGTTTATGAAGTCTTTTTTTTTGTATTTATATTGTTAACATAGTTGACAAAATCAAAATATGGCTATAAAGCTGATATCAAAAAAATATTTGATGAGTAAAGGGAGGTGTGGTATATATAATTGTATTATAGTCCTAGACTAGATAGAATAATGTTTTTAATTCACTATATACGATTATAGTTTACTTTCCAGTAAAGAAAAGTTACATAAATTGGAGTAACTAAAATAAAATAACATTCAATAATTTATTGACCAAATTTATAAAGTTAGAAAGAGTAAAAGTCAATCAGTGTAATTAAACATGAACTTATCATTTATTGACTATATAAGTGTAATGAATTTATTATAAAGGATGTGTGAATATTGATGATGCATTAAAAGAGCAGTAGTCGTTCAACACATATAAAAGATGTTAAATGAAAATAGTTCTGATTTATTATCCAAGAAGTTCTTATTCTTTTGATCAGAATGAACAACATTTAATATTTTTTTACAAATAGATTGAAAGAATAAATGAAAAAGAAAGATTCCATGAAGATGATAAAATGTTTAATAAATTCACACTAATGTGGGTTTTGAATGTTCCATCATCAGATTTTCAATGAAATGGATGGCTGTAGGGTTGTGGGTTGGAGTAGTTTGAAGCCTGTCCATTAAAGTATGAAGATTGACTATCTTAATACAAGACTGAGCGCTGATTGTATATATGTGTGGAGATAGTAATCTGGACCAACTGATGATTGCTGGTTTAGCATGAAATACTTATATTGGTGATTCTTTATATTTTCAACATGTGTGTCATCAGGTGGGTCAGCAATATGCGATGGCATGGAGAGTTGAGGGTCATGTAAAAGTCTGAGTTTGAATCTCTTATATATTATAATGATTAGTGTGATGTATACACAATTGCAAAATTAGAATTAAGAAAATATTCAAAAAGGCAGTAATTGGTATGTAGATAAATACTTCGCTACAATGTACAAATATTAACAATTGATTAAAATCATCCTGTTAAGAACACCTACATAGATAATAAAAATTAGAGAAAAAAGCTGAGTCATTAATTTTTTTTATTGAGATTTTTAAGGTACTACAATACTAAAATTGTATAACAGTGTTAATATCAAGAGAAAATATAACTACAAAATGGTAAGAACACTTATAAAAAAGAGTGAAAATATTGAAGATATATAATATCTTTATACAAAGGAGAGAAAGTTATTTTAAAAATAAGGCAAAAAAAGTTTCATTGGTGAATTTTTGTATTAACTTCTTGAAAGAATGTATAGTGATAAAGTATAGGAACATTGTTTGAAGTGGCACACCTTAAAATTAAGAAGTAATAAATAGAAATCTATGAAAAATGTAAATATGCTAGCAAAATAATAGAATTATTATAAATGTTTTAAAAAAACTAGATGAAGAAATAAAGAAATTAGAGGTAAAGTTATACAATAAAAAGCAAGATGTCAAATATATTAAATGAAAATAATTCACTACCTGAAATAAATATCAAATATCAAATCACTTTAAACTTTAGGAAATTTTCAGCTATACCCTACATGAATAAATGTATCTCAAAACAGCCAGTCTATACTTTTTTGAACTAGCTTTTTTTTTTGAGATACGGACTCTAATATATTTATTCATAGAGAGCATAGCTGAAAATTTCTTAACATTTGAGGTTATTTGAAATTTGATATTATGTATATATTAGATGTTTTTATATAGTGCTATGTTTATAAATTGTAATACATTATATAAGCATTTGGGTTTGAAGGAATAAGTGATTCATTTTATTCTTTCATAAATATTATATCTTGTGTTGGGAATGAAAGTATTCATTTATTATTAACACTCGTAAAAAAAGCGCATGCACAATAGCTTGAAAGGCTGATCTTTAATGTATTACAATTTATAAACATAGCGCTATATAAAAATAAATGCTTATTTACATATGTTTAAGTTTCATTTGAGAGTGACGTTTAGTAAATTCTTGATAATTTCGTCGACATCATTCATACAGACATCGTAAACAGTAATTTAAAGTGAGTGGTTTATCCTCATGCTTTCATTTCCAGTACTTAAGATTTTCCCATATATAAGCATTTGGGTTTGAAGGAATAAGTGATTCATTTTATTCTTTCATAAATGCTATATCTTGTGTTGGGAATAAAAGTATTCATTTATTATTAACACTCGTAAAAAAAAGCACATGCACAATAGCTTGAAAGGCTGATCTTTAATGTATTAGATGTTTGAGAGAAGAATAATTAATATTTTTCAAAATGTAATAAGTATAATTAAATTATGTGGTAAAAATTGGTAAGATGATAACTCTGCTTTGACCATAGTTTTACAGGAAATATTTTGTAGATTAAAATGGAAATTAAAGGGATGAAAAATAAATTGATATTGCTTATTAAATCATTTTTATATTTTGCAGATTATTCAGTTAATTTATAAGTAATGCTTTAGAAGAGCAGTAAATGTTATCAAATGAAATAAAGTAAAACTAAAAATGCATACTAAAAAAGAAGTAGGTTTTAAAAAAAATGGTCAAATATAATTAATAAAATTGATTCTAAAAATAAACTTGGATTGTATGATTTTAGAATATAATTTAATATTAAAAGGAAGTAGCAAATATCTATTTATTTTTTATCTCTGTAAAACTATGCTTTAGCTTAGGGAAATGAAATTCCTCTTATTAATATTATAAGTGTTTGTTTACATTTTGAATAATATTTCTTTAGAATTTGGAAATATTTAGAGTCTAGGTTATGATGTTCCAATGCTGGTCTTTTCATAATAAACCCAAATAAAAATGTCGATTCATATTCATCAGTCATTTTTGCAAATTTTTTTTAATGCTTGTGTGATATAACTATTTTTAAAATCTCTTTTTTTTTTGATTGGCGTGAATCTAAACTTATCATCAAATGTAAAGTATTATCAAGTGAATGAAGAAGGTTTAAGAAGTTAATTATATGATTTACTAAACAAATAGATATCTCTTCATAGAATCGTAAATTTCAATATATTGTAAGTTGCTTAGAAAGCAATTAAATGTAAGATGGATAAGATGAAAGAAGTTTACTAGAATAATATGAAGAAAAGTTATTGATTGGATAGTCTGTATTAAACTCAGATTTTTATTCTTTAGTAAATTAATAATGGTTGAAAATCATGACGTAAACACATATGAGGATTTTAGTGAATTAAAAATACTTCTTTGTAAGCAATATTAAAATCTGATCGTTATAGAAGAAAATTATTGGATAATAGATAGTTATTATGCCAGTAAAATGCACTTTGGAATAAAATATCAATAAAATTTATGATCTAACAGCAAATATTGGAATAGTAAAATAAGCTAAGGGAATTAGCTTAAAGTTACAATCAATGATTAAGCATTAATCTAATGATCACAATACCTATTCTCTGACAATTACAAGAATATACAATAATATATATACATAAAGAACAAGCTATATTCAGTTAGTATTTAATGTAATATTTCTATTACAAATAATCATTTTGGTAACATAGATTTACTAGAAAAAGTATTCTTGTCTCAGAAAAAGTGGTAAGAACATGCAATTTGCATATATTTGAATTTATGTAGAAAAATAATAATATTAAAAAAATCTGTACATATTTTATTGGAAAAATGTTAGAATATTTATTGAAGGGAAACAACTTTTATTTAAATAAAGTATCAATTAAAATATAATTAAAATTTATGTTTTTTTGTTTTATTCATTTAATTGTATTGTAATATTTTGAATTCTCTCATTTAGCAGGATATTATATTTAGATAATTTCATATTTGTCTTGTGCAAACAACTTGGAATATCTACCAATAATATGAAATATATTGATAGCTCATTATTAAAAGTAGTGGTTTGATTTTTATTTTGTGTAAAAATGTTTT
Organism: Epiperipatus broadwayi; assembly: GCA_028023455.1. Lineage (NCBI taxonomy): Eukaryota > Metazoa > Onychophora > Udeonychophora > Euonychophora > Peripatidae > Epiperipatus > Epiperipatus broadwayi. The sequence continues at coordinate 4,225,696 of JAQFVV010006276.1, read as the reverse complement.
GGAAACAGATCAGCATCTTTTATGATGGTCTCTTCATTGACCACATGTGGCATCTAGAAATGCTGTGCAAGCCTATATCAGTGTTGGGTCTTCATGTTTATTATGTATTCTGGGTGACTTGAAACAATATGAAAATTATTACCATTAAGTGAATCTTCCCTAGATAGTTGTGGTAGCCACAGAACTACTATATTATGTCCTTGATGCTGCATGGAAATCATATTGGAAAAGCTGGAAAAAATATGAATTTTTTTCTACACATTTTATACTTGTGGAAATATAATATTTTAAGTTCTTTTGAAAAACATACATGAGAAGCAATTTGGTCTCAAACCTTTTAGATAAAAATTTATAATATGATGTGTATAGTATTTAGAATTTTTTACATAGAATGTTATACCATATATATATATATATGTATAGTAATTAAATCTTAAACATCACATAAATCACCATTCTTTATGCTTAAATAAGTTAACATACCATTGAATGCAAGCCAGAGAAATCAATGGATGCAAGAAAGATTGTGCATAAAGCCCCATCTAGTGTCTACTTATCCTATATCCCCAGACTAGTGACTTTAATCAGTGAGGAACCCTGGATCTGAGAGATGGCTGCTGGAAGGCTGTAAAAGATCCTAAGATATAAGTGCAGTGATCTCAGATTCAAGTTTCATCACTGATGAAAGTCACAAGCTAGAAACTAGTCTGGAAATATTGGATATGTATGCACTATATGGGTATTTTATGCACAAACCTTCTTGCATCCAGTGATTACTGTGGCTGCTGAATGGCACTACTGTATGGAGAATTTTGCCTATATATATATATTGTAATGGTAAATATGGGTATGAACTAACATATACAAATATGTATCAACAAACCTTTAATTCCAAATAAATATTTATATTAGATGAAAGTTGAATGGTTAATAAAATTTAAAAATAAAGATTCCATTTGAATATATATATATATATATAATATTAACCAGTATGATAATAAAGATGATTTATAATCTAAGTCCTCCCAAAAGCATGGTTAATTTGTTTTTCTAGCTTCAGTATATAAAAAAAAGTGAAACTCTAAGCTACCAAACCTTTTAAAGAGAAAATTCACTATTAATTTTCAATTACCATCATTTATAAATTAAGACCACCATTCTTGCATATCTCCCAAGGGGATTGCGTGATTTTTAAAGGTTGTGGATATTGCAAGCATATTGAATGTTAAAAGCATTATGTTTAGAATAAGTTTGAGAAGTAAAGATAACCTAAATGGATTAAGAAAAAAATAATTTATTAACAATGCATAAATAAAAACTGTTGCGTATATACTCAAACAATGCATAAATAAAAACTTTTGCATATATACTCGTATCTATTAATGCATGTACAGTATATAAAATATAATGGTAATGAGATTTTTTAATTTAAGTTTAAGGCATTATAATATCTATAATAATAAAATCTTATCATATGAAATAATTAAACATTTCCAAAATATGATTTGCTGCAAATATTATTCTTTTAATATATTTCTGGATGTCTTCATTATTTTCTCCAAAGATGGTAGTTATTCTACTGGCGTACTGGTGATGTTAGATAGAAAATACAGCTGTATTGGTCATATTTGTTAGGGTATAGAATCATTAGTCTTGGGTAAATCTTAATGTACTCACTATTTCTTTTTTCATGGAATTATTAAAGCAGTCATTGTCTGGTTTTGGCTGACTTCAATGTTTCTGGGTCTTATTGCATTTTCTGGGTATTTTGGTTGTAAGTTAATAAATTTTGAAAGTATTTCTTTAAGATTGATGATTGATTTTAGATTCATTTATAAATGAGTCAGCAAAATATCCTGGTCAGTTATTACAGGAATATTTTAAAGTTTATTGTTCTCTCTTAAACAAAGGAGAGATTTGAAATATCATTAAATTATGTGACTGTATTTTTAAACATTACTAAAATATATAATTTAATTAGTAGATTTGAGTCTGTTGATATAATTAATAAAGCTTTGTTATTAAAAGATATTCAATACACAAACTAGATGTTTATTATTAGTTATCTGCAATTTATATATTATTGCAAATTAAGATGTTTTAAAATGTGTAAAGAATAATATGGGTTTTTACATAGGTTGCTCAGAGTGTGGTTTTTTTTCTTGACTATAGTCTTCTCCTAGATAATTTCATCAAATTGGCGCTGATAACTGAAGTATTGAAAAATACTTTAAACCAGTCAGAAAATGCTTGGGTGGAAAATAGTTTTAACCAATGGTTTTGCTCCTCTGGATTGCATTACTGCAACACTGTTTCTTATGTTGAATCTTCAAATAAACTAATGTGGACTGGACTGGCTGGATGGGATTGCCTTAATTGCTTGTTCCAGATCTTTATACCTATTTTGTGTAACATGTTTTCAAATGACTGATTCATCACCAACTAGCTAAAAGATTTGATCTGTTTCCTTACAGCAATGATTTTTGGAAAACATTTTCTTTATTCTCTATACAACAGTGTGAAAACAAATTTGCAGATATTATATTATGATTTGATAAATATATGATTGAAAAAATAAGTTAGCAATAGAAAGAAAGAAAAAATTGTTGCTGATAATTAAATTTTAAATTGTAGCTTATAAAATATTATTCATTTATAAAATATTATTTACTCCAAAATTTTAATATCATAATTAGTTTTGCCATCAAATTTTCTACAAAATATAGATTTTATTTAAAACTCAATTCAAAAAAGGTAAACTAAAAAGAGTTCAAAATGCTTAAGATTTTTAGAAATTACACAATTCAAAACATATACTAAATTTGTTTTCTTTCTTTTTTTTACATTAAAAAAATATTAACTTAAAAATGAAGTTAAAAAAGAGAAGTTATAAATAAATATAATAAAAATAAGCTAAACGTTTTCGAGGATCCATGCCTCATAATCATAGCTATCTTAAAAATACATAATAAAATATATACAAAGATATATAAAATTAGCACGTGTTACGTGGACCATTTCTTCGATATATCAAAGCAAGTGTCTTTTCTATTTATAGCATTAATATTTCCATTAATATAGAATGCTTCTTTTATTTTCCTCTTATGATCATTTGACTCAGTGCATAAAATTACAGGATTGGAAGGAATAAAATTGTGTCCAGATTTCATGGAATGCTCCAAAAATACAGAAGATATATTGTTGTTCTTCTGAGCTCTCTTGTAAGTGTACATGTGTTGAGCAAGCCTAGTATTAACAGTAGCTTTAGTTTCACCATAATATACAGCAAGATATTTTTCTTGAGGACATGAAATGGAATAAACTACATGTGGGGTGAATGAACGATCAATATGATCTTGTGAGTTGTTGATCAATCTATTAGAATTAGGAGGAGTTCTAAATCCAATTTTAAACTTATTGAATAATGCTTTAGTTAATTTGTTAGATATTTTGGAAATGTAAGGAATAGTAATTCTAGGAAGTTGAACACATGGTACAACACTATTTATTTTATTATGGAATTTAGAAATATAATTTTTAATAGACCAAAGTTTAAAACCTGCTTTCATCAAATCTTTAATAAAATTATTCAGATTTTCTTTTCTGTCTGCTTCATATTTACAAAGATGCAAATTTCTAAATAAGAAAGAATTTAAACCAGCAAATTTATGTGATGCAGGTGAGTTAGATTTAGGGTGAATACAGCTTCTAATTTCAAAAGGCTTAATTATCATCTTGTAATCTATACAGTTATTATTTCTTGATAATGAAAGGTCAAGATATTTGATTTCTTTATTATTATTTTCATATACAATGCTAAGTGATAAATTAGATAAACTTTGAAGTTCTTCTCGTATATGTAAAATATTATCCATAGAGGAAATAATAAATATATCATGAAAAACTTTTGAGGACACATTGCCCTTCTGATAGAGTTAAATTTATTGTTGCTTTTCTTTCTTGGCTTGATTTGCACATTTTTACAATCTTTGAAAACAAGTGCTATACTATGAAAGATGGATGGCCAATGGGCTTACCTGTCAGTGGCATTTTATCTAATGTCTATTTAAATGAATTTGAAAGCTCTATAATACCGAAATATTACAATTCCACTCTTGATTTTACATATATTCGGTATGTGGATGATATATTTATTATTTCCTCTATGGATAATATTTTACATATACGAGAAGAACTTCAAAGTTTATCTAATTTATCACTTAGCATTGTATATGAAAATAATAATAAAGAAATCAAATATCTTGACCTTTCATTATCAAGAAATAATAACTGTATAGATTACAAGATGATAATTAAGCCTTTTGAAATTAGAAGCTGTATTCACTCTAAATCTAACTCACCTGCATCACATAAATTTGCTGGTTTAAATTCTTTCTTATTTAGAAATTTGCATCTTTGTAAATATGAAGCAGAGAGAAAAGAAAATCTGAATAATTTTATGAAAGATTTGATGAAAGCAGGTTTTAAACTTTGGTCTATTAAAAATTATATTTCTAAATTCCATAATAAAATAAATAGTGTTGTACCATGTGTTCAACTTCCTAGAATTACTATTCCTTTACATTTCCAAAATATCTAACAAATTAACTAAAGCATTATTCAATAAGTTTAAAATTGGATTTAGAACTCCTCCTAATTCTAATAGATTGATCAACAACTCACAAGATCATATTGATTGTTCATTCACCCCACATGTAGTTTATTCCATTTCATGTCCTCAAGAAAAATGTCTTGCTGTATATTATGGTGAAACTAAAGCTACTGTTAATACTAGGCTTGCTCAACACATGTACACTTACAAGAGAGCTCAGAAGAACAACAATATATCTTCTGTATTTTTGGAGCATTCCATGAAATCTGGACACAATTTTATTCCTTCCAATCCTGTAATTTTATGCACTGAATCAAATGATCATAAGAGGAAAATAAAAGAAGCATTCTATATTAATGGAAATATTAATGCTATAAATAGAAAAGACACTTGCTTTGATATATCGAAGAAATGGTCCATGTAACACGTGCTAATTTTATATATCTTTGTATATATTTTATTATGTATTTTTATGAAAGCTATGATTATGAGGCATGGATCTTTGAAAGCATTTAGCATATTTTTATTATATTTATTTATAACTTCTCTTTTTTAACTTCATTTTTAAGTTAATATTTTTTTATTTATATTTTACGGGAAGTAATTTTTTTTTTTTTTTACATTGCAATTTTTAATTTTATTGTTATTCCTTCATTACAAAATAACTTTATAAAATATTTAATAACAATGCATAGCTAAATTATATATATTTTTGGCAATTTATATATTTATTTGTCAATTTATACAAGTTCTTTATTAAACAAATATTTTTTTTTCATGCAGCTTTGTAATGTAGTAATTCAAGCTATTATTGTATTTGTTTTAGTTTCTAGTTATTTATATATATATATTATTTTAGACATTTCATATTCATCTAGCTTTCCAAACAGTATTGATTGATAGTAATTATCTAGATATTCTTATATTCTTAACTATTGAATAAAACAACACAGAAAAATAATAAATGCACCCTTTCTATAGTTGATTTTAACATGATGAGATTTTTTTTCTTTAGTGTTCATTTTTTGAGAAAACAAGGTGTGGATAATAGTAAATTAGTAATAATAAAATTGAATTACTTCTTAAAAAAGTTTAAATAAACCAATCAAACAAATTTATCAGTAGTATATTCTTGCCAATTTTGATATCGTGCTAAAATACCAGTCAGTTGAATTTTGGAGTATAATTGTTTCACAGAATAAACACTCTTTTTAAGCTGCTTCATGAGACCAAAATGTAAAGACCACAATGTAATATTTTCAATTTAAGAATCAAAATGTTTTCTTATAAGGTTGATGAGCAATATTGTGTTTGTACTGTGAGAACTGGATGGGTGATTACTTTAGTGAGATATCAAAGCTGACAAGAGTATATACTAAAGAAATTAAATTGTTCCAAAAATAGTAATAAATATTGATTAATAAACTTTTTCTGAAAAGTTTATGAAAAAGCTTCATTAGCAGGTAAAAATATAATGTCTGGCAATCTGAATGAGATCTAAAATCATGTTATAGAAAAATAAGAGAAATTCCTCATAAAATATTTGTAAACTTTTGAAATGATCATTAAATGATTTTATCTTTTTCATTATTAATTTAGTTGATCCTCAAATGGGAAAATGCTTATTCATAAGCCCACTATGCCTCAAGTATTTTAATGTCTTGACAAATTGAATTAACCATTTTTATACCCTATATTTCTCTATTTATTGGAAAATGGTTTTCTATTGTTTATCAACTGCCAAAACTTGCCTTTCATTGATAATGAAAATAGTTACATTTTTCAGTAAAAATCTATTATATAATCAAGAATGCAATCTAATGGTGTATCAATATGGAATCCAATGTGGTTTAATTATGACTTATTTATCAATGGCCTAAAAATGTGCTCTCATTTTAATACAGCTAAAAAAAAGAAAGTAATTGGAAATGTCTTGATGAAGATGGCTCAGTCACATATGTATAAATATATGCATGAGTTAAATGTAAAATGTATAGCAAATTTAATAAATTTAGATATTATGTTTATGACCCAATTCACAGTATCATGTTGTAATTCATAATTCTATGATGTTTCAATAGGATAATGATCTGTTTGAAAATGATACATATGAAGGTAAAATTTATACTTTCTTTATAGAACTTGATAATGATGTACCAATATCAAATATATTATGCATTTATAAAGGTATTATTATGACTTTATGACCTATTATCAGAAAAAAACATCTAGCATATTCTAAAACCTCTAGAGCAAATTATTAGAATGGAGTTAATCCAATCCATGCAATTAGCAGTAAAACATATTTTTTATAAAAATATGCTCAATTTCTTCTGGTGAAGATAATAATTCAATAATTCAAAATGTAAATATATGTAGAATGAATATCTTTGTGTTTAATTTTTTTTGTTTCTCCAACATTGTAAATTTATCATACTTATGTGCCAAATTGTTATTTTATAAAATCAGCATAAAGTAAATTTGGTAAATATCTATGCTATTAATTTTATTAAGTAATTTTAAACAAAAAATCTACTTGGCCCATTGCTGAAATATGATGATTTTGTCTTTCTTTTGTAATTTTATTTTATAAACATTTTTATTTTTTATAAGCTGTTATTTTGTAATGTGTGTGTATACACTTGTGTTTAAATATGTATAAAAGAAAATAGAAAGTCATATAAAATTACAATACTAGCCAAAAAAAAATTACTAAAATTTTTTCATGACCATGTTTTTATCTATTAACAAATAGACCTTTTCAAAAGAAATTCAACAATATACAAATATACAAAACAAAATAACATTCCCATCATTCATTTCAAAAAACAACTTCCTTTAACATCAAAGGATATCTTCATGAGATTGATGGCCTTAAATTAAAAAAAAATCATCCTCAGCATTTTTTAAGTCTTCTTTTTAATTCATTTCTTTCATAAAAATAATCTCTGCATTGTCAAATAATATTTTATGCCTTATATTCAGTTTTGAATATATAAAGCTGAGTTATGATGTTTGTTTTTAATTCTACTCTGTGAACTTTTACTTTTTCATTAAGTCTATTTATTTTGACCTATATAAATTTTACAACAATTACAAGAAATCTTATAAACTACACCAGGAATAGATTTTTTATAATTGACTGTTTTGAATATTTAGAAATGAGTTTAAATTGAGGCCTTTCTTCCAGGCCACTTTCAGACAGCCAATAAAAGTCAATTCTTATAAACCAATTTATAGATTGATGACTTAAATGACAAAGAAATAAACTCCTTATCCTTACTAAAAAATGAATTTTTTTCTTTATTAATTAGTCATCATTTTTTAAATTGAATTATAAAAATAGTCATGTATTGGGTGGTACGAAAGTGGTCTGGAAGAAAGGCCTTGATTTGAATGCATTATTAAATAGTTCAAAACTGTCAATTGATAGCAAATCTATTCCTGGTGTAGTTTATGATTTCCTGCAGTTGTTGTAAAATTTATGTAGGTCAAAGTAAATTAAGTCTTAATTTAGAAAGAGTTAAAGTTCATGAGAGTAGAGTTAAAAATAGATATATCTGAGCTTTGTATATCCATGAACTGAATACAGGTCATAAAGTATTATTTGATAATGGTGAGGTTATCATTTATAAAAGAAATGTATTAAAAAAAATCTCAGATAATAAATTTTCTTAAATTTGAGGCCTTCAATCACATGAAGACATCTTTTAATGTTAAAGAAAGTTACTTTTTGAAGTGAATGATGGGAAGGCTATTTTGTTTTGTATATATACTTACAAGCACATGAAAAGTAAAAATAATGATTTAATGACTGCTTCCGTTTTCTTGGATCATAAAAAGACATTTAAATATAAATTTGTTTGATATTGAAAGTGTTATGATTTTTCATAGAGAGAAAACCACAATAAAAGAAAAATTAAGGAAGCGATTTTAATAATAGAAATAAAATGAATATAATTAATAGATAAGCTGCGAATGTTAAAATTTGGGATTCATGGGATTTGAGTTGATGACATTTGCTTCTGTTATGTTTTTTGAATTTAATGGTAGTTGAAAAAGGATTAAGGAATTAACCAAAAGTATATTTGTCAATTAAAAGACTGTATACAATATTTAATTATTATTATATTTATTATTTTTATTGTTATTACAATAATTTTTCATTAATGGACATTTTATTGATGTTATATATTTATATATGTTGTTTGTATCTTGCTGAATTTAACTTGAAAATGTATATTTGTTAATAAATGAAACCATGGTTATGGAAGAATTTTAATAAAATTTTGTTTTTGTTTTTTGGCTAGAATTATATAATGTTATATGATTTTCTATTTTGTTTATCATTATAGTGTTGCAGTAGGTAGTATTTAAATATATGTTTGTGTATATAATGTCACAATATCAGTCACAAATTTAACTATCTGTTATCAAGTCAAACTCTATAATTAAAAAATGCTTTTATCAAAATCAATTTAGTATACACATATATTTTAAATTATAATAACAAATAATTAAAATCAAAAGTACTTTTGTTTAATTTATATATTGTTATTATTATTATTTACCATTATTATAATTTAAAATTTATACATAGTATATTTTTAACAGTTAATTTGTTATTTCATATATACACATGAATACTAGAAATTTAATAAGAATTTTCTTTGTATTTTTATAAATAATTGTCAAGCTTTAATGTAGCAAAGCAAATAACAAATTAAAAAACAGGTTTTGCAAGCAAAAATTGCATCATCTAGCAATTTCCTGAAATACTTTAAGCTAAAGTGAATTCAAAACTGTTTTAGCCAAATAACATTGCTAGATTGATATAACTTAAGCGTGCAGTTTTAATTTTTACTTACTACTTTGCCACTTTACAGCATAGCTGAAAATTATTTATAAAAATACACATATAATTCCCATGAAAAACTTAAAATTTAAGCCTACATCTGTGAAAATATTTATTTAATATATATATATGGATGACAAATTTTTATTCAAATTCCTATTAGATCCAATCAATTATTCCTTTATTATCTTAATGTAAAAGTATTTATTTATTTGAATAAACCAGTAGATAAATGCTATTATATTATTCCATTTATGCAATTAGCTTAATGTATACAGAATCTGGTCTGATTAAGCATCACATGATCACTATCTTATACTAGCACATAATTATTTATAAACAAAGCAAAACTTTCCATACAGTATTCCCACCCTGCTCTCAGATCCAAAGCTCCTCACTGATGATGGCCACAAGCCAGAAACTAGTCTGGGGATATTGGATGAGTAGGCATTAGATAGGGATTTTATGCACAAGCCTTCTGGCATTCATTGATTACTCTGGTTGGCACAGGGTGGCAATACTGTATGGAGAGTTTTGCTTCGTTTATAATCTGATCTGATGTCAGATCTATATAATTATGCAGTATGTTATATCAAGTTTTTTAAATTTCAAATTAGAGATGTGAATAATGCGAAAGGAATAAAAGATATCTGCTAAATGAATGAAGTTCCAACATCGAATTACATACTTTACTGATGATGATAAAATCAAACACTTATCTGGAGATAGAGTTACACAGCATTATACCATCTGGTGTCTATTTAATATTCATACATTCAGTAGATGGCTCCAGAGTAGAATAAAAAGTACTGCTCTTGATTAAATATGGAGTTAAAGTAAATAAGTATATAATTCATGTCAAGCATTAGTGGTCGAGAGGTCAGTGCCTTACAAGCAGTTGTCCCAGGTTAGCGGTTCGCTTCCCGGCCGATGCTATGACGCATGAAAAAAAAAAATGAAAAAAAAAGTATATACTTCATCCCAAACCAGATCTGTCAATTTGAATTTAGCCAGTTTAATAAATGTTTTAATTTTGAGTAAAATTTATCATATCATTTATTAATCTTATCATTATGAAATAAAAATTCTATATACTTCAGGATTTATTAATAACTTATTGTCAATTTTAATTTTAAAAATAAATTAACAAGCACAAAAATGAAATATTAATAAAAGATGCTTAATCTTTATGCATTTGTAAATTAGGTTTTAAATACTTTAGTCTCATTTTTTGGTTAATAAAAGTTTTAAAGCAATATTTTTTTAATTTTTTATTGACCAAAATTGACATTGGAACAGTGATGGAGTGATAAAAGTTCAAGATTTCTGAATCTATTGCCAGTTGAGAAAAATCAAAAGAAAAGAATGCTGTTTGTGGCCAATCTTATTCTTGAGCTCTCATATCTTACTAAGACCTTTCAGGAAACTAATCATATTATTAATTAAAATTTTCATGTATATGAATGACTAACAAATAATTATATTATGCAAATATTATTTTAGAATAAATAATAATTTGCTTGAAAACCAAGGTATGCACACCTTTGAGGGAAGGCGTTCAACAATGATAGCTTTAAAAAGGCCAAAAATAAAAATGAACGCATTTATTTATTTTTCTGTATGATTATGTTAAAAGAATATGTTTTGAATCTTATATATATATATGAGAGACAAGATATTGAATGAGACATTATTGGTAACACTCATGTCAGTTGCATGGGATGATTAATTGGAATTGTATTTAGATGAAAATTAATTATGGGACTTAATTTTTAATTGACATTCTATCATTAAGCCAAATCACACATTGGTGATTGTTTTAAATAAATAAATAATGAAGAAGTAAAAGTAGATATGTCTTTCTATAAAAGTTAAAAATATATATAAAAAAATTGAAAACAATTCACTTTCAGTATATATTTTTTTAGATTAATGTTTTATAAAAAAAAAAAAAAATCAATAAAAACTGCATTTAAAAATTAAGAAGAGTCATTCAAGACTGCTATCTTTTTTCTCTAATAGACTATGGCAATTTTTAGAGAACATTTAAATAAATGAAATACATTTATTTATTTACTTTTTTGGTTCACTGTAAAACAACTGTATCAAAGAGTCTCAAAAAGAACATAAACTGTCAACAAAATGCTATAGAATGTATGGGACACTATCAAATTGATTAAATAGTGATGTTTTTATGGTTTACTTTCAAGCCAAATAGTCATTTATTGATCAAAGTTGGATACATACCTGATTATGTAATACTTGAAACAAATCCTATTTTAATTTGGGAATTTTCAGCAGTCTAATGACATAATGTAAAAATTAATGCGTTGTATACTTTATCATTAAATTTCTACATTTTTGGTAGGTATATAATCATATATATATATATATAAATTATAGTGGTTGAGCACCTGCCTCTGTACCTATAATCATGGTTTGAATCTGGGTAAATAATATTTGGAAATTTTTATCAATTGTTTTCCATAATCAATACAGCTAATCATCTAATACTATCCTAAATGAACATATATACATATTTCAAATAAATATACAACACATAATGCTAAGATATATAAAATTATTACAAAGAAAAATTCAACCATCTTCAAGCTACATCAGTCTATCATTCACAGAGAATAACTATTAATAAATAGAATATATATATATATTTCATTTATACTATTTTACCATGAACAAACATTACATCAGAAAAAAAAGATTATGAGAGATGTATTTGCATAAAGATACTCAAATATATATACTCACTGAACTTCATAATGTAAAGGCTAAAAATTCATACACTTTCAGCAATAGCATTGTTCATTTCTTGCACTTCAAATAATAAAATTAAACAAATTGTTATAAAGGGCTATTGCCAATCTAAAACATATTAATTCCACAATATTTTTATAGATCATATTCAAAAATCTGCATCAATTTTATCACAACATTTACCAACAAAAGATTGGTTTCTGGAGTCTTATTGATATAAGAAACCATTTTATTTTTACATGCAAGTGAAATTAATACTTATTGTTAGCCTTTGCTTTGTTTTTTAAATCTTTATATATGAAATCACACAATCTTTAATCTTCACTATCATTTCCTAGTATTAGCAATCAAAAATTGCCTTAGTAATAAAAGAGTACTAAAAATATGCGTAACTTTTTATCCATAACTATGTTATGTTTTGCTATTTATATCAGTTTATTAAAGCATTAGCAGTTTCTTTTTAATGTTTCTATACATCTCACTTAAGTGTGGTCATTTGAAATGTATTGTTTACTGATGTTGCCTTCCTAATATTGAAAAATATTATAAACAACAATGTCATTGATGTGCTTGAAAATTTTCAAATCAGAACTGATTTCACTATATAGTATGTGAAACAATCTTGCAACTAGATATAAATAATAAATATTCCATTTTATTTCAAATATTCTCCTATTTCCTACTCAGTAGAGCCATATTAAAACTAATTATTCATTATCTAGATAATCACATCTACTTTCATGGGCAATATTACTGTAAATATGGGTTTAAATTTTTTTTTTAGCTTTTACAAAATTTTAAGCTTTATTTACTGAACATAAATTATATATGAAAGTAAATTTAAAATTAGCTTTCTACTTTGCAATTACAGAATAATCTTTATTCTTATTATTGTTGATTACAATAATGAATTTTATAGATTTAATCAGATTCTATATGATATTACAACTAACATACTTCAAAAGTTATATAAAATAAATTATATTCGCTGATTCTTATTTGAAGTAAAATCATATTTTAATGACATCTCAAAATAGAAAAAATATATTAAAAAAGGAAGACCATCTAGTATGTATAAACATATAAAATAAATAATTGCAAAATTAAACAAAAAAAGTTTTTGGAAAAGAGAAAAAATAAAATGTGTGCATCAAAGCAGCAGTCTAAACACTTGGTATAAAATTATGTGCATTTAAAGAGATTTCACAGTCAAAAAAAATATGCAAATGTTTTTTTAAAATATATTTTTTTTGTGATAAATATATGCAACAGTTATTTAAGAAAGATGGATAGTGATATGTCACAGTATATAACAATACTTCTTTACCATTTATTTAAGAAAGACTAATACTGATATGAGGATAAACAGTAACAAGATGTATATGAATTTTTTAAAGATGTGTTTTTTGGAGCATCCCCTTCTTCTTTGATTACTTATGATTGATGATTAATTTATGGTTTCTTCAGATAGTGGCTTTACAACATTCAGAAATAGGTTTTGTTATTTAAGAGTTAAGCATATTTCTTTCAATGCAAAATTATATCAATATGTCATAATATGTAGTCATTAACAACATAATTCTTTGAATATGATACAACCATATTATAAGACATTTTTGAATATATTACAAAAGCTAAATATATGTTTGAAAATATGTTTTGATTTCTATAGAGACACACTTATTCCATGGTTATTAGAAAAATGGCTCTCGTATTTCATTCATTATGTAGTTTGATCATATGTAAAGAAACTGTAAAAGTTTATTAATCAGATGTGAAAAATAGAAAATAACTTTCTAAGACAAAAAATAGTAGTAATTAAGAACTCTATGCCAATATATTCAAACCAATATCCACCATATATAGATCATTTTATTGAAAATATACATTGTGTTTCAAATATAGTAATAGATCAAAATAATGTACATTAAAAAAGGAATGACATAAAACAATCTTTATAAACATCATTGCAGATTGAATAGCTGTCTGTAAAACAAATGATAGCTAAAATAAAAACAATAATAATTAAAATCAATTAAGGTTTGACAAATTGTTTACATAAAAATTACTTCTATATCTTTGGTATTGCATAGTTTTTTTTTCATTCCCAGCAGCCAGTTTACTGTTATTTTTTACCTGATCAGAAAATTAATTTTTCAAACTGAAAATAGTTATTCATAATAACTGAGAAATTGAATCATTTAATATAATTTATGAATGTTTGCTTTGTCTATCATAAATAAAAGAAGTAAGATAAATCAGCTTTTAAATAGCTCCCTGAAATAACAATAGCAAATTTTTCCAAACAATAGTGCCACCTACTGGGAAAAGGCGATCATGTGATATGTTAAATAGTTCACTGTGGATAAAAACTCCCAATATTTTCTAAAAAGCAAGATCAAATTTTTTGCAGTAACAGTAGTTGGTTAAAAATCTTAAGATGTAATGCATAGAAATTATGCAAACTATTGTTTATTGATCATAAAATACTTCTAGATGAAACAGATTCCAATGTGTGTGTTAAAATATAGAAGATATTTCAAGATGGCATTAGAACAAAATGAAATCCATCACTGTTTTTTAACTGGAAAGCATATAGAAAAGTGATTGCAAACATATGATTAATATATAGAAACCTATTATTACAAATCAAATGTTTCATGCAAGAGCTGAGGATTAAAAATAGATTATTACTCTAAACAAAGCAAAACTCTCCATACAGTAGTGCCAACCAGAGTAATCAATGGATGCCAGAAGGCTTGTGCATAAAATCCCTATCTAGTGCATACTCATCCAATATCCCAGACTAGTTTCTGGCTTGTGGCCTTCGTCAGTGAGGAGCCTTGGATCTGAGAGCACTGCACCTAGATCTTAGTATTTAATGCAACCCTTCGGCAGCCACCTTTTAACTCTACTTAACTACAAAACTATGAGAATGAAATTGAAAACACAATAATATTTTCCAATCTAAGCTCGGTTCAGCACCCATACATTTTGGTGTCTTTGGCTCCTTAACAATCATAGCCACCACTATCCTATTAGGATTGGTTTTAAACCACTAAACATCACATGATCACTATCTCTTATACTAGCACATAATTGTTATTAAACAAGGCAAAACTATGGTTGGCACAGGATGGCACTACTGTATGGAGAGTTTTGCCTTGTTTAATAACAGTTATGTGCTAGTATAAGAGATAGTGATCATGTGATGTTTAGTGGTTTAACACCAATCCTGCCTAATATGATAGTGGTAGCTATGGTTGTTAAAGAGCCAAAGACACCAAAATAACAGCTAATAATGTGTCTAGTTTATGGTTGGGAACATGGTGATATTACAGAACTATATAGTATATATACTATAAAATGATATGAAATGATAGATGTTCTATGGAAACCTCCATCCAAGTATGGCAACATTATAGTGCATCCTTGTGTGAAAACATCCTTCTGTGCTTTATAATTGGGTTACTAAAATATGTAAAGTTATCAAAAGAGAGGATATGACTAATAAAGATAATTATGGCCAAAATATGTAATGACTTGAAAATAAAATAGTAACATGGCTATCCTTTCACAACTATACATGTCACTTGAAAAAACTCAGATTGAAGTATAATTCTGAACTTTTCAATGATCCATTTACCCAACACATATATAATAAATGTATGAGTAAGAATATTTTTCCAGAAGAATACAGAATTTGTAATAATACATTTTGAATTAGTAATAATACAATTCAATAAATGAGAATAATAACATGAAATGAAAAATATAACACAGTTATTGCTATTTTAAATAATAATCCAAAAACTACATATATAATAAATTCCGTTTGTATAGACTAGTATATTTTTTGCTTTTCCTCTTAATTATTAAAAAAAAAATCAAATACTGTATTTAAAGTCTACTTTTTACTTGAGTATAAATTTGTAAGAAAATTGACTTAATATATAATTTTAGAATAATATTATACGATTAAATATTAAATTTGTGAAAGATGAATTATAAATTATTAAAGAAAATGAATATCTTAAAATACCATTACTAAAAAAAATTAGAAGTGCTTTCAAATATTACTTGATATTTTTATGCACACACATCAGCTAAAACTGGTCTAAGCACATGTAGCCTATTCTTTTTTAAAATATATGTTTCTTTAATGAATCATAAATGCAAAGTTATGAATAGGTATCGATTTTGTTTATTATTTAAAACATGCAATTCATTCCTTCACTTTTTAAATCATTTTTCTTAGATAAGCTTGTTTGATTTTCATTTATAATTACAAATTTAACAGTTTCTATTTTAAATAGACAGTTTAATTTCATTTTAAATCCATAGTTTAATTCAGCATTAGACTAGTTCTAAAGATTTCATTTGATATTATATATTGGATTTTGGGTTACTTTTGTCTGGTAGAACGAAACAGCTTAAAAGTTTTACATAGCCATGCATATTATAAGGGCAAATGATACTGATGATAAATTTTATCATATCTGTATGAAATGAATTTTAATACTCTTCACAATTCTTTAATCAAATTTCTCTTAATATTTCTTAATGATTATACTGAAGTCAGAGTTTATAGCTAGTGAGTGCTACAATCCTCCCTACAATATCTGCACTTCATCTAAATTATAGATATCCTCTTCTATTTTAATAATGAGAATAAGATAAAAAAAATTAAAATAAGAAAAATATTTCATTCTTGTTTTCTATAACTACCCATCTCATATGTTAGTTTATGTTATTTCATACCTTTAATCTTTTTCATGATTACTGCTTCAGTAACAAAATATTCTCTATATTATCTTGTTTAAGTTATTCAAGTTTATAATCATTTGCTTACATTTTACAATTCATATTTTCTTGCTGAACTAACTTCTATGCATTTAAAGAATTGAATATAGAATTTATTCAAACATATTTTTCAATGTTACCTTATTTAACTTTAAAAAAGGGAATAAATTAAAATTTGTTTTACCATGTGTCTTTCTTAACAAAATGTAATTTTATTAATCATATATTGTACTTTTTTTAAAGATAAATTAAAAAAAGAAAGTTTTCTTCATTCTTTTCAGAGAAATCAACATTTCATGTATTTAAAAATGAATAGTGTATATTAATTATCCAATTCTTCACAGTATTATGACTATTGGCATGACAACAATGAAATCCAATGAGATTTCTTGTCTCAACATATATTAATTTGACATTCTTGTAAAGAAATCTAACATATTTTGTGATTATTTACTGTTTGTGGTACAGCTATGCCTATGTCAGATTTGAATTTAAGGATTAGTTAAAATATTTAACTATTTTTAGCTAAAGGATAAATGGAAAACATGTATCCCAGTAATTAGTGTTGTAATGTCTTGTCCCTTCACTATTTCTCAAGAGAAGACCATTGGAAAGATCTTGAACTACAATGCATGATTTATAGGATACAATAATTTGCCTAGTGATTGCTGGTGAAATGATTTTTTCAAAATTGAAAATTAATAAAAGTTATTTAAGGGCAATAATGAATCAGAAAAAGATGTTATTACTTATTTTAATTGACATATTTTAATAAAAAAAATCTTAGCATTCTAAAAGCATTAAAAATTGAGATTAATTATCTAAGAGTTAAAGTTTAGTTTTAAGATAAATTTTATTTTTGTACATGTAAGAGTTTGACTTTGCACACACACATTTATATAAACTAATAATTTTTAACAGATGTTTTGTTGAAATATTTTTAAGAATGTGGAAATATCTGTTCTATTTTAGTTTAAAAAAATCAAGTCAAATGATATAGACAATGGCCAATGAAAATAGTGAACTGTAAATATATTTTGCATCTAAAAGGGGAGTCTCTTTTAAATGTTTTGACTTTATATTTATACAGATAAAATACTACAAGAAATATATGTTTAAATAAACAAAGTCTCACAACTTTCCTTATTTTTACTTATGATAGACTTCCACTAAGAATTGAATATTATAAATTACTATTTTTTATCACATGCTATTATTGTAATGTTTTAAGATCATAAAAATATTTGAAAAAAATCCCAGTCAGATGATATAGAATTATATTGAATTATAAAAGTGAATATAACCCTAGAAATATTAAAAATATGTTTTTAATGATTCCTTAAACATCTGTTTACTGTAGGAGTTTATCTGTATAAATATCACAAAAATGCATTTGAAAGAGGTTCCCCTTTTAGATGCAAAAAGTATTTACAATTTACTGTTTTCATTGGCTGTCTATATCATCTGGCTGTGTTTTATAAAATAAAATAAATCTTTTCACATTCTTAAATATATATATTCAATGTTTTTCGTAATATTATACATATATTAATTGTAACTACATATAAAATTAACATTTTTGCAAATTATCAAAGTGTTAAATTTATTATTTTCAAAAATAACAAAAAAACTGCATTGGAAAAGAACTATTTGATGACATCATTTACAAATCTGTTTACTTTATGATAGTATAGAATGGGGTAGATGTGACAATTACTTAATTTAAAATACAGGGAAAACTTTAACTTTGTCAATATTTTTGTTATTTTTATAATATGCAATTTTAAAGGACTGTTGTTCACATTTTATTTAGTATTTACAGTATCAAATCCATTTTGTCAATCTCACCCAAAATAACCACTATTTTATTACCAACATCAAATTCCTAAATTATTATTTCAAAACAGTATAAAATTCAGAACAGGATTAACCTGGTCACGAACTGTCAAGTATATTATTCTCAATTTTGTAAATTTATTTGAAACCAACTTTGAGACTTTTCAAAATAAGATTGCCCCCCCCCCCTTTTAGATGAAAATCATATTGAAATACAACAGATATTTTAAATTGATTAAGGTTGTAATAATATTTTATTTTCATGTCATTCTTCATTATTTTTCTGTATTAATAATTTTTAAGACCTCTATAGATCTTAAGATTTTTGTTTAAAAAATCATCCACTTTTTAATATATCAATTTCTATAACATAGTTTTTGAAAAGTATATGTATATTTTGAAATATATATGAACCTTTATAATTCCCAAATTATCACCTTATTACAGGCATTAATAACTTTAACTTTTTAAATTAGTTTTTTTAAAAAAAATTTTTATGTATCATAACAAAAGTCATTGATTTGATACCTATAAATTTTTCTGATGATGAGAATCCAGATGAAACTTTTGTTATATTTTGTCTGCAGGTGGTAATGTGTGCCTAAAATGACAGGTTTTTAATATATATATATATATCCTCTTGAATCTCATGGTGTTTATCAAATCTCATGTGAAAATTGTAAAGCTTCTTACATAGGTATAAGTAATCATCGCAAGAGTTAGGAAAGATGAACATGCTAATGCAGTTAAACATCACTCATCATCATCAGCACTCTCACCCCATACTATAGATTCAGGTTATAAAATTGATTTTTCTAATACCAGGATCATATCCAGATATGATAATCTCTTCCAGTGCAAAATCAGAGAAGCCATCGAGATGCTTAAAAGGCCAGATTGTATCAATAAGTGAGATGATACATGTAAACTTCCTCCTATTTGGAAAGATTTTTTTAAAACACATTCTTAATTTAACATTTTTGCTATTGGTGGAACTTTAAAATTTTTTTCAAATCAGTGATTGTAGCACCTCTACAACCATCTTTCTACCTTTTAGAACCCAGTAGATGACTTGTGTAATCAAGTTGAAATGTCAGTATATAAATATTTTACATTTCTAACATGGATAAACCCGCAAAATGTCTTTTATATATATATATAGAGAGAGAGAGAGCACACATTCATAAATGAATATGGTCATTCCATCTCCAAAAAAGAGAAGAAATTAAAAGAACTGTCCTAGAAATCAGTTTTGCAATGACTATATAAATCAGTCAGTGAACCACACATATATTCACATATGGATTATGCTGATAATTCAAAACACTACACTGTTATTTTATATAATTTTTAAGTAAATAATATAATATAAAATGCTATTATATTTTAAAGCTTAATTTACATTGCAAACATAATGATATATATTGCTTTTTATATAATATTAATTAGATTCAAAAATAAGAGGTGGGAGACAATCCCCATATTTGTGACTGTAATAGAAATCTATCAATTAAACAACACATAGCAATTATATGAAGTGTAAAAAATATACTGTATTATATAACTTTCCACTCATTTATAAATAACCAATTATTAATTAAATTAATTGATGTTTTATATATTCACACACTATGATTATTGAACTTAATATAATTAGTTTCATATATATATATATATTTTCTTTTAGGTGCATTTTTGAAATAGTGAAAATATGATGCATATTTATGATCTCTTTTATTAATTTTATTGTTATGTTATCTTGATCTTTCATCTACATGTTTCCTTGTTTGTCTATAATAAATCATATTACAATTTTCACAATTAATTTTATATACAATTTTTTTTTAATATTTTATATCATCTGTTATTTTATAATTATATAGTAATTTGTCTACATTTTTGCTATTTGTCCATCCTATGTTTGTTTTGATCTATATAATTTGTATTTTTTATTAATATATTGTAAATTTTAAGGGTAGTGTGAAAGTTGTATCCATTTTTAGTAGAACTATTATTATTACAATTATTTTATTATTTACAATTAAAATATTATTATTATTAATTTTTATAGATTCACAATAAGTATGGATACAAAAGATAGAAGTTATTAAAAATTTTAAATATAAAAATGATAAATATAATACAGACAAAAATTTAACTAATTTCTAAAAAGAACAGTTTATTGAATTATAAATTCAATATAACCCCAGGAATATTTAACATATATTTCTTAAATATAAACCAACTAAACTAAATAATAATATTTCTATTATAAATAATAAAAATAATTGTAATGATAATAGTTCTAATAAAAATTGATAAAACTTTCACACTGTAATGGTCAAATATGTACATTTGCAGAATAAAACCTAGAACTCTGATAAATCATCCTATGGCTGACCAGTTTTACGGTGGTGGAAGCCACAACTCTGGCCTAACCCTAGTTCCTCTATCATTGCTCAGAGATTTAACACCTTGCGAATGACACAGTTGAGGCCACAGCAGTATTTCCTTTCTTCACATTCCAGCAGTAGCACAACAGTAGAACAAAAGACTGGGAGGCAGTTTGCATTCTATCTAGTATATATGTATCATGTGGCTAGCATAGCATTATTAAACAATGAAATTAAAATAACTACTAAATGATAAATAATTATGAGTCGGTGAGCAAGACTAAGACATGAATCAAGATTAAATTTAAAATTAATTTAATGAAGTTAAAATATTAAACAATTAAAACAATATTACACTAACTAGGTGTCTGATTTCACACGCAGGTGCTTAAGGGATGTTTACATTAATTTGGATTCACACACAAGTGATGGGTTTAGACATATAATTTCTTATGGTTGAGGTGTACATGACTTGGTTTACATATATAGATCAAATCACTCACAGGTGATTATAAATTTCTAGTTACAATTATTAGAGTTTTCAAAGATTTATGCACTTTCAGTTTATATATATAGCATGAAATCACTCACAGGGGATTATAGTTTTAGGTTACACTTAATTTATTTAGCTATATATATATATATGTGAATGTATCCCTCGCAGGTGATGAAACTATAATGCAATTGAACCTATGACTTCATGAGCATTAATATTATTTAATAAGCAAAAGAATTCATTCATGGTTATCTATGCCTAGTTTATGCCCTAATAGGATTTAGATTTGCTTTAGTTAGTGGAAGTGATTATAAAATTTTAATAAAGAACATATCTTATCGAGCGCGAATAATTAATATATTCTCTACATAGCTAATATACATTTTAAACTGGATTCTAATTCAGATCAAGGCTGACAATAACAAATATAATGGCAGGATGAATTGATTATTGGTAGCTAGTCTTCAGATACTAATGTGTATAGAAACATATAATTCTGAGTCCTTTTGTGTCTCATATGTGCCTTATTCATGGGATTCTTACCAAGTAATGGTTCCCTTCAACCGAACTCATTGCTGTGAAATAGGAGGCATTTAGTCCGGAGGATCGAGCAATTTATTTTAAAGTGGGAGTCTTACGCTCTGTGTGAGTCTCATGCTCCATTATTAAGGGTGCAGAATGGGTTGGTGCATATCAATCACCATCTGAGGATAATAATTGCCCGAACTAAGTGTACTGGTGTAGCCCTAACATGTACGCCCAGTAAAGAAGTGCAGCAACAAGTGAGTTACACCTCAGTGTTTCTTAAGGACACATATGCACCACTGACCACATTATCATATCATAAAATTAAGACGCTAAATAATAGTTTTCTTCATGAAACTACCCTGTATCAGTTCATATGATAGTATTTTTAATTATACTACTTAGGAAAGTTTACGAATCCAATTTACAAAGCTATCTATATAGGCTTTTATTTATCTAAGGAGGGTTTACAGCATATGGGGAAATTACAATACAGAATTATGAATTTATGCTGCATTTTATCACTTCAACTGAATATTGGTTAAATATTATATTTAAAAGCAAATCTATTTAAGAATAATTGTACACTTGTAATTATATCTCAATTAAGGTATTTTATCCATTTCAAAACAGAGCTTTTTAGTTTGTGCATTATTACACATATTACATATATACGCAAAATGATATATATATATGCGTGAATCTATATTTAATTCTCGCTAATGGTTTAATTACGAATAAAGCTCAGTTTTGAATACATATAGCATAAACAATATAACATAATTAAAATAATAAGATGTGGCATAGATTTAGGAAATGCAATATTTAAGATAAGATTTCACATAAGTGAAATCTGAAGTTTGGCTTTGTTTAAAATTAAGGTTATGTGGCATTCGCTGAAATATGATTGACTCAATTTTGATAATTCTAAGTTTATAAGATTAATGACAGTAAATATTATCACTAACTTAAGATATATAAATTAACTTAGAAATCTTAATAATTATTTTAAAACCGATCATTGGATATTATACGTGACTAAATTTATATAAAATATTTAAATTCTAGATTTTAGCAAGTTAAAATTGAATAGCATTTAATTACTTAGAATAAGACTAATACGTAACTAAATCAATCACTAATTTCCACAAGTAAACCAACAAATAAAGAAATCATATCAGTAAATCAGATTATTAAATATTAAATGTATTTTCAAATGAAATAATTTATCAAAACAATTTAAATAGGAAATCAGATATTAAACGTATTTTCAAATCAGGCAAGATTTTAGATTAAAACAAAGTTATTAAATCATTTATAATTTTAGACAAGATTTTAGGATTGGAATAAAACAAAATAAATTTACATTTACATAAGTTTATTTTACATTATTATTATGGCCATTATATTAAGATATAAGCTAGCATTTTAGAAAATTATGGATTTAGTTGAAAGTCTTTTGAATTGAAGGATTATTTACCATTTTCTCTTCTCTCTTTCATGCTGACCAGTTATTTCTTCATTGTGGGACCTCTTTAAGTGTTACGGTGGTTAATTCATCTCTCTCCGCTTCAGGTAGCTCTTCGTCGGAGGCGGAAGGCAAGATTTTAATCCTATTGCCCCGACATGATCATCATTAATGCAATTCCAAATATTTTATTAAAATCTTAGGGGTCAGTGCTTCAAAAATGGCTGCTACCCATTATATACTAGCGTCCCCCCTTCTCCTTCGTTATATAGTTTTAGATCCTTTTTCTAAGTTCACGCACGGTTTCCAAGAAATTGTGGAAACCCACTGTGATTATTTTTTATTTAGGTCCCATTAGCCTCCGTGACAAACCATAATTTATGCAATCTTTTTAATTTAAATCTACTTTAATTCTTTAATTAAAACTAGGTCAATTTTCAGTGACCAGGATTAACTTTTCTGGTGACACATTGACTAGAAAACAAATCTAACATTGGTGAAAAACATTTTGTTATATATGTAACTCGACCATTTTAATTTACTAATATATGCAGAATTATACAATTTCAAATATAACTAATTTAATAGATATTTCAAAATAAAGAAATCTTAATGTTTTAAATCCTATTAACATTAAACTTCTAGCATATATGTAGTCTAAAGTTACATATACAACTCGTTTTTCATTTATTTATTATTAATATATATATATATATATATGCATATTTTAGAGATTTATAAATATCAATACAATATTCTGTCTATGTAGAGATATATGCACAAATACATGATTACATTTGTTTAAATTTAAATTTAGGCAGGTCTTTATAGTAATATTAATAAGATATACGAGAATTTGGTGGTGTTTATATATAACAATACTACTATAGTATATAGTAGGTGAAACAGTTTGATTGTACAAGTTGACTGTTTCTATACTATCCTAAAAATACAATATATTAACAAAAATTAAAAATTATATATATAAATACAACATAGAATAGTCAGATGATAAAAAATTAAACAAATTTGAGTTTAATTATAAAATAAAAGTTAATATAAAATATGAAAAAGGAATTGAATATAAAATTAATTGTGAAAATTGCAATAAGATTTAATGTGGACATCATGGAAAACAATTATAAGAAACTTAAGAAACTTCAAAAGAACATAACAATGCAATTAGTAGGAGAGATGATAAATCTGCATTACATGTTCACTATTTGAAATTAGGCCATAGAATAAATTACATAAAAATATAAATCCTTTAAATTACATTAAAAAATCTAGTAGAAGAAAAATATATGAAACTAATTATTTTAAGTGCAATAAACATAATATATATATATATCAATTAATTTCATGAAACTATTATTACTTATCAGAAAATAATAAATTTGACTTCATTTGATAGATATTTTTGTTTACTAATGAAGTAAATTCTAAATATTCACATTTTTTTTAAATATTAAAAAAATGAGATTGTAATCAAAACAAAAAAACCTTGTATATCATGATTGCTGGGAATATTATTTTCATTTTGAAAAATGAATGGAATCTTCTTTATATGACATTTACTTTAAAAATGTGAATAAATAAATATTTATTTCTCTTAAATCCTTCAAATTATGCTTTAAAAGTTTAAACTTTTTAAATATTTTTATAATATATTTATTTTCATTTTTACTAATTGCACTGGTTATATAGTAACTAACTTTGTAAATATCTTCATGATTAATTTGCATTATCCAAAAGTATAACATTCTGCTTTTAAAAATTAAATATTTCCATTCAATATAAATTATTAATAATTTATGGTCTTGATTTGTAATAATTATTATCCAATTATTGCACAAAAATAATTTTGAATTTTAATAAATTTGCAAATAATCATGGTTTTTGTTATTCAAACTATTTTCTCTAAACAATGTCATAAAAATTGTTGATGTCAGAGGATGTCAAAAATGCAAAAGGTGTCAAGGCAGAGCTAAAGCCGTATCTTACCAAATTTTTGCTTCTCTGGCCATCTATGGAATTTCTTCCAAACTAAAATTTTGCATAGAAATATATATATATGATAAATGCATATCTTTAAAACTAAAGCTTGCAAAAATTCTCAATAGTTGGTGAATAATGTTAAAATTGAATTACATCTGATGGAAAGTTGAATGATTAATAATTGGTTATTTAAAAATGAATTGAAAGTTATATATCTTTATTAATATAAAAATACATTAATATGTATTTTTGCGCATTTTGTATAATTTTTAAATGTTATTTAATTACTAAATTTTATTTTTATATGTTACATTTTTATATATTTGGATCCCTCCCTTATGTTTACTTCTCTTTAATATTATATAAAAAGAATAGATGCCACTATGTTTGCAATGTAAATTGAAGCTTGAATATGGTCCACAGTGACATTGTGAAGGACAAAAAATATTTTCTGAAAAAACTTTTTTATATTATTGTTATAATAAAAATATCTAGAACTATTGCTGTTACACCATAATATTTTATATTATTTATTTAAAAATATGTTTATTTAATATTTTGTGATGATGTCTATTAAATTCTTCAGCAAAAAACTTTACTCCTTGACCAACTTAACCATCATATCTAATTGTAGTTTTCCAATGTATTTATTTTCTGTCATATCTTCCAAATAAAGACAATCATTATGAAACTTTTTTAATGTCTCTGAGGTAAACTTTATAATGTAGAGGATATATATATACATATATATCATTCATAAAAATCTTGCTCATCTTCATCAAAAATACCCTTTAGGAAGTCTTGCATTGTTCATATATTTTATATGTTCATTCCAAAAAAGATATGATTTTACAACAGAGGGCTCTCTAGTATTACAGCCAGGAATTTGAGAATTGTATTGACTGGTTTTATAATTTTGTTTTTGTATTTTTAAAATTTTACAGTGCATCATTAAATGAAACATTTCCAATCCTTTTACCATGACTTTCTTCAATGCATTAAACTAAGTAAAATAATTACTCTCTATACAGCTACTTTAAGTTGAAGTAGTTTCTTTCCATATGATAAAATACTCTATTTTTTAACTTGTTGAAAGCAGCAACAACACATTGGAGTCTGTGTTATGCCTCAACATCCAAGTTCATTTTTCTATTGATAAAACTTACAAAGTATTTAAATTCATATATATTTCAAGTTACAACCATCTAAACTATAAGTTATTAGAAATATTTCTTCCAATCATTGGTTGATAAAAAAATGGAGTTTTTTAAACACTATTCATTATATCAAAGTTTTTAAATCTTGCATTTTAAACATTAAGTACATTTTGAAAATCGTTGGTTGAAATGGAAAAAGTAGTACAATCATGAGAATATTGTAAATTCAGAATTCAAGAAGTAGAAGTTCTTGTTTTTACTTTTAATTGATTCAAATTGAAAATTTCACTAAAAATCTGTACAACTATTTGTCCTGTTTCATTGGGATACCTATAAATAATCCTGAAAACACTATTATAAATATTGAAATAATGTTGCAATAAGTATAAATTTCTGTTTAATACTTGTTTTCATTTTAAATGTCTCAATTTCCACTTGTAATAATATTTTCTCTTATTCTATTATCTAAAAGCCATATAAAGAAATAAATTTTGGTGGACAACTAACTACTTTCAAATAATGTCATAAATCTATTTGTTTAACTAAATCAAATGCCTTGATCAAATCATTAAAGCAATATATAAAAAAGTTTTTGTCCCTGACACTTTTCTTTCATTTTCCTGGCATCAAAAACCATATCTAAAATGCTTCTTGATTTTCTAACACTACATTGAGTATATGGTAGTCATTCATCTATTTGAAAGAAGTTGTGTCTTTGCTGAACTGAATAATAATGATATTCCATGATAATACTACAATCTTGTCTATTACCTTTATTCTTAATAATTGGAACAATAGAAGCATCTTTAAGATCAGGCAACATAATTTATATTTATATTCCTAAAAAATCCAATATTTCTGAAGCATAACTAAACAAAAGTATTTTTTTAAAAAGAAAACAAAAAATTAACTATAAAAATTAAAAAAAAAAAGTTATTAAAACACTTCTTTTTCAGTAATGATGGAAGAAAAGATTAGCAATGTGTATATATTATTAAAATCATATACTCTGTGTGGTAATATATTTTTTATATATTATAAAACATATAAATTATTAACCATTTAAGAATAAATGTGGCTGTCTTTGTTGAGATTAAGAGAGAATTTTACCATTTCTCAACCATTCATTTTTCTGTATGGAAATTATAATATAATTTTAAATTTGGTTTATAAAAATAACGCAATAATTTTTGATAATTATTAAAATAAATCATAAAAGCTTTAAAACTATTATTTACTTAGAAGTGAACTTTTTCAAAAGCAGCTTAATATTATATTGTAATAAAACCTGAATTTATCACCAATATAATGACTTTTTCATACAAAATATCAAATAAGGTAGCATAATGTAAATACCACTAACAAATAATTTTAATAAGAGATTCAAAACAAAGTTTAAACTAATCTCATCATCATATTAATATATAAGAAACTTTACACTATCACAGCAGATAAACAATGATTTTTGAGGTAATGATATCAAATAAATAAACTTAAATACATAAGTCAGACTAATAATAATTAGATATCAACTAGCAATTAAATAAATTTTTATAACAAATCATTAATTAATATTTAGTTAGATTGTCAAAAACATTACAATTAAACTAAAATATTTAATGTATAAAAGTATGATTAATAAATTAAGAACCAAGTTTGAGTTCTTTTAACGAAATTATTAATGATAAAAGTAACACATTCTATACTGACAATATTTACGAAAGTAGATCAAATTATATTAACTACTGCATAGTTTTCTTATTTATGATTTATTAAGTATTCTACGAGTTTAAATTTGTTTCATTGTAACAAAAAACTGTGTGTATGCATGCATTCAAGTCTTTCCACATTTTGCACAGAATGTGCATGTGTGTGTTTGGATACATCACAATAGTTATAATATGAAAACAGTGTATATATATATAATATTTAAATGTTGAGATATGAATACCTGGAATTGCAAATTAAGGAAAGTTTGAAAATGAATTAATGGGAAGTGAGGTATATGCATTCCCTAGTGGGATTCTTATGTCCTTAATGTAATCTGCTAAGCATGCTTTCAATATCTTCTAGCAATGTCATAATCATAGTGAAAGGTCTATGCAATATACATGAGTAATGAGATATAAATGAGATGGTTTATATGATCCATCTTTTGGAGAGGGTGAATCAGGATTTTTTTTTGTTAATAGCATTGGCATTATTAGTGCCCATCTTCCTTTACTTTATGTTTTGCATCATTTCTCTCCAGGCATGCTACTGTGTCTAGGGTGGGATTGAAAGTGTGACCAAGCTTGTTTTCATGGCCCAGGAATATAGATTTGTGCTTGGAATTATATTTGATGATTTTATATAGATATTGATGTTGAGAGAGTCTAATTGCAATTAACAGAAAAGAATTCTGCTTTCCAAAAAGTGGATCATGTAAATCATATTTTTTACAAACAATTTACATACTATTTATATCCCATTACTTACTTACATTGCATAAATGCATCACTATAATTATGATATTGCTAGCAGACATTGAATGCATGCTTAGCAGATTACATTAAGTATATAAGTATCCCACTCGAGGGAATTTGTACACCTTTTTTCCCATTAATTAATTTCCAAGCTTTTCTGAATTCACACCTCCAGGCATTTATCTTTAAATTACAAGTGTATAAAAAATGTAAAAGCTTTTGTTAGAATATTTAAATGTTATATTCTGAGCATATTCCAGGTATAGTCATTGAAGTATATAATGAAACATTCTTTTCAAATGTATCCTGGATTCCCAATAATTGCCTTGCAATTACAATCAACAGTATAATAAATTTTAATATGAAAGAATTATTATTTGTAATTCAAATAGACAATATCTTAAATAATAAAGTTGTGTAGAAAATTCATGTGTCCTACTGAAAAATTGACTTGGACTCTTTCCAAGCTATCTGCAGTATCATCTATGAATACATATGTGTTACATGGGAACATAGATTAATTATTTATTATAAAAATTTTAAGATGCCAACATATCTCAGAGTATAAATTACAATATGAAATTTGAATCTGTTTTGCACCTTTGTAAAAAGCCCATAATAAATCAATACATTAATATAAAATTTTGTTCTTTATTGGAGAAAAGTCCTAGTGAAATGTTAAACTGGATGAAATAATATATGGTAATGAAGCAATAAGTCGACAGAATGTTCTCAAGATTTTGTGATAGCAGGGAGTGCATTAAAAGTTGATCAATGACAGACATTCAAATGAACAGAAAACAAAAATATAAGATGTCAAAATTATTCCACCTAATTATTTCATTGAGTAATTAATTAGCACCCTCCAAATTACTATCTATTTCATTTTTATTTAAGACTTGAAAAAGCAAAATATATGATTATTCATTTGGATCACTGCAGAGATATGCAAAGAAATGCAACCAGAGATCTAAATTATTATCATATATTATAACAAATGATAGAACATGATATGAACTATCAATGAAGTTCAGTATGTGAAGTAGAAAACATCAGAAGGAAAAACAAAATAGTTGTGACTTTAAAACATCCAAATTAAACATTGCTCACTATTTTTTTTTATCTAAAGCTATATTCATATCTTCAAGATCAGATGGTAAAAACTAACAGCTATTTGTATATTTTAAACTTTATGTAGGGCAAACTTTGTGCAAATAGCCTCAATACTCTGATCGAGGCCTTTCATAATCATTATAAAAAAATATCCTGGACCACAATGCCAAGATTGTGTCTGATTTTTTTCCTAAAATGTATTATGCTTGTGGATCCACCCTACTTGCTGATTTGGCCTCTATTGACTTGTGTTTTTTTTTTCTAAAATTAAAGTTACAATATGGTTCAGTCCAGGGCATACAAAGTGTGTAATAAAATTTCAGCAAATGCTTTTGGTTGAGAATTTTAAAAACTGCTTCAAACAGTTTAATAATCATTTCTAGCAATATATTGGGTCATAAGGAAAAAAAGTTTTGAACAAAAAACATAAATGATATATTGAAATATCTGTTATTAGTCATTCTAATTATTTAATAATGAATAATATTTCTGTAGTGTAATTTTCACTACATCATTTTTATGCAAGTAGGGAGCTGGTTTTTATCCACTTTTAACACCTGGGGGGAAGGATGTAATTATAAATATATGACAAAAGATGTGAAAATTTTCTATTATCCACAAGATGTGCATTTCATGCTGAACCAGCACTCATCAGTTGGCCTAGGCTACAATCTCTTACACATATCTTTATCATAGTTGAGAATATATATATATATAGCAAATTACTACAGTTTAATTGATGTGGCAAAGGTGCTGCCCTCACAATTTTATCCTAAATCATTTAATGAAAGTATACTAATAACTTTATTAATTATTCATCAGATTAAAGATTATCCAATAATGAATAATATTTTTGTAGTGTGATTTTCACTATGTCACTCTCATAAAAGGTAAAGACTGATTTCTATCAGCTTTTAATATCTGGGAAGGATGTAATATTAAACATATGATCCAAGATGTAAAAATGATCTATGATCTCCAGATACACATTTCATGCTAAAGCAGTACTCATGAATTGGCCAGACCACAATCTCTTACATATATCTTCATTATTGTTCAATACATTTATAGGAAGAAAATGACTATTGTTTACTTGATATGTCAAATGTACTACCCTCACAACTTTGTCACAAATTATTAAAGGAAAATATATTAATAATTTTTATTAGTCATTCATTAGACTTAAAAAATTATCCAATAATGAATAATATTTCTGGAGTGTAATTTTTACTACTTCACTACCATACATGGTAGAGACTGGTTTCTATCCAGGTTTAATACCTTTTGGAAGGGTGTAATCATAAACATTTGACTAAAGACATATGAAAAAAATCTATGATGGGATGTACATTTCATACTGATTTGGCACTTATCAGTTGACCCAAAATCTCTTAATATCTTTACACTTGTTTAGTACACTTATAGATAGCAAATTACTACAGTTTAATTGGTATGTGTCAAATGTGCTGCCTTCATAACTTTGTCACAAATCATTTAATGAAAGTATATTAATAATTTTATTAATCATTCATTAGACTAGAGATTATCCAATAATGAGTAATATTTCTATAATGTAATTTTCACTACATCACTCTCACACAAGGTAGGAACTAGTTTCTATCTGCTTTTAATATCTTTTGAAAAGATATAATTATAAACATATGGCCAAAGAATGTGAATATAATCTATAATACTCAAGATGCACATTATATATACTGAACAATAATAAAGATATGTTAAGAGATTGTGGTCTAGACCAACTAATGAGTAATGCTTCAGCATGAAATGTGAAACTTGGAGATCATAGATATTTTTCACATCTTGGGTCATATTTTTTTGATTGCATTTTTCCACAAGGAGTTAAATGTGAATAGATACTAGTCCCTGTCTTGCAAACATGGGAAATAGTGATCATGTGATGTTTAAAGATTTAATACCAATCCTGCCTAATAGGAAGGGGGTGGCTATGGTTCTAAGAGAACCGAAGACACCAAAATGTATGGGTGCTGAAGTGAGTTCAGACCCATATGACTACATAAACTGTTGAACTTAGATTGAAAATGTTTGTATGTTTTCAATTTTATTCTCATAGTTTTGTAGTCATGTAGAGATGCTGGTGGGTTGCATTAGATCCTAAAATCTAGGTGCAGTGCTCTCAGATCCAAGGCTCCTTACTGTTGAAGGCCATAAGCCAGAAACTAGTTTGGGGATCTTGGATGATTAGGCACTAGATGGAGATTTTATGCACAAGCCTTCTAGCATTCATTGATTACTGTCTTGCTTTGAGTGGCACTACTTTATGAAGAGAGTTTTGCCTATTGAAATAAGAAACTATGTGTAAGATTCACTATAAAGTCAAATTTAGTATTATTCATGGAGTTCCTTGATGTATCAATGAAATGCTAATGACATTAAAAATTGCCATATAATGATACCAGTGCTCATTTTATTAAGGCTTATGATCCAAATATTAAAGTTAGAGAATTTTGAGAAAGAATGTTTTTATTCCTTATGGAGAAGCATTATTACACCAATACAATTAAGATTGAGTTTTTTTTATTTTGGATACTTTAATGAATATGTTAGACCAAAAGTTGTTGAAAATAATGGTATTTATATTGAAAATGTAAATGGCCTATTGTTATTGACTTTTTACAGAATGTATGGATTGACCACAAATACTTTGTTTAGATAAAAAAAAATATATGAAGAAACATGAACCCATTTAGAACTCATCTACACTCAAACAATAGCATTTAGTAGATTAATTTATAGTTAGAAATTAAAATATAGGAGAAATATATATTTCATAAGAATGTACAAGCCTACATTGTTGAACAGATCATAGATTAGTGTGTTCCAACTTTAAAATAATAATCATTTTAAAAATAGCTTATTTGAATTATATTCATAAAAATGATGTTCATTCTTAAAAGAATCATGTTAAACTTTAAAATTTATTA
Source organism: Epiperipatus broadwayi (assembly GCA_028023455.1). Lineage (NCBI taxonomy): Eukaryota > Metazoa > Onychophora > Udeonychophora > Euonychophora > Peripatidae > Epiperipatus > Epiperipatus broadwayi. The sequence continues at coordinate 4,192,237 of JAQFVV010006276.1, read as the reverse complement.
AATTCCCAAATTGTTAATTTTCACAATGGTTTTGTTATTGAGATGTTTAAATAAGTCATGTATATAGGTAAAGTATATATTTTTGGTTATTAAAAAAAGAATTATGACTGGCTTGTTGGAAATTAACCTATTACTATTGACTTGATTAAAATGAAATGTATCATTTTCTGCTGATAGAATAAATTTGGAGGTTGGCTGAAATTCAAGCTGAGAAGAAGGCTTAAAATGGATGATAGATTAAAACTAAAGGATATATATATTTTTCTGATTGTGGTCATTTTAGATCTTTCTTTAGATGCAGTAAATTACAATTGATATCAATGATATTTTGATCATATTGTAGGATTTTGATCATCTTTTAAATGATGATAAAAAATAATGACTTTTAACGATATCTTCCTTTAATTTACTCATGTGAACTTGGTCAAAAATATCTAGATTTATGTAAACAAACCAGTTCTTTATCAACTTAAAAATGTATTGGCTGCAGATTTTGATGAAATATATGAAAAAAAGTTTTGAAATGATATAGTAATATTTTACTTTCAAAAATATTTTGTTTTAGGAATATATGGTCTCACTGTGAAGTTCTACTGTTCCAATTTTGAAAAATAAGGGTAATAGACAAGATTGTATTAATTATCATGGAATATTATTATCCACTACAGCAAATGTACTTAAAGGATTTTGTTGAAAAAGTTCTGCTTTATATAATCATGAAAAAGACACAGGCCACACTATTAATTTTGACAAGGCTAAGGTTGTTGTCTTTGAGAGAAATGAAATAAAAAGAAGAATTAAAGAATAAGTTCTTTTAATATTAAGGGTGTATGGGATATAAATGGAATTGTGGGTAAGGTTTAGTATAAATATATTGTTAACTTGTAGTCCTTTATACTTGAAAAATCATTGGTTCTGTTTTAGAGTTTATTTTCTTTGGGTATCTGATTGTGTTGTGAGTTTGGGGTTATTTTGATTAATTTATTGATTAGTTTAGCTTTAGGCTTTTAAGTAATAATGTTAATAAGGTTTGTGCATAATTGTAAATATTTTATTAATCATTTTCAAATTGAATAGGTATGTTGGACTTTATTATTTAAAATAAGAAAAAAAGATGTGTGATTGTTATGAGATAGTTGTAGTTGTGAATAGTAAATTTACTCATGTTTTTATCTAAATGTAATGTGGCTTGATGTATAATTATACATTTTCTATATATATATATGTGTGAAAAAAAAATCCAATTTACAATTCACATTTATCATTGACTCTAAATTTTATACCTTTCTAAAGAAAAAACAAAAGTGAGTTCAAAAGTGAGAGATTTAAAGGCAAAGATGTATTAAAAATAATACAGACCAAAAAAAAGTGTGACTTGACTTTATTTTAAATTAATTTTTATAAAAATGTGGTCTAGAATTTTAGAAATTGAATGTAAAAAAAGTTGTATAAGTAAAAATAAAATTGTAAATTGTAAAATAATCAATTAGCCCTAAATAACATTAGATTACATACAACAATTTATCAAAAGCAGATGCATGAATTTAAAGTTTGCTTAAGCATGTGTTCTGATTATGCATTGAGGTAGCTATGCAAATAATTATCACATTGATGTTGAGGATAGAAAATATAGAAGTAATCTCTCTCTCTCTGTTGTCCATAAGCTGTCATTTTTCAAATTTATAATCAATTAAAAAAACTTATGTTTGTCCACACCACTGTAAAAATTGAAAAAAAAAAACCCTCTAAATTTATTTTTATAAATAAAAAATTATACTTAATTTTATTCAAAGGAAAATATTTTCACTCTTTATATTTAATAATCCACAATTTTTATTATGAAGCATATTTTATGTGAAGGAAGTAATTCTGTCATCAATAAATGTAATTTGTTTATAAAGCAGTTATCCATAATGCTATCAAATTCATATAGCAAATATAATGGGTATGTTTAAAAATGTAAATTTTAATTCAGCTTTTTTAATACTTTCCAGATACATTTCTGAAATGTATCAAATAGGCTAGGTTGTTCAAAATATATTTTTAAAAATTTTTCAATTGTAAATTTCTCATATTTATTTATATAATATTAAATTCTTTTGTTTAATTTACATTAAATCTTAAATGAGATATTTATTTTATATAGCGCAATGTTTCTGAATTGTAATAAACTAATAATCAGCTTTTTAAGCTAATGCACATGTGCTTTGTGTATCTTAACAACAAATGGATACTCTCATTTTCCAATACAAGATAAAATTTTTGTGAAAGAATAGAACAAATCACCTATTTTTTCAACCCAAACATTTAAGTATGTGCAAATCATAAGTACTGGAAATGAGAGTGTGAAGATATTAAACAATCACTTTAAATTACTTCTACTATGTCTGAATGAATGATTTAGTAAAAGTAATTTAAAGTGATTGTTTAATATCTTCACACTCTCATTTCCAGTACTTAAGATTTACTCATACTTAAACATTTGGATTGAAAGAATAGGTGATTCATTCTATTCTTTCACAAAGACTTTATCTTATATTGGAAAATGAAAGTATTCATTTATTGTTAAGATTCACAAAGAGCATGCGCATTAGCTTAAAAAGCTGATTATTAGTTTATTAAATCTTTAAAAAAATTGTTAAAGCAACCAATTAAAAAAAAAAAAACGATGACCTTTCCATAGGCTGGATACAGTCTGGTATATATATAACAATGATTTTTTTTGTTTGTATTTGTAATTCAGATTTGTATACATAACAAAATGTTTTCTTTTTTATAATCTAAAGGTGAGTGCACTTTCAATGAAGTTTACCATAATCATGGTTTGAAATTGAAGAAAAGAGGTTTTTGGAGAACTATGATTATGATGAGCTTCAATGAATATGCACTCAGCTTTAGATTATAAAGAATGAAGAAACACTTTGTTATGCATATCGACAACTGTACATAAATTTGTATATTTATATATAAGAGATCAAAATACAGATTTGTAAAGAGATAAATCTATCAGAAGTTTAACACCTGAATAAAGCTGAGCTAAACATCACAACCCTCCAGATGATCACATGATGAGATAAACATCATAAATGCAATGCAACAGACATGTATTAATTCTATTTTACTATTCTGTGATATAACAATAAAGATTATTTATGCATAGTTCAACAATAAAAATTAACTATAACTACATTCTGTGGAGGTCAGGTTTTATAAACCAAAGATGATGCCCATTGTAGATACACTGCTGATGCCTTAAGTGTATTATCATTGAAATAATTATAGATTAGTTAAACATTTATCTATAAGAACTACTATACTTTTGAGCAATGTATTGTATTATTCAAATTGAGTTGTGTTATTATTTTTGCATATGTTTTTGTAATTTAAATTTTTCTTTATACATATATCAAAGTTTTCATGTAATATAGTAATAATAATAAAAAAAGTAATAAAAAAAAGTGTGTTATGCTTGCTTGAAATTTAGTCCATGTAAAGTTGTATGTCTTGGATTTGTAACTTGCTCTGCAAACATTTGATTCTCAAGAAGTAATATTTACCGAGGCTGTAACCTCGAGAATATGCATATAAAATGCAATAATAGGAACCTCTACAGGTGTTTAACCACAAGCTTACACTATGGAAAAAAAGAGGGGAAACCCTTCTTTACTTCAACCTACTTTCTATTTAAATAGGTGAAGCTGAAGTGGTTAGATCTGCGAGCATGAAGCTATTCAATACTTCACTGATTAAGTCCACATTTCTTATTACACATTAATACTTGCAAAATCTTTCGATTTACAGTCAGTCAATGGAAAGATTTTATAGTTAGAAATCTATTACAGTAATTTAAAGTTGTAATTATAAATTTTTTAGTTGCCCACTTAAATGTAGATTAAAATCTGATATAGACAAGAAGAGATGAGGTTAGTATTCAGAAAATATTATAGACTACTGAGCAGTTAAAAGAAACAAGTACTTTAGAATAAATACTTGATGTGCTTTCACTAGATGCTTCAGTATAAGTTGGAGAATTGTAATTGTTGCTCAAGAGTTTTGAATGGGTATAATTGCACTCTTTGAGTTAAATAAGCCCATGTTTAATATGTTCTTATTTAATTATTTTATTTTAGTGTCATTAAAAGTGAATTGTATTCTATATAGGTATAAATATTAAATAAATCATAGCTTTATCATTAAAATAGTACAGAGGTTGATTAAAATTCCCTCTAGTTGTAAATAATGATATAACTCCATATCTGAACATAAGCTAGCTATAAAGAAATAGAACAGACACTCTGGTTCTTGAACTTTCGATGATAATAAGTATAGTTTTCCAATGTTGTTAAAGTTGGAGAATATTTAAGTCAAATATTATTATGATACTATTAAGAAAGAAATTGTAATCAATTATACAAAGCATTTAACTTTTAACAATTCCTGCACTAATAATCAATTTAGTAGTGAAATAATCATAAATGCATAAATATTAAATAAAGCATAGTTTCATATTTAAATAATATAGAAGTTCACTGAGTTCTCTCTAGCTCTGAATCTTAAATTTTAATAAACTATAAAAAAAATAGAATGACATCTGTTTCTTGAGGTTGCCAAGATATATAATAAGCTTAGTGTTATTGATCATGCTAAAATTTTAATAACATTTAAATCACATAGTAATATGGCCTTATTACTAATAAAAGAATAATCATTTATGCAAAAGAGGAAGGCAGTGTCACAGTTTTAAGAGCACCTGTGTTAACAATTTAGAAGTCAAATAATTATTAATATATAAATATTAAATAAAGAATAGCATTAATGTATTTGAAATAATATAAAAGTTGAATAAACTCTTTCTCGTAATGATTGATTACTAATTTTATTACCATGACATTAATAAATTATAAAATCTTAAAATGAACCATCAATTTCTTAAAACTAAAACTGTTATCTACTAATTACTAATTACTCAGGTTTATAATAGATGATGACAAAATAAAGAACTGCTTCTATTTATATAATAATGGATTAAAGTCATGAAAACAAATGATGCTGTATTGGTATTTATTAAAGAGTTTGTTTACTTATGAGTTATTTAATAATTTTTCATATGTAAGCTAGTATGCCTGAAAAAATGGCTTCTTTTTTCCTCCAATATTTATATGGCAAAATTCATAAAGAATCTGAGACAGTTGAAATAAAATCTGGTAGTGAATGAAAAATATATTAACTCCAAATTTGCTTTCTCTTTTGGTCTTTGAACATTTTATAATTGCATTCGTGAAGCAAATATTAAGATGTAATATAAGTTTGATTATATTTTTGCTAATGTAAAAATGATTTGCAAACTGTTCTTACTGTTTTAAATAAAACACATAAAGACTTGATCTGGTAATTAATATTAAAGAATTTCTACAGTCTTCAGAATTTTTTGGATTGTATGGTTATTAGTCTGGGAACACAGATCAGTCTAATATCTTAGTATTTTTAAGACAAAATACTGAATACTGAAGTGCAATGCAATCTACAAAATCATACTTTTGCTATCAAGTTAAAATATAAATATTTTATTAGTGGCATAATTATTTCACTTAAATTCTTTGTATATCAGATAGATAATTTTCAAATTTATTGTATAGAAAGGCAAACAAACCTAATGATATAATACAAAGGCACTAAAAAAAATTAATTTATGGGTATTCTGAAATATTGGAAACTATGATAACAAGACCATACAACTATTTTGTACATTCTTTATCTTGTTGGTTGCAATAATATTGAACCATTTTATGTAAGAAGATATATTGGCTGGTTAGGACAAATTAAATGAATGAAATGTAACAGACTTTGCTAAATATAATTTTATGGTCAACTTGAATATAACTTTATTAGAAGAGACAGATCTCATTTTCATAATAAAAAGAATCACTAAGACACTTTAAAGAGCTATAATCTTTCCTGTTTCTATTAAAGTGATATGTCTAAGAAGAGAAAGAATTTAGTAACTACAATTATGCAAGATGTTAAAGTCTTTCAGATGAAAAGGTTTACTCAGAAGTAAGATTTTTTATTATCATGTTTAATAAATAAGCCTAATGTTCTCTGTATATGATATATGTGAATATTTTTGTGTCTAGCTGATAGATTTGCGTAGATATTGCAATACTCATGTTTAAATTTTGTTATTTGTCTTTTTCTCAGGTTTTTTTTTTTTTTTTAGAGTTAATGGCCATATATATTTATGCATGGTATCTAATGAATATATACTGAAACAGTATTCTTCAAACATGAATTATTTGGAATTTTATGACTAAAAATGATAATTTAACCTTTATGTTTAATTAATATTAATAAATTTAAAGTGTTTATTTATTAACAACTTGCTGTTTTTGTTACGCACACACACGGACATTTATAAAAATGTGAGAATGTACTTATATTTTCTTTACGTGACTGCATTTTTATTAAATTTATTTAAAATCAAATTGTATATTTTAAATTCTGTAAACAAGGCGAGGAAATACATACAAAATATTATTTATTTAAATAAAGGCATACAAATATTAATCAAAATTATCAGTCATATGATAGGGTTTTATAACAGGTAAAACTCTCTATAGGTATTGCCACTCAGTGTAAGCCAGGCAATATGTATAGAGAGTTTTGCCTGTTTTAATAATAGTTAAGAGCAAACATAAGAAATAGTGATCATGTAGTGTTAATAGGGTTTTACTAAGAGGAAGGGCGGAGTTACAAATTAACTTAGTTACTTGATTGTAAACTATAATTTTGGAGATAATGTCTACTTAATTTCAAACTTTTAATAATTTAGTTTGCTTATTTGTAAATTGTATTTAATAAGCATCAAACATTTGTATAGAAAGAAATAATGAAGCGTTCATTATTTTATATTTTTTTATCTGCAATTATTACGTGTGGAAAAAAGCTTTGGATCAGTTGTAGCTTTACGCCACAAAGTATATTTCTATTATTTTTTTAATACAATGATTGTTTTAAAATTATGCACAAAATAAATATTTCTTTTATTAAAAATATAATTTATTTATAACAAGATAACATTGAATTTATATATACATTGATAAAATAAATCTGAAAAGAAAAGACATGCAAATAATCAATCAACATCTGTAAGATTATGAAGTAACCATGTTTCTTCATGCAGTTTTCCTGAAGCCAATAAATAAATATTATAAAACAAAATTTTAATTTATTATCGATGTAAAATAATACAAAATGTTCTTAAGATAAAATTTCATCTATATATCAGCATAGAGCCTAAGCAAAAATTTCATTCAGAAACTTGTATTATTCTATAAAAAAAGAAATAATCAAGGTAATGCAAAATAATTTAAAGTAACAATCTCATGCGTATATGAAAGAAATTTTTTTTTTTAATTAATGTGCATGCTAATAACCTCATTTAAATGAAAAAAAAAAATATGGAAAAATTCCTTGATTAATTATAAAGTTAATCAATTATAATTTAAAATCTTATTTATAAAGCTTAATATAATTAGAAGGGACTTGAACTCAGATTTTCAAGCTCCCTACAACTATCCACTACATCTTCTACAATCGATACACATGAAGACATATGAAAAAGATAAATGATCTCCAATATACCTATTTTGGCTAAACCAGCAATCATCAGTTTGTCCAGATCACTATCTCTCACACATATGTGCAATCAGTGCTCAGTTTATATTAAGATAGCAAATCTTCAAACTTTAATGGACAAGCTTCAATCTTCTCCATCCTCCAACTCTTCAGCCATCCATATCATTCTACAACTGATACACAGGAACACATACATGTGAAAAGATAAAAGATCTTCAATATTTGTGCTGAACCAGCAATCATCAGTTAGTCCAGATCACCATCTCCCACACATATGTACAATCAGTGCTCAGTTTATATTAAGATAGCAAATCTTTAAACTTTAATAAACAAACTTCAATCTTCTTCACTCTCCAACTCTTTAGCCATCCATATTATTGAAAATTGGATGGCTGAAGAGATGGAGGTGGAAAAGATTGAAGCTTACTCATTAAAGTTTGAAAATCAGCTATCTTAATATAAACTGAGCACTGTTTGTATATATCTGAGTACTAGTTCAGCATGAAATACATATATTGGAGATCATTTATCTTTTTTACATGTATGTGTTTATGTGAATTATTTGTAGAAGATGAAGTGGATAGTTGTAGGGAACTGAAATTCTGAGCTCAAGTAACAATATACATATATTTAAAGTTTAATATAGTATATCATCTAGTATCAGTATTCTTTTATGATCTGATTAAAATCTGAAATATAAATTAATTATAAGATAAAATGTGTTGGTCATTATGAATATTTATATCCAAAATGTAATCATCTTATGTCATATTTTCATTAATAAAAATAAATAAGTTTTTGAAATATATTTTAGGATAAAGTTACAATATGTATTGTTAGGAGGGATATTTAAAAAATCAAATATCAATATTTTCAAATCTAAATATAAGTTATTATGGATCACGTTAATAATAGATGTGGAATATATTTTTATATAAATAAAAATGTATGTACATTCAATTGATTATTCTACTTATCTACAATAAATTTCATAGTATTGCCCATTGTGAAGAAAGGCATGCTAGAAAATAGCAAGTGTGAGTTTTGCTTATTTTCTTTAATAATGAATTAAATGTCACAAGTAAAACAGTAATGCTATGCAATATATATATATATTGTAACGAGCACAGACGTTATCACATTCCGGATCGTTACAATATATATATAATGTTTTTTACACAGAATATGGTTCTAGGTATTTAACACTGATTTGAGATGAAGAAAATCGAAAGAACTTCCCACTTATTATATTATAGATTAGCATTAGACCAAAAATGGAAACCTATGGCCCTTGAAAGCTCTCAATCTGGCTCACTGACATTTTTATAAATTTATATAAAATGGCCTCTATAAAACCTATTAAACATGCACGCAGTGCAAATATTGAGTTAAGAGTTAAATAAGATAAAATATTATTTTCTTAACTACATCTTTTCTCCCAACTTTTATAATCATTATAGTTTATTTTATCAGAGATGGAATATTCTAACAAATTATGTATATTGTATAATCCATATGACTGGATTTAATGTATGACATTGAGACCATTTTATTTATTACTATAATGATTTTCACTGGAGAATACATAATACCAAAATATTTTTGTTAGGATAGCTACACTGAGTAACATAAGGAAAATGGACCCAGAAAATCATGGCTTTTAAAAGAAATGGACTAACACATATATTTTTTGTTATTGAAGGACATAATAAATCAATGTGTCTGATATGTCTGAAAAGTATTTCAGTGCATAAAGAACACAAAATTAAGAGGAACTATTTAACGAAACATTCTGATAACAAAATCATTGGGAATGGGGATAGAAGGTGAGAAGAAATATTTAAATAGAAAACTTGAAAAGTAGCTTCATCAAATGGCTGACATGTTTCATAAAAATTACAAACATATCAGAAAATTCTGTGAAAGCAAATTACTTTATTCCAAAAAAAAAAAAAAAAAAAAAAAATGCAGAAAATTTGAAACCTTTTTCTGAAGAGAAGTTTATAAATGGCTGCATTCTAGTTGTTGTAGAATTAATCTATCCAGTCCATAAGATTGTCATTAAATGTGGAACAGTCATTAATAATAATAGTTAATTTCTTGTTAATTCACAAAAAAATTATGGTCCTCATTTAAAAAGGGAAAGTTGAAATTGGCCCGACACTTGAAAAGATTGCCCATCCTCAATGATTAATAGTAAAGTAATTAAAATTTTGATCTAATATAGCAGGGTAATTTTGCATGGTCTGTAAATATTATAAATATCAAAATGGCCCTTAGTCTATAAATGGTTCTCCACTCCTGCATTATACTATTATAGTTATATGCATTAATAAATGTGTATTGTTGTTACCTCATGTTTTAAATGATGCAGATTTTGGAATAATTCCCCATACAAGGTTCAATTAATCTCTTTAGAGCTAAGATTCTTAAAGGATATATGTATGTGTATTTTATATTATACAGGACATAGTGTTTCTGGAGAAAAAATATTTCCCACACTTTTTTTATCACTTTATACTAAAGTCTCAAGACATATATTTAATAAATAAATTACATATTTAATATGTACAAAAATAGGCTACTTGGCAAGCACCTTCTTTCTCTTGTCAGAAAGCTTATAAACATAAGTTTGGCATTTATTATTACTGCATCAAGTGTTGAAAGAATTAATTTGCTAATACATGAGGATAAATTTCAAATTTAAACCAGTTGTAAACACAGTATTATTAATTTGAATTTATAAGCAATAAATCATAAATAAAAACCATAGTATATCATTTTAATAACCTATAATCAATCAATACAAATCAATTAATTATAAATATTTATTAAACACAACATATATATATATATATATAAACATTACAAGATATTATGAAGAAAATGGTTAATTTAAAAATTTTTCATAGAGTAGATTATTTAAAATGCTATCCTAATGATTTTACATCAGCTAAGATGTTTGTGAATATTAAAACTCATAAAGATGGTTTTCCTTTAAGATTTATTTTTGATTTTACAGGTAGTGTTGTAGAGGGTATTTCTAGATTCTTGAATAATTTTTTAAAACAATTTGTTGATTTTGGTCAGTACACAGTTTCTTCTTCTTTTGAGGCTTTTGATAAGATTAATAATTTTAAAATGGAAAGTAATTGGGTATTTGGAAGTTTAGATATTGAAAATATGTATCAGTCTGTTAATAGGTTAAGCAGTATTGATGTTCTTTTGTCTGTATTGATTAAGAAAAGTTCTTTATCAAAAAATAAAATTAAGGTAATTAAAGATTTACTTTTGTTATTGGAAGATTCTATGTATTTTACTTATAGAGGTAATTTTTATAAGATTAAGGAAGGGTGGATAATAGGTTATATTATTTCTCCTTTAGTATGTTCAGTTTATATTAGTTTTATGGAAGAGGAAATTATTATTAAAAAGAATTGTTTATATGTAAAATTATTTGTCAGATATGTTGATGATTGTTTATTTGTAATTGAGAATGATAAATTGAAGGAATTTGTAAATGAGTTTAATTGTTTTGATCCTTCTATAAAATTTGTGTTAGAAGGAGGGGGGTTAGATTTTGGTAAGTTAAAATTTTTAGATCTTTTGGTGATTAGAAATATAGAAACTAATTGTTTATTGTGCAGTCATTTAGTTAAAAGTAAAGAATTAAGATCTATAATTAAACCTGATAGCTATCAGTCTGTATCTCATAAAGTAGCTGCTTTAAGGAATTATTGTCATAGGAATATTAAATTAAATAATTCTAGTGGGGTAGCTTTGTTTCAGAAATATCAATTTTATAAAGATTATTTGAGTGTTGGATACTCTGATAAATTTGTTAAAAGTATTTTATTTAATAGTAATATTTGTAAGGATGTAAAGGTTAAAGAAAAATATGATTTTATTTCTTTGCCATTTAAATTGTCTTCTTATAGAATTGTGTGTAGAAATAGTAAATTGTTTGGAAATAAGAAAATTGCTTGGAAAAGGGGTGTTACATTGAATAATTTATTAAATAATACAAAAGAAGTTTTTGATAGAAAGACTATTCCTGGTGTGGTATATTTTATTCCTTGTTTATTTTGTAAGAAGGTTTACATAGGTCAGAGTAGTTTGAGTTTAAATGAAAGAATAAAGGTTCATAAAAGTAGAGTTAAAAATAGATATCTTAGTTCTGCTTTGTATGTCCATGAAAAAGATACAGGTCACACTATTGATTTTGATGAAGCTAAGGTTGTCTTCTTTGAGAGAAATGAAATCAAAAGAAGAATTAAAGAGTCTTTATTATTGAAAATTTATTATTCTGAAGCAATTAACTTATTTAAGAGTTCTTTTAATATTAAGGGTGGATGGGAAGTGAATGGATTTGTGGGTAGTTTTTAATAGTATATATAATGTGTGGTTTTTTGTAGTTCTTTACACTTGAGAAGTCTGCTTGTAGCAGTGAAACCTTAGGTTGTGTTTTAATATTATTTTTATGCTGGTCTGGTTTAATTTTAGATTTGGGGTAGTTTTGATTTGATATATATATATATATATATATATGTATAAGTTAAATGAAAATGGATTACTTTTCCTTGAGTTGTCAATATAAATATGTACATACATTTTCTCTTTGTCAGAAAACCTTTAAGAATAAAGACACTGTTTATTCTTACTGCCTATGTGTTATAAGGCTTAATTCCCTGATATAAAATGGGATTCAGGGAAAAATTCAAACTCAAACTGGATATAAATATCTATTAATATGATATAAAATTAGAAATAATGAAATTTGATAATCTATAAATAAATTATGTAACATTAAATATGTTTTCACAATTATATTTTATATTTGAACATTAGCCAAATAATCAATTAAGAAGCATGGTAATATAACTTGTATTAATAATATTAACTGACAGAGAATTGGATTCAGAAATTTACTTTTTACACAAGACAAGAAATAAAAATATTAATAAAAACAATATTTAAAGACTTATTTCTCTTTTAATTTTAAAGTATATTAATTGCAACATGTAAAATACTGATTAATGTACATAATTATTTATTTTATTTGTGGACTTATTAATTCTGATTGTTATTTACGTATATATAGCAACCACTCATAAACAAGTATGATTATTTCAACTTCAACTGCTGTAGAAATGAGTTTACAATGACTATACAAATAAATATTTGAATCACAATCACATCTACATATAGAACATGTTGATTTATTGACTTTTTATTCTTTCAATGGAAACTTTTCTTTCTAAAATACTTTAACACCATGTCTAATTGCAACATTCAAATGTATTTTCCTTTTTCCCACATCTTACCAATGAAAGCAATTAATATTTCACACCTTTGAAATGTTGCTGAGATAAATCTTATAATATCAAATAGGTATATCCATGTTAACCATACTCATGTTTACTATAAGATACACTTTTACAAATCGTGCATTGTTCTTTTATTTTATGTCCTATAGTAGATTCTATATTATCACATAAAAAAATGACAAACATATTGCTTGTTTTATAATCTTGCTATTATGTTTTAATATTATAAAGAGCATCCTTAAGTGAAATTTTGCTATGTTGTTGAGAGTGTATTGTGTTGATAAGATGATACAGTTTCACTACCACACAATAATTAACAGCTTTACATGCAGATAACTTAATTGAATTAGTTAATTCCCTGTGATGGAATATCTTATCTTTTTATTTGTTGAAAGCAGGACCAGCATATAGGAATCGGTGCTGTACCATAACATCTAAGTCTACACTTTTATTTATAAAACTATCAAGGCATTTAAATTGATTTACATACTCAAAATAATGATCATGCAATCCAAAAGTTGATGAGGATTATTCTTCTGTCACTGGCTGATAAAGAATTTAAAATATTAATTATTAAAGTAATGTCTTCAAATGTTGCATTCAAACATTCTGTAAATTGTCTTTTGAACTACCAAAATAACACAATATCAACATATAAATCCAGAATCTAAAAAGTGTTTGTTTTTAATCAATTCCAATTAAAAATTCCACCATCAAATGTGTATCACATCATAATATCTGTTTCATTAAATCATCTATAAACAGTTCTATATAAACATTGGAGACAGTATTGGAGTAAGTCCACATTCTTGTTTAATAACAGTTTTCATTTCCATTGTTTCAGATTTTTTTATCTGTGCTAATAATTATTCCTCTCATTCCATCATGTAGAAGCTCTATAATACAATTAAATTTTGGTGAACAACTGACTAATTTCAAAGAATGCCATAAATGTAGTCAATTAACTATAAAAGGCCTTGACTAAATCAGTAAAACATATATAAATTATTATTTTATTCATGATTTTTTCTGGCAGCAAAAGTACTGTTTATGGTGCTTTTTGATTCACTAAACCTATATTAAGTATCTCATAATCATTCATTTATGACTGAAAGCAATCTATTCAAAAAAAATCATTGAATTAACTTTGCTATCAATCAATCATTCACTAGTATTCTATTCTATAGACAGGTCCAGAGAGCAGTCACATCACAAATTCATCCATTTCTTCACTCCATTTTCTTTATTAGCCATCTCTTCAATTTCTTGTCTCACTTTCCATTTCTTATATCATCCAACAATATCAACATTTTTCATCCTTTTTTGTGTCAACCCACCATTCCCTCCAAAACATCATTAAACTATTCTTTCTTCTTAATATATGTCTAATTCATCTGCTCTTTTTATCTCTTAATTTCCTCAATTAATCTTTTTTTTCATTTACTCTTTTCAAAACTTCTTGATTTGCAATTTTATTCATCCAACTTATTTTACCCATCCTTCTCCATGATCATATCTCAAAGGCTTCCAATCTATCTAATTTTTTTATTTATTGTTTTTGTTTCATAACCATACAATAGTAAACTCCTCACATAACATTTATCTTTTCACTAGCTGTCTTTTAAAAACCCACAAAATATTTTCTTTCTCTTAGAAAATACCTTCTTAAACATTGCTATTTTTTAATTTCATCTTCATTTCTTTCATCCTCACTCAATCAGCTACCCAAATATGTAAATCCATTTACCTGCTGAACTATATTATTATGGGTTTCAACTGGCAGACTTTTTGTATTCCTCTCTATCCATAAACATTTGGTCTTCTCAACATTAATCTTCATTCTGTATTCCATGCATTGTATTTTAAATTTAGTCAATATATTCTTAAGATTCTATTTACCCTTAGTTCTAAGAGTCACATCATTTAAAAATCTTATATATTTTATTATTTTACTTCCAACATTTGCTTTTTCACAGTCTAAAATATTTATTTAACTTGTCTTCTAAATAAATATTATAAAGAACAAGTGACATACTGCTTCCTAGCCTAACTCTTTTTTTTATATTTATTTCATTAGTATTCTTATTCTCTAGTCTAATTCTTATTTTTTTGCCCAATATACATATCTTCTCTTTTGCCAAAATACTCTTTTTTGAAAGATGGTCATAAGTGTATTCCATATTACTGCATCAAATGCTTTTTCCAAATTCACAAAACATATTTCAATACCTATATTTTTTCCACTATATCTCTCTGCAATAAACCTAATAACGTATCTTATACTTCTCCCTCTCTGAAAGTCAAACTATTTTTCTTCAATATAATATTCTGTCTTCCCATACGTACTTTGTGTTAAAATTCTCACTATAACTTTAGAAGCATAAAATAATAAATTTATTGTCTGAACTCTTCACATTTAACAGCTTTTTTTTTTTTTTTAGCAAAATCTTCAGGCCAAAGTCCACTATTATATATCAGAAAGCAAAATCCATTTATTATCTTCATAGTAATTTCTCCCATTTTTTTCACAAATTATTTAGATGTAGTATCAAATATGACAGCATTTTTATTTTTTATTTTGTTCAATTGACTTTATTATTTCATCTGTCAATAAGTCTTTATCTTTATCATTTACTTTGAAATCATCATTTTCAATTTCATAATTAATTGAATTATTTTCTTTGGAAATGGATATTGAAAATATTCTTTCCATCTTTTCATTATAGCATTACTATAAGTTAATTTTTTTCATTCCTGTAAGCTATTTTACTTGTTAACTATTTCATTTTGTCCAAATTATGTTTCTAATTTTGCCATATGCCAAATTATATCTTTTTATCTATTGAAGCATTATATCTCTATAATTATTTGCCCCCTATTTTTTTTTGTTCAATCTGTTTCTCTTGTTAGTTTATTATTAATTTTTCTATATGCTCTTTGCTCTTCCTCAGTATTGATATTCTTCCATCTTCTCTGTACTTCCATCTTTTTAAATTACCTCCTGTTATCCAAAATTACTTAGCTTTCTTTAATCAAGTAGTTCCTATTTCAGTTTTCTGTATTTAACATTCTTTCTTTAATCCTATATCAAAGCTTATCAGAACTATTTATATATTCCTTTTCTTTATTAATTTCTTTTTGTTATATTTTTGCATATTAAACCAAACTTTCCTTTCTTCATTTCTCTTAAGTAATTTAAGTCCCATCCTATCTATTTTTCTCTCTTTTTATTATTTTTTCAACTCAATTTTAATTTAATTATAATCAAATTATGATGAGAGTTTATATCATCATTTTTGTCAACCTTAAATAGCATTCTTATATCTATTCTGAATAAATGTGAAATAAATTTGATAACGTTTTCTATCACCTGAAGCTTTCCATTTTGCAATGACAGACCTATGTCCTTTACAAAATTGTAAAAACTGACTATCTCGTTCATTTCTTTTCCAATATTATAATTTCCAACAGTGATTTCTTCCTTACCTTTCCACAAAATCCAATCACCCAATAGCAATATACTTGGATTTTTAATCTTACATTATAATAAACTAAAGATCAGACTTTCAAGCTAACATACTTACATTATATAATTTCATCTATCTTTTCATATTGCTCTTCGATTTCAATATCATAATGACCGGTAATGGGCATATACCCTTACATTAATACCAAATCCCTAAACTATGTAGTATCTTCATCACCATAAGTCATTGTTAATAAAATCTATCTTGGCCACACTATTCTAAATTTTCTTTCCATCAACAATGACAACTCCATTTACTGGTCTGTCTCTACCAGAATAAAATCACTTAACATCTCCATTATTTATCTCCCCACAACCCTCCCACTTTACCTCACTTAATCCTGTAATATCAGTATGATTTATTTTCATTTCCCATTTTCAATTTTTTTCCACTTTCCAAATCATCTCAATAACTTTACTTTCCAAGTACCAAATTCCTATATATCTTTTCTGCATGAATGATCTTTAATGATTTTGTAGCTTTATAACCTGAGTAGTCTCATATGTATTCCTGCTGTGCTAGACACCAAAGACATTCTTTTCTAAGGTCTCAATACCAAACTAAATGAATCATGTGAGCATACTCATAATAAAAACAAGGGAATGATATGAAACAAAGTGATTTCTCATTATCTTTTGCTATAACCTTCATAATAGGCTTACTATTGTATTTCATAAAATAGTTATTGATCTATTACTTGTCTCAATACTGTCACTTATAGTGATTTTCTGATGATTTGAAAAAATGCTAGTGTTGACCCAACATTTATTGGAGTGTTTACTTATTTATTGTTTGTCAACATTGGCCGTTGTACATTTACTGTTGTAACAATTGTGGTATTTTATAGAAGTAAATACACCTGTCTCATTCATCATTTCATGATAATAGATATTGTGCCATTATCAATAACTGCTTATTTATAATCACTTTGGTTATTTGCAGCTAACCTTCATATCTGAAGGCCATTATTCTATTTGAAACTTGGAGATGCTCTGTTTGGCATGGAAACCATGCCCTGAAATCTAACCTAGATCTTTGCTACAGTAGATGATAATGATTTTTTATGATAATTACTGCAAAATTGTCAATTCCCTTTATTTTTAAAAAAATGAAATTATAGTTAACATATTAAGCAATTTGCTGTTAACTGAAAGAATACCCTTTGATTCCTCTTGGAGACCTTAAAGGAAATGACCAAAGCAAATTCCTAAGGTCCACTCCATATGTTTTTGTCATTTCAGCTATTATTACTGTGTGATTATTTATATGGTATACAAACATGGGTGGTTTCCTGACCAACATGCTTTAATTAGCATGGCAATTTTTATCTTGAGTAAAGATCAGAAACACCATGATCTTTAATTTCAGTTGCATGATAACTCTTAATTAAAATATCATTTGAGATTTCTTGAAAACAGAATGAATGCATGTGTGAATGATTTTTTTTTCTCTAATAGACATTTACAATCATAACAAAAAAGTAAATCATGTCCTTTATTCCAAAGAGGCTATAAAATTGCTGGCCAATATAGCAGATGAAGATGGAGAGATCTAAGATTTTCCTAATTGTAGAGTCAGGCTGCTATTTACTTACAACTGCAGATCATTTTCAAGTGAATGAAGATTGCAAGTAATTGGAAGAAGAACTAACTAATATTAATTGGGGTTATTAATATTAGACTTTGTGAGATTAAAAAGGTGAAGAGACAATTGATTTAAATAATGGATTTGTACTGTACTAAAAAGGCACAACATTGGAAATAGAAGTGAAGTAGGATTCATTATAAATAAAAATTGGAAGAACAACCTTGATGGTTTATTAGATGGAATGGTAAGTTAAATTATTCAACTTAAAAGAATATATCAAGTGCAAATAATTTAGGTTTATACCCCAACAATTTCTCGATGTAATAAAGTAGAGGATTTTTATATGGATGTACAAAAGACTTTTAATCAGTCAAAATAACATTTTAAAATTGTCATGGGAGATTTTAATGATAGAATTGATAAACAATTGAAAGATGAAAGTTCTGTAAGTAAATTTGTTTATGATGTTAGAAATGAGAGAAATCATTGACATGTAGATGTGGAGTTTTCAGAAAAGAAAAACTTTATATTATGAATTCTTTTTTTTTTTAATGTTAAACAGAAAGTGACATGGAAGAATCCAAATGAAGGTACAGCAGAAATGGATTATATTTTGACTAACATAAAATATGTATTTCAAGTCTGTAATGTTCTTAATAAATTTAACCCAGGAAGTGATCATCGATTAATTAAATGTGAGATACATGCTAATGCAAAACTAAAGAGAGAAAAATTATCAAAAACAATATTCACAGTTGATAATGAAAATCTTCAGAAACATTCCAATGAATTTCAATTTGAACTTGCGAATTGTTTTCAAATAAAAATAGATTTAGAACATGGTTCAGGTTTGAATGAAATCAGTAAGAAGATAACTGATATATACTTAAAACTGCAACAAAAATAACTGGTACAAAAATCAGCAATTGACTAGTGACAGAACAATGTATGAAAAAGAGAAGAAATATAAAATATATAAAAATGATGCATTAAGAAGGATTGAATATCTAGAAATTTTGTAAAGTGGTACAAAAACGAATTAATAATGATAATTAGCAAAGAGAACTATCAAAGAGAATAAAGGTCTCAAGAGTGTAAAGCAACATCTTAGTATTGGTATGGAACTTATTTCTGCACTAAGAAAAAAGAATGGAACTATTCTTAAAAAGAGGGATGATGTTATGTAGAGGAGTTCTATCAAAAATTATATAGCAATAAAGAACAATAAAAAATACATTCTACAACTATTATATCTTCCAAATTGCCCAAGGTTTTAAATAAAAAAGTGAGACATGCAATTAAATTTATGAAGAAGAGAAGAGTTTCAAATAATGATGGAATTCTAATAGATATTTAAAAAAAAAGCAGATGAAGAAATAAA
Source organism: Epiperipatus broadwayi (assembly GCA_028023455.1). Classification (NCBI taxonomy): domain Eukaryota; kingdom Metazoa; phylum Onychophora; class Udeonychophora; order Euonychophora; family Peripatidae; genus Epiperipatus; species Epiperipatus broadwayi. Next base: position 4,172,780 of record JAQFVV010006276.1, on the reverse strand, counting down.
TTTTTTTTTGGCAGTTATATACCAAATGTCTAAATGATGATGATGTAATAAATGATTGGAAGAATGCAGTATTACTATTAATATTTTAAAAAGGTGATAAACAAGATATTAGAAATTACAGATCTATCAGGCGTTTTATTAATTCTGCACAAAAATTTTACCAAAATAATTACAACTAGTCTACAATGAATTTTGGATATTATTAACCAGCCAAAAGAACAAGTTGTGGATCATATCAAAATAATGAAAAAGCTACAGAAGCAGACCTATCAGTTTATCAGTTCTATACAAAATTTTTATTAAAATAATTACATGTCCACGGTGAACTTTGGCTTTTATTATTGATAGAAATTATAGAAGCATTTCTTTAGTTACTAAAAAATTGGATCATCAAGATATACACCTAGGCTATTGTTACATTCTGAAGAATAATTATTAACAAGTATACCAACTTTAACATTGAGAAGGGGATACAACAGAGTGATTCTATATCTCCAAAACCTTTAACAATTTTTTAAAAAATATTTTGTGAATTAAAACGAGAAACTAAGGGAGTAAAAATAAATACAGATTATTTAAATTATCTCGATTTTGTAGATGATGTAGTTGTCTTTGCAAATAATGCTTTAGAGCTTCAGGAAATATTGCAAGAGCTATCATAATGAAGTAAAGAAATATGATCAAAGATAAATATTAATGTTCGATGGATATTAAAATAAAGATTGATAATGATGAGTTAGAAGAAGTTAACAACTACAAATATCTAGATCAAATTATTATGACACATGGAAACATAATGAATGGAATTAATCATAGAATTAAATTTGATTGGAATGCCTTTAGTAGAAATGATTTCCATATTAGAAAGAAATATGACTAGGTTTTTGAAAATAAATGTTTTTAATTTAGTTTTACAAATTTTTACTTATGGTTCTGAGACTTAGATACTTAACAGAAGAACAATGCAAAGACTCCAGGCCACTCAATGAAGTATAAAAAGATGCATGTTAGATGTAATAAAAAGTGATTGAAAACAAAATATATCAGTGAGAGAACAAACAGTTATTGCTGACATCATTGAAAGAATTAAGAGGTTGAAGTGGAGTTGGGCTGGACATATTTCTAGAAAAGATGATATTAAATGGACAATTAATATCTTAAACCTGATTCTAAAAGATTGTAAAAGATATATAAAGAGACAACATGTATGAATTGATGAAATAAGAAATTGTACTGTGGCAATGTGGAGAAGAGATGTAAGAGATAGGAGAAGATAGATTGAACTTGGAAAGAGAATGACATCCTGCAGTGAATCAATAATGGTTCAAAATGATAATTACTATCATATTTTAAAATCTTCTCTGGCATTTCATCAGAACCTGCATCTTTTCCATTTTCAAAAATTCAAAGAGTTGTTTTGGTATCACTAAATTGGATATCTTTGCCCAAATATAAGAGACTAGATAAAAAGGATATATTGTGAATGTTGTCATATCAATTCTGTATCACTATTCAGAAGATGAACAAATATCCTTCCATGTGTTAAAAAATTTCATTGTTATCATATAAGAGAGTGTCATTTCTGGAAGTAACAAGATTATAATACCATTTCTCAGGTCAATATGTTTCTTTCAGCACATGAATTAAAGATCTACAATGAACATGATCAGTGAATACATGTATCTTTTTGAAGTTTTAATCCATATTTCATCTTTAAATTTTTTTGTCAATCATTAAATTTCTTTATTCAGATCACTATATTTTCTTTGAAACTTCACTTTTAATTCATTACTTTGACAATAAAAAATGCCTTGTTTTATTTTCTAAGTATATTGATCACTGTCAGAAAAACAGTCATAATTCTTATTTTTAGCGAACCAAAAATACTTTTACTTGTATTTATAACCTATTCTTTGGGAGATATAAATTTCATTAATATGACATTATTAAAAGTCCAGATTATCAATTTTTGTATCTAAGAGTTGTTGAAACAAATTACACATTGCAAATTCTTTTAAGGAATAAACATACATTATCTTATAAATATAATTGAAATATTATCTACCCTTTAATGGAAATAACATCCTAATCTTGGAGTGCACATTATTCTATAATCTATTCAATAATTTGTGTTTCTGATTGTATAATGAAAACTTCTCTTTTATGTGACTTCTAACTATAATGTAATTTGTTAAGTGTCATTGTTTTGAGCTTAGATACAGTCATTTTACTTTATATCAGAATAAATAGTTTGTGATAGTCAATATATGTGACGTGCAAAAATAAATGAGTACATACAGATTTAATGTTATGTGTTTTATATATTATTGCAATATTCGTTTTGATATTATATTTGTAAATAAGGGTTAAAATTACATATTAATTCAATATGAAAAGCTCAAATCATGTATTATGTTGTATTTATTTATATATCTTTAGAAAAATTTAATTTTATTTAAATTTTCACATTTAACTGTTAGTAATAGCACCCAGCTTAGTATATGCACATGCACAGCATTTCGAGAGGTATTATTATCCTATCTTCTTCAGGTGTTGCTGGCATGAGCAGGTGACAGTAATGACATGGAAATCGAACTTGGACTCTTAAATTATTGAATATTTAATTTTTAAAATACCACTCTAGCCAACTGAATCATTCTACCAAAAGTAAGAGGCAGTAGAAATTTCCTATAGTTATCTATGAGATTCCTCCTGATCTCTCCACTTTTTTCCTAAGTGCAAAATTGATTAGTGGTTTCCATGCATTATGTATATTCACACTAGGTTACCATATATGGTTATTCATCATTGTCATACAAGAAGTCTCCTTGAATTTACATTTTATATTTTTTCCTTTCTATCCAATATTTTTATGTTTTCCCAGTTGAACATATGTTTATTAGCACATACATGGTCTTCTGGCTACCTTAGACACATCTGTTTTTTCATCTAATCATCAATGTGTGCTCTCAAAATCACCTTCAATGGATGGTGGTCTCACCAATATGCATTCTTCCACAATCACATGATTTTTCATAGATGCAGATTTTGTTTTTCAGAATTTCAAGTTTAGCCTTTGTAGATGTTAGAATTTCTCATAGTGAGGTATGAGTCTGGAAAGTTGTTCTGATGTTATACAGATTGTAGATTTTTAAAATTTGCCTATTATTTTTGGTATATATGGATATACTACAGCATCAATAATTGTTATTTCTTTTGATGGTAATTTATGTTGTCTATTTATGATTTATTTAATAACAGTGCTGGATAAACATTTTGCATAAGAGTTTGTTCTATATGGCTCTTTTCTTTTTCAAAATCATTGGCTTCTGAACAAATTTCTTTTGCTCTGTACCATGGTAATAATATAACTCCTTTTTTGTGTTTCTATCATGATTAGATATATATTCTAAGTATTTTCCAGTATGTGTGGGTTTTCTGTAAACTATAATAATGCCTAAACTTGAAATGTTGAAAAACAAAAACTGCATTTATGAAATACCATGTGAATGTAAAAAATGTATATTGTTAAAACCAGTCACTCCATTGAAAAGCAATTGCAAGAGCTCAGGCTGATGATTAGAAGAAGATAACATGTGTCTAAGGTAGCAGATGATGTGGATGCCAATGAACATATGTTTAATTGGGAAAATACAAAAATATTGGATAGAGAGGAAAAAGTATAAAGAAGAAAATTCAAAGAAGCTGTTCACATGACAATCATAAATATTTCTATAAGTCAACCTAGTGTGACTATACATAGTGTATGGAAACCACTAATCATTTTTTTCCTTAGAAAAAAAAAGTGGAGAAATCAGAAGGAACTTCATAGATAAGTATATGAAATTTCTTCTGATAGTTGCTTTCGGCAGAATGGATCAGTTGTTTAAAGTATTATCTTAAAAATTCAATATTCAAGTATTTAAGAGTCCATGTTTGATTGTCATGTGAGTACTGTCATTGATCAGGTCAGGCACACCTGAAGATAGGAAAATAATATCTCTTGAAACATTGTACATGTACTAACCTGTGTGCTATTACTAATAGTTGAATGTACTTTGAAAATTTAAATTAAGTTAATTTTTTCTAACAGCATTCAATACTCAATACTAGATTATGTAAATAGTCCAATATATAAATACAATTAAAATATTATCATCACAAACCTTCAGTAAAAGACTGTATTATGTTATATCATTTTTTTAAAAATGTATTAAAATAGTTTATTTTATTTTAAAATATAATAGACAAATATAAAGATTTGTAAATCATTTTAGTTTTAAATTAACTTTATTTAGTTTACTATATTCATTGATATTAGAAATTATTTATAAGTCTTGTAAAACAAAAGAAATTTCTAATATGGACATAGTAAAATAGATGCTCATATATATTAAATATTGGTTATAACTGAACAATAAATTTTTTATTTTATTTATGATAAATGCTACTACAAGAGAAGGCATTCAAATCATTTTTATCTTGGATTGTCCCCATCCCCAGACTGGTTTCGACCTATGGGTCTCTTCAGTGAGGAGTTGGGACATTAGATCTAAAAAACCAACTCAAGCAAAGCATTTATCTAAAAGATAATTGTTAGAAGAAGATCTGAAACTTTTAGACATCTACATGTCTTTAAAGTCAGCTCTCCAACTGAAAAAATCATATGGGCCTGAACTTAATTCAGATACTCCATATATTAGTAGGCTTAGCTCTTTAATTTAGCTAAAGCCCAACAGCAAAATAATAATAGTAATAATAACAAGTCAGATGTCACATGACTTATATATATATATAATGCATCTTAATTAGTAAAATCAATCTCTAGGTCACAGGGTTGTTGTTAATGTGATCAGACCCCATGTAGCTACAAAAATATTAGCTCACACATGGGTCTGTACTCTGGTCTTAAAGTTATTTAATTTTTTTAAAGAATAATTTAATATTGTGAGATTTGGGATTAAAACTTAGATACCAACCTATCAAATAGAATGTGAAAAGAATTTTTATATTGGGGAAAAGGACCACACTACATATTATTAATAAGGTTGTTGATTGTAAATTTTTAATGTTAGTGATGAGAGTATGATAAGGAAAAAGGAAGGAACAATTCATAAGAAAGTGTATCTTCATTTCTATAATAAAGGACATATAATGGATCTATATTTGTGAAGGGTGTAAGTGAGAAAATAATTAGTACGAAGGGCTTTGCCATTCATTTTATATGAGTAATTCAACATTTAATCTAAATGTATGTGTTCTTGGGTAATTTAATAATTGAAAAACTATTTTTGATTTTATTTTTATTTTATTAACTAAATAATTATTTTAAGAAAAATGTATGTTTAAAGTAAATAGTAAGCTTGTTTTAATTAAGGAAGTAGTAAATATGTATTACATTATCATAAAAAAGATTTATTGTTGTTTCTTTGTATAAAAGATGACCACAAAATAATTGTTGCATAATTATATTATTATTATTTTATGAAGATTCATTCTAAACAAGAACAATTAATTGTATAATTTGTCTAGGAAGTATTTTATATATAAATAAAATAAATTTTGATGGCGTTTTTTAAGACATGGTGTGGATAAAGTGCATCTACACATATCAAATTTTTATACGTTATTGTGTTCTTATAACAATGTATCTTTAATAAAAGAGGATTTTGTCAAGCATTAGTGGTCGAGAGATCAGCGCGACTGCCTTACAAGCAGTTGCCCAGGTTGCGGGTTTGCTTCCCGGCCGATGCTATAACACATGAAAAAAAAGAGGATTTGAATCCTGATACCCTAATTATTATATGAAATATAAACATCATATTTTATGACTTATGAGATAAGTGAAAAGTATTAATTGCAACATGAAAGAGATTGTGTAGATAAAAGTACAAATATTATTTAAAAAATATTTATGTATAATGGCATGAGATCAGAAGGCATATTGTTATCTTAACAACATGTCTTAGCATGCATATTAGTACATTGTAATTGCAATTATATGCTTTATAAGATTATTCCAATATTCTGTTCTATAAAATGAATATAAAATATAAGTGAATATTTAACATTATATAGAAATATATGTTACTATCATCTATTCACATACAAACTTTAGTTAATAATTAATTTTATTTTATACTTACATCTATTAAAATTTAACAATGCCAAGTAATTAATAAAATATGATGTTTAACCATATGATGAAGATTAAGTAATAGAAATGTTACTGATTATTAATGAATTAAGTATTTAAGATTATGTGACAAGAAAACTTATGTACTGTTTTGGTTCAGTAATATATATATATATATTGATTGATTATTTGTTATTGTAAAATATATTTTTTTATAAGATTATACCAGAAGTTAGTTAACTGTAATACAGAAGAAATCCCTACCCTCAAAAATAATATTGTTATTGCTTTTTATTTGTTTGCTCTATTTATTTTATTTTTTGCTAACATTAATAAATTGTAATATTATTGATACATCATTCTCATTGTCTTTCTTTATTTAAAAAATAGCCAATCTTTAATAAAAAAAATACTTTTCCATTGAAAATGATTCGACCATCATTTAATTGTGGAAAATGGTTTCTTACTAAAAATTCTTATTCAACCCCTGTTTGCCTATGATGAGATCCTTAGATCTAGGACCACTGCTGTCATATCAAAACTTGTCACTAATGAAAGTGACAAGCTAGAAGCTAGTCTGGACATATGGGAAGATTACACAACAGATGGTGATTTTATGCACAAACATTCCTGCATTCATTGATTACTAAGACTTACACTGGGTGGCACTATTGTATGAGGAGTTGCTACTGTTAGTATCAACTTGTGTAAGCATAATAATGGGTTGCAATGATGGAATAATGGCATTAGCTATAAAAATGTAATTAATATGATTCTTATTAAATGACAAGTAGATAAATATTAAAATGATATATTTGCCAGTGGTCTATTATTATATTATAGTATTTCAAGATATTTACAACTCATAGTTTAGATCATTATTGGTCTGATGGTACCCAGAAACTACGACAGACTTTGTGTTAATACCTCATCATTATAATATATAAACATTAAATTGAAAGCTTTCTTGGATAAAAGATATAATTGTCATGCCATATATAAATAACATTAATGTTGCACTGGCCAAAATGTCTGTGGAACATTAGTGTTAATTATACATGAACAAAGCCAGAAAATGTATCTTTTATGTGCACCCAAATATACACAATATATTCCTATGTTTAACTTTTTTTTTCTAATTTTAAAGAAAACTGATAGTATGAAAAAATTATTGATATAAAAATTATGAATTTGAGATTTTTTCCCCCAAGCATTACCATATCCAGACAGTATTGTGAGCTGCATTTTAATATGACATTAAAAAAATTTAGTTAATAAAAATCTGTAAATATTATTGTTTTAAATTTTTAAGTCATTGTATATAAAATAGAACCAAATTGATGCCCATCAGGATTATTACAATTTAAAAAATTTTCTGTGAAGATTAATATCAAATGGTTTTTTTTAGAAAAGTATCAGTTTATATGGGACTGCATAAATAAACAATAATTTAATTAAGTTAGTCTAGCTTGGAATAATGTTAATTTACTCTCTTTTGCATAAGTGTACATAACTAGAAGTCTTTTGGATGGAAATATGATATAAAAAATTATCATTGATAACATCTCAAAGAAATGATAAAAATACAATTTACTTTCTCAATAGAAATGGAATTTCGACTATTTCTTAGAAGTAAATGAAAATTATTGTACTAAGTAAAAACATTGCTAAAACAGTCATATACATCCAAAGATATTGTTGTCATTAAACTTGATATAAAGTAACCTTTCTTTTCTTCAACATTGGGTATAAAAAATTCAATTCAATTTATTTAAAACAATGTATTATACAGGTATATATAAAAAGCCTAATTATACAACTCAATACAATAAAAACAAAAGAGAAACAGTAAAACAAAAATATCATATATATATGAATACAGAAGTATATTAAAATTGTTTATATATAATGATTACTTTATTTCATTTACAATTAAATGATGAATATCAACATAACTATAGTAATCATTAAACATTCTTAAAATTCTAAATAATGTAGAATCTCTTAAACAATTAGTTCTAACTTTGCAATGAAAGATACCATAATGCCCAGGACTGCTATAATGTTGCAAAAGAGAGAATGTATTTGCGTTTAATTACCATTTCTTTTTACTAAGTCATGATTAGTTTTATTTTCAATAGATATTATAATATATTTATTATCTGCCCCCAATTTGATCTTTAAAATATTAATATTTCTAAATCACCCTTCAATGATTTGGTCATTATGTTTATATTTGAAATGAAAATGCCCAACTTTTGCTCTAATATCTGTCAATATAAACAAAATAATAACTGGTGCAAATTATATTAGAACATTTGTTAAATTACCATAATTTAAATGAATATTAAAAAATTACAATTATATAAAAGAGGATACACTTTAATAAAAACTTATTAATATTATAAATTGAATAATATAAATATATTTAAACATCAAATAGTTAAAACCAATTAAATTCAGATATTAAAAAAACAATAAATGTTGGCTAATTTGACATAGTTTTTAATGCAAATATATGCCATGCCTGGGTTGGGATTTTGCTTTTAGCTAGATAAATTTTGGAAGTTTTTTCAGCTCACAACTAGACTTTACATCCCCACCCCCCAGGAAATCCACCTATAGACAGTAAATATGATGATTCAGTATGGATTTGAAAACAAACATATTTAACTATTAATAACCAAAAAATAAATGTCCCAAGATAATTCTAATTGGTTACAGTGTCAATTATTTAACTGAATAAAACAAAATTAATGATTGTAATATGTTGTAACCATTAGCATTCCTAAGAGAAGGGACCTACTTTTATAGGCAGTGAGCATATAATTTAGCTTCATGTTATTACCAGAATAGTATTATTCATTTTCATATAAGATAAAACAACAAGTATGAATTGTAATCATTATATAAATAAGACTAAAGAGTCATCATATTATTAATCATAAGCAAATGAAAGACTATGATAACCAAAAACTTAATAGAATCAGTACTGCCACCTTTATTTTATATAGATTTATAAACAATATAAAAAATATTATACAGCTTTATACTTGTTCCTCATGTAGAAAAGCAATGAAATATAATGATAGATAACATTAAGTAGCAGATTTTTACTTATCAAAAATAGGTTTGTATTCTAAAAATTAATAGCAGATGATAAAATCATTCTATTTTCAGATGCTAATTTTTTTATATATTTATTCATTGTTTTCACTTTCTGTATAATTTTGTACATAATTTATGTTTATCATTCTGAAAAAGTAAATAAAATATGTGTATTCAAAATGTGTATCTATCAAAAATGAACATTTTTGCAAACAAAATCTTCAGAATAAAAAAAATACTGTCTATATTTGTTTTGAATTCTTTACTCTGCATACCTATCTAATTTAATTTACCCTAACCCTTCCCCTATATCTCCTTATCTACTATTCATGGGTTGAAATAATGTTAAATAAAAATATAAACACCTAAAATTTATTCAGTTTGAATTTATAAATTTTATATATGCATCCACTTATATTAATGTTATCACACATCATTTCTCAAATATTTATTCATCTTGTTCTCTTCATGTTTATTCAACATACACTATTAATCATACGGTTGGTTCCTCTTTCTTTTTATTTTAATTTATTACTCTACTGTTTTTTTATTACTATATTATGTCAGGTTATAGGTTTGTATGTACAAAACACATATCTATGATTTAATATTATCCAAATCAAATGCAGCAAGTATGGACTACTACTTCAAAAGATTTGTTATAAAAATTAAATTCATCTAATTAACTTTTATGCCACTTTTATTTATTTTTATGAGGTTTTCAGCAATGTTTGGTGCTACAATTTAATTATGAAATATAATTCAAAATTACTATGTAATAATGGGTTTGTAATTAATATGTTACTACACCGCATATAATTGCATTTATGGAATAACCTGCTCATTTTTTTCACCAATTACATGGGAAAATTAATAAATCACATTGAAAATATTCATGAAGAGTTCATATTCTCCATTTTAATATATTGAACTAATTGCCTAAATTGATGGTGCTATAATTGAACTTCTAATCCTTCCACAAGTATATCAAAAATATTTTTTATGTCTATTTTTTTTCAGTTATCAACCTTATTGCTGAGCATCAATTATTGACATCAGGGCATGTTCTTTGTCAGTTTAAAAGTCTTCTTATAGCTTTGTTTCTTTAGTTCTTGTAATTTTATATAGACTGGTTATATATTAAATTCCCTATTAACTAAAAATCAAATAAATAACATCTTCATAAATGTTTTAACTTGGACAATGAGATTATATAAAAACCTAAAGGTCTCTTGAAATAAAATGGTTTATATAAAAACTTATACTAATCATTGGGCTGCAGAAAGGAGTTCTCTATTAACTGAAAAGAGACCTTTTGATTCCTCTTGGAGGCCTTAAAGGAAATGAGCAGGACAAATTCCTAATGTCCACTCCATATGTTCTTCTCATTGCAGTTGTTATTACTATGTGATTATTCATATAGTATATGAACATGGATGGGCTGCTCACCATGCATTAGCCAGCATGGTGAGTTTATTGGCTTTTTACCTATGAGTTTAAGATCAAGAAATACCATGATCTTTCTTCTCAGTTGTCTGATAAGGCAGAATGAATGTTTGTGTAAATGATAAATATTTTTCCAATAGATATATACAATTATGACACACAAAAGTAAATCATGACCCTTATTCCCAGGATGCTGTAAAGTCACCAACCAAGATAGTGGTTGGTGGCTGAAGGAGGGGGATGCTAAGAATCTCCTGATTGCATACCCAGGCTGCCATTTGATGATGACTTTTTCTTCAGGTACTTACAATTGCATATCACTTTCAAGTGAAAAAGATTGCAAGAATTAGAAGAAGTGTCTTATATAAAATGGACATTATTGGATTTTGTGAAGTTAGAAGAAAAGGTGAAGAGGCAATTGATTTAAAAATTTGATATATACTCTATTATAAAAGCATAAATATTGGAAATACAAGTGGAGTAGGATTCATTATAAATAAAAAGTAGAACAACATTGTAGAAATTGATAGTGTATTGGACAGAGTGGCAAGATTTGTTATACAACTTAATAGCAGATACCAAATGCAGATAATTCAGATTTATGCCCCAACAAGTTCTCATAATGATGAAGTAGTAGAAGATTTTTATATGGATATACAAAAGGTTTTTTATCAGAGTAAACAGCATGTTAAAATTGTTATGGGAGACTTTAATGCTAGAATTGGTAAACAAATAAAAGATGAACATGCTGTAGGTAATTTTGAGTATGGTAATAGAAATGAGAGAGGATATAGACTAGTGGTGTTTGCAGAAAAAAAAAAACCTTTATATTATGAATTATTTTTTTCAGAAAAATGTTAAAAGGAAATGGGCATGAGAGCATCCAAATGAAGATACAGCAGAATTAGATTATATGTTGACTAACAGAAAATATATATTTCAAGATTGTAATGTTCTTAATAAATTCAACACAGAAAGTGATCATCAATTAGTAAAATGTAAGATACGTGTTAATGCAAAACTAGAGAGACAAAAATTATTAAGAAAAACAATACTTACAATTGATATTCCTAATCTTCAGAACATTCTAATGAATTTAAATTACAACTTACAAATCGGTTTCAAGTATTAATAGATTTTCAACATGATTCATATTTGAATGAAATGTAATTATAGGCTTGTGTTAATTTTATATAGAGCCGGTAGATTTCACTATGTATGCAGTATAGGTTATTTTTGTAATTAAGCCATATTGAAAAGGGCAAAAATTTAAAATTTGCTGAAAAGAGCTTTTTTATGTTTTATTTGTGATGATTATATGACTATATTAAGCTATTGTTATATATCATTTTGTTGTTAGTAAAGATATTTTATTATATCTATGATTTATTTTGAATGAAATTAATATGAAAATAACTGATACACTTTTAAATACTGCAACAAAGATAGCTGGGAAAAAAAAGCAGCAATTGACGAATAAAATTTCGATTGAGACTAGAGAATTTATGAAGAAAAGAAGGAATATGAAAATATACAAAAATGATGCATTAAAAAGGATTGAATACCTCAAATTCATAAAATGGTGCAGAAAAGAGTTGAAAATGACATAAGAAAGTATAACTGTGAACTAGCAAGAAAAGCTATAGAAGAGAATAAAAGTGTCAAGAGTGTAAAACAACACTTTGGTATTGGTAGGAAATTTATATCTGCAATAAGAAAAAAAAAATGAAATTATTAGTAAAAAGAGAGAGGACATCATGAAATGAGTAGAAGACTTTTATCAAGAAATATATAGTAATAAAGAACAAGTACCTTCTATCTCTATTACATTTTCCAAATAGCCCAGAATTTTATATGAAGAAGTGAGACATGCAATTAAATGTATGAAGAAAGGAAAAGCTCCAGGTAATGATGGAATTATAATTGATATATTAAAAAAAGCAGGTGAAGAAATAGAATTTTTTTTAGCAAAGTTATATACCAAATATCTAAATGATAAAGATATTCCAGATGATTGGAAGAATGTAGTATTAATATTAATATTTAAAAAGGGTGATAAAGAAGATATTAGAAATTACAGATCTATCAGCCTTTTATCAGTTTTATACAAAATTTTTACCAAGATAATTACAACTCATCTACAGAGAACATTGGATTTCCACCAACCAAGAGAACAAGCTAGATTTAAAAGTGGTTTTAGTACAGTAGATCATATCCAGGTATTGAGAGAAGTTATAGAAAGAGCAAATGAATATGTGTTGCCATTATGTTTTGGATTTGTAGATTATGAAAAGGCATTTGATTCTATAAACATTTCTTCAGTTATTAAAGCATTGGATCATCAAGGTATAGATCCAGGATATTGTCATATTTTAAAGAATATTTATAAAAATGCAGCAGCAACAATTATATTACATAATGATACTGGGAAAGTCAACATTGAGAAGGGTGTAAGACAAGGTGACTCCATATCTCCAAAACTTTTTACATCAGTGCTGCAAGAAGTATTTTGTGGATTAAAATGGGAAACTAAAGGAGTGAAAGTAAATGGAGATTATTTAAGTCATTTAGATTTTGCAAATTATGTAGTTGTTTTTGCAAATAATGCTTTATAGCTGCAGAAAATGTTGCAGGAGTTATCAGATGAAAGTATGAAAGTAGGTCTAAAGATAAATATTAAAAAGACTGAAGTAATGTTTAATGGATTTTCTCAAAATATGAAAATAAAGATGGATTATGATGAGTTAGAAGGAGTTAACCATTACAAGTACCTTGATCAGATTATTAATACAGATGGAAACATAATGGATGAAATTAATCATAGAATTAAATAACTTAATACTATAAGGAAACATGCTTATGGGTTTGAAAAGGAATGTTTTAAAAAATGTGTTTTTCCAGTTCCTACTTATGGATCTGAGACTTGGATACTTAATAGAAGAGCAATGCAGAGACTTCAGACCACTTAAAAAAGTATGAAGAGATGCATGTTGGAGTAACAAAAAGAGATTGAAAATGCAATATATGGGTAAGAGAATAAACAAGACTGGAATGGAGTTGGGCTGGACATATTGTTAGAAGAAATGATAATAGATGGATAATTGAAATTTTAAACTGGATTCCAAGAAATGGCATAAGACCCAAAAAGAGACCATATGTGAGATGGATGGATGAAATAAAAAAGCGTGCAGGGGTGATGTAGAGAAGAGAAGTTAAAAATCAGAGAAGATGGATTGAACTTGGAAAACCCTTCATCCTCCAGTGGATTGATAATGGTTGATGATGATGACTTATCATTGACTTTCACAGTGCAAGCATTGGTCTATTCAACATCCATACCCTAGACTTGAATTCAAGTTTGGATGAGGATTCTTCAAGAAATGTAACACTTTCAAGGAAATTTGGGGGTTTTCAGCTTCCAGACCTTAGTCAATTTTTTTGGTTTTCAATATGGATCAGAAAATAAATAAACAGTGAATGCTCTTTTTAGTGGTGTGTAGCAATACTTGGGAACAAAGTCACATAAATCTATACAATTGCTTTTTATAATGACCATAAATTAATTTACTGTGTTAATTTAATTATCAATACAATTAACATTCACATGTAAATTTCATATTATTGTAAGACATAGTAAATATTTTTTAACTCCAAAAGTTATAATGTAAAAATGCAGGAAAAAGCTATGAAAGCTAATTTATAATTTTAATGAAAAAAGTATAATTTTTAAAAATATGATTAACGCAGAAATTTAAATAACCTTCTTTAAATTAAGCATAACAACAAAAGATACATCACAACATTCTATTAATGTTTTAAAATTTTTATTTTTAGAAAAAGTATAATATTTTATTGATATACCTGTCAGCCGCATGCTTTTAATGTTTATAGAAGCATAAAACCTAACTTTTAAAGTAGCATCCAATGTTGATAATTTCTCAGTTAAATTTCTTGACCATTACTGATAAGTTATTTTGTATATAAAAAAAGGCCATTTTAAAAAAAATGTTTATCTTTTAGATTTAAATTAAACTGATTGATTATATTTTTTGTTTTAAATAAAGTTTTATTATATTTTATTAAACAAATAATAATTTTTAACTAGTATAAATCAATTTTTATAAAAGTGATTAGTATTGTCTTAGATATTTTTTTAATTTCAAATAAGCATCACTGTTTAAAATAATGAATATATTTGTTCTTTTTAGTTGGTCAATAAAAAGATAGAAAAAAATTGAAAAACTGTGGTTAGAATTTATTTGTAATGTAAGTATAATGTATTGTGCACATAATGGATAAATTTTACCGAAAAAAAGTTGTAGGTTTTTTTCAGGATAGCAATAATAGTTTTTAAAATATAAAAAAAACTATAATAACATATGTTTTTGACATTATAATCATATAGCTGTAGGATAGAATGTTTTGTTAATTGAAAGGAGTATGTTTGATTCTTCATTGATATCTTAAAGGGACTAAGCAAAGCAAATTCTTAAATGTTAGTCCATATGTTCTTGTCATTACAGTTGTTATTACTATATGATTATTTATATAGTATGAGAACATAGATTGGCTGCTTATCAATATGTATCAATCAATGTGATGATTTTATTTGCTTTTTACATATGAGTGTAAGATTAAGAAACAATACTGTTTTATTTTCAGTTGCTTAAGAGTTTCTTACATAAACAGTTGAGATTTCTTGAAGACAGAATGCATGTATTTTTGAATGAACATTCTTTTAAATAGATATTTACAATCATGACAGACAAAAGTAAATTATATGCCTTATGTCCAGGTAGCTGCAAATTTGCCAGCCAGTATATTGATTCTTAACATAAAGCAGAGAATACTAAATATGTATTGATTGTAGACTTAGGATGGTATTTGATGCATGATATTTTATTTAGGTACATTAATCTGTAGACCATATTCAAATGAAAAATGATTGTATGAATTGGAAGAGAACTATCTAATATTAAATGGAACATCATTAGATTCTTTGAAATTAAAATAAAAAATGAAGAGACAGATAACTTAAAAAGTAGACTTTACTACAAAGGCACAAATTTTGGAAATACAAATAGAATTCATAAAAAGTGGAAAACAATATGAATATTAATGATGTATACAACAGAGTGGCAAGATTAGTTATTCAGTTTAATGAAAGTTATCAAATGCAGATAATTTAGCTTTATACCAATAAGATTTCATTGTGATGAATAAATTAGAGAATTTTTATCTAGATATACAAAATGCTTTTAATCAAACAAACATTTTAAAGTCCTTGGAAATTTTAATGCTAGAAATAATAAATGATTAAAATATGAAAATGCTAAGGAGAAATTTGGACTATGGCAATAAAAATGAGAAAGGACATAGACTTCTGGAGTTCACAGAAAAATTGTGTATAATGAATTCTTTCTTTGAAAAAAAATGTTAATGAAATTAAAATTACTGTATTCAAATAAAAGTAAAAGTGAATTGGATTATATTTTAAATCATAGAAAGTATATAGTACAAATTGTAATGTTCCTAATAAATCCAACATAAGTAATCATTAATTGGTGAGATGTTAGATATGTCTCTATGTAAAACTAGAGAGAAAAAATTACTAAAGAAAGCACTATTCATAATTAATATTCCTAATTTTCAGAAACACTGTAATGAATTTAAATTAAAACTGGAAATTCATTTTAAAATTTTAACATATTTTATTGATGGTTAAGATTTGAATGAAACTAATAGGAAGATAACTGATTCACTATTAGCAACTGTGTCAAACATTGTTGATACAATGAAACAGTAATTTACCTTAAATATTTTTACTATGCCAAAACAATATATATATATATAAAAGGATAGAAAAATTTATAAAAATGATCTATTAAAAAGAACATCTAAAATTTTGTAAAATTATATGAAAAAGATTTGATAACAATAGAAGAAAATATAATTGTCAATTAGCAATGTAGGTGGTAGAAGAGAATAAAAGTGTCAAAACTGTATGATAACATCTTAGAATTAGTAGAACACTTATTTCTTCAATAAAAAGAGAAAGATGGAACTATTACTAAAAAGAGAGATGATTTTATAAAATGTATGGAAACATTCAATAAAAATATTATATAGTAATAAAGAACAAAGTTACAATTTCTTCTGAATTGTTCATCATTCTAAATAAAAAAGGGAGACATGCAATTAAATCTACGAAGAGGAGAAAAACATCAAATTATGGTGGAATTACAACCTACATCTTGAAATAAGCAGGTAAAGAAATAGAAAAAATATTGGCAAAGTTATACACAAAATGTGAATAACCAAGATATACCAGATTACAGGAAAAATACAGTAGCAATATTAATATTTAAAAAAGTGATAAAGAAAATATTAGTTAGACTTATTAGTCTTTTTTCATTTCTATATAAAATCTTCACACCAAGATAATGACAACTTATCTGCACTGAACTTTGGATTGTAATCAACTAAAAAATAAGCTGGATTTAAAAGTAGTTATAACAGTGGATAACATCCAAATATTGGAGAAGTTACAAAAAGGACAAATTAGTATGAGTTATTATCTTTTTGATTTGTAGATTATGAAATAACATTTGATTCTGTAAGCATTTTTGCAGTGATTAAAACATTGGATCATCAAGATGTAATTCCAGGATATCATCATATTCCAAAAAAGTATTTATCAAGCATCAGAGGTTTTGCAGTCTCTCAATTTAATTTCAATATCAATGATTATATTAGATAGAAATGCAAAGAAGATTAATAATAAGAAGAGTACATGTCATGGTGATTCCATATCTCCAAAACCTTTTACAGTAGTTTTACAAGAAGTATTTCGTGAATTAAAAAGGGAGTAAAAGTAAATAGATATTATTTAAATCATCTAGAGTTTGGAGATTATGTGATTGCTTTTGCAAGTAATAATAAGAACTTCAGGATTTATTGCAAATGTTATCACATGAAAATAATAAAATATAATTAAAGATAAATGCTAATTAAGACTAACTTTCAATTGTTTTCTTCAAAAGAAAAAATAAAGATAGATAATGATGAATTGTAAAAATTAACTATAAATACTTAGGTCAGATTATTAATATAGATGGAACCATAATGGATGAAATTAATTATTGAATTAAACTTGGATGGAATCCTCTTGGTAGAAATAATTTAGTGTTAAAAACAAATATACTTGTTTGAAAAGAGTTCTTAGTAAATATGTTTTATCAGTTCTTACTAATGATGTGCTTCTTGGACACTTAATAGAACAGCAATACAAAGACTTCAAACCACTAAATAAAATATATAAATATGGATGAGAGAATAAACAGATATTATTGACATCACTGAAAGCTATGAGTCTGAAGTGAAGTTGGTTGGATATATTTCTAAAGAGATGGCAATGAATAGATATCTCAAACTGGATTATGAGATACTCTAAAAAATCTAAAAGAGTCTGGATGTGAGATGGATGGGTGAAATAAAAAATTTTGATTGTGTGACATTGAGAAAAGATGCCAGAAGTCAGACAAACTGGGGTAAATGTGGAGGGACTTTCATCCTGCAATGGATCAGTAATGGGTGAAAGTTGTGATGATTGTTATTATATACATGAATTTATTTCTTTATATTATTTATATCTTATTTTAGCTTTGCCATATTATTGAAAGTTTAATTGAATGGTTTTTTTTTATAAATTGTTTTTGTTACATTTATGATATTTCTCACAGTTCAAATACATTTAATATTAATTGTCACATGATTATAATTTTCTATGCTTACACAAGCTGTCAAAATGATAGCAAACTCTCCATACAGTAGTGCTACTTAATGCACACCTTAGCAATCAATGGAAGCAAGAAAAGTTTGTGCATAAAAGACCTATCTAGTGCCTATTTATTTAATATCCCAGACTAGTTTCTAGTTTGTGGCTTTCATCAGTGAGAAGCCTTGAATTTGAAAGCACTGTACTTAGACCTTGAGATATGATATAATCCTCTAGCAGCCTCTTTTTATCTTTTTAATTATGAAATCATGAGTCCAAAAATGTAAGCACAGTAATGTTTTCAATCCAAGCTCATCTGTTTGTATAAACATACAGATCTGAATCCAGTTCAACATCTAAACATTTTGGTGACTTAGATTTTTTTATAACCATAATCACCATGATACCATGCACAGAATTGGTACACTAAACATCAAATGATCATTCTTTTCTATGCTTATATAAATTGCTTAAACAAAACAATGACAAACTTTCCATATGGAAGTGCCACCCAGTGCAAGCCATAGTCATCACAGGATACAAAAAGATTTACACAGAAAATTTCTATCTAGTGCTTACTCATACAATATCCCCCAGACTAGTTCCTAGCTTATGATTTCCATCAGTGAGAAGCCTTGGATTTGAGAGGACTGCACATTAGATCTATGTTCAGTGCTTTCAGATTCAAAGCTCCTTGCTGATGAAAACTAGAGATTTCATGCACAACACTTTTTACACTCATTGATTACTATGGCTTAAACTGGGTGGTCTTATTGTCTAGTTTGCTATTGTTTTTACATTTAATATTGTAAACTTTTTATCTAACATTAATTTGAATGATTAAAATTGGAGAAAATATCTGTTATCCAACTGAACTAGCTATTCAATCCTGACTGGTGAATGAATATCTAAGTATTTATAACTATATACAGAACAGTATAAAAATAAAGATTGATAATGACGAGTTAGAAGTTAACAACTACAAATACCTTAGTCAGATTATTACTACAGATGGAAATATAATAATTGATATTAATCATAGATTTAAACTTCATCAGAGTGCTTTTGGTAGCAATAATTTAATATTAAAATAAAATATGCCTACATGTTTGAAAGTGAAGGTTTTTAATAAATGTGTTTTACTAGTTCTTACTTATGGATCTGAGACTTAGATACTTAATAGAAAAGCATTACAGAGTCTTCAGACTATTCAAAGAAATTTGGAGAGATGCATATTAGGAGTAGCAAGAAGAGATCAAAAATGCAATACATGAATAAAAGAACAAATGTGTTATTGTCATTGTTAAAAAATTAAAATACTGAAGTGGAGTTGGGCTGAACATATTGCTAGAAGAGATGATGATACATGGATAATTGAACTCTTAATATGGATTTCAAGAGACAGTAAAAGACCCAGAAAGTGATCACTTGTGTGATGGATGAATGAAATAAGAAAGTATGCAAGGTTGAGGTGGAGAAGAGAGACTAGAGAACAGAGAATATGGATTGAATTTGGAGAGACCTTCATCCTGCAGTGGGTTGATAATGGTTGATGATTATGATGATGATAAAACAAAAAAATCAACTCCATATAGCAAGTGATAGTGTAATGAGGATTGTCTTCTTCTATGTTTTTCAGTAAAGGTACCCTTGAAAGGATTTTTCTATCCATAGTAGATATTTGATGACTGCTTACATTTTTTTTTCATATAGTAAAATAATGTATGATGATCTTCTAATATTTTGAACACATAAGTGTTAATTAATTTTTGTTTCTGGTGAGGGAAAGTGATGGCAAGATATACTGATTTAAAGACTTTAATTTTTAATCACAATGTCTGCTACAAAGAGGCTTTTAGAGTCATAAAATTTATTTCTAGCAGAATTACTTACATAATATATATATATTTGTAAAAGTACATGTTTATCTTTGAAATGGAGATTATGATTGGTTTTCATTTATTTACAATAATTTAATGTATAAAGATAATGGGTAAACAGAATTAAGTAGCCTGCATCAACAAAGATAATTCCAATATTTCTTTACAGTGAATGCTATTCACAAGAACTTGCTAATGAAGAAGGGGTGTTTTATGATTTTCCTTTTTTATTTTTCTAGTTGTACAAAAATAGTAGATACATATTTATTTCATAACCAGTAATTCAATAATCAACTGCTTTAATTATGAGCAGCTAACTGGGAAAAAAATCATATTCTACCATGATCTCTACATTTGTTGTGTACTAAATGTAATTGTAGATACAACAGTCATAGGACTATATATCTCTTCTAGAATGATTGTCACTGCAACATAGTATTATATATCTCTTAATTTTAGTCAGCATATTAATATATATCTGAATAACCCAGAATAATCTTGAAACTTTGAATAGCAATTTATATTAACTGTGGAGCAGTTGCACAAAATAAAAATTGTTAGCTTATTTATATTATAAAAAATATTTTCAGGTTCACTTTTCCTACTTGAATTCCAGGTAATGAGCATGGAGATTAGATCATACTACTGTATCATGAGGTCCCTTTTTGTGCTCCGTACACACATACACAAAAATGTATAGAGCAAAATTTTAATAATATTAATTAAGTATGATATTCTTAACATTCTTTTAAATTAGTAGAGTTATAATCATAGTCATAATTGTAATGGGAATTTGAATACATATATATTGCATGCAGATTAATACAATGTAGCTTGGATAGGGTATTTCTGGAAACAGGATTTCTATTTGTTGATGGAGTGTTTGTCCAAGGCAAGGTGCCACACTTCTTTAATTTTGTGTTTGTTTTCATTGTGCTTAGTGCAGATGACATAAGATGGATGGGCTCTAACTCATGGCCAGTTGTGGATTAGTGTTCAAAGAAGATTGAAAGAGTGTCAGCATGTGTTTAGCTTTATTGTAAAGATACATGTCCCTGAACAATACATATTGATAAGTTGGCCTAAGATCATCTACTATGGAAAATCTCAGGCCAACACATACACATATTGCTTAGCACTTATATCTTTACAATAAAGCTAAAACACATGCCAACATTTATTTCATCTTCTTTGAACACTTATCTACAACTGACCATGCCTTCAAGCCCATCCATCTTAAAGTCATCTAAACTGAGCACAATGATGCCAAATGCAAAGTCAAAGAAGCATGGCACATTTCCTTGTGCAAACACTCCATCAACAAACAAGAATTCTGCATTCCTCTTTCCAAAAAATGGCCTATCCAATTAAATAATCAAAAATGCAAATATTATGCAAAGTAATCTGCACACAATATATATGAACCCAAACTCTCATTACAATTACGACTACTTTTATGACTTTTATTAAGTCAAAAGCATGCAAGCACATCGTGTTTAATCAATATTATTAAAGCCTTGCACAATACGTTTTTGCTTATGTATGTTTATTACATACGCAAGTATATTTAGAATTACTCTGTATATGTATATATTTTGAAATAATATAAACTCTCATTAGTTTGTATGATTATGATAGATATAATAGGTCTGCTGATTAAATGGTTCCTTCTAAAATATCTCATAAAGTTTTATTGTTCTGAATCTTATGCAAAAATTGACAGATCCTTTTTTTATGCCCCCTTAAATTGCTTATCTTGGTTTTTAAACTATGACATTTTATGATTTTTTTATTAATTTCATTTAAAATGTTTAAAAATTTCCCTTTTCATTAAAAAAAAAACAAACTACATATATAAATTTCAAATATAGTGCCTTTTTTATTTGACATTCTTCCGACTGCTTTCGTTAGTATTCCAATTCCATTGTTTTTCTTATTGTAATTTATTAGTTATTGTATTTTTATTTTGTTTATCAATTCATACTAAATGCCTTGGCAGATATTTTTTTTATATATTTAAACTTTGCATATATAATTAATTGAATGTTTTTATAAGTGTCATGCTATTAAAGTTCAGAAAAATAAGTTATTGTTATATTATTTAAATAACTTAAATTTTATTTTTAAAAAGGTTCAAATAGCGACAATAAAAAATTAGTATTATAGGTAACAAAAATTATAATAACTTTGGTATTATTGTGTTATGCTTTTAATTTTAAACTTATTAACAATAACAAAAACTGCCATTGAATTTATAATAATTTATTTTTAAATATTAATAAATCATCCTTTTGGTTGTTCAGTTTAACCTTTAGCTTAATATGGTGGATACTAATAGTCATATTCTATTAAAGCAATAAAGTACAAATGACTTATAAAATGTTAATTTGGGATTGGTGTTCCAATTAGTTTAGATAGTGATTATTGCAACCGCTTGCCATGCCGAGATCAATTGAAGGCTGGCTGAATCTTAAAAATAATTTTTCAGGTCACTATCTGACCCATAGTTAACTGCTATGCCCATTGACAGTATAAATGATGACGTGCAGCGATTAATTTGACCATACAGACAATATAATAGAAAATAAATATTTTATGAATTGATTTTAATTTTAATACATAGTCAACAATTCAGATATTATATGTACAATTATAGATAGCTAATTCTTAGAAATAGATTCACCTTTAGTTTTACATAAATATAGGTTGACATTTTTTTCAATGCCCATAATCTACTCTTAACCTATAATGATAAGTTGTTCTGAGAATTGATCTATGTCAACATAATAATATATAATATTTGAATATCTTTATTAAGTTAGTCTAGAATTCTTTCAGCATTAAGACATCAATTGTAGTCTATGACTGACTTTAAGTGCTACAACTTTTCTGACAGCTTTTCTATAGTTTTACTAACTATATGATTATTAATTTACAAATTTTTATACATATTATCATTGTCTAAATTAATTTTTTTATTGTTAAAAAATCCTACATTCTGTTAGTTTTATTAAATCCTTTAATTAATCCACTACTAGTTATGATTATACAAATTGTATGCAAATTACCTTATTACTTGTATATATTTAACATTAAACACTTCTTTAATTTTATATTGTATAATACTGTAAACAATTTACTTCATATATGGGTTTTATCCAAATGCATACCGTCATATCTGACCTTGCCTTTAGAAGTGGACTATTTGAGATTTTTTACCTGATTGGCTAGCACCTAGTTGCTATCCAAAGGGATTACATCCTTCACTGGGGTTTGCACACCAAATCTTCATGTTTCCAGTAAGGTAGGGTATCTGCCATTAAATATTCTCTCAGCCTTTTGGAGGCAAGGCAGAGAGCAATTACTTCTGTCAACCTGAATGACTGAATGTGCTCTCCATTAAACTGTCTGCCATTAGCAAGGGTAGTATCTCTTTTTCATTATCATGACATCTGTGCAGTGAGGCAAGTCCACCTACAGACTGGAAACTGCTACATCCACACTTGACTCAAGGCAAGCTAAATACATAGCTGGAAGAGTCTTACCAGAACTCACAAAGTGGAAGTGAGTTCCGGATTCGGCATGACTATCTCAACATTAGCATGAATAAACAATATATGTATATTATTGTTTAACTAACAAGTGTATATATTTTTAGTACTAATAAATTGTACATATTAATTGTTAGGTAGTTGCTACTTTTTACGTCTGTAGGTTTGGAACCGAACCTATAAGCCTAACCAAACACAACAGATCTCGTACAGTCAACAGGATAGATTTGTTGTGTTTGGTTAGGCTTACAGGTTTGTTTCCAAACCAACAGACACAAAAGGAAACAACTACCCAACAATTAATATGTACAATTTATTAGTACTAAAAATATACACACTTGTTAGTTAAACAATAATATACATATATTGTTTATTCATGCTAATGCTAAGGTAGTCATGCCAAGTCCAGAAATCACTTCCAGCTAATGATTAGCCTGCTTGGTGAGCTCTAGTAAGAATCTTCTAGCTATGTATTTAGCTTGCCTCAAGTCAAGTGCAATGTAGCATTTTCCAGTTTGTAGGTGAACTTGCCTCACTGTGTGGATGTCGTGACAATGAGAAGAGATACTACCCTTGCTAATGGCAGAAGGTTTATTGGAGAGCATGTTCAGTCATTCAGGTTGACAGAAGTAATTGCTCTCTGCCTTGTCTCCAAAAGGCTGACTATTTAATGGCAGATACCCTATCTTACTGGAAATGTGGATTTGGTGCATGAACACCAGTGAAGGATTTAATCCCTTTAGATATCAACTAGGTGCTAGCCAGTCAGGTAAGGAATCTGAAATAGTCCTTTTCTAAAAGCAAGATCAGATATGAGACATACACTGCACTATCTATTATTAATTAGTAACTAATTATCATATGATTAGTTGCTTGGTAGCCCATGCAAAATTTTAGAACCCATGATGCGGGATGAACATGGCCATTCCAGTCTATTTCTCATTGAATTTTAATTTATGTGAGAATTAGTCCAGGAAATATTAAATCTGGAATCCATTACATTAACATTGTACTATATCATATAGGGAAATTATCTCTTCCACATTTTTAGACCTAAAACCTATCAGATTAATATGAGCTAATCAGATAAGTATTAATACACAGATTATAAAAAAACTAATGTTATCTGAAGCAGACTTCCTCACTAGTTAGGTTCTGAATTTATTCTTTTATATTTGGTGAGTCATCATTGTGATATCATTAGCTGTATTTAAAATACTCGTTAATGTTTATAATCTAGATTCTATTATAGATTTGCTATAATGAAATCTATTAAAAGTGTTGCATATATTGACAAAGTACTGTACTGCATAAATAATCAAATGTTATAAATTTACATATAATAATGGGAAGGATTAAACTCATAATATCTCAAAATAGTATTATTGATTACTATAAAATTTCTATCAATCAAAGAGTGTATTAAGGAAAGAGACTTCCCCATCATTAGGATGGCAATCTTTGTTACATATGCTATCTGGGTGACAAGATGTAAATTAAAGTTTAGCATTCACCAGCCAGAAGCAAACTCTTTCTTCCTTGCAACACTTTCAAAACTACAAAAGAAAGTCAGAATGCTCTCCTCAAAGTATCTACACGAACATACATGGAAACTGTTTAAAATACCCTACCTACAAAATGACTCCAATCCTAGTGATTGATAAACTATATAACAGGTAAAAGAAACACTCAAATATCTGATTAATGTATGGACATAAAAAAATGTCCTAAACACACCCTAATTTTTCTCTGACCTATGATCTGACTTAACAAACAAATCAGATTTCGTCTCATTTTATACAAACTCTTGGAGAACTTATAACAATATAAACATTTATAACTATCATTGCAAACTTTTGTATATACCTATTATCAATAAATCTAAATTTTTTAACTAAAACTTGACATGGTTAAAAAAGTAACAAATTATAAACTACCGATTCAGAACCTGCAGATATATAATGTTTTTCTCACTAATTTATGAAATTTTATTCTTTTCAGTCACATGATATGAACAATACTGACTGATATTCATATACTGCTCATCAATGAATGATTAAGTGAATTGCCCATGGTATAACTTCTAGAAAAAATCCTGAATTATTTGAGAAAATCCTAAGCTAAGACAATAACCCGGTTGTATTTGTGATTAAAATCTTTAAAAAAAGAGAAAGAGGGAAGACAAAATTTATTTTCAATTACTTTTTTAATACAGATTCAATTTCTTTTTTCTTTCCAAATTAATCCACTTTCACTAGTTACCAATATATAAAAACTTATTTTGATTCTTTTGTCAACTTATTTTTTTACTGAACTAAATCGTGAAAACATTAAAATAAATTTAATACACATAACATTTGTTGCATATTTGATCATAAATCTGATGTTTTGATTATTTATTATAATTATTTAAAGTTAATACAATTTCAGAGTATCCGCCTTTTTTATTAAAAATATTTAAAAACATTTTTTTTTAATATTGATGCATGTGTATTATATGTTTTTGATGAATTTATATATTTGTAGTGTTTGCTTTTATTTTTATATAATCTTGAAAAGATTACTATATCCGAAGAAGTTTTAAAAAAGTATTTTGCTCATATTAAATTTATTTTATTTTTGGTATGATTTAGTTTGTAATGAAACAAATATAGGGAAAAAATCAAAAGAAGTGGTTATATATTGTAACCATCAGATTTGTACACTCACATAAGGAAAATCCAGAGTCGAGGCAAAGTACACCAAAGTTGATGGAAGTGAGTTATGAGATGTTGAATCTGACCAAACTTCAACTCATTTACTAATACTCCATGATTTAACACCTTATGAATGACATTTCTGAGGGTACACATGGGTCTTAATTCAATCTGCGAGCCAGCTCTGAACAGGGAGAAATGTCACATTCCAGGACTGGCTAATAAAAACGGCATATTAGACATGTAAAATTATTAAGGGATTTGAAATAAGATAACATGGATTGGATTGAAATAGAACTATGAGCAAAAAAGATATGGAACAAATTTTATATTTTAAACAGCTTTATTTAAACAACATAAAATCAAGTAAAAGAAAATGACAAGGATTATATGGTGTTAAGTATGTGGGATCAATGCATGCAGGTGTTTATATAGTGAATGAGACTATTATCAATACAGCAGTCTCATCTTAACATACTAAAATAGATATAAATGCTGTTAATAAAGCATGCCTATAATTATTTAATATACCCATCCTTTTGTGCATGGTTTGCTAATGTTACAAGATAATAGCCTAGCCGAGATGATAACTATATACAGCTCTAAGATGGATGTTATATATATATATATTAACAGTGTGAGTGAATAAATAAGCTCAAGATAATGCAAACGCCATGTTATATTTTGATGTTAATCCGATTCATTTTGAAAAAACAAAAATTTGCTTACCTTTTGAATGAGAGATCCCTCCAAACAAATTGGTATAGCTTTTGACTTTTGTCAGCAATTGTTTTATTAAATATTTTTTTGTTGCCGATCTGATAATCAATGCTCTCGATTTGCTACTCAGCAGGACCCCATATTATTATTATTATTATTATTATTATTATTATTATTATTATTATTATTATTATTATTATTATTATTATTATTATTATTATTATTATTATTATTATTATTATTATTATTATTATTATTATTATTATTATTATTATTATTATTATTATTATTATTATTATTATTATTATTATTATTATAATAATGATGATGATGATGATGATGATGATGATGATGATGATGATGATGATGATAATAATAATAATAATAATAATAATAATAATAATAATAATAGCAGCCATCAACCAATATTAAAAAAAAAGATGTGGTATATATCTACAAAACAAAATACAGAGAATGTCTTTGATTGCATACTATTAATATAGAGGACAGTAACAACAAAATCAGAACTCAAACACTGGAAAGCAAACTAAACCCAGCACTGTAATACACATACAAGTTGAAGTTTGCAAATTGAACAATGATAAGACTTTTGAGAACTCTGATTACAGCAAGCAGCGCTCACAAATGTAACATATACATATGTATTTGCACCCCCTTAACAATGTTTAAATGTCTTTCCCTCCTAATTTAATTTTTTTTGTTCATCATAGATA
Source organism: Epiperipatus broadwayi (assembly GCA_028023455.1). Lineage (NCBI taxonomy): Eukaryota > Metazoa > Onychophora > Udeonychophora > Euonychophora > Peripatidae > Epiperipatus > Epiperipatus broadwayi. Next base: position 4,144,732 of record JAQFVV010006276.1, on the reverse strand, counting down.
CAAACTTAAACTTGGTTTACTCACTAGCAATGTAAATATATGTATACGAAGTGACTTATAGCAAATGTAACTCTATGGTCATCAATAAAGTTCTTTTCTTTGAAATAATAATAATAATAATAATAATAATAATAATAATAATAATAATAATAATAATAATAATAATAATAATAATAATAATAATAATAATAATAATAATAATAATAATAATTTGTGTTTCTACTCACCAATGTTACATCATTATTTTAATCTTGAACTCTGTCCATCTATAATCTCAGATCATGCTGCCCAGTTCATCACCCTCGACCTAACAAAAATACAGAATACAACAATAGCTCTCCAAAAGACTATGCAAATATTTCTTCCAGCACAAACAACTGAATTCTTATATTCAGAAACATATATAATGCTCCAAAAACTTCAAAACATGTCACTTGATCCAGTACAAAAGTATATAGCATTCAACAATATACTTTCTTTCAACATCAATCATATTACTTGCAATTCAACACTCCACCAGATTATTAGCTTTGGCAGATGAACTACATAAAAGAATAACCATTTCCAGACCAACTACAGATAATCAAACACAAATTAAAAAACTTACAGAAATGTACAACAATACATGCAATACACTAAAGCAATATGTAGCAATAAAAAAGGTAAAAAATATGCCTTACACAACAACATACTTGGACCAGAGCATACATACGGTGGAAATTGGGATACCCATCCACAGTCAGAGTGCCTATGGCACTTGAAATAAATGGCTCTATAACAGCTGGACATAACATGATAAACCCAATATATCAACACTTTAAAAAAACTGCAAAAACAGAGAGTGTTCATACCAAATGAAGACATATTTGGAGACCCTGAAACAGACACACCAATAACAACAACTGACATTGTATTTCAACTTACAACAATAACAAACACATGTCACCCAGGCCCACAACAAATTACCCAAATTTGTGTTCAAACATCTTAATCACTTCACAGCAAAATACCTGTGCGATCTAGCCAATTACATATCCCAAAAAATTTACAACATACAAAGTCTATACCCAATTGCAATGGTTCCATTTAACAAAAAACCAACAGCAATATCATCTTTATCTAATCTATGACCAATTTCAATGGGACCTTTAGGAATAAAAATTCTTGAAAGAGTGATAAAGGAAAAAATAGAACAACACATACTCCCTGTGTTATCATCAGCACAATATGCCAAAAAGGATCATCCATTGGTCAGGGTGCCTTAATGTACAAAACAATTATCGAAGTAGTAAAAAAAAGAAAGAAATATGCACCAATTATAGTTCAACTAGACATTGAGGCAGCTTTTGACTCAGTGCCTATAGCCAAATTATTAGACTTGCTGAAAAAAACAACACCTCCATCCCTACTATATATAATAGCCAATCTGCTACTCAGCCATGAAATTCACATCACATTGAATGGGAATAAATCACCAGCCTTCAGACCGAGTCAATCCATCCCACAAGGACCCCCCCCTAAGTGCCTTGCTCTTTACAATATATATAAATCCTCTATTAATAGAGATACAGAAAAAAATAAAAGGCATTCAAATTCCAAACACTGCTTTAAATATATCATGCATAGCCTATATGGATGATGTAACCATTTTTCTCCCCTCTAAAAAGAACCTCCCCATATTACAAGAGATAATCAAGAATTATACTGCAAATTTTAATTTAAAAATTAACACAAATAAGGCAAGTGCTGTACAGAGATCTTTAATGGTAAACCATATGCTTTCCTTGGTTTCCCATTCTACCTTGGAACCAATGGAATGAGGCAAAAAATTCAAAATAAATTAAAAAAAGATGCTGAAAAAATCACAGCCTCACTTGAAAAGTCATACCTGTCAATATACGCAAAGGTAGCACTATTTAATCAACTTATAATTACAAAAATTACATATTACACACCTATAATCAAATTTGCAAAAACATTCATATCTAAAATCTCATCAATCTGTAACAAACTAATATGGAAGAGAAAGACAGTGGCAATCTCTTTAAAAAATCTGAGCAGCCCACCACATAGCAATGGACTTGGACTCCATACAATCAATGTTTTTTACACACAAATCAGTAAATCTAATAACAGCAACCATAAAAAGATATCCAGACCTGGAGTGTGTAACCAGTATAATACCCACAAACAGACGACCCCCTTCATATGGATATCTATCCACACTGATTGAAGAACTCAAGCCAATATACAACAAAATATCACTCATTAATGACAACAAGTATACATACTGGGACATTTATAATATACTATATCCAAACCAGACACCTAATCTACATCCATCAGTTCTTGGAATAGACAACAGGCAACTACTGCAACAGTTCAGAATATGGTCATTAGAACCAAAATTATTTGATTTTCTACTTAAGCTTAATCCAATGCTCTACCCACAACCCATTTCCTTAGATTTCATAGATTCTATACAAATATAGACCCCATGTGTGGGCTATATCATAGAGAAGAAGAGACACAAGATCATTTTCTTCATTCCTGCAGTGCCTTAGAAACAATATGTTGCACAATGTTTACCACATACAGAAAGGCTATCATTTCAATTGATGAAATAATAAATACATTTAAAAAAGGCAACAGCCCTGCTATTCATGCAGCAACATACAACCTTTATGCCTACTGGTGTACCAGATGCACTTTTGCACTTTCCAATAACCCTCAATGCCACCCAGCAACATATTCAATAAAACTAGAACTGTTCAGAAAAAGAGGCAGCTTCCTAGCTCAACCAGATGTGTTTGCAGCCACATGGTCACACTTGAAACAAAGATCCAGTCTATGAAATATAAAGGCTAATAAGATAGATGATGACATTTTCAACATCAGCATTTTTTCCAACTTCAAAAAGATGCAAGCACAAACTGAACTAAATAGAAGACCAGGTTTAAAAACAAGAAGCAAAAAAAGTATGCAGAAAAGATAAAGATTTGTGACAAAGCAATATATTATTAGATGTGACTCTGTAACTTTTTAGACTCAATAAAGTTTTGCTTTGAAACATCATCATCATCATCATCATAATAATAATAATAATAATAATAATAATAATAATAATAATAATAATAATAATAATAATAATAATAATAATAATAATAATAATAATAATAATAATAATAATAATAATAATCAAAGGTTACTATAAAATAGTGTAGATATATATAATCTATTTCTGATTAATTGTTTTATTTTAAGTCCAGCTTTATACTCAGTTATTTAATCTAAATCAACTCCAATAAACATAGCAATCCACTTTCTAATTTGATTAGCAACATTGCAGTGGTAATTAAATAGAAATTAGGTTATGTTTTTTTTTTATGTGTCATATCATCAGTCGGGACATGAACCCGCTAACCCGGAACAACTGCTTGTAAGGCAGCCATGCTGACCTCTCGACCACCAACGTTTGACAATTAGGTTATGTTTGTTGAAATTTTATTTGGTTTTCCATACTACCGATGACATCAAATTTAAATGGCAGAAATATATGTCTTTAGGAATATGGGGAAAATATATATATATATCATAAGTAAAATAAAATAATTACACACACACATATAAGTAGGTATATAAAAGATGAAACAGTCTTTAAATGTACTATTTCGGAGCAAAGATTTGTTCAAAAGGCTTTCATAGAAAAATGATAATTATTATACATTCTCTCCCGGCTCATCAATTGCAAGTTAGATAGGAATTTGAATAATTTTTAATCCCTGTTTACCCTGTAAGAAAAATAGCTAGATATACATTTATTGACTAATGTTGGCTAACTAGATTGATTGATATGGCTATTTGAAAAATAAATTTAATTTCATTGAAATTGAAATTTTTTTACATTTTATCAGTCCCTGATTCAAATACTAGGTTATTGACGTAAAGCAACATCAAATATATATATATTTACACCGTTTATTGATGAGCTACTATCAACACTTTATATATATAATAAACAATGGAAGTATAAATACTATTGTCTGTACTATTAAACTACCATAAGATGGTTTCATTTCATTATAATTAAAATATTATATATTTTCTGAGTACGTAAGGGTTAAGATATAAATTCAAGAAAGAAAGTGTTAAGACTTATCATTATGTTTAAAATCTTTTATTTCGTTGAAAAATTAAAATTCAGGGCAGAGTTTTATATGACCATTAACTTGAAATTGTATAATGCCACTTAAACAAACTTATGCAAAACCATCAACAAATTTCTATAAGAATTATTCACTTATGAGCTTACTGAATTAATAAAGAATTTTAAGAACATTTTAATTACTATTATAAACCAGTTCATTTATTTTGCTAATTTTATTTGATGTATGATATTAAAAATATAATTTATATCCCAGCATGTAATTACATAAAATTAAAAAAAAAATACTAATATAAAACTGTATAATTTATTTATGATTACTTTATTTCAATTTAGATTACTGAAGATAATGGGTATTTAAATTTTATTATTTTTCTAATTGATAAAGAACATTATAATTATTATTATTATTATTATTATTTTTTTTTTAAAAAAAAATGCAATTTGTCTTTTAATTTTTTTTTGTTTTGGGTTACAATGGATAGAAGAATCATTTATTGGTGTTACTGGTGTCCTAATTGATAAAATTAGACTTGAATTTATTGTTCACGTCTAACACAAAATCACATCAGTTCTGAATGTATTCTATTTCTTTTAGCTTTTAGTAACTTTATTTGATTAGATATTTATATCTTGATTTTTATTAATTGGAGTGAATTTTTATTTATATTTTATAATTATTATTACTATTGCTATAAATAAAGATAATATCACATTGAGTATAATACTAACTTAGTATTTCAGATGTACTCCTTTTGTTATTCTTAGTAATAATCTAGTGATCAAGTATATACATCTTGCTATTCTACATTTTACTACTTTAGTCCTATTATTATCTTATTAGAAATATGTAGAAACAGATTCTTTAACAATAATTATAATAGAAATATTATTTATTATTACTGTTTGCAGAAATATGACTCAATTGACTAACCATTTGATATTTTAATATTGAATTTTTGATTAATGGCATCAAGGATTCTGTCCGTAATTATAGAAAAGTGCTTATGAATTTCAAATAAATCAGGAGATTCATATTTTTTGAGAAATACATTTTTTATTTTATGAATTTAGTGGAAGATTCTCTAAACCTTTAAAAATGTTTAATTGCAAATAGATATTTTATTTAAAAAAAGTTGTGCAGGAAACTGTTAAAAATAAGCTGTTTTTTTTTAACATTTTCAAGCACTTAAATTTAGGTAAAAATATGTCATTCATTATCTTTATTAATATTTTTTATTAGTCTAACAATTTGTTTAAAAGTATTAAAAGCGTTAACCAATAGTTATTCATTTCACAAAAAAATTATTATACCTTGTTTTTCTAGTGGATGTTAAATAATCATTTAATTGATTTTTTCCCTCTAAAGTTTAATAGCGCACGGCATTTGGTTAGTATTTACATTTAACATTATATTGTTTTGCAAGAATCCTGTAATTCACAGTTGTTTATGGTAGGTATGTTGGAATTTGAGTCATTACACTTGATCCATATCTTTATGTAATATTATTTTTTGTTAATTAAAGCTTTGTATTGTAGAACAGATTTGTAATTACATGTGGAGGATATTTTAAGGCTTGTTTGGGATATTAGTTATGACTTTATTTGCTGCTTTCTATTTATTATTGAAAGATTTACTTTTCTTCATTTAGACCTTGATTTAATTTAATTTTTTTTTTTTTTGAAATGTAGTTTCTTTTTTGCTGTGGTAAAAAATAAAACTTATGTTGGCAACTATAATAAGAAATGGTTGTATTGAATTAATTACTATCACTTATAAGTTTTCATAACAAAAGTGGAAATTGTAATATCTCTGAGAAGAGCCAAAAAACATGAAACCAGTATGAGGATAGGAATTATTCTAGATAGATTTCTCTTGTGGCAATTATCAATGAAAGCTTGTTAGAGTTATTGGTATGTTCCCTATATTACATATATATGTATATAATTAAAATTACCCCAAATCCATATATATATATATGATAAACATTTTTAATAAGTAAGAATCTCATTTCAAGAGACAATATTTGTATGGTACCAACTAATTAAAACTTATTGCACACATTAAAACAATAGTATATTGCCTAAACAACTTCATAACCAAAAGATAGTATCATGTTTGGAAAGTACTTAAGCTCTTATATGACTTTATAGCAAGAAAGTAAACATATATATTATAACCTACAAATAAAGATGACAATTGCCACCAAAAATTATCTAACTTATAAAAGAGAGAACATTAACAACTACCAAAAAAATAATAAATAACCTCGCTAAATAAATGGTGACACATTGGCTAAGCTCATTGGGAACTCATATATATAAGATATGCTATAATAAAAAGAGCCATTGGGGTAGGGATAATAGTCAATAACATTTTAAATATATCAATCAACATTTAGTAAATTTTAAGAGAAGGAGAAATCTAAATTCATTCTGATAAAATATAACAGCTCTTAATAAATTGAAAGCATATACCAAAGATAGACCAAAGAATAGTTAGGTTATAACACATTCTTCCTAATAATATATTTTTATACCTCTCCTCAATATAATAACACATCTCACCATCACTATTCTCACCATTTTATTGCAATGATCAGATTCACAATTCAAAACTATTAATAAAAGATAATAATGTTCTTAAGTTTTATAAGTGACACTTTACTTTTCAAAGTAATTTCTTTTGCTAAAATATTTTTTTGTTGGTCATACATTACAACACTAAGATCTCAGGGTTCTTTATTAGATACTTCTAATATTAAAATTTTCCCTCTTATTTATTTATAAATTATTAAACAATGATTGGCATCCTAATAAAAATATGAGGAAATATACTCTTATTACTAAGATAATATCTACATAAGTTAGAGTAAAATAATAATCTCCTGAGATAGCATTCGATACAAAGAATCAATAAGAGATTTTATGGCCACTCAGGATATCCTATTAACAACTCATACCAATTTTTTTTATAAAGTTAAAATAAATAATTTAAAAATTAAATTTATGATGGATAATGAATAAGCTGATAATAATTTTATCACAAAAGTAATCTTCTTTTAATAATTGAAATTGAATTATAGTGATCATCTATGATTAAAAAATGGATATGTTATTCTTTAGATACATTCTTCACATCTATAGACCATTATAATAAAGTATTATTATCTTTACTTTATATGCATGTACTCTAAACAAATAGAATCAAATACAATTGTGTCATTAATCATATAATGTTAAGATTTCTGAATAAGTCATATAATGATAAGATTTCTGGATACTTAATATGTGATTGAAATGATATTAAAATCGAACACAAAAATTTAACAATAAAATATATACATTTATTTATACAACAATAATAATTGAATAACAACACTTTTGGAAATCTTCAAATTTAAAATGAGCTGTTTAAATACAATCTATACAATCTTACTGCATAGAAGAAATACAATTTCTTAAGTTTGTAATTTATGGTAATAAACAAATTTATGAATTAAATTATATTTAACTTGTCTGACTAATATCAGCTTTCTAACATGGGTATCATTGCAATAGACTATGCATTTTGCCTGACTGATAAAAGCTTTTATTAACTTAAGCATTAATACAAGAAGTTTGACATTTTTGCATATCAATCACATTATAATATTATCCCAATAATGAATACATCTTAATACCAATCATGTCTTATTGATCCAGAAATGATTCAATGCTTAAGATGATGTACATTACTTATTTTGACCTATAATTACTATGTTAAAAATTAAATAAAATGATTATCAGTTTTGTATTCTATAATGCTGGTAAAACACAGCTGAACAGATATACACACCGGAAACATATCTTATATAGTCTGAGTAGTCAAAAGTGCAACTGAAGAAAAGATTATACTCTTCACAAACAAATATCAATATCAATTGTCCTAATAATAACAAAGTCACATGGTACTACAACATAGATACATACAAAATATGATACTTCTGACAGGAAAAGATAAATAAGGCAATGGACCTAATGATGGTATCAACTCAAAAGCATCCCTACATTTTGAGGGCATATAAATATGCTAGGACATTGTCTTTTAACATATGAGAAAAATGAGAATGAACCACCATAAATATTAGAAACAATAAGGACTGCCACAAACAAAGCATTTATGCAAAATATGAAACATAAATATATATAAATAACTCACAAAAAATCATTATAAGAGAAACATGCTCCAATTATAAAATACATGTGCCAATAAAATAATATCAAGTGAGAGGCATAGCTGCCATCTTTTGGAAAATATAATAGCAAGATAACCATGAACAAGAGAGAGAGAGACAATGTTCTGATCTCCTAACAAATATAATTATTAACTGATATACAAAATTGATAATAAAGTTACTTATCAAATCTAATGTAATAAAATATGGCCTAAAATAATAGTAAAATAAGACTATAGAAATCCTCACTGGTTTTGCATAAACATCTTCATTCAGATAGATAAATTACTCATAACAGGGAACAAAGTAATGCTTTTAAATGATATAATATTAATAATATAGTAAATACTCTGAACTTCTATTGATATTACAATTGGAAACTAATGCATAAAATATATCAGACAAGAATGCATAATATAACAATAAATACATAATAAATTACAAGAAGCATAAAATTATTATTTAACATTATATTCAATGTATCAAAGTTTTAATTACTAAATTCCTTTATCCTGGAGGTTTCACCAGTTATCAGAATCCAGTTCTGCAAATATATGAAATTTTCTCCAGTTGTTGAAATTACAGCAAATTAAAATATCAGATGCACACCATTCATAATTATTTTTGTATAAGAGATTTCCTTAAAACATAACCACAGAAGCATATTAATGGCCATTCAGTTTTGTGAACATATTTTTTTAAAACAAGTAAGGTATTGACAAATTATGTTATAGACTTAAATTAACTTTTATTCATTTATTCTGGAAAATTATAATTTAATACTGAGATCTAGGAGCAAATATTTTTAGAAAATAAACAGGCTTTATGATAGAGAAAGCAGGTTTCATATTCATATTGTATCACTAATAATAATAATGAAGTATATAATAAAGTAGGTTTCATTGAAAGTTAATGGCATATAACTCAAATTATAATTCATTAGAAATATTTCATATTCTTCTTATACATGAATATATATGTTTCCATTGTTTTGTCTAGATAATTTGAATAATCATAATAATGGAATTTTAAATAATAAGTCCATGATAAAAGTATATTATTTTTTTCTTTAACATGAGTATGAGCATAATGCATTTTCAATGAAAAAGTAAACTAATAAATCTTTATTTTATGTACTTGCGATATATTTTCTCATATCAAAATTGCATAAGTTGAGATATACGCAAGTGACTGTCTTCCACTCAAGCAGCAATGATAATAATTAATTCACTATGATAAGTAATTAAAATATTTTAAAATTTATACAAAGGTTCTTACTACCTAGGATTAAAATAGTTTATTCAATAAAATGAAAATTAATGTATCCCAGAGAAAACTAACATGGAACTAGAATAATATTAAAATGATATATTTCAAAACATCACTGAAGTCAAAATATTTCGAAGTCTTTTAAAAAATCATGTACTTTTTCAACATTCTTTAAATATTAAAGTAAAGCATTTAAAAATATTAAAGATCTGCCATAAATATTGCAAAACAAGTCTTTAACAACCTCGTCCTTAAGATATAAGAAATACTAAATTTAAAATAAAGTTTATTGTAATTAATAAAATTGAAAATCACAAAAAATTATTATGTAAGATATACAAGCTATATTTAATTCCATGGAATGTTAATATTGAATAAATATAATTCAACATTTGAGAAATAATTGTTTAAATTTTCCATTCTATTTTCCTTTTAAAACTCTTGACTTTTGAATTCCCAGTAGTACTTGAATTAGAACTTATTTAAGAACACATATTACTGAACAAAAATAAAATTGTTTACAAATAATTAAACTTATGATTAATTCTGCAATTAATTATAAAAATGCAAATTTTTTTTCTCATGTGTGTTCTTTCTCCATGGGTATTTTTTGTTGTAGACTCTTCCGGTGTGTATATTTATAACACAAACATGTGATTAATTGAAAATTAACATTTTTAAATCATCAGCTATTGTATTAAAGTTTAAAAATTAATTTGGTATCTGAGGAATCAAACTAAAAAAAGAAATTCATTTACATATATTCTAGACTTGTTAATTAAAAATGTAGCATCTTAAAATAATTATTTATGAAACTAAAATTATTACAAGAAAATAAAATATTATGGTATAAATTATACATTATTTTGTAAATAATATTATATTACTCTTTTATAATCATTTAGGCTACATTAAATAAATGAGAAGTTCTCCAGAATACATTATTACTTTAATTAAAATACTTAAGAATGATATTTAAATAATATGAATAAGGAAGTTGAAAGCTAAAATTAATAAATGTAAGCACAGTCACACACATTCTCCTAAGTTTCTTTTAATTAAAACTAAGAACTTTTTAATAGTAATAAATTAGCTCTTTATCCCTTTAATTAAATAGCTTAATTTTATTTACACTAATTTAATCTTTATGATAATATTGTGAACAAATAAACTTTTACTAATAAGTAATTGAGACAGAAATGCTTTATTATAAGCAGGCAAATTAAATAATATGTAATATTAGACTTAAGTATCAATACAGTTTAATTTAAACAGAAAATTTTAAGACATTAGAGACTATATGAAAATAATTCTAGCTTTTAATAGCTTTTAACAATACTTTATTATTAGACAGTGAAATATATTCTTATTGAAACAATTGAAAATTAATAGCAAACTACAAATATGTTTAAACCAACATAATAAAATATAAAAATGATTCTTACTTATAATTAAGACTTATAAAAAACTTAGAATAAATTATAAATTAAGTTAGCATATAATTATAATTCCCTAGTAAAATTAACTAGCAATAAAATTAAGTTATTTTTTTTTTTTCTTTTTTACATTTAGGTAAATTAAATAACTGAAAGTTTAACTCTATTGGCAAAAACTAAAGTTACAATATAAAATACTGAAGTGATAATATTCAATACATTGTCTTATAAATAATAAATGGGCAAAAATGGTTTTAACATCTGCAACTAAAAAGATTTTATTTACTTTTAGATACAACAGTGTATGCTTTCGGTGTGATACAACGGAATCATAGCTACCATACGAAAGCATGCTCAGCAGTATCTAAATGTAAATAAGAAAACCATTTTAGTTGCAAACATATTTGCCATTTTATTACAAATAGAAACAAAAAGGAAAAAAAGAATGTCATATAAATAAATAACAGCTATGGATACTTTATAATATCTCATCGTCCACTGTTGCAAAATAGTTTCTTTGTTATTTGCTATATGCATTTGGATGATTGAATGTTGTATAGTTGATTAATTTAATAAAATGTGCTGCCAAGAAATAACATTGAATTTTTGAAAATTATTACATATATGTACAAATAAAAATAATGATTATACTGCACTTTAACACAAGTTGGTGAAGTTATTAAACTAATAAATAATAATATTTGGCTTAGCACTTTTGGGGTATGTCCCATATTCATAGCCTTTGTCATTAGTGATACAGTGCAGTTGTTTTATATGAAAATCTATACAAATCATATAACTTGACCATTATTTTGAAATCGCAAAACATGTATCTCATCTATTGATGGAATTCTGGTCACTCACAATGAAGTTTGCTTCTTTTACTTTCCTTTTAGTATCATTTCTCTCAGAGCATACAATATTGGCATTGTTGGGTTTGAACCTGTGGCTAGATGCCTTTTGCTGATTCAAGAATGCTGAGCTGCCTTCATTTTTATTTTGAGCTCTTTTGTATATATGTGTGTATCGAGTCACCCTAGTGCTGACAGTAGCCCGAGTTTCACCAGAGTATGTGGCATCACAACCTACTTATGAGCAAATTATTTTATATAATACTAGGGGGGGAGAGTTGTTCTAGGTCAATTTTATCCTTGGTGTTGTTAATCAGTCTATTTATGTTAGGTGTGGTTCGAAAACCACATGGCTAAGAAATTCACCATTGCCCTCTGTGAAATAAATATATTAAGAGTCCCTATTTCAAAATAGACAGCCTCAAAATTATTTTGAGGCTGGCTATTTTGAAATAGATATTATCTATTAATTTACATGTAAGAAGTTGTTATAGATCCAAAGTAAAAACCATTTAAATAATACTAATTCCAACTCTGTTACAAATAGCATATTAGTAATTAAATTCTTTTGTTGTATATTTATAAATTCATTTATTAGTTAATAACTATTTGTAAATGAGTGTGATTAGTCTAATAAAAGTCTAAAATTTAAATAATAAATATATGATGTTTATACAAATTAGATAGTTAAAATACAAACATATCTATTACATATATCATATTTGGATAATTGAGTCCGTTTATTAGCCATTTATAAATTACATATTAGCCTAAAAACGATTTACTCGCTGACGAAGAAGCTTCCAAATAAACAAAACAAATTTCACTTAAAACTATTAAATGGGCCAAGCGCTTTCGAGGTTTGCCCTCATATTCATGGCCGACGAAAGTAATAAATCTTTACGTAGTGTTATTAAATAACAAGTATGCAAATGTAAATGCAAATCAGTTTCACCATTTTTTTGAAATGGAAAAACACGTGTCGCGTCTATTGATAGAATTGTTGTCGCAAACAATAAAGTACGCCTCTTTGATCTTTCTTTTACAGTCGTTGGTTTCAGGGCACACAATCCTGGGGTTGCCCGGTTCGAACACATGGCCAGTCTGCTCTTCATGTTCCAGAAATATTGAAAAGTTATCGCTGTTCTTTTTTGCTCTTCTATAGGTATACAAGTGTTGAGCAGCTCTGTTGTGAACAGTGGCCTTAGTTTCCCCATAGTATATGGCTTTGCATCCGGCCTGTGGACATGACATGCTGTAAATCACCTGGGGTGTTTGAGATGGGTCAGTTCTATCCTTTGAATTATTAATGAGCCTGTTAGAATTAGGGGGAGTACGAAAACCAACCTTAAATTCCCCAGTTAAAGTCTTTATTATCTGTTGTGATACTTGGGAATATAAGGGAGTGTAATTTGAGGCTTATCCTTATTTTTGTGGTTAGCTATTAGTTTACTGTGAAATTGCTTAATTTTCTTTGCAATTGATCTGTAGCTGAAACCTACGCTAAGCAAATCTTTTATATAAATTGCGATAATGGTCTTTCTATCGGCTTCAAATTAATATAATAATAAGAAATAATTATCAATTTATAATAAATAACCCTGGACATATGAGAAAAATTATGTGACAATTATTAAATACATCCATAAAAGTTATTACATATGGGAAAAGCGAAACAAAATCACTCCTTGTGTGTATGTTTAATTAAAAAAAAAGGATATGTTAATGTTTAACTAAGATTTAAAGTTTATATCTGAGTTAGATATAATCTCTAGTTTAATAAATGATTAGTGATAATCTTTATTGTATTTATCTAGAGTGGAGAGTATCAAAGTTTGAGACTTTTAAATCAAAATGGAACAATTTACTATTGATAAATACTGATAGAGATGTGAGAGATGGTGACCTGGGCCAAATGATGAATAATGGTTTAACCCAAAATGCATCTTGGGGTCATTTGTCTATTAAGATATCTTTATTTATATGTTTTAAAAAGAATGTTTGGTGAAATGAATGTTATTAAGTACATCTATAAGAAAAATAGTAAATAATCTGATTTATATAAAAAGAAATAAAAATTATTTAAATTCATACATTTTTATGTTTATTATTATGCTATCGTTTGGAAAAGTGAAATGAAAATACGAAGCAATAATTTTAAAAATTCGCATATAAACGACGGTAGTCGTTAAAAGATATTTAATTATTATGGAAATAGAAACTAGTATTAACGCCACATTTATTACAATCAAATTTATAATACTTTTTTATTTAAAAAATTTGTAAATAATGTAAGTAAGAAGTATAATTAATCCTAGAATTGCTTGGGTTTTTAATTATATACACACACATATTATTTAAAATTGTTCGTGTATATAAAAGTGTGTAACTTTGGTTAGAATATGAGAAATTAAATAAATTTGCGGCAATTAAAATCTATGTGCGATGGAGATATATGTGAATAACTGAAAGTGAAAAAAAGATAAACATATTAGTTAATAAAGGATATATTTAATATAGTTTTGCATTCGCATAATACTTTAGACAAAAAACTGCAAAGTTAAGAAAATTAATTTTATCTATGTATTGTATAGCCAAGTTTGCTCAAGTAAAGTAACATTCGTCTACCAAACCCAGTTTTGATCCCGAGTTTATTCAGTCGGCGGAATTGAGGGTTTTTAAAATCTGTTTCGGCTGAAATACATTTAAAAACTATTAGTCTTTCCGTCAGCACACGCTCGTCATTGTATTGCATTACGTTAACAGATATATAAATGGTTTGACAAATTAAATTGTACATTTATTAATAAATATGTTAGTATGTACATTTTAAAAAGTGATATATATATATAATTACTTTATTATAGTACAGATGAAAATTAGTTTTGAGATTTTTGAATTACTATATGTAAAATATTTGACACTAGATGTCACTCTTAAAGATTGAATAACGTACTTTTTTTTTTGTCATTATTAAGTGGGAAAATTAACCATGCTTGAAAAAAAAGTTGTTCGAAGAATAGAGGGAGTATAAAATGTAAAATAATTCCAAAAACAATTAATTTTTACAGATATGTACTTTAGTTTTTATTAATAATAATTGTTTTGAAATTGTGTTAATTAAATTTTTGCTGACTCATGAAATGAAAATTAATGAATTTTCGTTTTGCAAGCAATTATTTGTTTCGTTCCCACTGATTTGTTTGGCAGATATTAAGAGCTTATATGTATGTTTGAAAAGTAATGATTTATTTTTAAATTATAATGAAGGTTGGAGAATGGGAGAAATTGTTAAATAAGAGATTTATTTTGCCTCCTTTTCCCTACTCCCCCTTCACTTGCGCAAACGACAATATTTATATGATTGTCTGTCTTCTAAAGAAGAGTTTATCAATAATATCACATATAAAATAAATATATAAAAAAAGGATAGATTCCTACATAAAGATAATCATTTAAACAAAATATTTGACTCCAGTATCAGCACGTCCAGAAAAAAAAAATCCTACGATTCGATCTACCTAAGAAGTTTTTTTCCGATTGCATTTCCTTTAGTAGGGTGTGTGCAAAGGGTTATCATTAGGTAATAATATTCTAAATCTGAAATAAATATTTTCCAGCTAACCCAAACAACTGAAATAAACACACAGTGTTATAACATTTATTAAAGTTACATAACAGTTTTTTTTGCATGTTTATTGCCGACAGCAAGTTAGGTTAGAGAAATAGCGACTGTCTCATGAAAGGCCTTTCCTGCTACAATGTAGAATTTCACCGATTTTCAATATCTTTTTTTTATTGACAAATGGACCTCAACTTTTGCAAATAGCTTCCGTATCTTATTGTGAATAATATGAGATTTGCTGTTCTGGGTACATGGTTGGGCAATTTGTATCAGTGACTCTTTGTTTATTTTATTGTTGGTTGGTTGGTTGGTCAGGTGTATTCTGAATCTAGATTAAAGACCTCTGATGAGATCACTGAAAGTAATCTCTAGATGAGTTAATTAATTCCTTCTTTTTGGCTGAAGTTAATTACGGAATAACATTTTCAAATATACTGATTAATATCTAGGTCATCTTGCTTCATTGTATGGCCTGGTTTCCTCATCATCTAATCTGGTTTCTGCTAGTCTTGGAAATGCTCATCATCAAGTGATGTCATGGGCTTTCTACTTTTACATGGTATTTTGTAGATATGCTTCAACTAGTTTTTATGACTGTAGTGTTGTCATTCCTTTATATATCATCATTTAATGAATCTACTGAAAATACAACAAAGTACTCAAGCTTTTGTCAGCATTTTATCAATTTTACACCTTTTTTATTTCACTCCTTTCTGTCATGTTTTGATTTATCTTACAATACCAGCATGGGTGGGCGTTAGACATTAAAATCAGTTCTAATATTCATCAATGCTGATGGACCAGAATCTACTGGTTTTTTTTTACTTGTCTGATATTTAAGTGATAACTATGCAAATATTTTAGTACTTGAGAATGGCCTCTATGTGTTAACCCTGGCTCCAGCTTATGTACTTAGTTGGCTTGTGGCAGCTGATTTAGATTTCTATTTGGCAAATCTAATTGGATCCATTTGATTAATATTTGGAATCCCAAGTTACCAATGTTCCAGTCCATTGAGCATCAGATTTGTAGGGTATCTACATTTATTAATAAATTGTTAATTGGTTTCAGCTTCATATTTGTGTTTATTTGTTCATAAATTAGCATCTTAGATAAAGAACCAGTTTATAAACAAACAATATCTCAGTTGTAACATGGCTCATCTTAACCATCAAGTAGCCTAAATGATTGAACCAGTGAGTTCCAATAAATTGCTGTTCTTTTGAAAACATTGTAAGAAAATCTTTATTATTATTCTAGTCATGGCAACCTTTATTCATTTCCTCTAAAGGAGGCAAATTTTATTATCTCTACAATCATTTTACTACCAAATTGCAATAAATGTTTTTTTTTTTTTTACTTAATGATAATCCTAATACTTTTTGATAACAGTGGAGACTACAGATATGTCTTTATAGTAATATGGATTTTAAGTATGAAATTATTGTCTCTTAAATATTTTATATCATTTATATTGATTTTATAATATCTACATTTATTCATAAAGTTTTGAAAATGGTCTCTTCCATTCTTTTTTGGCAGTGTTTATTTTTTTTTTTTTAAGCAAGTGATTAGTAATTTCTATGTGACTCACACAATTTCTATGTCTGGAAACAATATGTGGACATTTTATGTGGTTATATTTTTCTTCTTATGTCATGTATGGAAACTTTTCTATTACTTTATTTGGATGTTTTTAAATGATCTATTTGGCTGAGTTAGTTGTATGACCAAGATTTCTGGCTAATCAAATTAATAGTGAGATCAATCCTCAATTGGAGTTATGGCTTCTTCAAGAAATTTATGGGAGACTGAGGAATTTGTGATGGTAGAATCAATTTTAGTGTAAGCTTTAGCTTTAATCTTTCATTCTGCACACACAATAATCTTTCAATACATCACCTGTGAAATCTTTGAATTTGCAGCTCAGTGCTATCTTTCTGAACTCTGTAACAAACTTTTTCCTAACCTGAAAGTTGAAATTGTACTTTTAAAGTATTGTTAAAGGTTTAGACTGTTTTGTACAATTTTTTTTATATGAAAGCTCTGAGTTGATTGAGAACACAAAATCATTTTATGTTTCTCTTCTTTCTTATTTATGACTATTGCTAATCTTAACCAAGAGGATTTAACTTAGTTTGGTTTGAGAAAGAAGAAATTGGTGAATTTTTCAGATTGTTTGAATAGAACTCTTTTAAGAGTCGATCATAGTTGCCTTATATTAATTTTTTTTCCACCATGAGGAAAATAATACTTTTAGAGTTCAATTTTTCTTTTGTCTTCAGTCAAGAAGCACTACTCAATGCTCATTTCATTTAATTGCTGAAATGACTTTTTTTAAATTGATCTGAAGCTCTAATTAACCCATACTGTTAGATTCTGTTAAGACTGTATCGTTTCCATTGAGGATTAATGTTGCAAAGTTAAAAATAAAGATTTTCTGGCTGACCCAAATAACACAGTTAAAATTAATATAACGTTAAAACATCTATTGAAGTTGTTTATGATAATATAGTTAAGTAATAGTTATTTTAGTTCATTATCTTTTAGGATTGATGTGATTGCAATGCATAGTTGTTCCCAGTAAGAACTAGCTAGGTTAAAAAATGCTATACCTTGCTCTAAGTAAAACCTAGCATTTTCAGCCACATGATTTGCCTTATGAAAAGTTCTACAAATCAGTGTGCATTATAAAAGGTCCTTGCTTCTAATAGCATATCACTCCAAGCCTGAACATGATTAATTGCATTGTGAATTATTGTCAGAATAATTCCTAATAAGTTTTTTAATGACAAAACATGAATTATTGATTCTAGTAACTTCTTTCAAATAGATCTCAGTTTTTATCAATGACAATAATATTAAATGTATTGACTCACTTACTTGGTTAGCCTATTACTACTATTTTTTGCTTATTTTATTTTTGTTTTATTGGTCAGCCATATTATATTTTAAATCACGACTAGAGAGTTCTATAGGTTAGACAAGTCTGTTATTGAAGTTTCAGAAGTCTGTAATTGAGTATGCATGAGATTAATTGTAGACCATCAGTGAATTGCCAAGATATTTTGTAGTGACTAATTGAATTAAGAGAAAATACTGGTAGCCAATGCTACATTATATGTTATATAGTTATTTACAAAAGAAATTCATTTTTGCATACATACAGAGATTATAGATATGGCAAGCTAGCCAATTAATGTGTTCGACTGTGTGGCAATGTGTATATTGATTACAAAGGTCATTAGTTTGAATATGTTTATTGCCCAATGCAAAGGCAGGTTGACGGACACTGAGCACATTCATTCAATCATAAGATCATTGGTGTAATATCTGAAATAAGTGTGAAGAAAAGAAAGGCATACAATGTTAAAAACAAAATGAAAAGAATAGTTTTTCTTCTCAGTGATGAATGCAAAATGTGTGTGTTGTATATATTATGCTAGTGTGTCACCCCCCCCCCCAAAAAAAAAAAGGAAATGGCAAAAGACATGTTAAAACCATGCATAAATATTGACTAAAATTTTTTCCATTATAAAGCTAATTACACAAACAAAAATTAAAAGAATTTAAATCACAACCAATTGACAATCATATTTTTAGTAAATTCATTGTTAAATGTAAAGATGCTCTAGTGGTGTGAGTTTATGTGTTAACAAAACATCAAAAAATCTCCAGATGTAGAAAAAAGCCTTATTAGATGTTAGTAATTTATTATTTGGTTCATTCAAGAACAAAAGTGAAAGTATTTATAGAATTACTAACATACAACTCTTCTATAGAATGATTGTGCATTGCACAGATATAAATTCTGATCTTATTGATAAATCAAATGAAAATATGACTTTTTTTAAAAAAAAAAAAATCTTTGCAATTGATGAATCTAAGAAAATGCTTAATGTTTACCCATTTTGTGAAGTAATTTTTAAAGATATGAATATGTAAAAAGAATTATTTCCACTATTATATTGAAAGGAGTAAACATAAGGTGAAGATGTTAACTGTGGTTTCAAAAAATAAATAGAGGAGACACAAATTCTAATTATAAAAATGTCAACTGATGGGATGCAGTCAACGAAGAGAATAACCAATGGACTTGTGTATCAAAGATTTAGATTTTCATAATATGATGCATGTTTAGAATTTTAAAATAGAAAATTCTGCTGGTCATAAAATGAATGGAAATCTATTTCCATTTATATTGTACTATTGATTAGCAGGTTTTCTATCATAAAATTCTAAACATGCATCATATGAAAATCGACATAAAAATTGTGAATTTCATTCAAGATAAAAACCTTTGGAGAATATCTCTAGCTCAACTAAAAGAAAATGAATTTGAATATGATGAATTGTTATATCAAACATATTTCCATTGCTTAAATTGATAAATACAAAGATTCAGGGACTTATTACAAGAAGTTTTAAGTTAAGAGGTAAAAGTGTTTATATAAATTAAATTAATTATTATAAGAATGAAAAAAAAACAAACAATAACTGGAAGAATTAGATGTTTTAATATTTTTAAAAATAAGTTAATGATGATATCTGTCTATTTGATGAAGAATGAATTGGAAATATATATATATATATATTTGCTGGTTTGTCAAAAACTAGAAGTACATTTGACAAAGATATAAAAATAATAACTATTCACTCCAAATTTGAGAGATGTTTCCAAGAATTTTGATACTTTAGCCAATAGTTATTTTAATGAGTTAACTACTTGGCAAGTTAACTGGGAACAATTGACTGGAAAAATAATGCATTTTCTTTATATGTGGAAGAAAATGTTATCTACAAAATGTTATAATTTTAAAAACACACAGTTTGGATTGTAAAAAATTTAGTCTAGTAAATGAAGCCAATTGCAATTTAAAAAAGAGCTGCATTTAATTTAACTTTTTTTTTTGGCTCTATCTACTTATCTGAAACTACATTTTTAACAGTGAATATAATAATTCAATATCATTCTCATGTGTTAGAGGAGTGATAAGCAATTATATATTCAGATATTCAAGATTAGTGGAAAGCACATTCATCTACTTGAAGTTTACATTTTATACTGATTATTTTTGTTGTATAACTTTGATAATAAATTAATATTATTTGTAATATTGTAACGATGCTTTGAGAAAATTTTAAGTAGCTTTTTCTGTGTAAAGGTCTGACCATTCCTGGTCTAAAATAATTAGTGGTTTTTTTCTAATTTTTTAATAATACATCAATTTAAAGCATTAAAAAAAATTTTTTTTTAAATTTAAAATGAGAATAATAAAAAAATTAAAATTTGAATGTGTAATTTTTAATAGATTTTCTTTATATTTTTTTATTGATTTACTTGTCTTATTATATAACATACTAAATTCAAATATATTTGTTTGCTATTTTTTATATTTAAGCAGCTTGATAACATTACGCATATTTGTTCTATCTATTTCTTTTTCACATTTAACATGCATATAGAATTAAAATCGGATCCATTTTTAATGCAACATTTTTATTGTAAAATAAAACTATTAACCAATAAAAATGTTTTTATGCTGGTAATTAAAATGTTATATTTATATATAACTTTTTAACTAAATAAAGAATTCATAATGCATCCCTTAATATGAAGATATTAAAACAAATTGTTGATAACTTAAGGGTTGATTGTTATCATATACATTGTGACCTTCAACCTTTGCAGTAAAGCCAACTGTCAAGTTTTGTGATGATATATTATTTTTAAAAAATTAATAGTTTAATTTTCCAATGAATAAAACTAGTTGTCAAATAATAATTAAATTGTCTATGTAATTGATTAATCATTTCACAATACATATTATAAGATAGTAATAGCTTAAAGACAGTTTTATAATGTTTAAACTCATAAGTAACTTATAATTTTAAAATATTTAGCAATAGAGTTGTTACGAATTTAAAATATTGATGAGTTCAACTTTTACAGTAGTAAAACTAATATAGTCTTAACTTTAGTTGACATATTTTTTATTAAAATAAAATGTCATAGAAGATCTTTAAAAGGAGTTTAAAGTCGGTCTTAGATATTTAAGTTGTCAGTAAAGTCTATTATTTAATTTTAATAGTATTGTAATTTAGTGTTGATTAGAACATCTTAAAGTTTAGCTGATTTTAAAAAAGGTGTTATTCTAAAAGCAATAATTAGCTCCTATATTTAAGTTAGCATTCTTAAATAAAGAATTTAATAGTGGGATTTGAGTATGCCTACTTGCATTAAAGCTAAGAATTATTAAAATACTTCCTGGTTGAAACTTAACACTCAAAGTTATTTAAAATGTCTTTATTGTAAAGATACTAAAATGAAAAATATATTCTGAAACATTACAAAGAAAAAAATGTTTAAAAGAAATATTTTTAATATGATATTAATATAATTTTATTTTATTAAATAAAATAAACTTTAATGTGTTTAAAGAATGTATTATTTTTTTATTAAAATAATAGATTTCACTATTAAATAACTTTTTAAAAATTATTAAAAGATGGTTTAATCTTTTAAATTAATGATTTGTTTGAATTAAGGTCTGATGATTGACTAGACTATTCTGCAATTATGATAAATCCAATTATTTTTAAAATTTTGCAATAGATATCAGGGAAATTTTAACCATTTGTTATTTGGATCAATTGGAAATGGACTTTGATTGTCAACCACATCAATCAAATTCAATCACCTGACTAGCCATATATATATAAGTCAGATGTGAGTCAAACTTCTATGCACTTATCCACATTTTCTCTTCTCAACACATCCTAATTTGTCTACAGTTATAATTTCTTTAACCTCTCTGTATTCTGACAGATTTCTTTATTTTCACTAGATTTAAGCTTTCAACATTCATTTTGATATTAAATCATTATTATTTATCAGATTATAATAAATTCGACCTCATTCAATAAATATTTTTGTTTAAAAATTAAATAAAATTTTAAAAATCACATTTGATTTCTGGAATTATTTTAAAAATTATGTTTATTCAAAACAAAATACTGTCACATCATCTAATTTCAGGTGAAACTGATTTAAAGTGAATGAAATTTTCTTTGTTTCATGCTTGATTTAAAAATCTGAATGAATTTTTTTTAATAATTACTAAATCTATTAATTTATGCTTTGAAAGTTTACAATTTTTTTATAATTTTTATGATATCACTAAATATAATAAAAAATTGTTCTATGACCTCATTTCTAGAAAACTGTATTTTCCCATGTCTGTAATCTATATAGTAACAATATTCAGAAGAAAATATTCTTTTATATTTAAAAATAAAACATTTCTGTAAAAAATAAATATGTAATGATATTTATGTTTGATTTTTAATATTTATCACACAATTATGATACAAATATAATCTTAAATTTAAAAAAAATCAGGTTTTTAGACCATAGTAACATTTTCTCAACAATCATAATATTTCCAAAAAATACACTTGGCAAAGTTCATGATCACTAAATATACAATGTCTACTCATCAAACCAGAGTTTCAGTTTCTTTAGGATACCAATTATTTCATTTTCCCTGCCATCTTTTGACTTTTTTTGTAACTAAAACATTAAAATATATGAATTTTAAAGCCATACAAAAAAAAGTATTGCAAAATTTTTACCAGGGGAAAAACACCCAAATATCTTACTTTTAGAGATCTCAGACAAAGTACTGTCATCTTGAAATATGCTGATTAACTGATTTTATTGTAATAAGTTAGTAATATACATTGTTAAGCAAAAATACTTATCCAGGTTATTCTGCAATTGAAAGCTTCTCAATATTTTAGTTTCAACAAGAATTGCACTATGGGAAATTCAACAGCAAATGTTTCAGAAATTGAATTGTTTTCTTGGGAATCTATTGTAATATTAGAGTTTAACCAAAGATATTATCCTTACTTTGTAAAAACTTTATTAATTTCAGTTTTTTTATTCTATCTAAATTTTGTTTTAGAAAAGATAATTTCTAGGATATATGCAAAAACTTTTAGGATATTTGATAATAATGTTAAAAATATTTTAAACTACTTTCTAAAGAACTTTCTGCCACTGTTATATTTAACTTATGTTAAATATTTTATCATATTTCAAATATGTTCTCTTATGGTATAATTCCACTTTTATATAGAATAAATACTATTTAACCAAAATTACAAGACCTTTTTAAATGATAAAAGAATTTTTTAAATGCTACATTTTAAAAGCATTATATTTATTGTCATGAAATAGTTGGATAATTGACCACTGTATTATGCTTGTCTTCTATTTAAAAAATGTATGTGGCTGAATGCCATAATAGAATATTTGATTATTTAAACAAAATTATAATTGAATAGAAAATAAACTCAACATTGACTTTATTCAAATGAATCAGCATTTGTCAACAAAAGACTCCAGTTTATTTAGTATGTCTGATTATTTTAAATGTTTTATTTAAAACCTTAAAATTTATTTATTAACTGCTAAAATTTGCAAGCAATTAATTTCTTCCATCAACAGATATTATAAATGATTACTTTATAAAAATTATTTTTACTGTTTTTGCATTAAATAGAATGGAATATATTGTTTAACATGTTGACTCCAAGTTATTAAATATGTTCATTATTTAATTTATAACTATGCTCAATCTAGTCTCCAGAAATATTAATTTAAATTGTTCCTAACCTTTCATGCTCCATTTCCAGAATAGTTGTCATTCATTATAATCAATCAGTAAATTATAAAATGTAATTTCAAAAGAAATGCTATGTTTATTGATGTAATATGTTAGGTAAAATATCTCATGTTCATGTTTTTATCCTGCTTATTAAATTTACAGTCATCAAATCAGAATACCTATATTTATTTATGTTAATGATTTTAAGTATTTGCTTCCTCATATGTTTTGTTTGTGTTAACTTAATTTATAGTGTTATTTCAATATCCCAGATTGTCTGCAGGAATGGTCCATAACTTTTTTCCTTGATTTTATCCAGCACACTAGTATGAATATCATGATGAAGAACCCTTTTTTCATTTTTATTTTATTGATAACAGATATAAATATTGGTTTTAATATTTATTTATTTTAAATGTCATGTATTTATTTCTATACATTTTTTGTGATTAAATATATTATAACCTGCACTCCCAACACAGCTCATATACATTACATGAGCGAAATGCCCAAGCACCAGTTCTATTAATGAATAAAACAATTTAATAAGATATATAATACAAAATTGTTACTGAGACTCTATATTTAAGATTATGTTCAGCTCAGCTCAGTGGGAGGCTATAGGCAGTTCATAAGATATATGATGATAAATGCATAAAAGAAGAAATATCAAAAACATTTAATATAATGTAAATTCCTTTGTTAATTAATTGTATGATAAAAAATCATAATGTTTATTGGTACAGTCTATTAAAATATACTTTAAACTTAATTTCTTCCTTCATCCAAATACAGCATATATCAGCTTGCTATAATTATATTCCTAAACAATTCTATGACTTGGCATATCATAATCTAAACATCTTTAATGCCAATCAAGAAATAAACAATAAGATCTCAGGGAATTTAACAAACACAGTTGAATTAAATGAAATACATAGGCCCATAAATTATAATTTAAAGTATGATAAAATGTAATGAAATAAATTGACTAAAATATTCTACTGTGTTTCAATAATAAGATAATGACAGAAATAGGGTATTTTAATCTCATATCATCATCTAACAAATATACTAATTTGGCAACCCTTCTAATATGTTTATCCAGTGGCAAATGTTCCTTATAAGGTTTGTATTACAAAAACAATATTGTCAGACACCAGCAGATTTAATATTATAACTCTAAATTAATATATCTATTTTATAATAGATTTATGAAATGTGGAGATGTGGAAATGGAAAACACGAATGTATACAATAATAACTCAAGACACAGTTTTAAGATTTTAAATAAATAAAACAAATCATTTATTACACTAAAATAAATTTGGTTTTTTATTTCAACAAAAATTTTATTAACAATAAATAGTGATTACATACTAATAAAGGATAGATAAATGAATAAATTGTACAATAATATGATTGTATAATGTTCTATTTGTCATCTGGCTAGATTTTGTTATGAGAGTACAATTGTTATACTCTTATGTGGTTAGGTATAGTGATGAGATTCTAAGAACTTGTTTAATGGAATAAGCATTTTTTATATAAATATGAATATTTTCTTTTAGAATTTCCTATTCTATAATGCTGGGTAGGTGGGAGTTGATAATCAGGAAAAGGAAAGAGCAGTTAAAGACCAGGTGTCATCAAAGACTTTATTGGAGGCCAGGAGCTGGTCACGTTTCTTGATTTTTTTGAGAGTTTGATAAAACAATGGTATGATTTGTGGTGGGGGTAATTCCATGAGAGTTTTGCATCTCACTATCCATATGGAATAAAGAACAAAGGTAGAAAGCCTTATTATTGGAAAAAACCCATTATGAATGGCATTTTCAAGTGAGAAAATCATATCAGGTCTTATGTTGGAATTGATTATAATTATATCTTTCAGTGTTTTAAGTCTTGGGCACCGGTGTATAATATGGTCTATGGTTTCATCTTCACGAGCACACAGACCACATATAGGGTCAATGCTGGTAAAACCTCTTTGGTGATAAAGGAACCAATTCGTAGGAAGCGCATTAAAATTTATTTTAATGATGAAGTCAAGGAATTTGGGTTCCAGACTCCATCTTTTGAAGTGTGAAATTAGTCTTTGGTTGGTTACTTTTAGGCTGGTTTTAATGGGTTTTTGATTATAGTTGATTATATTGTAGGCTTCCCATAAGGTGATTTTTTTGTTAAGGTTAAAGGGCATTATTGGGTTATAAAGTTGTAGGTGGTCTATTAGGGAGGCTATCCATGAACTGGCAGAGGGCAGAGGATGATCTGTCGGTGTAATTTTTTTAATAATGTTGGAGTATCCACAGGAGAAGATCAGATTATGTAGAGTGTTGTGGGTTTTCTGTAAAATGATTGCTTATATTGAGTGGAATGACAGTCCATTGAACCTGCATGGTCGTTGGATGCCTCGCAAGCTAATAGCAACTGTCCTTCCTCTCCAGAGAAGTTTGGTACATAATCAGTTGATTTTATTTTGAAACTGTTTAGACATTTTTACGAATGGAAGATAATATGAGATTTTTGGCATTATGATCATGTTGAGGAGGCCAACCTTTCCATATAATGAAAGGTATACTCTAGAGAGTGACGTGGTGATGGCTTCAGTTGAATGGAGGATTGCATCTTGAATCTCTCTTGCCATTGCAGTTGGTGTTTTGAAGATTGGGAAACCTAGATATCTTTGGGGTTTTGCAGAAAAGGGAGAGTTGACCTGTTTACCAGACATAATCTTCCAGATGGAAGATTTGTTAAAGTTTATTTGTAGGCCAAGTTTCACTGTATTTCTGTTTAAGATGTTCATGAGATGGGGAAGGTATTTAATGGTGGGAAGAACAACCATGATGTCATCTATATATGCAAATACATTGAAGTTTTTATTGAGAGAGGGAAGGAAAATTCCAGGGAAGTTTTTTTCTATATCCATCAGAAGAGGGTTGATGTATGCTGTGAAGAAAAGGGCACTGAGTGGAGATCCTTGAGGGATCGACTTGTATGGCTTGAAGCCTGGTGTGATCTTGCCATCAAGAGAGAGAAAAGTCTCTCTGTTGTTGAGCAGATTGCTGATCATCTGAACAATCCCGGCTGGAATGTCGCATTCCAACAGAATATCCAGGAGGATATTTATCTGGACTGAATCAAATGCTGCCGCAACATCCAGCTGGACAGCAATAGGTTTTGATTTACGATGTCCTCTGATGTAATTGAATAGTGCAGTTACATTGGACATAGCATGCGAGGTTGATTATCCCTTTTTTCCGTATTGGTTTGACGAGATATGGCTAAGGATTTGAGTTTGGATTTGATCTTTAATGACTGACTCAATTATCTTGATAAGCAATGGGGTCATGGAAATTGGCTGGATATTGTTAATGTCGTTTAGTGGTTTTGCTTTTTTAATAAAAGGCACAAGTGCCACTGGGTAAAGATCTGTTATGTTTCTGTTGCCGGAGGCTAGGTGGTCAATCATTTTTTTAATAATTGGCACAGTGAATTGACTGAGGTGTTTGAGAAGGAAATTTGGGATGCCATGAAGGCCAGGATGAATGCCGTCAGGGAGAGATGTTATCTTCTTTTTGATTTGGATTTCTGTGATGCCATGTTTGCCAGGGTCACCAGCATCCAACCAGCTGTTTATAGGAGGAGCTCCATCTTTGTGCATTAATTGGCAGAATTGTTTGCTGATGTGCTGCATCATTGGAAAGCCAACGAGATTGGTTCCATTAGAATTAATGGATAAGGGAGTGATTTGTTTTCTATTGTACCCCAGTGCCCATCTAAGGTAGTCTCTCATCCAGCAGTGTTGTTGTGCTAAGAAACATTTGGCTCTGATGGATATATATTCTGCAAGGGACTTTTGCTTGATTTTGTAGAGATTTTTAAGGAAGATGATTTTTTCTGTATTTGTGAAATTTTGCTGTAAAGCTTGAAGTTGTATATTAATGTCTGTTAGATCATTTAGAAGGCCATTAGGTCCTTTGATTTTCCTGGCGTGGTGATTTAATATGGATTGTAGTATTCTGATGAAGGAAAACCAGCCCTCCTCAGCAGGAAGGGAAAGGATGTTTATTTTCTGGAAAAGGATGTATGCCTCAGATACTATCGCTTCGTTCATATTTGATTGGGTGATCATGCGCATGGTTTTACCAGGTCCAATAGGTACAGGGATTGAAATAGGTGTAAGTTTTAAGATTAGAGCCATATGATCAGAGAAAGCAACAGGGGCCAAGGCTGCATCAAGGTTGAAACGGAGGTCTGGGGTGTAGTAAACCAAATCAATCAGGGACTTTTTAGTTTTAGTATAGAAAGAGTAGGCTTCGGGAGGGAAGAAGCCCTCTCCACACATTAATCTGTGATTTATTAGATGCAAAAATCTCTTGTTGAAGTCATTGTATGTGGTGTTAAAGTCTCCCAGAAGAATAGTAGGGGAGGCTCTGTTAGCGTTGATGGCATTTAGGATGTGGATTATTTTTAGATATTGAGAGGTGTCTTTGGCTGTATATATATAAGCTATGATGATCAGATAACCCCAATACTCTATTTCTATGATAATAATATTGGCATCTAGGAATAGAATGCTAAAACTGTTTGGTGGTGTTGACTTGCTGAGAAGAATACCGACTCCACCTGAAGCAGAATGGCCTATGGAAAATCTAGTAAATCCGAGAGTTGAGAGAAGAGATAGTATTTTATGATTGGTCTTATGGTGATATTTAGTTTCATCCATAAGAAGTATATGAGGGGAGCAGAGTGAGAGCCAGTTTTTAATAGCTAGTACTCTATCAATTGAGTTGATGCCGTGAATGTTAATGCCAGCAATTTTGCAGAACATGATAGATTAATCCAAACCGTCCTCAGCAAAGTGTACCAAGTCAATGTGGGACATCTCCATTTTAATGAGGTCTGATGTTGTTTGGCAATCAGAGTCTTGTGATTGAATTTGTGGATGGATTGGTGATATAGTTGTTGGTTGAGGAAACACATCCATGAAGTCTTCGGTGTCTGATAAAGTAGTGTAATCTGTCTGAGATTTGTCAGAAGGATCAATGGTATCAATGATTGTAGGATCCATGGTTTTCCTCTTTTTTTCTATGGATTTGTGAGGCTTTGTGCTTGATATATCTGAAATTTGTTTGTTAGAGGGTGGAGGTGAGTAATGTATCAGATGGGTGCTATCATCATCAGAGCTTGATTTATCTGAACGAATTGTTTTTCTTTCAATTTTCTTATTTGTATTTTGGGTATTTGTTGTGTCAGTTTTTTGAGGGTTTTGAAGTTTAATAGTGTTTTTTTCATTTTCCTGTTCTTTTGATAAAAGTGTTTTTTTATTGTTATAGGAATTTGTTTTAAATTTTAGACCTGAGTCATTTTCAGTTTGCTGTAACTGTTGGGAAACAATAACTATGCTGACTTTCGGGTTGAGTGTTTGACAAGTCTTTTCATCTGGATGGTTAATTATTGCAGGAGTTGAAGAATTGAGGACAGTTTGTGGATCACTTTGTTTAGGTTTACTGGACTTAACTGACCCAAATGAAGATGTATCAATGTTTTTAGACTGGGTGGGAGTTGTTATGGATGGATTGTTTTGAAATTTTTTGAGTGTATTTTCTTCATCAACTGTATTTTCCTTGCTCTCATCAGGTGGTTTGGTTATTTTCCTTGCTCTCATCAGGTGGTTTGGTCATACTGCCTTCTTTTGTATCAAGAGTTTGGCCTAGTATTGTTTCTCGGGGATTAGTATAATATGTATTGTATGTATGATCTTTAATCTTATCGGTTTGAGTGATTGGTTTAGGTGCAGTATATGTAATTGCTTGGATCTCTGATTCACTACTATTAGTGTAGAGGTTGTCATTTGTTCTTTCTTGAATATTTTCATTTTGAAAGATAGGTTTGGATGTGAAGGGGTTTGTTGGAGGATTTATTTGAATCAGGTTGTCTGGGTTTGTGAGGTTGCTGATTGAAATAGGCCCATGTGGTGATTGTCTATTTAAGGATGTGAATATCGTATGTATGATCTTTAGTCTTATCAGTTTGAGTGATTGGTTTAGGCGCAGCATATGTAATTGCTTGGATCTCTGATTCACTACTATTAGTGTAGAGGTTGTCGTTTGTTCTTTCTTGAATATTTTCATTTTGAAAGATAGGTTTGGATGTGAAGGGGTTTGTTGGAGGATTTATTTGAATCAGGTTGTCTGGGTTTGTGAGGTTGCTGATTGAATTAGGCCCATGTGGTGATTGTCTATTTAAGGATGTGAAAGCCGTGTTAGTAGGTCTACCAGGACATCTGTGAACTTTATTCTTTTTAATACCACAGTGTGTACATATTCTTGCTGCACAATCTTTAATGAGGTGTGTTCTTTGAAGGCAGAAGAAACATTGTGGATGTACTCCCCTGAAAGTCAAAACCATAGGAGAGCCTCTTGCAGTAATAATAGTGGGTATGTCAGTGGGTATAATGTTTTTCTTCAATGTTTAAGTGTGAAGATAACTATATTGGACAGGATTTGATCTTTGCAGTGAGGGTTTAATAGGTGTTTAAATTTGCTAACTGAACCATAATTAATAAGGATGCCTTGTAGTTCTTGTTCTTTCAAGTGGGCAAGGCAGTTTTGGATTCTGCCAGATAGTGTAACAGGACGGTTCATATCTATGGAGCATAGTATAAAATTTCCTAAAGATCTGTATTTATTTTTAAAGTTCATACGGTCCACCCACGTTTTAAACTCAACGATAACATAGCGGTCATTGGGATGATTAAGAATCATATGAATGCCTCTGCCTAATTGTTTTTGATTGATTAGACTGTATAGCTGTTCTAGAGGGAACTTATATAGAGCACATTGTTGATTTGTTATGGCTAAGATTAACGACATCGCTGTAGTTTATTGGGAATTGTTTTGTTGAACTCATTATTTATTTTTAGGAACATGTCATCATTAAGATCGTTTATATTAAATGAGACATTTTCCAAAGTGTTTGATTCTTGTTCTATGTCTAGTTCTGAGATATTCAAATATAGTTCATTGAAATTATCGGCCTTAATATTTTCGGAGATGCTCTCAGAATTTTTAGACCTTACGATATTTGCGTACGTAGAGGAATTTTTCAATATTGGTATTGAAGAAATTGGATTAGATTGTAAGTTGGCTGAAGTAGCAATGGATTGTTCTGTGCTATAATCTTTGTTTGTTCTGGAATGTGATTTATCGGTTTTAAAATTTATTTCTTTTTTTTGATTTTTAAATTATTGTTGACAAACTGTAATGTGACAGCACTGGTTTTGTCGACCTCTGGTGGAAAAGTTTTTACTTTAAAAAATTCGCTGAAATCATCTTGTCGGTAATTTTGTCTATTATTTTCAGATATGGTTTCCAGGGTATTATTGGGCAAAGGAAATTGCTCATTAGAGTCTTCTGAGGGTGCGTAAAGTCTTCGGAGAGGTGATGATTGGTTTTTGCTTGTATTTTTAAGAATTTCAATAGTTTCGCTTGATGAGATATTAATGCTATTACTTATATTAGGGGTAAGTTGAATATTTTCTAAACTTTTGTTGATATTTGTGATGCTGTTTTCTTTTGAAATATTGGTTTGTGGGTTTTTATTTGTTGTAGAAGTTATTTTGGATGAATTTAGATTAGATCTAAGGCTATAAAATTTACGACCGATGACTGCATTGCTAGATTGAATGCTGAGATCAGGGCTAACCTTAATTTGTGAATTATCAATTATATTATCACTTTCCATAATATATAATGATTAAAACCGACTTACCTTGAATAAGAAACGTAAAGGTAAGGGGACAATCGTCCCTATCTTCCTGAAATTGAATCGCTAAGGGACGCTTTTTGTAAGACCAGTTGCAAAGATGGCTGCCAAAAACGGAAGTATATATACTGAATAAATTTGGTTTAACATGATATTTACAATTGGACTACTTGTCTTACAGATTTTTAAATTATCAAATAAACTTTGAGCATCAGTTTGGGGTTATCCCTATTATCAAAGCAAATTAACAACAAAACTTAAATATTCTGACTTCGAACACATGGTTTGCCTACATGTTTCATTTACATGACCCTAAATACACAACATGTTATATTATTAACACAAAAAATACTTTTGAGAGGATATTACTATTGATTAATAAAATAAATTAAATTAATTATATTTGGCTCTCAACAAAGCAACTTTCTCTAATTGACTAAATAATCACTTTCAATTACGTATACCTTTCATGCATAGCAACAAAATCCTGTTCATTCTGATGATTTGATGATTTATAACCTTTATTTAAATAAATATACTGTATTTTAAAATATTTATTTCCCATTTTAATCTCAATAACTTTATACTTCTATTTAAATGAATATAATGTATTTCAAAACATTTATTTCTCATTTTAATTTCAATAACTCTATACTTTATATACGCGATATTATTTATATTACGCGTGTGTGTGCATGTGTCAAGCAACAATAATAGAAAACAATCCTTTCTACAAACTGTCCATTCATTAAGAAAATATACAATTATTTGATTTCGGACAATGTCGTAATTCATGAATAAAATAAGACACTAATATTACATCAATAATTTATTTAACAATTTATCTGGCCACATATTAATTAACACAGAGCTATATTTTCATGATTATACAGACTATACATTATAAGGGAAATCTACATGAGGAGCAGATAAACTCTTACTGAACACTTATACAATAATTCATCTGATTCTAAATACACTGTTGGTGGGGAAACTTCCTAAACATCATTTAATCATACTTCAACAATAACTCATCTATTTCTAAATAGACTATTGGTGGGGACTTCTTCCTCATCACCAGGGCTCTAAGAAAACATCACTTAACTTCAAAAAATATCATTTAATCATACACATATAATATAAACTAGGCTCTACTCATGGATAAACATATACTAAATAAGCAAAATCTTTTATCCCTACAAACATAACGCAATCAGATTTCTTTCCATTCTCAAAGCTTTTCTAAATATCGAACATTATAAATGCACGCTGGCAGATAAATACGTACAGATAACATACTAATCCATCCAACTCAGTAGAATATGACAGTGTCTGAAATTTATACATAAAATATTCACAAACTGAACTTTATCAAACAAATGTCACAATTGTGCAAAACAGACACACACCCGCGAATAAAAGTATATATAAAATTAAATTTAAATTACACACTATGCAGGCAACATGGTAATTAAATATTGCATTAAGGTATAACTTTTAATTCAGAATAAACTTTAGGTTACTTTTAAAATTTAATAGTTATAATTATTATGAACGAACTTTCTTTCATATCTTGCAAACTATTTCTATTATATGTTCGTTGATTTAAAAAAAAGAACAAAATTCTCACTTTGAGATAATAAAGTATACAGAATAAATATAAACCTCTCTAATAATATATTTTAAAAAAATATTTATTTCTTTTACCTTCGTAAAAGAACAATAAGACATATTAATCCAAAATCAATTTTTACCAGCATATTCCTCATTTGGATATGCTTCTGAGATGATCTAGAAGGTCAAAATAAACCAAATTATAAATAAAACATAATAAGTAAGCCTATTTCTCAATAATATACATTAATAACGACAAGCAATAAAAAAAATAAAGAAACAAAAGTTATTTGTTTTGTAACTTAAAATAAAAGTTCACTTGCAAAGCTCTGCTCCAGGTTTATGAAACAATATGGGACACATTCCAAACTGAATTTAAAATAAACTTCTGCAGGATAACTTAAAAAAATATAATCATAACTTAAATATGACCTAGCATCTCCAATGTTCATAACAAAGTTATTTGAGTTACTATATCATACATAAGCAATCAATTTCTCCTTTATTATACTGAAAATATAAGACATTCTCCGTTGTAGTTCTAAATTAAATACGCAATTATCCTTAGTATTTTTCTTGAATAGTATTTGACACTTTATAATTTATTATACACCTGGTTTATTCTTAAATATTGTTAATTAAGATACAATGATTCATTAGTAATTTCACAATTAATAATAATTTGTTTTATATTCCATCTTTATCGAAGAGAACAAAAATTACCCGCATTTTTATCCTTTCATTCGCTTTAAGCAAATACTTAATTTGAAGTAACTCACATTTTATTTCCTTCATTTTAAAATACGTATTATTTCCAAAATACCAGATAAATAAATACTGTTATCTCTATGATGAATTTAAACATGACATGATTTATCAAAATATGCATATCCTTAATTTTATGTTTAATCCTCACAAAAACAACACGGAAAATAGTGAAGAATTAAAATATATTCTGTAAAATAGTTCTGCATGCGTTTTCCAGATATATTAAAAGACACATGTTGGTTAATGATATAACAATAATATTCATGTAATTTATTCTTATTTAAAGTGACAATTAAATGAAGTAATGTAGACTGGACATTATCAACACACATTTTTAAGAGAGCAATAGTTATGAAGTGGTTAATTCAAAACGTTTAAATCAAAGAGAGCGAAGTAAACTATGTACCTTTTTAAAATTTAGAATTGCATCCTAAATAACTTTTTCCATAATAAATTTCTTAAGATCCTTTTGAAGTTTTACTCCAAAGTCTTTTTTTTAAATCAATTTGTCTTCAGCAACTGGCTTTAATTTCTACAATAATGAGCCACTGTTTACTGGCTACAATTACAATACATAATAAGCAATTTTTTACTGGAGATCTTTGTTAAATAGCTCTCTTTAGCAAAAGGTCATTTCCCTTTACAAGGTTACTCCCACACTTCTTTTCTATCTAAGCTAATTACATATTCAAAAAAAATCTTTTCTAAAAAAAAATCACTGATTAAATCAAGACAAAAATAATAATAAAATAAATAGCTTTTACAAACTTGAAAGTAAAATGAATATTAATTAACTATTAAACAAAAATGATTAACAATTTATTTAGTTTGTAAAATAATTCATTGGTTCAACTATCTATTAATCATTGGAAAGAAATATATATTTGTTAAATTATTTAAGATGATTACTGTAATTTAAATGTTTTTATTGTACATATATTATTGTTTGCTGTTATTAAAAGATGAAAATGAAATGAAAGTGATGCAGAGTCATATATGCATACACATGTACTGCAACCTAAATATTAAACTATCTTAACTAAATATAATTGAAATGGCAATTAATTGTTGACAAAAGGATAAGTATTAATGAATAAAGGATTTTGAAACCATTCAAGCAAATATTACACTAACTTAAAATAACTTTGCATTTTCCTGCCCAAATATACCAATTCCTATAATAACAACCCCTCTCTCTGGCATTAAATACTTCACTAACCACAATAATAATAATAAATACTTATAAAGTGGTCTATCAACTGCATAAGCAACCCATATCTAACCTTCAAACAATTTCCAGCAAAAAAATTTAAAATTCTAAGGCTATTTCATTTTTTTAATATAATATAACTATTCAATGCAGATACAAAGCATCTCAATTCCTTGTGCCCATTCAGATGGTCACAATATATGATTTTGACAGGTATTTCATACTAAATTGTCAGAATATTGTTAGAATAATATTTTAATATATTATATTTGTCCCTTTTGAAGTTATTTTTGAATGTGTATAAATGCTAGAAGAATTCAGAAGCTAATATATTTTTTATTGTAAAATTTAAATCCGTTAAAATAAATACACATATTAATTCAAAATATATCTCAAATGACAAAATATGATATATAGATAAATATCAACAAATTATAAATTATCCAAACGTTTTTGAAGGCTTACCCTTCATTATGAAGGACAATATTTTTTATTGTTTAATTATTATGACACAATTTTATATTTAGCAATATTTTGCTATGTTTATTGTTTTATCAGTTTGACACATCATTTGCTTATTGTTGTTTTCAAGAGATAGTAGTCTAGGCTCTCTCTCTCTCTAATAGTTTATTATGCCTTGCAAGTGAGTTTTATTATTTGTTTTTGCAATACTAAACATGTAATGCTATAGTCAAACCCCTTTTTCTTCTGATGGTTCATTCTCATTTTTCTGTCTAGTGTCAAAGTCCTAGCTCATTATTTCCCTCATGTGTAGGTGCTTCCTTGAGTTCATGCCATCATTGATTTTGCATTTGCTTTTTTATCCCTTAATATGAATTTTCTTAGTGATGTATTTTATCTAAAACCATAGGTGGTGTATTACTATTACGTTATCTTGACATTTGATATTTTAAATGTATTATGGAATGTCACCCATACCTTCTGTCAACTCATTGTTTATCTGTTTTTTGATGGGTAGGTCTTGTAGATAGTATCTCATGATGTTAAATCTGATAAAATATTTAATATTACATTTTTAATTATATATGTGGCTACAAAAATGATATACATCTTCTTGAACATTTATCACCAAACAAGGATTGGTAAGCTTATATTTTACTTAAAGTATTGAATCTTTTCACTCCAGGACTCTATAATTGTAAGATAGCATGTTAAATGTGAGAAGATACTTGAAATTATTGAAGCCATAGAAGGTTGTGTTAACCATTGGATATCATTATTATTTTTAAATTGTAATGCATAATTTCCTTTTATATTATCTTATTTTGTTTTGGGAATTATTTTTTTAAAATATAAACATTGTAAGCCATACTTTACAAACAGTTTGATATTTCTTATTGAATGTTATTAGTATTAATAAATATTATTTTTATTATTAATTCATGCTCCTTATCTTTATCATTATCTGCATTTTTCAGAATCTCATATTATTTACCATGCAATTGTATTTATTTATTTATCATTGATATGATAGTACATGAAAATAAAGAAATATGAAAGTCACTTTATTTAAATTGTATTTTTTGATGTTGGGATAATATCAAAGAAGGACATTATTTTATCATTAAAAATAATAAATCCATTTATTTATTTAGTATGAGATCACTTTAGTCAATCTTATTTATTTTTGGTAAAGTGGTAAAATAACTTGATTTTATTCATAATCAGTTAGGATAATAATATAGGTTAGTTTTATTTTATTAGAACATTAAAAGCAAATCTATTGGTGCAATATTGTTGTTAAACCATCATATTACTTTTCTACTCATGATGTCAAGAATGTCAACCTAGGTAATATCATTATTTTAATTTAAGAGTTTCTTTCTGCTTCATTTTGATTATAAATTTTATAATTGTTGAATTACTAGGATGCCATCTTCAGAGTAAGATAATGTCTTGTTGCCTGTATTGTTTTACTAGAGTCACATTCTTGGTTGGTTTTCAAGAAATAAAGAAAAGAACAAAATTAGTCATTATGAGAAACTAAGATTTTTTTTATTTATAAGATTATATAAAAAGAAATCATATAATTTAAGATCAAATTATTTTAAGAAAACCTATGGTGCAAAAATAAAAGAATTCATGTGTTAATTTGATAAAAGAAGAAACTTACATTAAATCTGATCATTGTAGAAAATTATTCATGCTAATTATAAGATTTGGTGGTATTTTGAGGATATAATGGTGAAAGAAGATTTGAAAGAAACCTAACCCGTTTGTGTCATATGCTTAAATATTTAGAATATTAGATTTTTAAAAGATAGTGTATGAGAATTCTCCTCCTAGTTTTCTGTATTTTTGCATTTATCATATTAATACATACTTATTATTTTAGCTCTAATTATTTTATAAGCATTTGTGCCCTTGAGCTAGCCCATGTATATTACTAAAGGTCATCATTAGCCCATGTGTATAGCGTTAAGGCTTAAAGCATATTAGTCTATGATATATAGTATTTTTAATAAAGCTTATTATTATAGCCTCTATATTGTTATATTATAACTCTGAGTTTTTATTTTGGCTATTCGTTTATTTTGCACTCATTTATTGGCTACAATATATATAATATCAATTTTTAATTCCAAGATTTTGTGAATGGGAAAAATAATTTTGAATCTTAGATTTGAAAAATTGCCTTAAGGATTTCAATTCTTATTTCTGATTTTGTTATCAAATTTATATTTATTTTTTAATAATTGTAACAAATATATATATATATGCTATAGATTTTCTAATTATTTAAAAAAATATGTTTTTCAATGTTCAATTCATTTTTTTATATTAATATCAAAATCTAAAAATATATTAACATTTTTATAGTTTTTTTTTAAAGATTATATTATTTATTATATTCATTGTTTAACTTTACAGTTTTTAGATACAGATATTAAAACCATTTAAAGTTTATATATCATATTTTAGATCATATTGAAAAATACAACATCAGTTATTAATTACAAGATTAATCTTAAAAATAGTTTCTGTGAGATACACGACATCTTTTTTTAAAACAAAATTCAACAATAATCAGTAAAAATTGCTCTAAAGTTTAAAGATAGTATTTTCTAAATAGTTTTATTTTGTCAATACATGAATTATATTAAAAATTTATTATAGAATTTTGAAAAATACGTTTTAATCTGTACTATTTATCATTAAATTATTTTTATGTTTTATATCTATTATTTGAAGAACCTTGTGGTAACATTATTAATTCATTTATCTTATCATAACCATAATCTAAGGTTCAAATTTGGGCCTTAGTGAAATTTCTAGTTTATTTAGATTCAAATAACATAATTATTTTTCAAATAGTTTGCTCATTCACAATCCAGATGGCCATTTGTCAGTAAATGTATATCTAGCTATTATATCTGGTAATTAAAAATCCCAAATCACATGTTTAATTAAATTCTGACTTTACCATTGTTGGAAGAGCTATCATATTTCTATTGTTCTTGAATACTTGATTTATATTTATTTTATCATATATTATTTATAATTTTTCACATTTATTGTAGCAGAAATACAGGCTTATTATATACCTGTATCAATATATGTAATATATAGAGTATATGAGCACAGACTTTTACATGACACACCACTCTGCATTCTATCTCATAACACGGATACACGTGAACACATATATGTCGAAAAGATAAATAATCACCAATATACGTATTTCATACTAAACCTGCAATCATCATTTGGTCCAGATTATCATCTCTCAGTAAATATATATATATATAATCAGTGCTCAGTTTGTATTAAGATTGCCAATCTTCATACTTTAATCGACAGGCTTCAATTCACTCCACACTCTAACTGTCCATCCAATTGAAAATCTGATGATGGAACGCTCAAAGGCCACCCTGAGGCACATCTTTATAAACAATTTTCTTTTTTGCAAAACTATTATTTTCTTTACACTTTTCTTTTAAATGCTAAATAAGATTAGATGTTAGCCTATTTTTTTCTTAGTTTTTCTTTTTTTATTTATTTCTATAGTTAAATGCTAACTTCATATCAAGATTATTTAATATGGTCTTATAGAATATTTTAAAATCTGGGGCATTGATTTATTTAGAAAGTTAATATTAGTTTATTAACTTTCTTATTAAAATATTTGAAGAGAAATTATACTTTCATTAATAAATTTGTTTTTGATAAAAGACAACATTAAACATATTTGCACTTCTTTGTTTTACATAGATAATTAGACAAAAGGAGCTGGTGATGACAAGAAAATAATTGAAAAAGAATTAGAGCATTAAGATATTAAAATAAGTAAGAAATAAAAGAAATAAAATGATTGTTGATTAAAAATAATGGCTTTAGTAAATAAATTAATTGGATAAGAAAAGGAAAGGTATAAATAGCTTATGTGTAAATGATATATGAAACTCGTTTTAAATAGATAACTATATATTTATGTTATGTATATATGTCATATGATAAATGACAACACAATATAAATATATAAAATACATATGTCAAAACATATATATATATATAATTAAATTAACTGAACTGAATTTTTCTTTCTCAGTGTCCTATCAGTTAGCAACATAAGATGATCTTGTGGAAATAGTTTAATAATTAGAATCATTAAAAATTGTCAGTAAAATAAATTTTTGTTTTCATATATTTGTATAGCAAACATTTTAAATTAAGAATACAGTGTATTTGATAATCAATAATTATGATGAAAACAAAAAACTCCATGAAATGAAGGCATTGCCATAGTGTCTTTTAGAAAAACAATTAGCCCAAAATTTTGAAAATTTGTTACTAATCATTTTTTGAAGTGAGAAAAATATTTTAATAATACTATTAATATTTAAGAAACTATTTTCA
Organism: Epiperipatus broadwayi; assembly: GCA_028023455.1. Lineage (NCBI taxonomy): Eukaryota > Metazoa > Onychophora > Udeonychophora > Euonychophora > Peripatidae > Epiperipatus > Epiperipatus broadwayi. The sequence goes on along the minus strand of JAQFVV010006276.1, from coordinate 4,104,254 downwards.
TATATATGTTCAGTTGCATTTAGGGAAATATAGGGATATCTCAAAAATAAAAAGAATATATTATGTAGAATTTGAAAACTACTTTTTCATTTCGGTATTGATATATTTGATTCTAATTGGCAAGTGCTTTATTATTTCTTGATTTTTATATGAAACAGATCTCTACATAAGAATGGCAGAAGTTTTAATAGAAATTAGCAAAAACTGATTAGACAAATTTTTTTTTCCTTTATAGGGGTAATTGATGAAAATTTTCCACTTAATTACTTAATATAACAAATATTAAAAACTATTTTTCAGTTTCAATATTGATGTATTTAATTCTAATTGGCAAATAATTTATTGTTACTGGTTTTGCAGGTCTCTACAGAAAAACTGACTGGACAAAATTTTTTTTTTTTATATTTATAGGTAATTGATGGAAATTTTACAAATAATTATTTAATATTAAAAAAAAATTCAAGTTAATTCTTAGCTATCTGGAAAGTATTAAACAAAATATTTTTGCTTTTAGCTTTATATTTAATAAACATTCTTTCTATTCTGAGATCTTTTATCCACGTAAGTTGTTTATTTTTTGTTCCATTAGCAAAATTAAATATTCTTTGTAATGTGAATTTTGTTTAAATAAGCATTACATATTCAAATTCTAAAGAATATTTATTAAAATACTTATGAGTATACAAAATAAAATTAACATTAATAAAAATATTTGGTAGCATTATTCCATCTATTTAGAATTTTTTTGAGATTTTTATGGAAAACATTTTGTAAATTAATTTGGAAAACTATATATATATATGCATATTACATTTAAGAAGTCTGCTTGTAGCAGTGAAACCATTGGCAGTGTTTTAGAGTTTATTTTCTTGGCTAATCTGGTCGAGTTGTGAATTTGGGGTAAATTTGATTATATATATATATTTGTTTAGTAGCCAGTTAAGATTATTGCTTATTTAAATTTCACATTGTTTGTTTGAATTAGTTTGTATTAGAATGTTTAAGATCTAATAGCATACAGTTTTAAAGTGATATTATTTTGAGGCTAGCTATTTTAAAATATGGACTCTAATATATTTATATCACAGAGAATGGTGCCGAATTTTTTAACCATGTAGGGTGATTTAATACCTGGATATTTAATTAGTATAGTGTTAAACACTGGGATTATATATATATATATATATATATATATATATGAATTGATAATAGTAAAGTCGTCTGAATTTTGCAGTTAATTTGATTGTGTTCTTTAATAATGTTTAAGAACTTTAAGCAATATTATAAGAATTATTAGATAAATAAATGATTGAAGATGAATAGTAAAAGAATTAAAATAGTATTCACTGATTTTGTCAAAAATGTTAAAGAATAAAATTAAAAAATAATAAACAAAAACCATAATTATGTTACATAAAATTCTTGAGCAATTTATTAAGATGGAAAAACCAATGGAAAATATAAATTATAGAATTAAATTTGTACATAGTATATTTGGTAAAAATAATAATGTAATACAATACCAAAGAATTGAAAGCAAAATACATGAATGAAAAAAAATCAATTATCAATAAGACTATTAAAGTAATTGGGAAACTAAAATAAAACTTGACAATAGATGGACAATTAATGTCTCCAATTTGATCCTCATAGATTTTATATGACTACATGTGTTAGGAAAGTTTTTTGGAGTAAAGTAAAAAAAAAGAAATTGAATAATTGTTAATGATTTTATAATAAAAAGTAATAATTATAAATTTATTAAACGCACATTGATTATGTAAGTAATATTAAAACACCTGTAGAGGTCCCTACTATCGTATTTTCCACGAATTAAAAGTAATGTTAATGCTAATACATATTAAGCTGTATAATAAAAATCCATTTTTATGGGAAAAAATTTGAAGTAAATAAGAAAAGTTTATCAATATATAAGAAAAGTAGTAAATTTAGTTAAAAAGCACAATGAATTTGATGGTATTTAAATTTATTTGTTAAATTATGTAAAAGAGAGTTTTTACAGATATAATAATGTTAAACCTAAAACACTATATGATATCTGCTAGCTTGCTAAACATATAAATGATTTTGAATTTTAGGCTGGAAGCTTGGTAGCAAAATAAAGACTAAGATGTGCCTTCTGGATGAAGAGTGCATTAAGTTCAAAGGACATAGGTATACTAGATGTATGTCCAAGCTCTTCATTGAAGAAATCCACAACTCATCTGGGGAACTCTTAGATATAATTTTAATAAATATCTCAGAATTACTGGAGCTTACAATATGTGGCAGCACTGTATAAAAATAGACAGAATTTGATTTTGAATGTAGTAATATTGGAATGGAATTATTGCTTCATCTAATATTAATTTCAACAAACTATGATAGAATATCTTTTTTGGAATAATTACTTTAATTCTCATGCAGCTAAAGAATTAACAATAGTTTTTAATTAGAATAGATTATAACATTCATATTTGATTAGATTTAATAAGTTCAGGATTTTTTAAATTTATTTCTAAATAAATATAATACATAAATACTTCTGTCTAAATCGACTAGTTTTCCTATTAGTTTATCCTGATCTATAAAATCGTCATTTTGATGCTTATTAATATAGTTTTCTATACACTTTATTGCCTTGATAAAGACTTATGCTGAAAGTGCTAGGCATTTCTCTGTCAGTAACGACAATCTTTTTGTTTTATTATTATATTTCTAAATCTAAATTTTATCTGAAGTTCAAAATTTAAAGAAATTCAAAAGCTGTTGGAATTTTAATAATTATTATTTTTACAAATTTATTTATAATTCATGTATAATTGTGATAATTAATAGTTTATTACCAAAAGGGAAAACAGTCTTAGATTGTGTTGGTAAATGTATTTAAATAGATCTTTAGATTTTTTAAATTAGTTAAAGATTTACCAAGAAAATTGTTTGCACAATATCTGTACCCTCATCAAACCTTCTAGCAATTGAATATATTCTTATTTTGAAGTTAATGTTCTTGTAATAAACTAGATTACCTAGATGAAGGTGATTGTGCTAAGGTTAAAATATCCAGATTATACATTATCATGGTGGAAAGTATTATTATTTATATCTAAGTTACAGTATTATATTTATTTTCAAATTGTGAAAGTTATATTTCCTATATTCATGATTTATGTGTTTAAGCAAATAATAATCTATTAGCCTAGTTGTGAAAGCTAGGGACACAGTTATATAAGACATTTTAATGATCTAGCTCAATTCAATATTTAATAATGATAAATAACATAAATTTTATAAATATACATTTAATTACATTACTTAAACATTAAACTTTTAACTGATTAGTATTGGAACATCTTAGGTGCCCATCTCCATTTATTTTTTATATTTTCATTTATATTTAATCAAATATATATATAATTGTTATTTTAAACTTTTTTAATTTTAAAAATATATATAAAATTATAAAAATATTATTAAAAATAAAAAAATTAACTTTATAAATGAAAAAAACAAAACACTGTTAATATTATCTGTACACTGGATTTCATGCTTCAATTTAGAATAATATATTTATTTGAAAAAATAATTTTTATTAATCTTTATATTTTAAAGTAAATAATGTCGAAAAAATATGTACAAATAATGAAAGTATTATTAAATGTAAAAAAGTCAACTTTACAAAACAAAATCATAATAATATTAACAAATACAAATCATTTTCTATCTAACATCATTTAAGTTTTCAAATATACTCTTAAAAATCAAATATATTTAAAAATATATATACAAACTTAATAAACTTGTTAAAAATAGATATTTAAAATTGTTAACGTAAACAACATATACTTTTTTATATTAACATTAATGTAAACAAAAGAAAATAACTCAAAATTAGTTTATATTGAATAAACACAGTAGTGCTTTTTTGGTTAGATCTATTTCTCTTTTTCTCTGATTATTTCTGGCATATAAGAACAATAGTTAAAAAATTGAGTCATAAAAATTATTGAGTGAAATACTTATCATCATATAAATAGCAAACAAATCTGACAAGAGTCCCATGATGCAACCACACGAATACCAGTTAAAGAACTAATTGCTAGCATAGAATAAAAGCAATTCTATACAAGAAATGATCTCTTTTTGTATATACACACTATAATTTATAATGCATATTTTAACAAATTTTAAGTTCCAGATTTAAGATGGATATTTATATAAGGTTACACCACACACTGTGCATTATGATTGGTTATTATTTAGATTCTATTACCAGCTGATAAATTGAAATTATATCAATGAAATATAGTCCTTCAAAGTCTTCATCATTTTTGTTATGAGTCTATAATTGATATCTAACAAATTAATACTCATCACCTTGATGCATTACTCTTCTGCACTGTATTATCTTAATTAGTGTATTTTCAACTACTTTGTATTTTTTTTGAACATGTTGACTATTTATTGTCTTTGCTTTAAAGTCTCAAGTAATGTTATATTGCTAAGGCTATTAATATATGGTTTGGCTGAAGATCTCTCAGTCCCATATAGCTATTTAAGTTAGATAGCTGGGTTTGAAGACATTTAAATGTCTAAAAATTTCAGACTTTCAACTTAATAGTTAACTTTTAGATAAATTCTGGCTTTTGTTTGGTATTTTTAGATCTAGTGTCTAAAATCATCCTAGCACCTCACTAAGAAGTGCCAAAACATGAAGCCATTGGTCTGAGGCTAAGAAGTGATTTTCAAAATAGAGATTTTTAAAGGCTTTGTTTAGGTGGCATTTAACAATAAAGCTTGTTAGAGCAAATTAGCAGAACTGTTTAGTGATAAGATAATTTTTGCAAATGATAAGTTAGTTAAACGACTTTCTTCATATCTAGTTAAATTGCAATGTTTTAATGTTTCTAATTGGTGAAGAGAGGACTTTTTATTATTTTTAATAGAATTTGATAACTCAAAGTTTTTTATAATATGTAGATCTTTAGAGTGAATCCAAACAATCAAAAATAATTATAATTATAAAAATACTAAGAAAAAAATGACAAATAGTATTCCAAAACATAAAATAAATAGATTACTGTACCTGAATGTGCTATATGTAGATTTATTTATGTTTTTTGACTGATTTGTATAGTTATTGTAAAATTAACATTTTTTTTTATAATTTTGTCAGTCTTTTTTTTTTTTAAAAAAGAATTGGAATGACCATAACCAAATTCATTTATTAATAAGTGCTAATAAATGAATATATTGTACTTTTTAAATTTGTAAAATAACAGGTTTTAAACGAGTAGGATATGAAATATTTAAATGTCAATTACCTAAATCAAGTGATTAACTCCTCCCTCTCCTCTAAATCTTCAAATACAGCATCTTCTCAATGCTCACTTCTATGATACTTATTTGACAAAATATGTATAATAAATTTTTTATTTATTTATGAATGTATTATTTGACAATGTTTGCTGTTGAAATATTTTAGAAAGTTTGAGATGTATTTAAGATCGCATTTTTCATTAGCAATAAAAAAAAACCAAAAAAAAAATAAATGCCTAGAATTATTATGTCAGTAATTCTAAAAGTTTTCTTTGTTAATGACTGAAAAATTGAAATTTTTGTTTTTTAAAATTGAAAGTTTAGAAATAAAATAATTACCAATAATTAAAAAATAAGTCTTCTAATTTAATTAAATTTCTTTTAAAACATTATTATTGTTTTACTTTGATATATTTGCTTATTCATCCTTATTTAGTTTTATACAATATTAAATATTGAAACAGTGCGTTAAAGGTCTGCCCATCCCTCACATATGTATGTAAATGGATTATTCTCCAGTACATGAGGGGTCAGAATGACTAAACGTCAACATGGGTAGGATGATAATCTTGGCACTAATGTGGGCTTTGAACGTCCTATCATCAAATTTTCAATGAAATGGATGGCTGAAGAGTTGTGGGTTGGAATAGTTTGAAGCCTGTCCTAATTAAAGTATGAAGATTGGCTATCGTAATATAAAGTTGAGCACTGATTGTATATATGAGTGGAAAAAGTAATCTGGACCAACTGATGATTGATGGTTCAGCATGAAATATGTATATTGGTGATTATTTATCTTTTCAACATTTGTGTGATCAGGTGGGTCAGCAATATGAGATGGCATGGAAAGTTGAAGGTCGTGCGAAAGTCTGAGTTTGAATCCCTTATATATGGTAGTATATATGTGCAGGTGTGTGTAAGCCTGTACAGTGTATTAAATTAAATATGAAATTAAAATGTTTAGATATGACTTCAGCTCTCAATTATATGGCATATATTCTATGCTTTAAATGAAGTATGGATGGATATTGTTTATTCAAAATATTTCAGTTATTCTTCTTTTAAAGAACATTTTCTAAAACTGTTTGTGAGCAAAGATTTAACAAAGGAGAAATATCTTGTCTAAAGTTAAAATTTTCATCTATTGATTATACTTCTTTTCTTATACTTAAATCTATACTGACATTACCCTGACTTTTTTAACAATATTTATAATGAAAATCTGTCTTTACCTTATTTTTAATATTTTATATTTTGCTTTTATTCTTTTATTTGCTTCTTTTTTTTTCTTAATAAAAAAGTGCTAATAGCTTTTTCACAATCCCAAGAGGAATGCCTGCCAATTATGCCAAATCATTCAGGATGTTTCTTAATATTCATTATTGATATCTATATTGTGTAGCAGAAATATAAGATAAAGTTGTCCACATCACACTTGACAAAATATCTTACAAGCTGCATGGAAAAAGTAATGATATGTTATTTCTCTATATTCTAGTGAAAATTATGAATATTATTGATATTAATAATATTGTTTGCTAATCAATGTTGATTTGATGACACATATGAGAACTACAACAACAATAATATTTGACATTCTATTTTTTTTTTATGTAATTGAAAATAGTCTTCATAAACTGAATCATTAACAAGTTCTAGTGTATTTGTAAATAATGTGGGTCACTGTAATAATTTTTTTTTATTGGAAGATTGCAATTATATGCTTATCAAAGCTTCAACAATTTTTTTACTGTGAAATTGTGAGACAGGTGTTATTGAAAAACACTATGTAAACTATTTATTATATTTTAGAAAATTATATACAACAAATTGTTTTTAAATAAATTTTTATTTTATTTTCAATTTTTAAAATTAATGTAATTTAGAAATATATGAAGTTTGATATAGAGTTTCTTTTAAAATGCTTTAGTAAGTAATAGATTCTAAATGGTAGTGTTTAATAAAACTATCCAATGCTGTCCTAGCTAATATTCCCAGAATATTTTCTAGTTTAGACCAGCATTGCATATCTGGAATCTATTAGTTACCTAAACTTATATTAGATGTCATAGCCATAGTGAAAGAAAAAAATGCATTGATAAATAGCAGTGTGCATGCTGGAAATATGTGATAGAGTCTTGTGATACTATGAGTGTATCTGGTTTGAATGATTTCTTTTATATATGTGGTATTATTGCATGTTAAGTTTATTGTACATAGATAGATTGAACAGGGCATCAAAGTAGAAGTAAACATAATTCATATTATCCTTAATAGAGTTCATTGCATTTTACAATTATAAATAATAATTTAATTTTTGGCATTAAAATATATTTTGATTTACATAAAGATTTGGGTACTGTGGTATTAGGGCTGCGACATGAAGAATTATAATCGTTTAGTCATTAAATTAATTAGGTTATTAAATCAAAAACATTTTAAAGTCTACATTAAAAAAAAAAACAATAACAAAAAAAAATACAAAAAGCATTAATGTGAAGAATAGTTAAAATGTGTGTTTAAATCAAATTGGGTGGGTGTTTACACATGCATATTCTGCATAATCTATTTAAGACATTGTACAGGCTTACACCTGCATTTATATATGTAATATATGTGGGATTAGAACTCAGACTTTCACACGACCTACAACTCTCAGTGCCATCTTATATTGCTATCTTATCTGATCACACACATGTTGAAAAGATAAATAATCACCAATATATGTATTTCGTGCTAAACAAGCACTCATCAGTTGGTTCAGATTACCATCTCTACACATATATACAATTAGTACTCAGCTTTATATTAAGATAACCAATCTTCATACTTTAATGAGTGCTGGTTTAGCACGAAATACACACATTGGTGATTATTTATCTTTTCAACATGTGCATGATCAGGTGAGTCAGCAATATAAGATGGCACTGAGAGTTGTAAGTCGTGTGAAAGTCTGAGTTCGAATCCCACATATATTACATATATAAATTCAGGTGTAAGCTTGCACAATGTATTAAAATAGATTATGCAGAATATGCACGTGCAAACACATACTCAATTTGATTTAAACTCGCATTTTAACTATTCTTCACATTAATGTTTTTCATATTTTTCTTTTGTTAAATTGTTTTTTTTTTTAAATATAGATTTTAAAATATGTTTTTGATTTAATAACCTAATTAATTTAATGATTAAACGATTATAATTCTTCATGTCGCAGCTCTAATACCACAGTACCAATATTTGTATAATTCTAATCAAAGTTAATAATTTTGTTATTTAAAATATAATAATCCTAGTCATTATTAATATTTATTATTAAGTAATTTTAAATTAAATTATATTATGATTGGGAGAAAAATAACTTTTTAGTTTTTCAAGATTTATTTATTGTATATTCAAAGATATTTAATTAATAATCAAAGTATATTTAATATTTTGATGGGCTATTTTTAGAACTTTTAACCTAACAGCATATAGACCACCAACAAACTTTTTTCCTAATCCTTCTGCATAATTTTTTTTCTTTATTTTTCAATAATATTAATCCAATAAAGATTTTAACTTGTCATTTCATTTCAATATTTTTTTTCTTGGAATGTTAGGAGGAAATAAATAATTTATTATTTTATATAATTTTTGCTGTAATAACCACTCATTTTTAGGTTGTCGTTTTTTTTTTTTTAAATTATAAACTTTTTCTAAAACAATTCATTTCTGTTATTTTATTTTTTTAATTTTTTAAAAAAATGTTTATATATCTTTTAAATATTATTTAATTTTACTTTTGATTTTTCAATTGAATTTTTTTTAACGCAAATTAATCCAATATATATTTTAAAAACCTTTCTTTTTGAACGTAAAAGCGCTGTTTTCTTTTTTTTTTTAAATGGCTGTCATATGAGCGACTAAAACAAGGCAAAAAATCCTGCAGATGTTAAAAAAAAATTCCAATACAAGGGATTTTATCAATAAAATGGATTTTGATCAACTCCAGCAGAGCGTATCAATCATGTAACCTTTAAGAAAAGAAAATCAATAAACTAAAATAGATGAGATTGAAAATTTGGCACAAATGCTTTCCCTTATTAAAAAAAGAAGACTGACAGCAGGAAAAAGAACTGACTAATCTGAAATCACTTAGAAGAGAGCATAGTATTAAATATTTGAGGGTCATTTCAGTAGAAGATTTAAGACCTTCTTTGTTTTATTATGTTGTCAGACTTCTGTTTCTTACAGGTCATTATTTTAAATCAAATTTTTAGATGAATATATAAGAAAAATGTACGTCATTAGATTTCTTTTAACATTTCAAAAGAAAAAAAGATTTATCAAGAAATTTATCGTTTTACTCTGCTAACTAAAATTGCTAAAATGATTTGATGTGGTGGAATAAATATTACATATATAACATTTTAAAAGTATTGGTACTTGTTAAAGAAAAATATGTAAGTATCATTTAGGATTAACATTTTTATGTAAACTATATAATTTTGTAAGTACAAATCAAGCAGAAATTCATAAATTACTGACTTAAATTTCCTATTTGGAATAATTTTTTATCATTGTTTCCCCCCCCCCCATAAGTATATAAATAATACATTAGCTATAGTTTTGACTTATATTTCGTTGAAACTTTTATAAATACGTAGAATCTTATTCATATGATTTTTAGATTTGATGAAATCTCATAATAATTCATATTGTTCTCCATTATATTTATTTATTCATTATCATAATCATTACTATTTACTTAAAGTCTGGTTTTCCACACCAATCTTGCAGCTAATTTTTGAATACTTATAATTATTTTCTTTCTTTAGACATCATTTAACTTTATTTTTCTTACATCTATTCCTCTTATTATTGAAATCTGTCTAACATATTTTTCATAATTCTTTTGTTTTTAAGAATATTCTAGATACTTTTATTGTGCTCGATAATTTCCACCATAAATAATCTTTTATTATTATCTCTATGTATTTAATATTTCAGTATTGCAAATTGTATTCTTTCAATTTATTGTTTTTATTTTTCTCTAAACCACAGGTTCAGAAGTCTCTAATTTTTTATATTTATTATGTAAAACAAAACATTGAAGTCATATAGAATATGCAATAGAAAAATAAGTAATAAATATGGATAAAGAGAGCTTAAAATAATTTTATTTATTAATCTGCTGAGTTAACTTTTGACATGTAATGTCTGTTTCAAAAGATAAAGTTTGCAAGAATGACTGGGCACAATTAGTATATGCCATAGACTGCCCATCCTGCAGTAGCAAATACTACAATGAGACTCTTGCCAACCTAAAATCAAAAATTCCCCAACATACCTACTTATATAGCAGAGCAAAAATTAATCCATCATATAGTTTAGGGTTTGTGAAATATGAGAAAGTAACCAGTTATCTTTTTAAAGCTACCTCTGTCAAGATTGCTTGCCTCAAGAGTAACCGTACAAAACATGAGATTAAGGAGGCTTGGCACATAATCAATTATATGTGCACAATAAACACTGGTTGTTCAATCTCATAATATAGATGGTACTTCACAATTCTTATATATGCATTATGTAAATTTTCTAAATACTATGCAGTCTAATTCTTTATACTCAGAATTACTGCCATACTCTTCTAATTATCTAACAATTATGCTTTGCAATAGACACTCCATGTTGAAAGTTAACTCAGAAGATTAATAAAAAAAATTATTTTAAACTTTTTGTAGCCATATTTATTACTTATTTGTCTATTTCATATTTATTATGTAACATAATTTAATTAATTAAAAACACATTTATTTTTAATTGTGTGTCATCATCATCATTCACTGCAGGATGGTCTCTTTATGTTCAATCCATTTTCTTTGAACCCTACTCTCTCTTCTTTACATCATCCCAGCACACTTCCTTATTTCATTCATCTACCTCACATATGATCTATTTGTATTCTTTTATAATTTCTTGGAATCCAGATTAAAATTTCAACTGTCCATCTATTATCATCTTTTTTATAATATATTCCACCCAACCCCACTTTAATCTCTTAATTCTGTTAATGATTAGTAATACCTGTTTATTGTAACACCCATGTATTTTGTTTTTGGTATTTTCCTGTTACTCTCACATGGATCTCTCTATACTTTGTTGAGTCATCTGAATTCTCTATTTTACTCTTTTGTTATGTGTTCAAGTCTCAGATTCATAAGTAAGAAATAATAAACCACACCTAACATGACATTAATAATGCCAAGGATAAAATTGACTTAGAACACCCCCCCCCCAAGTGGTATATAAAATAACTTGCCCATAGGCAGGTTGTGATGCCACATACTATGGTGAAACTCAGGCTAATTCTATTGCTACAATGGCTCAACACACATGTATACAAAAGAGCACAGAATAATAATGAAGGCAGCTCAGCATTCTTAGATCACAGGTTTGAACCCAACAATGCCAAGATTGTGTGCTCTGAGAGAAATGATACTAAAATGAAAATAAAAGAAGCATATTTTATTGTGAACAACCCAAATGCCATCAATGGACAAGATACATATTTCGCAATTTAAAAAAAAGCGCAATATTATCACTAAAAACATATTTATTAAAAATTTTATTTTTCAAACACATACGGATATTGACTTGTAATATTAACTTATTTCTAACAAAAGCATTCCAACTAAGTTTAATTCTGTGACTGTTACAATCTTAAATACTTTTACCATAATATGACATACAACAATAAAGTATTTAAAATTGTAGTAGATTATCTAGAAACCGTTGAACAATTAAAAATATATTCAGTTTATAGATAATACCTTAAGTGATTTGTCCTTTAATTTGTATTTATAATTTAAATTGATAATGAAACAGAAGAGATAATTAATTATAATAAAATTTGGAATTATATATATATGTGGATGATGATTGTGTTTTTGGTAGTTTAGACATTGATAATATGTACCAATCGGTTAATAGATTAAAAAGTATTGATGTTTTTCTTTCAATTTTAAATAAATTGGAATGTTTTTCTGCAGATAATATTAAAGTTTTTCATGATTTGCTTTTTCTGTTAGATAATTCAATGTATTTTATGTCTAATAATGTGTTTTATAAGATTAGAGAAGGTTAGGTTATTGGTTGTTATTTCGTCATTGATGTGTGCTGTCTATATTGATTATTTGGAGGGTAGTATTATTAATATATTTTCATGTTCTATTAAATTATTTGTTAGGTATGATGATAATTCTTTGTTTGTTATTCAGAAAGAGAAATTAGAAGAGTTTTTATGTGGATTGAATGCTTTTGATTCTAGTATTAAGTTTACAATTGAGGGGGGTAGTTTTGATTTTGTAAAATTAAAGTTTTTAGATTTAAATGTTGAGAAGGTTAATGATGTTTTGTTTTGTAGTCATTTTATAAAACCTAAAAATTTGAGAAATATTATTAGGCCTGATAGTTATCAGCCTTTTATACATAAAAAAATGTCTTTGTTGAATTTTTGTTGTAGAAATAGAAGGCCTAATAATTTTAATAATAATGCTGATATTCAAAGAAGTCAATTTGCTGCTGAATATGTAGAATTGGGTTATAGTCATGATTTTATTAAAAAAGTTGTATTTGATAGTAATGCTTATAGTCATGATTTTGATGGTAAGAATTTTGTTGGTAAGTATAATGATTATATGTCTTTCATTTAAGGCTTCAGTATATAATTTGGTTTATAGGAATAGTAATTTGTTAGGTGGAATGAAGATTGCATGGAAGAAAGGTTCTGATTTGAATTCTTTACTTAATGGTTCAAAACATTCTATTGATAGTAGGTTTATTCCTGATATTGTTTATAAGATTCTATGTAGTTGTGGTAAATTTTATGTAGGCCAGAGTAAGTTTAGCCTTAATGAAAAGGATTAAGGTTCATATAAGTAGAGTTAAACATAGGTATCTTAACTCAGCTTTATATATTCATGAATTGAATAGAGGTCATAGAATATTGTTTAACAATGCTTTGGTTATTTTTTTATGAAAAGAATGAGTTAAAAAGAAGAATAAAGGAGACTTTGATGATAAAACTTCTTGATTCTGGGGATATCAATCTTATGAAGACTTCTTTTGATATTAAGGGAAGGTGGAGTTTGAAATGATTTGTGGGAAGGTTTGTTTGTTAGTATATAGATATGTTATTTTCTTTAGTTTGATTTTCACTTGAGAAGGTCTATTTGTAGTAGATGAAACCATGGTTGTGTAAGGATTTTGGTAAAAGTTTAGATTTAATCTAGTATTGTATTGTTTTATGGTTTTGCATATATATATAATCAATAGATGGAGCTTTACCAAAACTTCCAAACAAGCATATTTTTGTTTACATAAACATCAAAAGAGTCAGAATTCACTATCTCTTTCATTAGCCTCACCTTCAGATCAGCTGATTTCAAGCTAATTTGCTATCATCAGTGAACGGTAGGGGCTAGAAACTAGATTTAAACACTAACTCCAAGTGTTTATGCAACAAGTTCCTATCAGTTTGCAAGCATGAATTTTTTAGACATGTAATGTCTTCAAACCCAGCCTAACAAGCCAGATAGTTACATGGGTCTGATATATATATATAAGTATGAAAGAGAAAGAAAATAAAACATTTTTAACTGCAGATTTATAGCTCCAAAACTTTCCTGATAATTTAATGGTGACCAAGAAATAATAAATAGAGATATTTTTTATATTATATGCTTTTATTTACTATGCACAAAAAAGCATAAAAATAATTGTTTCTTTAACCACAATTGGGGTTTTTAGATAGAACTTCAAATAAAAGTATGAAGGGTTAAAAATTAATTAAATCAATTTTTTTATCATGAAAAATAGGAATTGACTTAATTAATTTCTGACTCCCCATGCTTTTATTTTAAGGTAAATCTAAAAACCCTAATTATGGTTGAAGAAACAATTTTTTTTTACTTTTTAGTACACAGTAAATAAAAGCATTTAATATAAAGTAATTTTTATCTTTATTTTTAAGTTTTTAGTATTGGCATAGTAAATAAAAAAATAAAACAATATTGTATTTTGACTCAATTTGATACATATAGTTTATATATATTACTAAATATTTTTTCTATAAGTTAACATGTATAACTTTTATGTATATATCACATTTAGTATGAGTTCATAATTATATATGTTTATAATAAAGCATTGAGTAAGTTATAATATAAAGATGTTTATTCTATTAAAAAGTGTTTGACATTTTTTTCTTTTTACTTGAAATTTTTTTTACAAAACATGTTTAACAAAACTACATTGTAAATAAGCTTCACTTAATATATATAATTTTACTTTAAATTGATTTGATACTTATAATTTATATATATATCTGCAATCAGTTAATATGTATACTTATTATGTATGTATTATATATAATATCTATACATAATTATATATATGGGTGCTTGTCTTACAGATAAAGATGCCGTTCGATGGTGCCATTTTCATGCCAAAACTATAAAATATGAACATTCCTGGGCAGTTGATTTTAATCATTTTGATGTATTTTTTTGTAATGCGAAAATAAAAACAAAACAAAATCGTCTTTTTTAAATATTATTTTTTATTAACATATACAAATTAAATGATAATAATACATGTAAAATAAAATAAACAAATTACAATTTGATTCATGTTTTTTTATTTTGCTTTATTAGAAAAATCAATTTTCTATCGGAGATTTTTTTACTGAGGTTACGGCTTTACCGCTATTTTTACTTCATATAGAATGACAACAAAAAGTAAAAGTTGTTATGGTTAGGTTTAGGGTTAGTTTTGGGGTTAGGTTTAGGGTTAGGTTTAGGGTTAGTTTTAGGGTTAGATTTAAGAGTTAGTTTTAGGGTTAGTTTAGTGTTCTGTTGTTTGTAATGCTAAAATAAAATATATCAAAATCATATTTTTGTAAATATTTTTTTAGTAACATCTATAAAATAAATGATAACAATAAACATAAACTATATTCAACAAAGTATAACCATAGTTGGAGAAAAGAAAGAAATTAAAACTTTTTTAAACAACAACAAAAATGTCTTCTTTACTTATTAATCATGTTTATAATATATGCTTTTTATGAAATTTATAAAAAAAACAGTGCAAAATTGTAGTTTTCTTACTGGATATTTTTGTGTTACCACTCTTTTTTACTTCAAAAATATACACACAGTAGAATCTTGTTTGCCTCGTGGAATGTTACGAATAGTACGTTACTTGACATGTTACCTAATTCCAACTCACTTTACACATATATCTTGTCAACATTTTCCCAATTAAAACTTCATTACAGTACAGTGTAAAAAGTCTGATAATTATTATTTTACAAAATCTGAACATTTCAATACTTTAAAATAAAAAAAAATCCAATGAAAACAACATTTCCATCCAATTCAAAAAAACACACCCTCTCACCAAGCCGTAACCATTTTATAAACTGTGCAAATTCAGAAAATGTATTTGCTGTGATGCAACATACATGCTGTACTGCAATGCGACATAGTGGTCTGCAATATGTAGCACAACAAAAAAGTTGTATTATAGAAAACGCGGGTTCGAACATGTCGGCTGTGGAAACGGCATTTTTATGTGTTTTAGTGCGAAAACAGCACCATAGAGCGGTGTCTTTAGCTATAAGACTAGTACTTATATATGTATAATAAAATATTAAGTAATTTAAAATATGAAGATATCCTTTCCATTGAAAAGTGTTAAACTTTTTTTTTTATTTGGAAAATTTATTTTTGTAAAAAAGTGCATAACAAATCTATACTGTAAACTAACTTTATTGTAACATAAATCACAATTTAAATTGAAACCAAAAATTTCACTCAAATTACTTAAAACATATTGAAGTCCTAAGTAAAACTTTTAAATTTGATATAAAATATTCAAAATGTTCTCATCCAGTATTTCATATTTAAGAAACTAGATCACCTATGTAAAATATTATAGAGACTTATTACTTTAGTAATGATTTAGAAAAAAAAAAGTACCAGATTTTAACAAATATTGAATTAAAATCTATTAAACCTTGATTTTAAAATTTTATTATAGCTTAAATCAAGTTTTCCATTAAAACCAAAAAATCTTTATAACACTATCTTGTGTATGTTATTAAAAATATATTGAAATTCTGAAGGAAAGTTTTAAATTTGATATTGAAATATTTAAAATACTCACCCAGTTGTCCAGATATCAAAAACTAGATTATCTATCTAAAGTATTACAATGTCATATTGCTTTAGTAATAATTTAGAAGAAATTTACTAAATTTTAAAAACTGTATTAATTTAATATTAAATCTCAATTTTAAAATTTAGTTCTATCTTAATAATAAAAGTGATTACAAGAATTTACAAACAAACAGAGATTATAACTTAAATAAAAGCATTTAAAAATGGATTTATCATGATAGTTTACTATTTTTTAATGCAAACACTATAAAATAGGATGTCCTTTAAATATATATAAATTAAAATTATTATCTTTAATCATAAAAGACAGATAATATTAGTTGTGAAACACTGAACATATTTTATAAATATAAACCCTTAAAAAAAGTAATATAATCAAAGTAGAAAAGCAATCCTAGTAATTAACTATAATTTGCACAATTGTCCATATTTTATTTAAATATAAATAGTCATACAATCTGTCAATTTATAGCTTTATATGTATATTTATTATTTACTTTAGCTGTCTATCACTATCTATATATTTATCTCTCTCTATATATATATATATATATTGATGCCATGTATATATATATAATTAATAAAACAAGACAAATTGTGTAACTTGCTTTCTCTTTCAGCATTTATAATTAAAGCTTGTTTTGGAGCTAGTGGTAAGCTCCATCTAGTGAACATATATATATATATATTAGAAAAAAACATATATAAATTAACTAAAGAAAATATATCTAAAAAATAAATAAATAAACAAAATTACTTATATGTGAAACTTCTATTTTTAATATTTCAATCAGAATACTGTTTTTCATACTGTCTTTCTTTCTCTGGTTAAATATAAGAAATTTTCTTTATTTTTTTGTATATATAAATATTAACAAATTAAATATGTATGAATAAAATGCATTATATGATAGTAAAAGTTATGATTTTAAGTTTACTTCACTTATACATGCATTTATCAAATAAATCACTGATCATCAGTTGAATATCTGTGCCATAAATGATATCCTGGATTTCTGTTTATTTACTGTGATTGAATATTTGATGACATTATTAACATATTGACAAATATTTGTATATAAATAAATACAAATAAAGACTCTAGATATAATAAAGAAAAAATAATAATTGACTAAAATTGTGATTTTTAATGAATGATTAAATATTTTTTTATTAATCTCAAATCATAGTATAATCCAATATTTACTTTATCAACATTTTAAAACACATATTTGAATATTTATATTTCTTGTAACAGTACTCCTACCCTACACACACACACACATATATATATATATATATGGTAAAATACTATTATTTTGGCATTTTTACTCTTTAACCATTCTTAAATTACGTTGTTTTTATTTTTACATTTAAAAAAAAAATATTAAAAAAAAATATAAAAATTGAAAGAAGCCTTAAAAATATTATTGTATTAATTAAACCCTAGTCAAATGATAATTTATTAATGAATTTTACTTAAAAAGCTTACTAAATACAGAAAAATATTACTCCCATCCATCTCTTCCACTTTTATGAATATCCTCCAACAATTTACTATTTAACTTTACCCTTTCTCTATAATTATCCATTTTAGCCAACTTCTTTTTTTTTAAGTACTTTTCCCATTTAGCATTAATATCTTTTTCACTTTCTTTGTTCGTAATAGCACACTTATATTCTCTGCATGCTTCTTTCCTCTCTTTTACACTTTTACCAACTCTAATTTTTTTATTACTTTTATTCTTCTGCATATTCTCAACTAAAACCCCATTAGTCACTTTTTTTATTTCACTACACCAGTTCTTATACTCATCCCCAACCAACTGTTCCATGGCTTCTTCAACTTGTATTTTATACTCTTCCAACTTATTTTTATCATTCACTCTCCATCCACACCTTTCACTATTGTTTCTACTTTTATTTCTATTCTCGATCACATTACTAACCATTTCTATTACAATAAAGTTATGATCACTATTACATTCTCTTCATTATCAAACACCTTAATTTTCCATACTTTATTCATTCCCTCTTTCTCTACCAATATATAATCTATTGTGTAAAATATATTATTCCTAGATCATGTGTATTGTTCCTCATACATATTTGATAAATTCCCAATGCTCAAAATCACTCTTTGATAAAATTCTTTCAAAAACCAACCATTCTTATTATCTACATCACCAATTTCTTCAATACGTCAATTCATATCCCCTATAACCATTATTCTCTTTCCCTCCTCTTTAAAACTCTGTATATCCTTGACTAGGCATCCATATATATTACTGTTCCACTCCATTACAGTGTGACTATCTCCAATGGCTATATACACTACAGCTACCATCCATTCTTGTCTACCCAACCTTATTTCAAACCACAAATGTTCTTGACATTTAAAAATATTTAAATATCTTTTTGATATAACACCCTTTTTTTCCTTTTTATTTATACCCTGCCATACCACATCTTCCAAATAGATTTTTTTTCTTCTCTTAGATGTGTTTACACTACTGTTAATATTTCAAGGTCTTCATTTTCAATTGCTTTGTTTAATTTCAGCCACTTTTCTGGTTTTCTACCACCTTGCATATTCCAATACCCAATTTTAACATTTTTTTTCCTAACTACTCTTATAAATTCTTTTAATTCTTTCTTCTTCATTATGTATATAAAACACTTTCTTACCATTATCTTACAGAGCTATTTCCTCTACATATCTACACTTATATCTAAATCAATTATCTTTTGCTTATTTTTTACATCCCATCCATTCTTTTTCTTTTTGATAATACTACAATTTAAAAGCCCACCCTTTTTAAAAGTTTCTCAAATTAGATTCTTTAAACATCAGATTCCCTAAAACCTCACTTTCTTGTTTTCCTAAGTACAATCCATCTTTACTATATAATTCCCTCTTTCCAATAAACCAATCCCATACATTTACAAACATAACATTATTTTTCTCACACATTTTTTTCAATCTCTCATTTATAGAACATGTCCCATCTAACAAATGCCTCTTGTCAAATCTTGGTAATAATCCAATTATCCCTACTTTTCCTTTCATCTTACTCAAATTCCTAAACATTTCTGCATACTCATCCATTACTCTCTGTTATGCCTCTGACAAATTATTATTCCCTACCATAACATACACATCTCTACTAGCTTGCTTTCTTACTTTATCTGTCACATCCCTAATTCTAGCTCCAGGCAAACATATTCTTACATACCTGCTTCTATTTTCCCTTGCAGTTATATCTCCACATTCTCTAATTAGTGAATCTGCTATCAAGTCTCGTAGTCTATTTTCTCTACTCCATCTGTAATATTCTCTACCACCTTGTGGATCTCCTTATCCAGTTCTTCCTTATCATTCCTACTTAATAATTCCTTTAATAAAGTCTCCATACAGTAGTGCCACCAAGTGATGATGTGAAGTTTTGATGGTTT
This sequence comes from Epiperipatus broadwayi, assembly GCA_028023455.1. Lineage (NCBI taxonomy): Eukaryota > Metazoa > Onychophora > Udeonychophora > Euonychophora > Peripatidae > Epiperipatus > Epiperipatus broadwayi. The sequence goes on along the minus strand of JAQFVV010006276.1, from coordinate 4,084,248 downwards.
TATAAACTGAGACATTAAATTTTGTAGAAATATTAAACACTATTAATTGTAAGTGGCTTTAATAAATCAAATTATTTAAATATTTGTCATTTTACGATGCTAACTTTTAATTAAGTAGACTTTAGGACCAATGTGTAAGACTTATTTATACATTTGGATTAGTTTGACCTGCCATGACAAAGTTAAACTTTTTTCTCCTTCTCTCTGACAGCTGAATTTTAATCTTTGTTATTTAAATCTGCGTATGCCATTATTATTAATACTTTGTCACAGAATAAATGATGCATTTAATTTATAAAGCATATGGAATTTTTTTTTTGGTAATTTTTTTTGGAAGAAAAAATTATATATAACAATCTTTGTTCTTTTTTAATGTAACGTTTCAATTTCATTAAACATTTTAACAATTACGTCATTTCGTCTTCATTTATTTCAAATGTATTTTTTTCTACGATAAAAATTAAATATATATTTTTTCATTTCAAATACGCGTCTATTGCAATAATTTGTTTGTACTGAGTACATTTTTATTATAAATGCATTTTTAAAAATTTATGGTAATTTATAAAAAAGTTATTTATATTCCAAGTATATTTATATTTCACGATACTTTACGCTGCAATAATTTGCATTATAATCAAATCAAATAAATGCATTATACTTATTTAATTATACTACAAAACTTGTTTAAAATTATCAATAATAAATATAATATTACGTATATAAATATTATTCGATATTAATTTCAGAAAATGAAACCAGGATGGAAAACTTCTGCAACCCTCTCTATGAAACCATTGGCAAAATCTATTGAGTAATGTACTTTTTTTATCTGCTTCTCTATTAGAAGATGCAGGGGAAGTTTTGCTTGGAAGCAGCTATTAAATATCTGCTATATATTTTATATGTACTGTTAATAAAAATAATAATTTACTTGACCATTTGCCATGCTTTTGAATTTTGGGAAGGTTTAACTTTTGCAAAAATGTTACTTATTTTTTTTTACAAAAATTAAGCTTAATTTTAGACTAAAATGTAAATAAATATTATTTTAAAATAATGTTAATAATATTTTTTACATATGTAAAGATAAAATTACAAGCCAATGAAATAAACATTTTTTCACAACAACAACAGCAAAAAAATGTTAATAGAATTATATACAAAGAACGTATTTAAATATTAAATTGTTTAAAATTGTTACCATTTTTGAAATATTCTAAAATGCTATTCACTATTGTTTATTTGTTATTTAAAAATGTTTTCGTTTATTGGCATCAACAAGGTTATTTAAATTGAAGCACTCTGAACTGTTTTTAATTCCGTCAAATTATTTGTAAGCGCTAATTGTTATGTGGGTGTACTAAAATGTTTATCATATATTTATATACAAATACATGCATACAAAATAAAATATTTGTTAAAACTGTAAATGTTTGTGAAATATTTAAACCCAATACATTATATATCATTTACAACATATATAAACATTTGCATTTTTTCTGTACATGCAAGTTTTTTTTAATTATATAAAAAATTACAAAATTATTAATATAAAATGGATATAAATATAATCCATTATGAATAAGCAAATAAAATCAAAAAAAGTAACATAACAACAAATAATGTATTATTTACTATTGAAACTTCTTTTTGGCAACATTTTAATATGTCCTCATGATATATATATATGCTACTCTGCAAAAAGCAATAAAATGTAAAAAAAAAACATTAATTAATATGTAACTCTTTTTGATTTTATATATTATTTGAAATTATAAAAGTACACCTGGGTCTCTTTTTACGTGGACTTATTTAACATAATTTTGAAGTTACGTGATTCGTGTTTCACCGGAAGTCGAATTCCGATAATGCGCTATTACTTTAAATAATAAATTTTGTGCACTTACGCTATATTGAAAGTAATAGCACATTATTGGAATTCGACTTTCATCTTAGTAATTTCAATATTTTCAGTGCTTTATAATAGTAAGATTTTATGCAATAATGAAATTAAAGTCATGATTTCCAAATTTTATGTATACACATATTAAATTTTACAAGATTATAATGTAAATTTGTTCAGACATTGTGTGTGTTAATTTTTCATTTTAAATCACATTCTGTTTTTGCTTTTTAAAAAAGAACGTAATCAATTATTATTTTCTTATTAATGACACTAATCATTAATTTTAACGTACTCTTAAATTCCAATGAGAGCTAAATGGTTGTATGTCTGGATATCACGAGCTTCATAAACAATTAATAAAATCATCATCTCAAAGATTAATTACTACTTATGTTGTCACCAGAAAACCATTGAAACAACATGAGTGTGAAGTTGGTGCTAGTTGTTTGCAAACGAACTGTTTTTCGGCAAGTAGCTATAATAATTAAAACATGTATAAAAAATGTAAATTACTGTACTGTAAATTATGCATAAAAATATATTATTTTGAATAAAATTAAATATTATAGTTAAAAAAAGTTTGTCTTGTATCAATTTTTTTCAAATTTGAAATTTTTTATTAGTCATATTTTATTTCCTTATTTTTTTTTTCTGAGAATTTTGAAAAATCACAAACTGCATCCCCCCTTTTTCAATGTAAGTTACGTCTATTTTTGCGTGATTTCATTTGCACATGTTTTCTGAGGAACCTATCTATCACATAAAATGAGACCCAGGTGTAACTTCTTTTTTATTAAAAAAATATATAAAAAACTCTAATAATGAGGAAGACATAAATTTAATATTTTTAAAAAAATACATCAGGAAAAAAAGGGAGTAAATATACTCTAAGTAATATTAATTATGATAAAATAAAATGCTCACTATTTACGAAGATCTAGAACACTTTAAACAAATAAGTAGTTGAAAACCACATTTTTTGAAATAAAAGATTAATTTTAGGTCATTAACATTTTTTTTTTTTGTTACAGATCTCTAGCTGGATTGACATCCATTTTTTGCTATCTTTACTATTTGAAATATTATTGTTAATTTTTATTTTTGAATTCTTTATAGTCTCCATAACTGATCTGGAAAATACTTGTAATAGCTTTCATGGTGTTTGTGATAATTTATTGTTTAATAATGGTAAGTTTATCTTTTTTAAGACTGTATTGGAACACATTCCATATTCTGTATGTTATCCAAAAATACAGGTACATGAATGCCATTAAGAAAAAAATAAGCAGGAAATGTTTCTTTTGCATAGAACTCTTTTTCTAGTTCTAATATGGATTTAAATTTTATCATTACATTGGATAAATCAGTTTTTCAAAAAATTATGGAGTAATCACAATTATTACTAGTAGTTCGCCATGAATTATCCAAGCTTGCACAAACCCATTTAAGAAATACAGGACAATGCATATGATAAAGATATATCTTCATTGAAGGATAAATTGGAGGCTTTGAAAAGATTTCACTTTTGAAATTGAATTACAAAATATGTCTTATAAAGTAATGCAGACTTGCCACAAATTGATCCTAAAATGCCAGATAAGTTTGAAATTAAATGTTTTTCTAATAATAATTTAAAGCATTTCTCACAAAAATTAAACTGAATAAATGAGAACTTGTTATTATATGTTTTACTTCTTTTAATATGGCTAGATCACTTTTACATGTTTGATATTTCATTCTTAGAGAATAACACCCATCATATTTATGTTAATGAACAGATTTCCTTGAGTACACCATGAATTTTTTGAAAGGTCAAGTAAAAGATGTGTGATCAACACCAAGATACAAAATTTATTTGAAATGGTTTAATCTATGTCAGAAATGATTCCAGTGTTTTAGTTAAAAATAAAGCAGAATTATCATCATTCTGATATTTTCTGCCTATTATATGATCTAATCTAATCAAATTCTGGATTTCAAAGATTTAAACAGTTTTGATATGAATGTTTGATGAATTAAATATATATGTAAGTGAACTTCCATTAGGGTTATATGATATTGTTATATTTGAGTCATGGATTTCTCATGAGGGTTAACATTTATATGGTTTAGATAGTTAGAAGGTTGTTCTTACACCATCTTCACATTCATATTTTGGAGGTGTAATGATTTACATAAAAACTGGTTTAAATTTTATTTATGATATTCCAATATTTTCTACTACTTCTGAATCTATCCTTTATTTTCTTAATGGAGATCCTTCTTTAATTGCAATATATAGATCATGATATCTCTTATTCATAACCTGACAGATTATTATCCAATTTACATTCATCCTTGACCTTATTAATTGGCAATATGGATATTTTTTTGGTTAGTCAAGGAACACTCTACTTGTGGATACTAAGATTTATTATATAGTTACACTTTTAGTGAGGCAAATTTTTGACCTATGCATATAACACTATCTTGTAAATCTCTCCATCATGTATGTATTAAATTTAACCAGTATTGGAATTATAAATCTGGCTTATCTTAATTAGGCATTATGGATCATTTTGAATTTCTTTTGAAATTGACCATAGCTTATAATAGTTACAATTATCTACATTTATATAAATAAACTATTACATGTTAAATCAAATAATTTATTATTTAGTCAGGGTTAGAACTTACTAAACATCACATGATCACTGTATGGAGAGTTTTGCCAGGTTAGGATTGCATTTTTGACTTGAATAATGTAGACATTACCTTTTTACAATTTCACAATATTTGTACTTCTTGAAATGGTAAAGTGACTGATCATATCAAATTGAATAATAAAAAAAGAAAACATTCCCCATAGACAATGAATTAGTTTATTAAAAAAATAATTTAAGAAATTATTTAAAACAGTCTGATAATTTGTTTGTTTTAAAGAGACTTGACTCTTTGCATGATCGATTTGTTTAAAAGTGAAGTGGCTTGACATCACTCTAAATCAGTCACTTTTTGTACTATGATTATGATTTTGCACTCGTTTAAAAGATTAAAAAATGTTCTGTAAGATGCTGCCCTCTCTTGAATTAGTTTACCAGTAAAAAATCAATAAAAATGACCTTATATGTCAAACAAAGGAAAAGTACCACCTTTTCTTGAATCTCATTGGCTGTTAAATTTTGACAACAAAGAAAATGGCTGCCAAAAAGTAAAGAGTTATGATCTGTTTTTGTTTTATTTCGAAAATAATAAATGAATGTTTAGACCATTTTAGTAGTATTTTTTGACAAATTATAAATTATTTTGATAAAATATGCTAAAAATAAAATTATTTTAGAAAAATAGTTAAGATTTTAGGAAGAATTATTTATTTATTGTAACGTGCTTATCGCAACATAAAAGTGGGAAGAAATCATGACATCAGCAAATCTTTTTCATTGGTGAGTGATGTTCCTTTTAATTTCTGCCACTATCGAATATTTTTCTAATTATAAATCAAAATTTATTTTTGAAAAAACTTTCGTTCACTTTCATAATCTGACAAATTATTAATGTACTTTTTACAAATGAAACTAAAGTGAATATAATATTAAAAGATGAATATATTTTGACAATTGACTTTGTTAATTGACACTTCAGTTTGTGAATTGGCCAATTAAAAGTTTTGACTTTTACCTCACTCATCCAATAATATAATTAGTGGTTTAAAGGTTAATAAGAAAATTAAATATGATATTTAAATAGCTAAATCAGATTACTATACAGAACTTCTTTGTAATAAAAATATTTCTCTAAAATAGAAAACAATTTTTTGATTAAAAAATCCTCTAATGAAATTAATTTTATTAAAAATAATAATAATATATTGTACCATTTGTTTATATGGTACAAGTATATTGGCATCTGGTAAGATATTTAAAAGCTAAGAAAAAAAGAAAAAGTAAATTTAGCATTCTTATAAAAAGACGTAATTAAATTTTAGTCTGTATAATCTATTTTTTTTAAATGTACAATGAAAGTTAAAATTGTCATTCATATTTTTTTTATGTAATTAAAAATAAAAGTTAAAAATTGAAAAGAATAAATGACATGCAGATTATTAATCCAGATAAATTAAAAGAATTCCAAAAGTAAAAAGATAAGCTAAAAGAAAAATATTTTAGCTAATTAAAGATGGCCTAAAGACATGATAAAAAAGCAGCTTTGTAATGTAAATTTTATAAAGAATGTACAAGATTATCAACATATATTTTTGACAAGCAAAAAATATGCACAGAAGTTTCAAAAATGAATCGAGGTATAAAAAGAAGAGGACAACTTCAATATCTGGGTCTTCTCTATATCTTCTAGTTATGTGTCTAAAAATTGGGGATTTCTGTGAGCATAACCTGTGGCAGGAATATACTCCTGCACAGGTATGCCACTTGCTGTATCAAGATGTCATGCAAGCAATGGAAATGGGCTTTGTGAAGATCACTTTTTATAATGAAAGGGTCACTACAATCATGCTTTTTCTCCAGCTATAGCGTGGAACAATAATGAAAGATGCCAGCAGGAGAGACCAATGGAAATTCTTATGAGCTCAGGATCCCAAAAACTTACACCACTTACCCTTAAGTTAAGAGTAACCTTTTCCGATTGTGACAAAGTTTGCAAACAATTCTTAAAATTGCTATCAAAATAATCCTGATTAAGACTTAGAAGTTTCAAAAATGGATCGAGGTATAAAAAGAAGAGGAAAACTTTGATCTGGGTCTTCTCTATATCTTCTATTTATGTGTCTGAAAGTTGGGGGTTTCTGAGAGCATAACCTGTGGCAGGAATATACTTCTGCACAGGTATGCCACTCGCTGTACTAAGATGTCATGCAAGCAATGGAAATGGGCCTTGTGAAGATTGCTTTTTATAATGAAAGTATCACTACAATCGTGCCTTTTCTCCAGCTATAGAGCAGAACAATAATGGAAGATGCTGGCAGGTGAGACTAATGGAAATTCTTATGAGCTCAGGATCCCAAAAACCTATACCAACTTACCGGTAAGTTAAGAGTAACTTTTCCCGATTGTGACAAAGTTTGCAAACAATTCTTAAAATTGCTATCAAAATAATCCTGATTAAGACTTTAAATTTTATTTTTCAAGAGACTCTTGTGTACCTAAGAACTATAGTTGTTTTACTGTTATTATTTGTTAATTGATTAATATCTTTGATTAGCATGTGTGTCATCTTTCTAATTAATTAATTCATAATATTTTTTATTTTTTACATTTTAATTTGTTAAAATAAAAATAATTATTTCTAATACCCATATTCATTGTACATTATTAATGATTATTAATAAATTTATTAAAGTTAATTATGAAGATTTGAAAATATAATTTACCTTTGCCAACACTGTACCGCAACTCAATCCTTCGGAGTTTCTAGATAATTTCATCGTAACTAAATAAGTAAAAGGGATTTAGCCAGTGGATTTCTATACATAATCCTGGCGCCTTTCAAATAAATTAAAAGCTGGCTTACTTGATCCCATTATTTTAGTAGTTACATTGGTTAAAAGGGCATTGGGAGACCAGGAAAAATAATTGAGTCCATTAAATCTTACTGAATTGTCTGACAAAACAAATTTAATAGATAGGACGTAATTTGGTCACTTATTTCGGGAAGTTAACTCGTATAAAAACCCTAATAGAGAGTGGACGTTACAATATTAAAAGTATATGACAATAAAAATATACTTCTGATTTTTTAAATATATTTTTTTATGTATATGAATGTTGTAAAACTTAATCTTCTGGCTTAGATAAGTTAATCAAAAATTCTTAAAGATAATAAGTTTGCTTACATATATATTGTAACGAGCACAGACGTTCGTTACATTGTTTTTTTTATATATAATTATTAAACAAGTTAAAATAAAAAGTTCGCATTTAAAAACTTTCTTTAAAAATTAAAAATTGAAATTAAAATATCGTCTTAAACTCTTATATATTAAGTCGCACAGATAATAAAAATTATTAAAATAAAATTTTTATTAAAGAAAAAGGTATTTTTAAAACTAAATTTTAAAAAGATTTGGAGATAAAATTATATCTCTAAATCTGTCTTTAAATATATTTTTGATTTGGAAAACAGGGTAATTAATTAGAAATGGAAATGATTGTTAATTAGTTAAATGTAAACCAGCCTTGAGCATTTAAATGAAATAACTTCAGTCAGATAGAAAAAAAACAAAAACAATAGAAACTGATTAGCCAATAAAAGAAATCCATTTGGGAAATCGGACCTCAGCGAAAGGATCATCACATCCATGACGCAATGTTAATTCAATCCTTGACATTAATATAAAAAGGACAGGTTTTGGAAAGCATAGGTTAGTGACTGGAAATTGATTGATTATTGACGATGTAACAGCTAGGTGTTAGCGCTGGGGGGATTGAAAAAGACGCACAGCTTCAATCCCTTCAGTTCTGCTAAGAAAGAGAAAAAAATGGGCCATCGTTTATACAATGAGGACCAACTACACGAAAAACAAAATCTCCAAAGGATAAATAAATAAATCAACCGGATACTAATCTTCGGACGACGTGGGAATTCACGTTTAAACGGCCAGGAATATAATAGGATGAACTATTTCAATAACCGTAAGAACTTTAAAATTTATGAACAGTAAATTAAAAACTTTTCATATTTAAAATGATTTTAATATTATTCTATCTGACCAACAATATTTATTAATTGGTTATAATTTTATTTAATGTATTTAATTTGTAAAATCATTTCCATTTATTTATTTATTTATTTAATTTTGTTCTTTAAGTTGTTATGATTTCTGTTTTCCGTTAAATAAATTATAAAAAAAATGTTAAACTTGAGTCGGGCGTGAATGGCTGTATCGATTTGTAAAGATAATTAAGGGAGGGTAATCTTGGGTTGTTCATTTCGTGGTTGAATTGGTTCAATGGATTGGATATATTTATGTAATTAGTAGGTGTAAGCATGAGATCCGCTACGGGCAGGATTATAGATATACGCCACACACCCTCTGTTTGCCTATGGATGGGTTTGTAAGTCGGCAGAAGACCGCAGCCCATTCCTATGGAGTTTTTAGTTTATTGATCTACTTGCCCACAGATGTCACATTCCTGTGGGTGGAGAGTCAATGTCGTTTTTCTTTCTTCATATTGTTCAGATGTACATTCCTGACAATATAATTGTGTTGTCGTATCATGCTACATTGAATACATGAATGTATCAGATGGATTGGCGCCGGTTGATTGCGAAATGTGTTGCCTAGGGTTAAATAGGGATAGAATATTTTATTTTCGAATGCAAATCTATATAGTATATTCAGGCTCGATCCTATAAAACTATTAAATTTAAGTTGTTTATAGACGCTTGCATAGATTGGCTATCGGTTAAATATGTTTGCGTTTTCATATTTGATCAAAATATATAGACATTCGACAAATACTGATACCTTACGGTGAGTATCTAAAAGGTATTTATTCGGATGTCTTTTAAGTTATTGGTGACGATGCAGGTATCTTACGATGAATACTAGAGGGTTTCTTATATTTCCCTCTGCAATTGTCAGTAATCAATAACTTTGTATTTTGATCGTTTATGTTTACTTTGAAATGTTTTTGACCGTTGAAATCTATGTAACCGATCTATAGCAACATATTAAACAGGTTAATATAATCCCATCTGTGCGAACTTGATTAAAAATGTAAATTTATAATATAATAGTAATGCAATGTAAATTAAAGTAAAATCAAAGTAAAAAAAAATAATGTTAAATGTTAAATTAAATGTAAATCACTAAAGTAATTTTAAACCTTATATATATGTGCATAAATAAATGTTTGTATGTGAATTACTGGCAGTGGCTTACTTTATTCTTTTATATCCTAGTAAATGATATTATTAAATCTCTGCTATTCCACTGAGCTAGTGACATGGGCTAACGACCCGAATCAAAATTTAAGAAAAAAAAAAAATAATAAATATATTTTTTTTTGACTCACGTATCTGCCTACTTTATAAATTTTTCTAGGTTCAAATGCCTAGATGGCGCCCCGTAGTGCAGTTTACGTTAAGTCATTTTTCTCCGGATCGTTACAATGGCGCAACCAACTGGGCCGATCTTTAATAAACCACAAATACCCTGAGCAAATTTTGTCAAAATGAAATAAATGTTTTATCTGCTTACATAAGTCGGATATTTTTAAATTTTATAAAAGCACTGCCAGGAAGAAATTGCGCATATATATTAAATACGAGAAAGTATAAAATAATTTTAAAACTAATTTTTGTAAATTAAAAAGAAAATCAAAAGGTTGCATTGGATATGTTTTTTTTTTGTTAATATATATTTATGCGTTAACGTGTATAGGCGCACAGCCACGGAAGTTTATGATCGAAATGTGGTACCTTACGATGAGTACCGTTGGGAATTTACGTCAGTGTAATCCTATTTATGCATTTCAATCAGTCATAAATAAGTTGGTGGTAGTTATAATTGTGCTGCAAATATACACGTATAAATCCCTTATCTTAGAACATATTTATCTCAATGCAACCTTCCTAAATAAGTTAAATAATTTGTTTGTCATGCCGTAAATAAAAATCAAATGGATAAAATAAAATAGAATTCTCGGGGGGAGGGGTGTAAACGTAAATGGTCCTTAGGTAGGCGATGGTCAACATTTTCTTTTTCTTTTTGTATATAGTTTTTTGTAAAATTATTAACTGAATGTTTGTAAATTTTGTTAATACCGTAATTACTAACCCTAAGTAAAATTTTTTTTTTTTTGATCATTTTTTTTTAAGTAACTTTACTGATATGTAACGAGCACAGACGTTCGTTACATTGTTTTTTTTTATATATAATTATTAAACAAGTTAAAATAAAAAGTTCGCATTTAAAAACTTTCTTTAAAAATTAAAAATTGAAATTAAAATATCGTCTTAAACTCTTATATATTAAGTCGCACAGATAATGAAAAATTATTAAAATAAAATTTTTATTAAAGAAAAAGGTATTTTTAAAACTAAATTTTAAAAAGATTTGGAGATAAAATTATATCTCTAAATCTGTCTTTAAATATATTTTTGATTTGGAAAACAGGGTAATTAATTAGAAATGGAAATGATTGTTAATTAGTTAAATGTAAACCAGCCTTGAGCATTTAAATGTAATAACTTCAGTCAGATAGAAAAGAAAACAATAGAAACTGATTAGCAAATAAGAAGAAATCCCTATGGAATCGGACCTCAGCGAAAGAATCATTACATCCATGACGCAATGTTAATTCAATCCTTGACATTAATATAAAAAGGACAGGTTTTGGAAAGCTTAGTTAGTGACTGGAAATTGATTGATTATTGACGATGTAACAGCTAGGTGTTAGCGCTGGGGGGATTGAAAAAGACGCACAGCTTCAATCCCTTCAGTTCTGCTAAGAAAGAGAAAAAAATGGGCCATCGTTTATACAATGAGGACCAACTACACGAAAAACAAAATCTCCAAAGGATAAATAAATAAATCAACCGGATACTAATCTTCGGACGACGTGGGAATTCACGTTTAAACGGCCAGGAATATAATAGGATGAACTATTTCAATAACCGTAAGAACTTTAAAATTTATGAACAGTAAATTAAAAACTTTTCATATTTAAAATGATTTTAATATTATTCTATCTGACCAACAATATTTATTAATTGGTTATAATTTTATTTAATGTATTTAATTTGTAAAATCATTTCCATTTATTTATTTATTTATTTAATTTTGTTCTTTAAGTTGTTATGATTTCTGTTTTCCGTTAAATAAATTATAAAAAAAATGTTAAACTTGAGTCGGGCGTGAATGGCTGTATCGATTTGTAAAGATAATTAAGGGAGGGTAATCTTGGGTTGTTCATTTCGTGGTTGAATTGGTTCAATGGATTGGATATATTTATGTAATTAGTAGGTGTAAGCATGAGATCCGCTACGGGCAGGATTATAGAAATACGCCACACACCCTCTGTTTGCCTATGGATGGGTTTGTAAGTCGGCAGAAGACCGCAGCCCATTCCTATGGAGTTTTTAGTTTATTGATCTACTTGCCCACAGATGTCACATTCCTGTGGGTGGAGAGTCAATGTCGTTTTTCTTTCTTCATATTGTTCAGATGTACATTCCTGACAATATAATTGTGTTGTCGTATCATGCTACATTGAATACATGAATGTATCAGATGGATTGGCGCCGGTTGATTGCGAAATGTGTTGCCTAGGGTTAAATAGGGATAGAATATTTTATTTTCGAATGCAAATCTATATAGTATATTCAGGCTCGATCCTATAAAAATGCATTAAATTTAAGTTGTTTATAGACGCTTGCATAGATTGGCTATCGGTTAAATATGTTTGCGTTTTCATATTTGATCAAAATATATAGACATTCGACAAATACTGATACCTTACGGTGAGTATCTAAAAGGTATTTATTCGGATGTCTTTTAAGTTATTGGTGACGATGCAGGTATCTTACGATGAATACTAGAGGGTTTCTTATATTTCCCTCTGCAATTGTCAGTAATCAATAACTTTGTATTTTGATCGTTTATGTTTACTTTGAAATGTTTTTGACCGTTGAAATCTATGTAACCGATCTATAGCAACATATTAAACAGGTTAATATAATCCCATCTGTGCGAACTTGATTAAAAATGTAAATTTATAATATAATAGTAATGCAATGTAAATTAAAGTAAAATCAAAGTAAAAAAAAATAATGTTAAATGTTAAATTAAATGTAAATCACTAAAGTAATTTTAAACCTTATATATATGTGCATAAATAAATGTTTGTATGTGAATTACTGGCAGTGGCTTACTTTATTCTTTTATATCCTAGTAAATGATATTATTAAATCTCTGCTATTCCACTGAGCTAGTGACATGGGCTAACGACCGGAATCAAAATTTAAGAAAAAAAAAAAATATATATTTTTTTTTTGACTCACGTATCTGCCTACTTTATAAATTTTTCTAGGTTCAAATGCCTAGATGGCGCCCCGTAGTGCAGTTTACGTTAAGTCATCTTTCTCCGGATCGTTACAATGGCGCAACCAACTGGGCCGATCTTTAATAAACCACAAATACCCTGAGCAAATTTTGTCAAAATGAAATAAATGTTTTATCTGCTTACATAAGTCGGATATTTTTAAATTTTATAAAAGCACTGCCAGGAAGAAATTGCGCATATATATTAAATAAAAGAAAGTATAAATAATTTTAAAACTAATTTTTGTAAATTAAAAAGAAAATCAAAAGGTTGCATTGGATATGTTTTTTTTTTGTTAATATATATTTATGCGTTAACGTGTATAGGCGCACAGCCACGGAAGTTTATGATCGAAATGTGGTACCTTACGATGAGTACCGTTGGGAATTTACGTCAGTGTAATCCTATTTATGCATTTCAATCAGTCATAAATAAGTTGGTGGTAGTTATAATTGTGCTGCAAATATACACGTATAAATCCATTATCTTAGAACATATTTATCTCAATGCAACCTTCCTAAATAAGTTAAATAATTTGTTTGTCATGCCGTAAATAAAAATCAAATGGATAAAATAAAATAGAATTCTCGGGGGGAGGGGTGTAAACGTAAATGGTCCTTAGGTAGGCGATGGTCAACATTTTCTTTTTCTTTTTGTATATAGTTTTTTGTAAAATTATTAACTGAATGTTTGTAAATTTTGTTAATACCGTAATTACTAACCCTAAGTAAAATATTTTTTTTTTTTTGATCATTTTTTTTTAAGTAACTTTACTGATATGTAACGAGCACAGACGTTCGTTACATTGTTTTTTTATATATAATTATTAAACAAGTTAAAATAAAAAGTTCGCATTTAAAAACTTTCTTTAAAAATTAAAAATTGAAATTAAAATATCGTCTTAAACTCTTATATATTAAGTCGCACAGATAATGAAAAATTATTAAAATAAAATTTTTATTAAAGAAAAAGGTATTTTTAAAACTAAATTTTAAAAAAGATTTGGAGATAAAATTATATCTCTAAATCTGTCTTTAAATATATTTTTGATTTGGAAAACAGGGTAATTAATTAGAAATGGAAATGATTGTTAATTAGTTAAATGTAAACCAGCCTTGAGCATTTAAATGAAATAACTTCAGTCAGATAGAAAGAAAACAATAGAAACTGATTAGCCAATAAGAAGAAATCCATTTGGGAAATCGGACCTCAGCGAAAGGATCATTACATCCATGACGCAATGTTAATTCAATCCTTTGACAAAAATATAAAAAGGACAAGTTTTGGAAAGCATAGTTAGTGACTGGAAATTGATTGATTATTGACGATGTAACAGCTAGGTGTTAGCGCTGGGGGGATTGAAAAAGACGCACAGCTTCAATCCCTTCAGTTCTGCTAAGAAAGAGAAAAAAATGGGCCATCGTTTATACAATGAGGACCAACTACACGAAAAACAAAATCTCCAAAGGATAAATAAATAAATCAACCGGATACTAATCTTCGGACGACGTGGGAATTCACGTTTAAACGGCCAGGAATATAATAGGATGAACTATTTCAATAACCGTAAGAACTTTAAAATTTATGAACAGTAAATTAAAAACTTTTCATATTTAAAATGATTTTAATATTATTCTATCTGACCAACAATATTTATTAATTGGTTATAATTTTATTTAATGTATTTAATTTGTAAAATCATTTCCATTTATTTATTTATTTATTTAATTTTGTTCTTTAAGTTGTTATGATTTCTGTTTTCCGTTAAATAAATTATAAAAAAAATGTTAAACTTGAGTCGGGCGTGAATGGCTGTATCGATTTGTAAAGATATATTAAGGGAGGGTAATCTTGGGTTGTTCATTTCGTGGTTGAATTGGTTCAATGGATTGGATATATTTATGTAATTAGTAGGTGTAAGCATGAGATCCGCTACGGGCAGGATTATAAAATACGCCACACACCCTCTGTTTGCCTATGGATGGGTTTGTAAGTCGGCAGAAGACCGCAGCCCATTCCTATGGAGTTTTTAGTTTATTGATCTACTTGCCCACAGATGTCACATTCCTGTGGGTGGAGAGTCAATGTCGTTTTTCTTTCTGCATATTGTTCAGATGTACATTCCTGACAATATAATTGTGTTGTCGTATCATGCTACATTGAATACATGAATGTATCAGATGGATTGGCGCCGGTTGATTGCGAAATGTGTTGCCTAGGGTTAAATAGGGATAGAATATTTTATTTTCGAATGCAAATCTATATAGTATATTCAGGCTCGATCCTATAAAACTATTAAATTTAAGTTGTTTATAGACGCTTGCATAGATTGGCTATCGGTTAAATATGTTTGCGTTTTCATATTTGATCAAAATATATAGACATTCGACAAATACTGATACCTTACGGTGAGTATCTAAAAGGTATTTATTCGGATGTCTTTTAAGTTATTGGTGACGATGCAGGTATCTTACGATGAATACTAGAGGGTTTCTTATATTTCCCTCTGCAATTGTCAGTAATCAATAACTTTGTATTTTGATCGTTTATGTTTACTTTGAAATGTTTTTGACCGTTGAAATCTATGTAACCGATCTATAGCAACATATTAAACAGGTTAATATAATCCCATCTGTGCGAACTTGATTAAAAATGTAAATTTATAATATAATAGTAATGCAATGTAAATTAAAGTAAAATCAAAGTAAAAAAAAAAATAATGTTAAATGTTAAATTAAATGTAAATCACTAAAGTAATTTTAAACCTTATATATATGTGCATAAATAAATGTTTGTATGTGAATTACTGGCAGTGGCTTACTTTATTCTTTTATATCCTAGTAAATGATATTATTAAATCTCTGCTATTCCACTGAGCTAGTGACATGGGCTAACGACCGGAATCAAAATTTAAGAAAAAAAAAAAATAATATATTTTTTTTTTGACTCACGTATCTGCCTACTTTATAAATTTTTCTAGGTTCAAATGCCTAGATGGCGCCCCGTAGTGCAGATTACGTTAGTCATCTTTCTCCGGATCGTTACAATATATATATATTCTAGTTTACTCATTTAATTTTTGTTTATCTACTAGTGTATTTTCAAAATTGAAAAAGATGATCCATTAATTATTAACAATTATAGGCCTATTTCAATGATTTCTTTTATTGCTAAATAATTTGAGAAAATAGCCAAGGATATGATATCATTTTTGAATATGCATGAAATGATTGCTGTACACCTGTTTGGTTTTTCTGCTAGAAAGAGTACTTTGAATGCTATTTATAGTCATATTTAAATAGAAGTATATTGTCTATGTATTAATGTAATTAGAAGGGATTTGAACTCAGACTTTAAGCTCTCTACAGTTATTGACTTCATTCTATACAACCAGTACACATGACCATATACATATGAAAATAATAAATGATCTCCAATATAAGTATTTTATACTGAACCAGCACTCATCAGTTGGTCCAATTCATCATCACCTACACACACATATATAATCAGTGCTTACTTTATACTAAGAGCAAATATTCAAATTTTAATAGACATATTTCAATTTTCTCTCCCCCTCCAACATTTCAGCCATCCATATCATTGAAAATATGATGGAATGCTCATGTGGTATCAGGTATAGAAGATGGAGTCAATAGCTGTAGGGAGCTTGAATGCCTAAGTTCAAATTCCTTCTAATTTCATTAAGTCCAGTGTAGGCAATATACTTGTATTTAAATATTGCATATTCAGCCTGTATTCTGCCCATCTTTTTGTGTATTTAAATGGGCATATATCAGTCCTATATGTGAGGGGTCAGAGTGACTTGAAGTCAACATGGATATGACAATAAGATTAGCATTAACAAGGGCTTTGAGCATTACATCATCAGATGGAATGGCTGAAAAGTAAGAGGTTTGAAGCATGTCCATTAAAGTTTAAAGATTTGCCATCTTAATATAAACTGAGCACTGATTATACATATATGTGTAAGAAATCATATGGACCAATGATGAGTTTTGGTTCAGCATGAAATGCTTACATTGGAGATTATTTATCTTTTTCCCATGTATGTGGTCACGTGTGTCAGTTGTATAAGATGAAATCAATATCTGTAAGGAGTTTGAAAGTTTGAATGCAAATCCCTTCTAATTGTTTATAGTCATGCACCCAATTTAACTGCATCATTTGTTAATTATAAACTTCTTTTGCATCTATTATATTTATTTGGTTTTCAAGATCATTTGCTTCCTGCTTAAAATGTTATATAAAAATCAAAAAAAACAGACTATTAAAATATATGGTGTTATGAGTAATTTTAAACTGGTTGATTATGGAGTTCTACAGAGGTCTGTACTTGTCACTATATTATTTACAATTTATATAAACGATATTTTAGGTTTACCTTTGGATTGAGTGATTTATGTTTTTGCTGATGACATTGTTCTGTCTTGTGATGCTGTTTTATTTAATATTTTTGAATAAGGAGTTTAATAAGGGATTTGGCATTAATTAGTAACTGGCTCATGTTAAACTGTTTATCTCTCAATCATAATAAAATTAGTTGTATTCAATTTTTTTATAAATATTACTCACATTCACTTTCTAGTCTTTGTAACCAATATCAAATTCATTCCAATAGTATTTGTATTTGTGGTAATATTATATTTTTGATAACTATTGTTTTTAGATGTTCTTATTGATTCAAAATTATTTAGATCAAACCATAATGTTTATTTATTTTCTTGGTTTTGTAAGATTAATTACTTGTTTTATTATTTAGTAAAATTCTTGCTTTAGGTCTACTTTGATGATGTTGTCAATGTATATTGAGGTATAACATCTTGATTTGGGATAGATGTACTGTTTTCTCACCATCTTTATTATGTACTTTATAAAATTATATCATGTGTATTATTTTTGGCAGGCTTATATTGACTTCTGTGCATGTTATTTTTAGGTTGACTTTTGTGCACCTTATTTATGATAATTTTTATATATTGTCTGTTGCTAAGCTTTATAAGTATAAAGCAATTATTGATATATAGTGCAATCATTAGCTTTTATGTTACAAATTGTCCTTGTTAGCTGTGAATTTTTAATTGACATTTCAGATTTTAACTTGGAAAGTAGTTGTGAGACATTATTTCTTTTGCTGTTGATCAATAAATATTGCTATTTATCTTTTTATATATTGAAGAAATGTTTGAAACTGTGGTTATTGTATTATATATAACAATATATTACTATAATTATTGTTTTAACATTTGAATGTATTGTATATGGTTATACAATAACCACAATGGCAAAATTTATTGATCAGCAGCAAAAGAAATAAACAGTCTATTTTGTGTTTGTTTTCTAAATATTTAATTTATTGTTTGTATTAATCTTTGTAAATGATTCTCTGTATATTTTTTATATAATTAATGTATGTAAATATTTAATTTATATAGCACAATGTTTTTATTAATTATAATAATAACATAGCTTACTCCATTGCACATGCGCTTTAAAGATCGAAAGCTAATTATAATGAATATTATCCTTTCCAAACACAAGATAAAGTCTTTTTAAAAGATAGAATGGATCATGCTATCCTTTTCACTTAAACTATATGTATAGGCACATCTGATGCATTTGGAACTGAGAGCGTGAAGATTTAATTAATCACTTATAATATGATTTTTGTCAATGACACTTGCCAAATTTTTACAATTTATGATACATCATTATCAAATAAAAACCTAAAGATATGTAAATATTTAATTTATATAGTGTGATGTTTTTATAAATTATAATAATAACATAGCTTACTTCACTGCACATGCGCTTTATAGATCAAACGCTAATTATAATGAATACTCTCCTTTCCGTATAGGTTAGGTGAAAAGGATAGAGTGATCCATTTCATCTTTTTAAAATACTTTATCTTGTGCTTGGAAAGGAGAGTATTCATTATAATTAGCATATGATCTGTAAAGTACATATGCAGTGGTGTTAGCTATTTTATTATTATAAGTTATAAAAACATCATGCTATATAAATTAAATATATACATATCTTTTAGGTTTTTATTTGATAATGATGTATTGTAAATTGTGAAAATTTCACAAGCATCATTGACAAAAATCATATTATAAGTAATTTAAAGTGATTAATTAAATATTCATGCTCTCAGTTCCAAATGCTTCAAATTTGCCTATACATTTAGTTTAGGTGAAAAAAATAAAGTGATTCATTCTATCTTTTAAAAAGACTTTATCTTGTATTTGGAAAGGAGAGTATCCATTATAATTAGCATTGGATCTTTAAAGCACCTGTGTAGTGGAGTAAGCTTCATTATTATTATAATTATGTATACACAGTCATCTTTTTTTAAAAAAATATTTTGGATTAATGTTACAGATTCAGCCTGTATCCTGCCCATCCCTCTTCTGTGTATTTAAATGACCAATGTCCTATATATGAGGGGTAGTCATTCCACCATCAGATTTTTAATGGTATGGAAGGCTAAAAAGTTGGATGGTGGATTAGATTGCAGCCTGTTCATTTTGAATATTTTCTCTTTTAATATAAACAGAGTATTGATTTTATATATATATGGGAGATGATTGTTTGCACTAACTGATGAATAATGGGTTCAGCATGAAATATGTATATTGCAGATTATTTAACTTTTTTACATGTGTGTGGTCATGTGAGTTGATTGTATGAGATAGATTGGATATCTTGAAGAATATGTGAAAGTCTGGGTTCAAATCCCTATAATTATATATATATTGATTGTTTAATATAAAAAAATAATTATTTTTTATTATTAAAATAAGAAAATATGATCATAATGGTGATGAACGTTAGTTAGTTCTGTTGTTATTTAATTACGAAAATGCCTCATTTTAACTAGCAGTTTTTTATTTGTATTTCCTTTTAAATGATTATTATTTAGGTTTTTTTTCAGAGTTTATTATAATTTCAAGTTCTATTTGCTTCATTTGTAAATAATAAAAAAAGGATAAATGTTAAAATCATTTTTATTAGCTATTTTAGTCAAATGTAAATGAAAAATAACACTTATGCATATGTGCTTGTAATTATTTTATTTACAAAAATAAAATGTTCTTATATATACATGTCTGGGTTATCACATGATCACCATTTCATATGAATATTCACACATTCTGTTAATAAGAGTGCCAAACTTTCCTTATAGTAGTGCCACCAAGTGCAAGCCTTCATTATCAACGGAAGCAAAAAGGTTTTTTGGATGAGTAGGCACTAGATAGAGATTTTACGCACAAAACTTCCTGCATCCATTGATTATGAAGGTTTGCAATTGGTGCACTACTGTATGGAGAATTTGGTACATGTCTGAAGTTTAAATTCCAAAAATATAAGAGTTTTTTTTACATGTGAGATGGCTTATTTAAAAATAAAGAATATTATGCCCTTGTGTGAAGTGTATTACAAATATATTTAAACTTTATTAAATTTAATATCTATATGCAAGATTTAAAAAGGATAATTATTTCAACTCAATAAATATGATTAATATTCATTTATGTATCTATTGGAAAGTGATTGCAGTGAATAAGTCCTTTCTAAAATTGCAGCACTTTTAAACTTAAATTTGTGTAATCGACATTTATAAATATGAAACATTGTATAAGATATTTAGGGGCATGTGGGGTTTGGCTAACTAAAAAGATCTGATTTGGTAAAAATATATTTTAGAAGCAATTATTATATATTTTTTAATATGTAGAACTAAATGTCTAAAATATTAAAAAAAATAATGTTGATTGATATGCGTGAGCTGGGGGGAGGGGCTAGGAATGTCAGTTGGCTCAAATGGCTTGGTAGAGTTAAAAGATTCCTGGATTAATTGATATAAGAGATTATTTAAAAAAATATCTGGCTTACAGGAAAAAACTGTTGTGGTTTGCATTAACTTAAAGTAATTCACCATACATTAAATAAAAAAGTATAAATGAGATAAGTTTAATCCTAAAAGTAGATAATGAAAGAATAATGGAAAATCTCTACAGAAGCGAATTTTACTAGAAAAAAAAAAATCAATATCATTTTAACATATAAAATTTTAAGATAGCATATTAAATAAAAGTGGAAATCATTCTTATTGATTCATTTTTTTGATTAAACTCAAGAACTTTATCAATTTATTTAGAGTATGCAATTTTTAATATAAAATAAAAAATAAGTTAATAGTCATTCTACTGAATATATTTTTTATAATCTGAGTTTGTAAACTAGTTTCTAATTTCCGTCTGCTGTTCATTTTATTTGAAATATTTCAAAAGTCATGAAATTATTAAATTTTAGCTGTAATTTAATTTGCTCAGTTAATAATTGTTTACTTGGCCTGATCTTAGACTATTGTAAGTTTTATCCTTCTAAAAATGTAAACTAAATATTTAACTTTAAGATTTGAATCTAGTGAACAAGACAAGTTATAGTTAACTCTTAATGAACTGAATTGAATCACATTTGCTTTTTATTTTTATTAAATCACATGGAAAATTTTTATTGTTTATGTGATTTAAGATATATATCTAACTGAAAATAATATAAAATTAGAATTTAACACTGAATGTATACTAACTACTAATTGAATATGAGAGAAATAGAAATGGAAAGTCATATATATATATTATTAGTAGGAGGTTTGCCTTGACAACAAGTTGAAATTGTTGATTGTTATTGATATTGAGATTGTCTAAGTGTTGACAGATTTTTAATGATTATATATATAGGTAAAATTGCTTATTTTAATACAATTTTTTATCTGTCTGTCTTATAGAAGGATAGTAAAAGGGAAGACTATTTATTAAGCATAACAATTGATGGATGTGGTGAGAATTTGCATTTTTTAAATACTTGTTTTACCTTTAGCAAAGAGTATGTAAGGACCAATTTGGTAAACAGAGTTAGATGATTAGCTGGATAGGCTAAAGCCGATTTATCTGAGAGAAAAATTCTAAGTCTATTGGAAAAGAATTTCATTTGTACCAAATTTAAATTCCTAATTGTAATTGTCAGATATTTGTAAAAGAAATAGCAAAATCCTTTAATAGCTCTTAAAATTGCTTCAAATATAACATATATCTATTATGTGCGTATTATTGGAGGATTATTTTGATGTTTGTGAATTATTGTTGTATTGATATACTGCATACAAAAGATTTCCATACCAATGAACTGTGATTTATGTTTGATCTGAGTGAACTTTAAAAATATTTTTAAGACAGAAGTATGCTTAATATCTTTTTTAGGCAATACAATATATAAACAACTCTGCTTCTCAAATTTTGGGTCATAAATTGACACTTACCTGTTATTGCTGGATCATAAAGATTTATGGTTAATTTGTGAAACATGTGAGTATTAATATTTATATAGCATAGCTTTCATATGTAATATTATAAGGAACAATTCTTCCATTCATGTACTTTACAAATCTCCTTGCACTCAGCAGTGAACATCGATTTGAAAAGTATAAGTGTATGCTTATGCTTAGAGCTTATTTATATATAATCCAGTCTTTGCTCGTAATGCTGAAATCAGGGCTTGAATCTATTGTTTTTGAGTTATATATTATTAAATTATTTGGATAAACCTATTTGATCTATAGCAGGAGGAAGATACAATCTCATTTTTAACTACCTGCAATGAAATATATAGTAAATTTTGAATTTACTTTTAATAAGTATTTTGTTATTTATATAGCACATTCTGCTTATGTAATATTATAAAGAAAGATCAATCCATCTGGTCATGTGCTTTATGAATCTCCCCTGCTATAGATTCAAGCCCTGATTTTAGCATAGTAATCAAAGACTTGCTCATAAACAAAGAATCTCTAAGCATAAGTGTGCACTTATGCTTTTCAAGTCAATGCTCATGGGTGAATGCAAGGAGATCTGTAAAGTGCATGACCAGTAGGATTGTTCTGTGTTTGTAATAATATACTATTAGTAAAACTAATAATAAGGTGATGTGGCCTTCACCATTGGTTGGTAGATGACATATATGTATGGAGCCTAACCAATACTTTACATTTACAGTTTTTCTATAAGTTATCTCATAATCCAGATTTCAATGCAAATGAGGATTTTTAAAAATTTCTGTTCATTTAATAAAATAAAACATAATAGAGTACACTGTTTAAAAAAAGAAAGAAATGTTTTTTAATCTTTTTGATCTACATTGATGAAAATTATTAAAAATATTATATCTTAATAATCTAGGCAGAATTTGGGACTGACATAGATATTGAATATACAACAAGAGTTATATTTATTTTAAAAATTATTTTTAGAGTAAGTCTTTATGCAAAACAGTAATTTTAATTTTTTTTTTATTTTAAAAAAGGCCTCAAATTAATTAAAATTTTACCAATAAAGCAACATATGACTTATATATAACTTATATTTTCAGAGGCAGTGTCCTTTACTTTATTCCAAGGTCATTTATTGACATTTTGATTGTCACTAGGCAGTAATAGTAATATTAAATTTACATTTCCAGACTAATCCTTTAAACTAGTAGCATGGTATTCAATATTGATACCATTTTAAACTCAATCTCATACATTTTGATTGCTTTATAATTCCATATGAAGATAGTAACTATTTATTTTAATGAAGATGGTTTGCATAGTAATTCTAATTATTTTTTACCATTTGAAAAGAATGAAAAAAATTGCATATGCTAAATATAAGATGAGGAATTTATGTTATTTTATCGATAAATGTCATCATATTCAAAGATAAAAAGTGTCTAAAATTGAACTGGGGTTGCTGATGATTTGTCATTTCCCAGGTTCACCCCATTTTTTCTTTCCCATTATAATATATATATATATAACAATAAAATTAGCACAGCTTAATGTATATGTAATTGAAGAACAAACTTCTTTTTCATGCATAAAGAAATAGTATGCAATATGTTTAACAAAGATAGAGTGTATATATATATATTTAATTACAGTAGAACAGATTTTGTTGTTAGTGAAAGAAGATTCTTTGATTCATTTTTAAGTTTTAAAGAAATCTGCAAAGAAATTTGTAATGTTTAGTTCACAAGTTTTTATCATTACAGATGTTGTTATTATGTGATTAAATATGTGGCAAATGAATATGGATGGGTTGCTTACAACACCATCAGTTATTATGATGAATTTACTGGCTTTTAAACTCTGAAATACCATAAACTTTTTTCATATTTGCATGATAATTCTTAACTTAAATATCAATTGAGTTTTCTTGAAGAAATGATGAATGAATCTTTTTTATAGACATTTAAAATCAGGACAAAAACAACTAAATTATAACAGTTAATTGCAAGAGACCCTAAAGTTCCTAGCTAAGATAATGTTTGGCCATTGAATCAGAGGGTGTTAAGAACCTCCTGATTGCAGATGAAGTTGTCAGACAATGATGATCTTTTATTTATGTACCTATAATTACAGAGTAGTTTAATGTTTAGAAGGACTACATAAATTGGAAAAACTATCTAATGTTAAGTAGGATTTTGTTGGACATTGTAAAGTTTTGAAGAAAATAAAAGACAATTGATTTTAAAATGGGCATATATCCTTTTATAAAAGCATAAAAAACATATATAGAGTGGGATTTATTATATATAAAAAATAGAACAACTTTGTGGAAAATAATGGTATATTATGCTATCATTCAAATTAATGGGTAATTCGTATTTATGTCTCAGCAAGTTTTTTATTGTGATGAAGAAGTAAAAGAGTTTTGTATAGATGTACTAAATGTTTAAAATTGTCATGGTAGTCCTTAGGATAGAATTGGTATAATATAAATAGGTGAAAGTGCTGTAGATAAAGTGACAGAAATGATAAAGGACACAGACATGTGCAATTTGTAGAAAAAGGGTATTTTCAAATTCTTTCTTTGAGAAAAATGCTCAATGTAAATAAAGATTGAAGCATTCAAATGAAAGTACAGCAGGGTTGAATTATATTTTGACTAACAGAAAATACATATTCAAAGGTAATAGTTTTTACAATAGATTCAACACAGAAAGTGATAATTGATTAGTAAGAAGATAAAACTAACATTTGATATTTCTAACCTTCAAAACTACTGCAGCAATAAATTGAAATTAAAACATAAAAATGATTTAAAATTGTTAGCAGAATTTAAAAATGAATCAGAATCGACTGACAATAAAAAGTTAACTGTTGTTTTTTTTAAAAACAGCAAAACATATAGCTAGTTCAAAAAAGCAGTAATTTACTAATAAAGTTTTTATTAACATAAGGCAATATATGAATGCAATGTTGAAAATCTTTAATTAAAAACTTCCTTACAATTTTTTTAAAATTATATGCATGAACTGTGTATGTATCACTTCAATATAAATATAAAGGGATTCCACCCGTATTGTTAAAAGAAGATTGCCTTAACAACAGTTTAAAATTATTGATTTTTATTGATATTGGGATTGTCTAAATGTTAACTGGGTTTTAATGATATATATATATACAATAGATGAAGAATCACATGATTTGTATAATTAAAATTTATGTAAATGAGTAGATTGTTTATTAGTATAGTACTACAAATGAAGATAAATAAAATAAACACTAAGATCAAATCTATGTTGTAGATATTCATAATAATTAATCTCATAACCTAAATTAAATGATTTTATTAAATGCTACATAATATATATATATATAATATAATCCAGTGCATAACGCTATACTGAAATAAATATACAAATATTAAGCAATTAAATCATCCCACATGATTAAGAAATCCAGTACTGCCCTCTGTGAACTAATATATAAATACATTAGAGTTCGTATTTCAATGGTATCCATTTTGACTTTGCTATTTTGAAATACGAACTCTAATGTATTTATATATTAGTTCACAGAGGGCAGTACTGGATTTCTTAATCATGTGGGATGATTTAATTGATATATATATATTCAAATCATATTCTATATATAAAGTATAAATATATTTGATATGTTTATACTATATGTGAAATATACTTGTGATACAAGTGTAGATTTAAAGTTATACCCAATAAAACATCAAGGAAGGCAAAACAAAATACTCTATAATAAACCAACATATAGGAATATACACACATTAAAAAAATTTCTAGTAGAATCCAAAATAATTATAAAATTACAGTGAATACTTAGAAATTAAAACATCAACAAAAATAAAATTAGTAACTTTTTATTTCATATATTGTGATGAAAATTAATGACAATGAAATGCAAAAGTTGTAATATCTAAGTAGTTTTATGTCTATTTTACTTGTGAAATAAACAGTCACTTACTTATGATAAAATGTGATGTTTTGCAATTCCAATGCACAACAATTACATTGGAAACTAGAAAGCTAAAATTTTATTTATTTTTTACTAAATTTTCATTTTATTTTTTATTATTATATACTTTTAAAACTGTGGGTAAGTGGATAGAAAGTTTTATGTTAGTAAATTTGTAATTAAGTGCTAAAAATTAGTTTATATGTATATTTTATAATTTATATGTTACTACTGATATACACAATATGATTATTTGAAATCACCTAATTTTATATATTTTTTTCATAACTGCCATTAACTTGCCTTTTAAATGATTTTATCACTCTTATTTCTGAAAAAGTTAAATATATATATATATAATTAAGTGTGACTTTATAATGAATATGTAAATCTATTTATATATGGTTATAATGCAGATGATATGTTGTCCAAATATATTGTATAAATGCCCCACAATCTGTATGTTTGTTATTGTATTACAATTCTGTCTGGATTTATTTTTCTTTTGTGGAAAATTGTTTTTTTTTTTTAAAAAAAAAAAACATCAGCATTTTGGGTGTTAGAAGCTCTCACTTATATTTCTATTCTGTCATATATATTCAATATATGACTAGGTTTCATAATTTATTGAATTTTTATTATTATAAACTAGGATTATAATTAATATTGTGATCATGTATTAGTGTTTTCCCAATTAAAAATCTATATACTAATTAGAAAATATTAGCATAAAGATAAATATTGGAATTTGAATGTATAAAAAATATGTGAAATGATGCATTCCTAACTTTTCTAATTAGGATTTGCAAAAAAAAAAATATAGCTTTTAAAACAATTGAATTTCTCAAGTAGTAGAACAAATTAAATTGCAAGTACTAAATACTTCTGTAAATATATGTTAACAAAGCTAAAAGATTTGAAAGATATATAAAACAATTTATCTACATTACTTTTTTAAAAATTTAAAACTTTATGATGATGATATTTTGGTTCATAATTATTTATTGAACTATTTCCACGAACCATTATTTGTTAAATATTTTTTAAAAAAATTTCACTTTATTTAATCTTTCCAAATACTTTCAACAGTTATGTGTTACTATTAATGGTAAAAAGTATTGGTAAAATTTAAATGAAGTTTGAATTTTTCTAGAAACATGTAATAAATACTAGTAGATGATAGAAATAGTTTAACATATATTTACAAATAATTAAATGCTGTTTACATATCTTGATGCAATTTTTTTTTCAGGTAAGAGCTATCAAATATTTTTTTTACATCTTTTTATCAATAAACTTCATGCCCTCACTTCCAAATGCTTCAGATTGGCCCATACATATAGCTTGGGTGAAAAAGATAGAGTGGATCCATTCTATCTTTTAAAAAGACTTTATCTTGTGTTTGGAGAGGAGAGTATTCAGTTTAAATAGCGCTCCATCTGTAAAGCACATGTTGCATGGGTTAAGCTACATTATTATTTGTAATTTACATCTTTTTATGTAAAGAACAGGATATAATACCATGCATGCAGTGAACATTATAAAGTGAACTGCTTTAATCATTGCTATGGATAACTTAGTGCTCAGCAACTTTAGAATATCAGATGAAAAGTTATGGGAATGCTAGATACAATGCACAGCCACAATAGTAATCAGGACCTTCCAATTACTGATATATATCAGGAAGAATGAGTTTTAACCTACATGACACACAGAAAATTAAAAAAAAAATTAACACACACACATATATATAAAACCATTGAACATTTAGACAATCCCAATATCAATAAGAATCAACAATTTCCAAACTGTTGTCAAGGCAATCTCTTTTTAACAATAAGGGTGGAATTCCACCCTTATTAATGATCTAATATATTTATATAGACTCAAAAAATTGCAACTTGACCCCATAGATTGAAATTATAGATACAAAGAAGTTTAAATAAACCTCCCTAAACACATAGTCAATTATAATATTACAAATTGCAATTACAAATTTCAAATTGCATTCAAAATATTGCTTAAATAATATGTGTAAGAATGTTCAAGACTAAATGGGTTTATAAGTAATCATTAAAAACTAGTCAACACTTAGACAATCTTGATATCAATAACAATCAACAATTTTAAAATTATGGTATAAAAGACTTTTCCTAGGAGTTTTAATTATAACTATGATTTTTGATTATAAAAATAGGGTATAAAAAAACTGTGCACTTGAATATAATGTTTCACTCATGAATTTATTAATATAAACCCTAGAAATTTTCAGTAAAATATATTAAAACTTTTAATTTACAGTTTCTCTTAAATTATTATACCTATATTTCAAATTGTTTTATCCAATAAATAATTTATTGCTAATCTTTTGTTACAATTGTAACCTATATTATCATTAAGCTTATTTTATAGATTATTGTTCAATACCTTATTTGAATACAGTTAGTGATTATTTTAATTTAAATCAATTCTGAAGTATAGTTGCATCTAAAGAAATAAAAATGTAAACATATTTTACACAACCGATAATATTGTTGATTAATGCACACAGAAATCATAAATGAATAGAATCTAGGTAAATATAGATATATTTTAGAAATAAAAATGAATTGTATAGAAATATTAAAAATATTCATCTATCAAACTTATAATAAAATAAAGACATCTAAGCTCAAATAATAAGTTCATTTCTTAGCTGTGATAATATGTTGGACTATTTCCATCTATTATCAGTATATGTTGAATGTATAGAAAATTTAAACTATTTAAACTTTTCAAATACAAGCAACTTGTTATTA
The DNA here is from genome assembly GCA_028023455.1 of Epiperipatus broadwayi. Taxonomy (NCBI): domain Eukaryota; kingdom Metazoa; phylum Onychophora; class Udeonychophora; order Euonychophora; family Peripatidae; genus Epiperipatus; species Epiperipatus broadwayi. The sequence continues at coordinate 4,055,157 of JAQFVV010006276.1, read as the reverse complement.
ATAACACACAATAGACAACAGAGATTAGTAATTACACAATGTTTAGAGTAGTAGCATTATCTATTCTTCAGGTGTTGCTGGTCTGACCAGTGACAATGTTAGCATAAGGAAAATTCACACTTTTATATTCTTGAATATTGAATTTAAGGTAAACAATCTGAATAAACTGAACTATTCTGTCAAAGGCAACACATAGTAGAAATTTCATATGTTTATATATGGGAGTTGGTTCAAAAATTCCTGAGGCCTTCAGTTTTCTTAATACTTATTTTTAAGAGCCAGGTTAATTAGCGGTTTTCATACATTGGATATTGCCCTACTGGGTTGACTTATGGGATTATTTGTCATTGTCATAAAAGCAGCTCACTTGAATTTTCTTCTTTGCACATTTTCCTTTTTATCCAATATTTTTGTATTTTCCCAATTGAATGTATGGTCTGTTACTGTAGACACAATTGGCTTTTTTCTTTTTAACCATTAGTTTGTCTTCTTTCAATCATTGTTCAACAGGACAACAGATCTCACCAATATACTTTCTCCCACATTCACATATTTTATAGATGCAGTTTTTGTTCATTAGTCTTTCCAGTTTAGGTTTGGCAAAAGTTTAGAATTTTTCAAAATGTGATATGGCTTTGGAAAGCCATTCTAATGTTATATTGACTGAGAATTTTCTTTAATTTGTCTGTTATTCCTAATATGTATGGATATACAACAATACCAATAATTGTTTGTTTTTGGTGTATTTTTGTTGTTTATTAAAGGATTTTTTGATATCAGCTGATGGATAACCATTATTCATGAGAAGGAAGGATAATACTACTCAAAATGTGTAATTACTAAGTTAAAACAGGCAAAACTCACTATACGTATTGCCACACACACCAAGCTAGAGTAATCAATTGCAAGAAGGCATATAGGCTAATGGGCTTGGATTGAAAACATTAAAATGTTTTCAGTTTAAGACTCATATTTTTGTAGTTAAATGGAAATAAAAGGTAGTTGCTGGAGGGTTGCATTAAATCCTAAGATCTAGGTGCAGTGCTTTTAGATCCAAGGCTCCTCACTTATGAAGGCCACAATCCAGAAAGTATCCTGCAGATATTGGATGAGTAGGCACTAGATGGGAATTTTATGCACAAGCCTTTTGGCATCCATTGATTACTCTAGCTTGCTGTATGTGGCAATATGTATAGTGAGTTTTGCCTGTTTTAACAACAGTTATACACAAGCATAAGGTGTGGTAGTCATGTGATATTTATTGGCTTAATTACTAAGTTGTGTTGTCTATTTACATGTTATTACTAACAAGTTGTTTGTATTTGAAAAGTTAAAAATTTTCTATATATTAAACAATTAGTGATAGGTGATGAAAATAATACAACATATTATTACATCTAATATACTATCATCACAAACTTTCAGGAAAATCCATCTCTTATTTTAAATGGAGACCATCATGACAACTGATCAACTATTTTATAATCATATTGCAGTAAATATACTTGCTTTAATAACAATACCAATTCAATGCTATGATCAATTATATAATATCTTTATCAGCTAAAATATATGGTTTCTTTGCTTCATAGTAATATATATTATTTTGGAAATATTTCTTTTCATAATGGCTACTGCAAGGCTTTCTTACCTACACATGGAGAAAAGTCCTAGATACATTATAAAAAGATCATCACATTATCAGATTATCTCTGTCATTAAGAGAATTATAAAATGTATATCATGTTGAATATTATTAATTTATTTATATGTCAAACATGCAACACAATGTTGAGAGCAGGCTTCTAGAAAAATATAACACTATAAAAATTTCAAACACAGGAAGATAGATATGTGATAAAAATTTTCCTCTTCAATAAAACTTATAATTACAACTCTATAGATATCTTTATAAGTTCTATTAATATATATATATATATATAACACCTACTAATGTCCAACCTTAAGGGAGTTTTCCAATATGCACAATTCACATCATTAAACTGCACATAACAGTTAATGTTTGGATTGAAATTTTAATAAATGAATGCTTTACCTTTAAAAATAACAATGATTTTCAAAACATCAATCATATCTTCAAATTTTTGAAATAACTTGATAAAGTCAGCTTGTCAATAAAGAATAAAATATATAAATGCAGCCATGGGTTTAATATTTCACACGATGCTTAAAATACTTATATAGTTTTTCTTTACTGTTTTATAATGTTTAATTTAGTCTCAAAATATATTATGATTATATAATATTATATTAATGATGTTATCTTCTATTTATTTAAGATTTTAAATTTCTGATAAATAATTATTTATACAAATTTTCCTGAAGAAATGCTATTCCAATTGAAGTTTAAAACATTATTAAAACCTTCATTTTTAAACAAATGCAATGATAATTATTGGCATCGCATTACTTCTTGCAATCAAATCCAACAAAAGTTTTGAGCATTCCATCACTAGTTTTTAATAAAATGAACATTTGAATAATTGAAAGGGTGAGAAAATTGAAGCCTGTCTATTAAAGTTTGTGAAATTTCTATCTTAATATAAAGTGAGCACTGATTGTATACATGTGTAAGAGATTATGATCTGGCAGGACTTATGAATGCTTGTTCTGCACACTTGTTCGGTGGTTTTGGTAAAACACCATCTGTTGAACAAAAATAACAAGTGATAGCAAGTTACGTGAATAACTTGTTTTTGTTTTTCATAAATGTACCTTTAAAGTTTTCTTGCAATGATATATATTGCAGAGACTTTGATTAAGTGGTGATACTGAACTGAGATCAGACCCATATAAATATCTGGCTTGCTAGGCTGAGTTTGAAGACTTTACTGGTCTGAAAAATTCACGCTTGCAAACTGATAGAAACGTTTTGCATAAACACTTGAGAGTCAGTGTTTAGATCTAGTTTCTATACTCTATCCCTCACTGATGAGAGCAAACCAGCTTGAAATCAGCTGATCTGGGAGTGAGCAAATGAAAGAGGTAATTAATTCTGACTTTTTTTTCGTTTATGTATACAAATTTTACACTTGTTCGGTGGTTTTGGTAAAACACCATCTGTTGAACAAAAATAACAAGTGATAGCAAGTTACGTGAATAACTTGTTTTTGTTTTTCATATATATATATATTGGGGAACATATCTTTTTCACATGTGTATATGGTAGGTTGCTGGAAATGGACTGGATGATGAATAAACTGAAATATCCTGATATCAAATTCCTCTAATTACATAAATTATTCTATATAGGGTATATGAGCACAGACTTTCACATGACCCACCACTCTCCACTCTATCTCATAATACTGATACACTTGAACACATATATGTCAAAAAGATAAATAATCACTAATATACATATTTCATGCTAAACCAGCAATCATCAGTTGGTCCAGATTATCATTTCTACACATATATTCTATAAGTGCTCAAATATATATTAAGATAGTCAATCCTCATACTTTAATGGACAGGCTTCAAACCTCTCCACACTCCAACTCTTCAACCATCCATCCAATTGAAAATCTGATGTTGGAATGGCCTCGGGGTGGCCTCTGAGCATTCTAACATTAGATTTTCAATTTGATGGTTGGTTGGAGTGTGAAGTGATATGAAGCCAGTCCATTAAATTATGAGGATTGATTGTCTTAATATATATCTGAGCACTTATAAAATATATGTGTAGAGATGATAATCTGGACCAACTGATGATTGCTGGTTTAGAATGAAATATGTATATTGGTGATTATTTATATTTTCAATATATATGTGTTCAAGTATATCAGTATTATGAGATAGAGTGGAGAGTAATGGGTCGTGTGAAAGTCTGTGCTCATATACCCTATATATTACATATATTGATACAGGTATATAATAAGCCTGTATTTCAGTTATAAATTATTCTAATTTTTTTTTTCATATAGCATTTCAATAATGTGATTATTAATTTTCTGCTCAGTCATATTTGCAAAAATTAAAAAGTAAACTACCTTGTGCATTATGCATGTGTGTGTATTAAATTAGATAATAGATAATTTTATGTATATTTTACCCCTCAAAAATGTGGTGGTATAATATATATTTTAGGGTAATTTTAGTGGAAAAGGTATTATATATATATATTAGAAGAAAAAATATCCACTAATGTAGATGACATTTATAATAAATTTAATGGACTTAGTTGTACATAATTTTATTTTCTATAATTATTATATTTTTTGTTATTTATACAATTATTGTTATGCAAATTTTTTTAATTATTTATTTTATTTTTATAGAAGTAATTACTATTATTAGTTACAATTTAAAATAATAATTTGTAAAAGAAATTGATAAAATAATAGTATGTAAAAGAAGCAGGTAAAAATATATTTACATTTGTTTTCAGTGTATAAATAAATCTATGAATATATGTGTATGTAACATTAAAAGCCAGTCAACAACAATCAACAATTTCAAACCTTTGTCAAGGCAAATAAAGTGAAATCAAATCTGGATACTATCTTATTTTGTTTTTTACAAATGTTATTAAATAATATTTACTGAGGCTATAACCTCGATAATATGCTATAAAATACGATAGTAGCGACCTCTACAGGTTATAGCCTCAGTAAATATTACTTACGTAATCAATGTGTGTTTAATAAATTTATAATTACAACTTTAAATGTTATTAAAATAAATATCCAAATTATATAAATAATAAGATTCATTTTGTTAAGGAAAATAAAACTTTAAAATGAAGTTATTTTATTTAGGTGATTGATATTCTCATGATTGTTTAAAAACTTATAATTTTATATAAAAATTTGTTATAAATAAAGATTGATGGACACTTCTATACCTTACTCTTTTCATAAGTAGATGTAGAGTAATTTTAGAACATTAAAATATTTTAATTTTAATACTCCCATCTCAACTATACATTTGATAAATAAATTTAAAATTAACTTTAAAAATATTTAAATTCTTTTTTATATTTTGATAATTATTATTCTTTATTAACATTGTGGTTTTTATGACATGTTGGTATTATCAAACATTTAAAATTTATTTTTTATAATGTATTATTAAATTATTGTGAACTCTATATGTACAAAATATTCAAAATAACACTGCTAGAAATAACACAATTAAAGAAAAAGATTTGTAAATCTGATATTTTGCATTCTCTATCTTAATATAGATCTGAGCACTTATTGCATATATGTGTAAAGATGATAATCTGGACCAATTGATGATTGCTGGTTTAGCATGAAATACATATATTGGTGATTGTTTATCTTTTCAACATATATGTTTCAAGTGATCAAGGTTATGAGATAGAGTGGAGAGTGGTGGGTCATGTGAAAGTCTATGCTCATATACCCTATATATTCTTTATCATTTTAAATTAGCCAATCAATAGATTCTTTAATTATACTTACAATTTTAGAGAAAGTTGATGTAGTTTAAGTTTTCTGAAATGTTTGCTAATTTATAATAATTTAGTAAAGTCAATACAAATATATGTATTTTAGAAAAAAATAAAATATATTTAACATTTTAAATAAATCCACTGACTTATTTCATTTTATTGACACTAAAACATTTTTATTGTAACACTATCTAAAATATATTTAAAATTTATTACTAATATATATTATACCAATGATTTTCACTGTGATATGATGAAAATAAGATCAATTTTGCTATTTAACCAAAAAACTAATACATGGTAAAACCCCAAAATGATTTTATTTTCACACATATATAACAAAATATACATGAGAAAAGGAAAAAAAAAGTTATATTTATATAGAATGTTCTTTCTTTATTTTTTAAAAAATGAATAAAATAATAACAATTAAACATATTTCTTTCCAAATATTTTTTCAAGACAAGGTGACATATATTTTTCAATAAATATTCTGAAACTCTTTAGAACTTCAAATGATTAAAATGCTGTCCATTAAATTTATAACTTTTTTGATAATATGCAATGAATTACTTACTAGCTTATGAAAATTAAATGATAGAATGACTAAATTTAAGTAATAAACTTTCATACAAAGGGATTTACTTTTTTTAAAGATAAAATTAAGCTGGCATATAATATTATACCATTCTGTAAATTCATGAAGTTATTAATTAGATTAATTATAAAAAATGGTTTAACTTTACTGCAGGAATATAACTTATATTAGTTATCCAGTTAAGTTCACAGCCAAAATTGGGCATTGTTAGGTTAGTTACTTAAGATGTTCCACAAAATTATTATTGATTTTTCTATGCATTTTTTTTAGAATAGACAATTGCAAATTTTTTTTTTAAAAATTTGGTATGATACAAGATGGAATTACATTTTTTTTCCTATTCTCTCTCCTCTCTCATTTTACTCTTTTTTTTTTTTAAAAAAAAAAAAAAAATCATAAATTTTTTTCAGAAACCTCATCCAATTAAAATTCAGTTACAAACATAAATTTAATCCATATTGAATAAATAATACAAAGAAAATAAATATATATCAAATTAAATATTATCTGTAGGAAAGTATACAAAAATTTCTGTGTGTGATTAACAGGTTTTTATTTTTATTGACCTTTTGCCCAATATTATTCCTTAGTTAATTATATATATATATATATAAAGAAATCATATGATAGAATATAAAATATCTTTATATAACAGCAGTAATATATATAATAATAATAATACACATAAAAACTGTTTGGAAAAATTAATTTTTTACCTTTTTAATGCGTTGGAACTATTTTATAATTACGATCTCCATTATATACATAGCAACATCTATCTCTTTTTTCTTCCTTGTATATATTGTTATAATACTTTATAGTTAATTTTGTATACAAGAGATAGATGAGTTAAGTATGCATTATAGATCATGTAAAATAGTTCCAACACAATGAAAAGGGCAAAAAATAATATTTGCCAAAAAAGCTTTTATGTGTATTATTATTATATATATTATTGCTATTATATAAAGATATATTATATCATATGATTTATTTAAATATATGTAAAAGCAGCACAATAAGTTAAATTTCTTTCCAATTTTAATGATATATATATATATTTAAACAAAAAGTTAAAATAAATGTACATTTACCTAAAGAATGATAAATTATTTAAATAATGATGTTTAATGGATTATTTAAAGAATACATTTTATTAAACTCAAATTTATTTAGGTTAAAATCATATTATGTAATATGTATATGCATGTAAGTAGAGAAATTTGAACTTAGGAATTTTCAGTCTATATTTGTCTTCCACTCTATTTCACACTGCCAGCAGACATACACATGGCAAAGATTTATAATTTCCAATATATGTATGTATTTTATGCAGAACCAGCACTCATCACTTGGGGGAAGATCACAGTCTCTCACACATATATACAATCAATGCTCAATTTATATTAAAACAGCAATTCCTTAAACTTTAATTGGCTGATTTCATTTAACCATCCATTTCATTAAAAAAGCAATGGTGAAATGCTCAAAGCCCTTGGTGGATTTGATATTGTAGTCATACCCATGTAGACATTATATTGAAAAATCAAGGAAGGAAAGCTTGGTTTTGATAAACCCTTTATTGGGTTTTCAATGAAATAGATGGTTGAATAGTTGGATGGGTGAGAAGATTAAAGCTTTATATATATGTATGGGAGATTGTGATCTGGCCCAAGTGATGGGTGCTGATTTTGCGTGAAATACATATATTGAGGATCGTAGATTTTTTTTACATGTATGTAGTCATGTGTGTCAAATGTTTGAGATAGAGTGGAAGACGAATATAGACTGAAAAATTCTAAGTTCAAATCCCTCTAGTTACTTACATAGAAAACATTCAGTACACTGAATGAATAGATTAATTATATATATATATATATCTGTATATTTAAAAAAATGTTGAAACATTTAACAGCAGAACAGATTTGATTTGTAATAAAGATATTTATTTACCCCTAAAAATTTAATTTTGTGATAATTTTTCTATAATATTCAAATTAACTAAATCCAGATCTCAACTGCCTTTAGTCATCTAATATTATGGTTATGCTACTATTCTATATAGAAAGCGCTTAACTTTAAATAAATTTCTTTATTATAAATCAAACCTGTTTTGTCGTTAAATGTTTCAACATTTTTTTAGTGCAGAAAAGCAGGTTATAAAATTGTTTAGAATGACGTATGTGTATATTGTATATTTATCACAGATCATGCACATATTTTTACACATAATTTAATATAATGACTATGTATGCTTGGATTCAATATCATTGTATACCTTTTTAAATATTATTTATTTTAATCTTAATTGTTTTTTTCTTTTCCCATAATACTTTGACTAATTAACTAATTCTCTCTACGTAAAAAATTATTCACCTCTTATCCACTTATCATTATGAAATATTCAGTATATATATATACGAGTCAGAACATTGAAGTATTCTTTAGCATAAGTTTCAATCCTTTTACACTATATATATATATTTAAAAAGCCACTTATTAAAATAAAATAATAATTAATTAGTAGCAGAATATTTGTTTTAAACTTAAACTTCAACATCACAAAATTTTATTTTCCACTTTTAAAGTTAAAAATATTTGATAACTTTGAATTGCCTTTTGATTGGAATATTTAATTGCTTATTGACTCTAGCTTATTTTTGATAGAGATTATACGATGTAATTAAACAGGTGATGCACTGTTAAATACTGAAAACAAAAAAATTTTAATAAAAAAACTGAGTAAAGTATAAATAAAAATTAATTCCCTTCCCCTCCTTAAATCATTAAAAAAAATTATTATCTTTTTTTTCTTGTTACAAAAAACATTAAATATGTTAAACGTGAAATTAATACAAATAACAAGTAATTGCTATTCTAATTTTTTTTTTTTTTAAAAATCAATTTATTTAAATTTAATATAGATTTGAAATAAGAATAATAGAAAAGTGTTGCTTACTTTACATCAGAATTTCCAAAAATTAATATTGTAGTAAAATAATTATTTCATTTTTGTGTACAAATTATCATAGAAATGTCATTTTTTATCATGACAAACAAAATGATTTATTTATATAATCAAAATAATTTTAAGTTTGCAAAGCCATTTATGGAGGTACTTAAACAGAACACAATAGCCGGAAAAATCATGTATTTATATAATTCTTGATGGATTCTGTCCAGGGATGCCTTTTATATCAAGATATATTACAATTTAAAACAGTAGTATCCAACCTTTGCTAATTCAAGGGTCTTATTCAAAGTTAATAACTTTTTTTAAATAAAGAAGAATTTATCCATTGTTTTAGTTTTAAAACAGATCGATTTACATTTTTTTTTAAAAAATTGGTTAAAAGTTAAAAGTAAGGATAGATATATTATTTAATTTATATAAAAAATTGAATTATGATAAGACTAAAATTTAAATATATATATATTACTTATGTATTTGAATTATACATATCTGTGTAAAGTTACATATATGTTTCCGTATTAAATATTAATATTTACAAATACAAGTAGATATTTTGGATACATACAATTATTTACTAATTCTGTATAATTAATCATAATAATTATATGTTATATAATTCTGTACGAGTGTAGTTAGTTGTCTGTGAATTAAATGTTAAAATAATGACAAATTTTATTACATATTTTTAATGATGCAAAATAGCAAGGAAACTTTTATAAGACTATGCAATTCTAATACATGAATTTTTTCTACAGTACAGGCTTTTTCATACCTGCACTCCAATATGTAACATATAGAGGATTTGAACTGAGACTTTCACATGACCCTCAACTATCCACACTATCTCATACTGCTGACACACTTGATCACATACATGTCGAAAAGATAAACAATCACAAACATATGTATTTTGTGCTAAACCAGCACTCATTAAATGGTTCAGATTATCATCTCCACACATATAATCAATGTTCAGTGTATATTAAGATAGCCAATGTTCATGTTGTAATGAACAGTTCTCAATACACTTCACCCCACAACTCTTCAGCCATCCATATTATTGAAAATCTGATGATGGAATGCCAAAAGCCCACATTGGTACCAACCTTCTCATCCTACCCATGTTGATCATAAGTCACCCTGATCCCTCATGTACAGAACATAATCCATTTACATACATATATGTATGTAAATGGATTATGTTCTGTATGTAAATGGATTATGTTCTGTACATGAGGGATCAGGGTGATGGGTAGGATGAGAAGATTGGCACCAATGCAGGCTTTGAACATTCCAACATCAGATTTTCAATGAAATGGATGGCTGAAGAGTTGTGGAGTGGAGTAGATTGAAGCCTGGACATTAAAGTATGAAAATTGGCTATCTTAATACAGGCTGAGCATTGATTGTATGTATGTGTGGAGATGATAATCTGGACCAAATGATGAATGCTAGTTTAGCATGAAATACTTATATTGGTGATTGTTTATCTTTTCAACAAAGATGTGATCAAGTGTGTCATCAGTATGAGGTAGCATGGACAGTTGAGGGTCATGTGAAAGTTTGAGTTCAAACCCTATATGTTACATATTGGACTGCAGGTATAAAAAGCATGTACTGTAAAAAAATCATATATTAAAATATAGGGCTAATAAGGTCTGTTCATACCTCATTTATGTATGTAAATGTATTTTGTCCTATACATGAGGGGTCAGAGTGACTTATGGTCAACATGGATAGGATGAGAAGGATGGCACCAATGTGGGATTTGAGTGTTCCATCATAAGATTTTCAATGAAATGGATGGCTGAAGAGTTTTGGGGTGGAGTTGATTGAAGCCTGTTCATTAAAGTATGAAGATTGACTATCTTAATATAGGTTGAGCACAGATTATATGTATGTGTGGAGATGATAAAGGACCAACTGACAAGTGCTGGTTTAGCACCAAATATGTATATTGTTGATAGTTTATCTTTTTGACATGAATGTGATCAAGTTGTCAGCAATATGAGATAGTGTGGATAGTTCAGGGTCATGTGAAAGTCTGAATTTAAGACTATGCAATTGTAAATATCAAAAAAGCAAACAGAATAACATTTTAATAACTTTTATTAATCATTTATTAGACTAGGGATTATCCAATAATGAAGAATATTTTTGTAATATAACTTTCACTACACCACTTTCATACAAGATAGGGATTAGTTTCTATATTTAATTTTAATACCTTCCATAGGGATCTAATTATAAATGTATGGCCAAAAACATATGAAAAATATCTATAATTCCCAAAATGCACATTTCATGCTGAACTAGTACTTATCAGTTTTCCCAGACCACAATCTCTTACACATATTTTTATCATTGTTTAATACATATGGATAGCAACTTACTATAGTTTAATTGATAAACATCAAATTTCCTGCCCTCACAAGTTTCACTCCACATACTTAATGGAGATATATTAATAATTTTTATTAGTCATTTATTAGACTCTAGATTATCCATTAATGAATAATATTTCTGTAGTATAACTTTCACTACAGAATTCTTACATAAGTTAGGGACTGATTTCTCTTCACTGTTAATACCTTGCTGAGGGATGTAATTATAAATAATGACCAAAGAGATTGTGAAAAACATCTATCATCCTCAAGACACACTGCTGAACCAGCACTCATCAGTTGTCCCAGACATCAATCTTTTACACATATCTTTATTTATTATATATGGATAGCAAATTACTACACCTTTTTCATCCCTTTACAAGGTATTAAAAGCAAATAGAAACCAGTCCCTACTTTGTGTGAGAGTGTTGTAATGAAAGTTATACTACAGAAATATTATTCATTGTTAAAATAATACTTTGGTCAAAATTTATTTCCTTTCCAAGATTTCAAACATTATTCTAGTATTTAAAGCTTTTAGATTAAAAAAAATTGGCTCACACAGAAGATCAATCCTCTCTAAATGATCACATTTCTACAGGATCTACAATATCTTTTATTTCATTTACAACTACATTATATGGATATTCTTTCCACAACAGTAACAAACAATTGTTTATCAATTTACTATCTGAAAACTGTTTTTTTTTTGTTTTTAGTTTTGTTTATGGTCATTCTATTTTCATTGCTATTACTCAAATTTTAAAACTTCTTCTTAGGCTAGTTCCATTTCTATTGTTTTTTCATAATTTAAATCCCTTTTATTTAGCAATTGCTTGCTGAGCCTATCATTGAATATTCCCCAAAATAATTTTTGTAACAGTGGTTTTGAGATAAATCTCATATTTAGCATTTTCATAAATATCTCAACACCTGATTGTTATCAAACAATCCCCTCCCCCAACTTTTCATCTGTTTCCAAAATGCAGCTGTGTTATAGTTTTTATGGCTGTTATTTAAAGTAATGTTCCCACTACTATTACCTGTTATGATTTCTCTGTATGTTCATGATTATGTAAATGATTTGAAATTTTTATTACAATGGCTATTTTAATGTGGCTGCTACAGATTTTATTTATAAGAAAAGTTTTTTATTCTCTTTAAATGTATGGTCCAATATTGCAGACTATTAACATTAATTTCATTGATTGTTAATGGTGGAACAGACACCATTGCTCTAGCCTAATCTTATGTGCAGCAATTAAACAGATAAATTGTTTTCAGTTTAGCCAAAATTTATTCTAACTAACTTCATCTTAGGCTAACCATATTGCACCAGTTTTTTGCTCTGTATGGGCATCATATGTACTTAGGGTGTCCATATTTTCACAGGGCCTACCAGAGACACACAACCAAAATAACAACTTCAGTGCAGATTACAGTGTATTTCAATATGAAATAATGAAATCACAAAACATATAATAATATTTACATTACTAACAATGTACTTATTTTGTATTATAAATAAAAATGAAAGACAATTGTCTGTATAGACATAACTTTTAAAACAAAATCACAAATTGAAATCATGTAATCATAACATACCGAAATAATGGGGATCTGCTTCCATTTTGGAAAAATTATTTATTGATTAATCAAAAAATTATTTATAAAATTTTAAATGAATAAATATAAAACTATAAAAAATAAATATTAAATATAAAGTTAAAATAAAAATTAAAAATAAAAATGAGTGGTTAAAAAAACTGCAACAATTAACTTTTCTGAAAAAATACTTTGGGCACCAGGTCAAAAGAAATAAAGCTGGAACAAATTCAGAAAAACCATGGCATATGGATACCATATTGTACTGCAATCATGAAAAAGATTATTGGTCAAACAGAAATAAAATAATTACACAATAGGTTTAAACTAAATATAATATGTTTATTAAAATGAACAATTTAACAAATAAAAATAGTAAAATAAAAATACTATAGAGATAGTATTTACATGTTCATGATCCTAAGGCTTATCAAAATAATACTCAAAAGTTCCTTGGTCCATTTTGACACCATCAGCAGATAAACACTGTCTTTTTATGAATCCAAAGAGCTTAGATCTTGCATTTCATGCTTGCTTGTGCATGTATCCTTTATTTTCTCTGTAATTGAGTCTTTTATATGTGTCTAACATTTCCAGATAGTAAGTGCTATAATCTTTTAACTAACTTTTGCATAATAAAGAAATTTTGAATCTGATTACAATCTAAATAATTATTAGGTAATGATGATTTCTATTTCTGAAACAGGAACAAATTCTATTTTATTAATCCACTTATCTTGTTTGTAATTATCTATTGAAAGTAAATACTTTTTATTTAAAAAGTATCCAAACATAAATTATCATATATATATTAATTTTCTTACACTAAAAATATATATATATATAAGTGAATTACAAAACATATTATTTTAACTCGATTATAAACATAGTAGGCATATTGATTTTGTAAAATTAATGGATGGAGAATGAATTAAGTTGCTTCATTAAATATCTTGAAGAATAAAGATATGGAGTGGAAGAAAAGATTACTATTAGAAAAGTATTAATCTAATATTGAAATAAAAGAAAATTGATGGGGTAAAGAAAATGGGCAATCTTGGAACTACATTTAACAAAAAATGAAAATAGCAAAGTGATTTTAGGAAACGTTTATATAAGTTATGGAATATTTAAAAAGCACAAAAATGTGTTGTCTGCAATATGAACATAAGAAGAGAAACAGTGAAGTGATTGCATAGGACTGTGATGTAAATGTAATACTGTGTGGAGAAAAATTGTGAAATCTATATAAATAAGAAATAATACTGACAATGAAAATGATTTTTTTTACCTTTCTTAAACATCAACATTACTACTACAATTTTTTAGTCATTGGTACAATTTTATCATTTAAATATCTGATGTATAACTTTACTATGAATTTTCCTATTTCTTGCTTCTTTTAAGAAGTTAATAATAATTCAATAATTATCTGAAGGTTTTTCATTCTTTATAGATTTAATTGCATGACTCATTTGTTCATATAAAATAGTTAGCATTTAAAAGATATTATAATATTAAAGCTATTTTATTATTGTTATTATTATTTTTTTAATATAATTCTTTATAGAATTCTTCAACACACTTTTTAACGATGCTTTTTTTCTTTAGCACTTTTATCATTTAGATATTTAATATATACATTTACCATTATTTTCTCCATTTCTAGTTTCTTTTAAGGTATTAGTAAGAATTTAATCATTTTGGGAACTTTTTCAGTCTTACAACTTTAATAATTGTAGGTTCATTTGTCATTTAAAATATTCGGTATTTTAAAACATATAACTATATAGGTGATTTTATTTGCTTATTTTTTAATACTATAAAGTTCTTTGTAGCAATCTTAACCATAATTTTTAATATTGTCCTTCTCATTATTTAATAGCACAATATTTATTTATTGCTGAAACAACTTTCTTTTCAATATATATTTTTGAGCTTTTGTTCCCTTCTATAGTTTTTCTTGTCAATTCACAGTTATATTTTTTTATATAATCATTAACTCTTTTTCATAACAATTTACAGAATTCATAATATTAGGATATAAAAATATTTCAGTTATTTATTAGAAGTTTATTTTTTGTCAATAACATTGCCTGATCTTAGCCTATAATTTATTAAATTATTATTTTGTATTAGACATCTATCGACCTGTACGTAATAGAGTAAATTATTTTCTTATTGAATACATTCATGTTTGAGTTCTGTTAACATTTTGAAATGATTTGAATGTTTTAACAGAAATATCTGAAGATTAGAATTGTTGCTGTTAATACATTCTTTCCTAAATAACATTTTCCTTTTTTAGCTTTGTACTAGTACATATTATGCATTTCTCTAATCAGTAGTTCATTTTTGAATTTAAAATTTCGTTGCAGTCTAGAAATATGTATTTTGTTAATCAAAATAAACAATCTCATTTTATTTTCTTTTTTTAAAAAAAAAAAAAAAAATTCTACAAATGTGATCACCTTTCAACTTTATCTCCATATCTAAATTTATCTATAGTATTTTTATATTTTGACATTTTTCAATTCTAGAATTAAAATCTTTCACAAAATAATTAAAATATATCTGGAATTCTCAAAACCATTCTGTATATTGTTATAAATCCTCTATTTCTTTACTAGAATGAAAATTTGCTTGAGGATAAATCTGAATTATCTGCAATTGATAGCCTACATTAAATTAAATAGTAAATCTTGATACTGCCTGTTACATGATTAATCTCTCCAACATTATTCTATAATCTTTTATTTATAATAAATTTCAATTTACTTATGCTTTAAATATTTTTTGCCATATAATAAGTACATATCTATTTTTTAAATCCATTGTCTCTTCAACTTTTATTCTAATTTCATAATCTTTAATAATATCTCATTTAATATTAAAAAAATGTTTTAATTCATGAAATCCTCATTTTCTTGAAAATGATCTGTAATTGTAAAAAAATAATAATAATAATAAAAGATCGTTTTCAGATGATGACCAAAGATTTATAATCCAATGATTCTTAGCGCTCTCTGCTTTAGTTAGCCTCCAGGAGTAGGGGAACAAAAATTTATTTTCGATGTCATATTTGTAAATATAATAAACAATGAGCATTCATATATGAATATTTACATATTTTTTCTATTTTCAGAAACCCAGTTGTTTTTTCGGTTAAGAGCTGCTATTTCATATTCGAAAAAAGTATAATGTTTTTTAGTTTCCAACTCGGAGGTAAATCTAGGAATTTTACTCACTGGCAAAAATGTATAAATTTATTTTTATTTATATTCAATATAAATAATTATATATAACAAATGGAATAAAGATTAGGAAATTGCCCTGCTCAGTTTTTTAAGCTCTCAAAGCGAAATCAAAAAATATGCTTTCAGTGAATCACAAACTTCATCTTGCGCCACTGCTATATTATAAGGATTTAAATTTTTAATAAAACTTACTTTTGCATGTGCGTGTATATATATGTTATGAAGACAAAACAGCCAACATTACTGCAAAAGAAAAATATTTTACAATGAAAACATGATGCATTAACTTAAATATTTTTTGTCTTTTTAATTTATTAAAGGATTAAAATGTAATTAAATATCTAAATTACAGAAGAAAAAAAACTTGGCTGAGTATGTGCTTCATCTGCATAATCACATTAAATCTTATATATACAAGTGTAAATGCAAATCAGCAATAAAGCAGAAATTTTCCTATTAAAATTTTTTCAAACTATAATTTTAAATAGAATGTTAATACAAAATAAAATTCTTGAAAATATTTTGAAATTATACTTGTGTGTTTTTTTTATATTTATTTTTTGTTTCTATAATATATATATATATGCTTTGCGCACAGATAATGAAGCTGGTAACACTAAATAAAATAAATAATATTATACAATTATTAAAGCTGAGCGCTTTCGGGAGGATTCATACTCCCATATTCATAACTACTAGAATTTTGTTAAGAACTATACCAGTGTTAATGTAAATGTATATAATTTGTGTATAAATTGGCACCCAAAAATAGAATTGTACTTTTTTTTTCTATTAACATGTTTTTTTGTTTTGTTTTCGTTTTTATAGTCATAATCATATAAATGCTGCAAAAAGTAATATTATGATCGCTACTAAACTGAGAGTATTAAGTTTAATGATCATAAATTTTATTGATTTTTTTGTTAAAATAAAAGTTACAAATAATAAAATGCTAATATTATAAAATAAATGGCTAAAAGATTCAGTAGGTAACTGCTCTTCATATGTTTAAATGTGACTGAAGGTGGAAGAGAATTCAGTTGAAGGTCAACATCTATAAGTATAATTTTTCCTTGCTTTACGTCTTCTAGCACCTACTAAATTTTGTTAACTATTATTAAATTTGTTAAATATTACCACACACTATAATAAAATTCTCATTTTACCTGCTTGTTATGTTTTGTCTTTCAACTCTCGTCCTTTTTATGTTGACAATTTCAACATATTCAATTTATTGATAAAATATTCTAATGAAACCTGAAAAAATTATAAGCAGAAGATAGATTCATTTATTATAATGTCCTTTCCATAATACTATATCCATACATTTGAAAGTCATTAATTATATGGTTTATGATTTGTATTTTTCCACATCTGCATAGATTAGCAACTGTAAAATTTCATTTTTGAAGCAGATAAGTGCAGTTAACTGTGAGTTGTTCTAAATCTTTTGATGAGGTTCCATTTGTGTCTAGAAAAATCAAATCCAACTTTATTTTGGATCTGGAGAAAGAAATTTATTTGAAACCTCATAAGAATACCATTTTTATGTCATAATTTTTTGATTATAGATTCTTTCTAAAACATGAAAAAGAGAATATTTGTATCTTAGATGATAAAACTACATTTATTATCAAAGTTTTTTATTTTTAACATATACAATTTACAACTTTTTTTAAGCACTTTATCAATACTATTTATTCATATCAAAACTAACAGTTTTGATTGTCCTGCAGTCATCATCAGAGCTACAATATTCAAATATATAATTAATACACTTATACACATATCCATATGCATAATTAAATACACAAAATAAAATAAAAATAAAATACACATTTTAACCTGACCATTATAAATAATCATTTCCCATTTTATTACTTTACTCTTAAATAATTCTACCCACATTTATTTTATATGACTTTATATTATTTTTTAAAAAAAAAATTATTTATTATAATTATAAAACTTTAACATTTATTCTACTATTTAACACATATTGTCATTTTACTTATATTATAAATCAAGTTCTAACCTTTTCTTATTTTTATTAAATATTTTATAGTTATCAAATAAGAAAAGGTTAGAAGTTGATTTATAATATAACTAAAATGACAATAGTATATATTAATTAGTAGAATAAATGTTAAACTTTTATAATTATAATAAATAATAATTTTTTAAAAAAGTAATATAAGTAATATAAAATAAATGTGGATAGAATTATTTAAGAGTAAAGTAATAAAATGGGAAATGATTATTTATAATGGTCAAGTTAAAATGCATACTTTATTTTTGTTTTATTTTGTGTATTTAATTTTGTATACGGATATGTGTATAAGTGTATTAATTATATAATTATATATTTGAATATTGTAGTTCTGACGATGATTGCAGGACAGTCAAAACTGTTGACAGTCAAAACTTAGTTTTGATATAAATAAATAGTATTGATAAAGTCTTTAAGAAAGTTGTAAATAGTATGATATGTTAAAGTAAAAATCAATACATAGGAAAAGGAATAAGTTTTTTATTTTTGTAATATCTAATTAATAAAACTTTGAATCTTTTGCAATACTATTATTTTTTAAAGCAATGTTTTTAGAATTTATTTTAGCTTACATAAATGCAATTGAAATTAAATCAAAATTATATAATAAATTTAATGTATAATTCATTGTTGTTGTTTTAATAATATAAATGATGATTTTTTTTCCACCAATACAGTTTTTGTCAAGTTTGTGATAAAACACTATTATCTTGAATATGTTAGAAAAAAAATTATGAAATTATTTTAAAATTGAGAAAATACATATTTTAAACTTATATTTAGTAATATTTGAATATGTAGAGTTGATTATTAGCTGTATAATGCATAAAAAAAATTTTTTTCAAAAATATTTTACAATTACAATCACTATATTTTATATTTCATAAAATTGATTGAATAAATATATTTAAAGTAACATACATATTTTAAAATTTAATGTTAATATACTTCATTGTTGTGTATGATCAAAATATATTTTTGATTACTCACTGCACTGAATGAAACTGCCATTTTTTTCTGGTATAGTGATTAACCATAAAAATCTTTTTTACTTTGATTATGTTATAATAAAAGCATGGATTATTTTGTAATAATATTGGATGAAAATTAGATAAAGTATATTAATTGTATTTTAATTCTACAATCAAAATATAATATTGTATATTATATAATTAATAAACTTTGTACAGTATTATATATTTTTAGCATTAATGTCATTTTATTTTAAGATGATTTATGTAGCTTTAATGAAGTCACTACCATACTATGCTACCAATCATACAAAATTAATGCCATTTTGGAAAAAAAAAATGGTAGAAACTTGTAATTAGTTTTTAAAAAAAAGTTTCAATTTTTTTTTAAGATTGTACTTGTGAATATTTGATTATAAATCAAATTAATGTGATGGAATGCTATGATAAATCCTCATATAGAGATTCATCACTAACTATAATAAAAGTGTATTATAGGATATAAATAAACTTTTAAAGTTATTTAAAGCAAAACTTTCTCATTATCATTGTTAATTTTATTAAATAGATTTTAGTATGTTTATTAAAAAAATTAAAAAATGTATGTGAAGTTACATTTTATCAATTATTCATATTCCATTAAGTTTTATTTGTATTAAGGTAAAAAAAAAAAACAAAGTTATATGTTATAAAGCAATAGCTGTTACTTGTATGGCCATTTCATTTCCAAGAAACAAAATTTCAAAGAGGAGTTTCATAACGACTATGCAAACTAACCTGTGATTAAAAAATACAATTTCAAGAATATGCTTCATCATGTTACCGTTTTTATATTATTCCATGACATAATCTTTTAATTTCTATTTTAGAAAATTATTTTTCTGAAGTACTTCAACAGCATATCTAATTAAACTTTCTAATGTATTCTATTTTATGCTATATCTTCCCCGTGAAAACACATGCACTTCTTTAGAATGATTTTGAGATAATCTTTATAAGATAAAAGTCTCACAAAATCATTTACTATAAAAGATTTATAAGAAATCATTTTACATCCCTAGTCCAAAATGAAGTGATTTTACAATAGTCATCTCTATGATATTATATCACAAAAGTTGAAGAGTATATTAATTGCTAGTATAATATTGTCATTATATTTTTTTAATTTTAGGAAGAATTCATGAAAAACTTTTCTAATGTTTTTATGTTGCACTGATATGGTGTTCATGTCTCTATTTCAATTGCAGTAATTATTTCTCTGTGATAACATATCCTACCATTTAGGTTTTTAAAAGTCTCAGCAGCACATTTGAGTCAGGTCTATATATACACATCTAAGTTCCCATTTCTATTTATAAAATTAATATGATATTTAAATTGTTTCATTTTTCAAGTTTTTAAGTATCAAGCTAAATATTGGTGAAAATATTTTTTTTGGTTCACTGACTATTAAAGAATTTGTTTGAACATTTATTATTAAACCAAACCCATAATATATTACATTCAAAACATTGAGTATAATCTATAGATTTCATTAATAATATTTCTGTAATGTAATTTTGACTCCACTACTCCCATGCAAGATAGGAATTGTTTTTTCCAGCCTTTTTTAATACCTTATGGAAGAGTGTAGTTATAAACATATGACTAGAGATGTGTGAAACGGATGTATAATTCCCAAAATGCACATTTTATGCTGCATAAGCACTCATCAACTCACCCAGATTTCAATATTTTACACATCTTTATCATTGTTAAGTATATATAGAAAGACAATTACTATATATTAATTGTTCTGTCAAGTTTACTACCTTCACAACTTTGGCACAAATCACTCAATGGTGAAGCATATTAATAATTTGTATTAATAATTCAGTAGAATAGATATTATTCACTTAATGAAGAATATTTTGTAGTGTAATTTTCACCACACTACAACCAGTCTTCATCTTGCATGAGAATGGTGTAGTGAAAATTACATTAAAGAAATATTCTTCATTAAGGGTAAAATCCCTAGTCTAAAGAATGACTACTAAACATTATTTATCTATAGATTGCCTTTTGAACTGAAAAAAATAGCAAATCGTCAGCATACTGTAGATACAAAATCTAAAAAAAAAAACAGTATTAATTTTCACTTTTAATTGATTAAATTAAAAATGTCTTCAAAACTACATTTGAATCACCATTCTATTAAACAAACTATAAACAGTTGTAAAAACAATTGTCATTAAAATCACTAACAATGAATGAACAAGTACACATTCTTGTTTAACACTAATTTTTATTTTAAATACCTCAGATTTTCCATGTGGGTGAACAAGTATCAACTTTCAAAAAATATCATAGATCTATGTAATTAGACCACACCAATAAAAATAACATGCAAATCATTTTTTTTTGTTTCTGACACTTTATTTTAATTTTCCTGGCAAAAAAATCATGACTTTATTCTTTCTTTAATCTATAAAATCACAATCAATCCCTGGCAATCAATAATCTATGAATATGTGACAAAATCATTGAAATTACATTTGATGTAATGGATAATAATGGAACTCCTTGATATTTGTAATCTTGTCAATTCCCTTTATTTTTAAATCTGAGTGATAAAAGCATTTTTACAATGAGGTAGTGCAACTTCATGAGTTCATATATTTGTAAAAAATTCAAATTTTTTGAAGCTAACATATTACCAACATATTTTATAACTTTTCCAGATTTTTTATCAGGATTTGCAGTGTTTATATTTTAAGAGTACAACGAATTGTTTGACTTCACTACTCTGGATCTCTTTGGTAAAATCTAAATGAGTGGATAATTATATATATATGATAACAGATGGCGTTCTACCAAAAACACCGTCAAGCATAGTTTTCTGTTTACATAAACGTCAGAGCGAGCATTCACTATCTCTAACTTTTTAATTATATATATATAGTAATGATGACTTACAACCTACCAAACAGATAATCAACACTATCTTCAAAAAATCATGTAATTATCAAATAACTTAATAACTGAATAACTAACTAATCTTTACTTAGACAAGAAAATAAAGTTAAAATGATACTGACATAAATGTAAAACTTGTTACTAAGTAACAAGATTTGAATTGAAAAAGGTAGTTCTAAAAAATTGTTTTTTAATAATAATTATATAACAATGAATAAGAAAAGCAAGCATGAAAATTGAAAGAAAACACACCATACTAACACTTGCTTCATGATAATTAAAAGGATTGTATAAAAAAATTAAGATCTCAACAACTATTTTTCTTTTAACAAAAAGAAAATGGATATTAATGTTCCATATTAGAATAGAATTTCTATCAAACCATAAAAGATTTGACTTCATGTTTTTTAAAAAAATGGAAATATTGATTCATTTAAATGCTGAAAATGAACCCAAGGATCTGAATAGATTATATGAAAATATTTTTTCTTCTTTGAAATCTGAAAGATATTATTATAAAAAGAACAACTGTTTGAATTTTCAGTAACTTCTTTATTTTCTTACTTTATTTTCCATATACATAAGCATCTCATAAATAGTTATATAGATAAAAAAAACTATATTACAATGTGCTCTTGCTAGAGAAAAAATATTATAGGGTTATCTATACTAATTTTTATGTCAATCAAAATATTAAATGTATAGATTGCCTATCTAGATAAATGGTAGTCAAGAATATCTATCTTCAATGGATGTATTGTACTTTATTACAATGAAACAATTAGATAATGCTGATAACCCATCAATTTGGAATATATATATATATATATATATATATATTAAACCAATGGATAAGTGCACAAGGAGATCTCCCATCAGGATTAAAATGATATTGACACAACAATTCTTACTTAGCTCAAGAAATTAATTTTTTTATTTTATTTATTTGTATATTTTGTTTTATTATTCTTTGTTATTTTAATATGATTATTTTATTAATTTTCATTTTCAAATTTGGTAGCTTGTCTTTCCAGAAATGGAATCATTCATTTTAATTATATAGAGGAAAAATATTAAGTTAATTCAATATTAATGATATTAAATAAAATTAAATTTATATTCCCCATCTAGCAGTTTGACAATACTCATCTAAATAGGATGAGGTAAGATTTTGACTATTTCTAACATTAATCATATACTGAACAAACAGACTTATTGTTGTTCTTAACTAATCTACTAAATTTAGTTATATATTTTTTTCGGTGAAAATGATTAATTATCTAGAATGTATGAATGACTTTCTTTATCAATTTTTCTTTTGAATTACGAATATTTACAAAAGAGGGTCTTACATTCAAAAATGGGTGATAATAATAATAATTATAAATCAAAGATAAGGTGCCAATAAATATATTAATCAGTAAGCTAGAGTTAGGATCTTTTGAATTTGTTTATTATTATTTATAGTATATATGTATATTAATTTGAATTATATTTTTTAATAAAAATATTATCAAGGTATAAAGTTTTATCATAGGATTTAGAATGGACATATTAATTATTAATCTTTTGAAATGATAGAAACCAACCACTGTTTTTAATTAATATATTTGTTTATATTGTTATATTACATTTCATTGTTTATTAAATGTTACTGAGTTATTATTTTGATCTCTATTTAATCATTATGCTCCTACATTTATACTAATAAATAAACAGATTAGTTATTAATAGTCACACAATATGTTTTTATATATGTGTTGATATTAAAAATATTTAAGGAATATATTTTTATTGGTCATTGTTTATAGGGAGGCATAGTTATAAGTGAGATTATCAAATCCATCCCTGAAGAGAACCGTTTGTGAATTCTTCCTGAGTTCAAATATTATGATGTAATAGAAGTGGAAAGAGGGATGAGATGAGGATGAACTAGTCCAAATTACATCTAAATTTACCTAGTAATCATTACCTTAGCATACTAAAGAAGAATGTAATCATGGGCTCAGCATTTCATTACATTATCTCCAACATCTTACCCAAAGATTCTAAGTCTGATTGTAGTAAGATGTGCTTTCTCTTTTTGGTGAAAACCAACATTCCATTACATATGATTCTCCCACTTAAACATCCTAAGTCTGACTGTAGTATGATGCATTCCCTCTTTCTAGTGTAAACTGGTGTCCAATTATATATTTGTGCCTGACATGGGGTGTCATATGCAACTGGATGTCAGTTTTCACCAGAAAGAGTGAGCACATCTTACTACATTCGGAATTACAATCTTCGAGTAAGATGCTGGAGATGATGCGATGAAAGGCTGATTTTATGATTATATCTATCTTCAGTATACTAACTCAATGATTACTAGGTAAATTTAGATGTAATTTAGATTAACTTATCCCTATCTCATCTATCTTTCTGCCTTAATTCCACCACAATATTCAAACTCAGGCAGAATTCACAATCAGCTCTCTTCAGAGATATATTTAATAATCTCACTTATTACTATGCCTCTATATAAGCAATGACCAATGAAAATATATTTCTAAAATATTTTTAATATCAACACATATATAAAATATTGTGTGACAATTAATAATTAGTCTGTTTATTTATTAATATGAATGTAGGAGCATAATGATTAAGTAGAAGTCAAATTAATAACTCAATAACATTTAATAAATAATAAATGTAACATAACAATATAAATACATATAGTAATGAAAGACAGTAATGACTTTCTATCATTTCAAAAGATTAATAATTAATATCCCTAATCTAAATTCCATAATAAAACTTCATACCTTGACAATCTTTTTATTAAAAAATATAATTCAAATTAATATATATATATATATACTATAAATAATAATAAATCAATTCAAAAGATTATGACTCTAGCTTACTGATTAATATATTTATAGTCATCTTATCTTTGATTGATAATTATTATTATTATCGTCACCCATTTTTGAATGTAAGGCCCCTTTTTGTAAATATTTGTAATTCAAAAGAAAAATTAATAAGGAAACTCATTCATTCATTCTAGATAATTAATTTTCACAGAAAATAATATAACTAAATTTAGTAGATTAGTTAATAACAACAATAGCTCTGTTTGTTCAGTATCATACATGATTAATGTTAGAAATAGTCAAAATCTTATCTCATCCCATTTAAATGAGTATTGTTAAACTCCTGGATGGGAAATATAAATTTAATTTTATTTAATGTCATTAATATTTAATTAATTTAATACTTTTCCCTTATATAATTAAAATGGATTATCCCATTTCTGGAAAGACTAGCTACCAAATTTGAGAATGAAAATTAATAAAATAAACATATTAAAATGACAAAGAATAATAAAGCAAAATATACAATCAATAGAAAAAAATAATAATTTCTTGAGCTAAGTAAGAATTTTTTATTGTGCCAATATCCTTTTAATCCTGGTGAGAGATCTCCTGGCACACTTATCCATTGGTTTATTTTATATATATTCCAAACTGATGAATTATCAGCATTATCCGGTTGTTTCATTGTAATAATGTACAATACATTATTTAAAGATCGATATTCTTGACTATCATTTATCCAGATAGATGTCTACATATTTAATATTTTACTTTGCCTGAAAATTGGTATAGATGACCCTACAACATTTTTTTTCCCTCTAGCAATAGATTTTTAAAAAAAAACATATATATAATATTGAAAGTGATGAATGTATATTAAAATATATATATATTAAATTTAACAGTTTACAAACTATTACAAACAATCCTTAAATCCGCAGAAGTACTTTTTTTTAAAATTTAATGGCAGTTGAGGCAGGTTTAAGAAATTAACCGAAAGTACTTCTGCGGATTTAAGGATTGATTGTAATAGTTTGTAAACCGTTAAATTTATTATTTCAATTATAATTACAATTTTGTTTTTAATTAACGGTCATTTTATTTATTTTAATATATATATATATATTACGATTGGTAAAGATCTATATACTTAAACAAATTATTAAATTGTGTCTAAAATAGAAGAGTTAAGTAAGATAAAATATAAACTTAAACAAGGTGAGAAAATGCACATACACCAAAAAGAATATCATAAATAAGTGCAAATGGCATAAAATGGCAAGGAACCCTATACCCTTTTAATTATAAATAAATATAAACTTTATAAATATTCACATGAAAATAAATTAATGCTACTTATGAGTGGAAAAATGTTTGTAAACAATGTTATTGAATGCTCTAAAGAAGTACAAAATGATATGTATAGTGAATTAGAAGATGGTATTAATAATACCACGGAAGGTTCATCATTAGTACCTACACCTAGGGTGTCTACAACCA
This sequence comes from Epiperipatus broadwayi, assembly GCA_028023455.1. Lineage (NCBI taxonomy): Eukaryota > Metazoa > Onychophora > Udeonychophora > Euonychophora > Peripatidae > Epiperipatus > Epiperipatus broadwayi. Next base: position 4,028,559 of record JAQFVV010006276.1, on the reverse strand, counting down.
TAATCGAATACCCTTTACAAAGACAAGACATAGATCAGATGCTATTTCAAACCCAAAGAACATTTGAAAAAAATGTAGATCAACCAACCAGAATCAAGATCACTCAATCACTTAAGATTGATACAACACAGGCTATAGGCAATAACCTAACTGCAATGCAAATATTCTAAATGTTAATGACTAAAATGGGTAGTAATCTACAAAGCAACATAAGTTGCAAGAGTCAAAAATGAGATGATATTGAAGAAAAGCTCCTAGCTAAAATAAATAATATTAAATCAGACTTAAAAACAAAATTAATCAATAGAATGGATACAAATATAAACAGCTTGAACACAGATTCGAAGACCGAAATGCATCAAGTTGAAACCAATACAGATACCCATGATAATAAGCAGGAGCTAAATGTTGGAGAAAACAATTAGGAAATAAAGACCCAAAAGAAATAATCGACTCTAATGATAAACCAACTTTTCAGTACCATATAATGTCTGAAGCTGAAAATTACCCTATTAACATTAACTTAGAAGAGTCAGATCTAAATACTTGTTGGATTAACCATGTAAACTAAGCATCAACCTCACAAATGAAAACTGAAGCAAATGTGTGTAGCTATGCAACACAGACTAACCATGAGATGAATAATGAATTCATGGGATTCTAAATGACACCATATCTCAAAGACATTATGGAGGAATATATGAAAGAAAGTAATATGATGAGTGAATTAGACAAATATTTAGCATCATATCACCACATTCATACTCATTATTAAAACAGATCCATGTAATTTTAAGACAACATTGATGAACTAGGTGACAACCATCACACTGGAGCATTATAAATTGTAATGGCTACCACAAAGAAAGATTATGACTATAAAAAGAACAGTTGTGAAGACACAAGTACAATCAGTAAATTTGATCATCCTAGATACTTAACACAATGCTTAAATTCTCTTCATAACCAAGAAGATGATCCAAAAGTAAAAATCCATTGGAACATGAAAAAAATACTATGCCACAAATCATGAAACAAAAAAATCACATTTCATAAATTATGCAGTAACTATGAGGGTCCCTTCACATTCACTAAGTACATAAATGTTAATATTTAAAACAAAATGCATGTTAAGGGACAGACCTCCATGATACTGACCAGGAACATACAAAAAAAATCGATCATTCACAATACTAGAATCCATTATAGTGTTTCCACATGAAAATAAATATATATATATATAGGAAATAATTGATTATAACACAGGCATAAAAAGTAGATATATAAAAATTAACTAGAACATAAAAAATGCACACACATGTCCATCAAAATCTAATCTTTGGCTACATGATCAAGAATAGGGGATAGAGAAAATAATACAATATGGCAATGAAATATGCCAATACAATTTATAAAACTATAACATATAAATACACAGCTATAGTTGTATATATATATATTGATATAAGTGTAAAAGAAATAGAGGAAGAATACCTAATCAAGTTAAAGAAAATAACATTACAGACTCATGGATGACTCACCAAAATGGCAAGTCATAGAAATCAGAACACAAAAAATGCATTCACAAATTTAAAATTGGAAATAGAGTGTTGATAAAGACTTCACACCCAAGTAAACCACTGGAGAAGAAATACCATAAGTTTTATAATACATACAAAGGATCATATACCATCATCAAACAGACAGGCCCTAATGCATTCTGTATTAAACAAGGAGAGGTTCGAGGCATATATATTGCACACATCTTGAAACCTTACTTTTGCTGGTAATAATGATATATAAAGAATAAAGGCAATCACTAAGCTAAGTATAGGGGCAATATAAACCATACTGAAGAGAAATAAAAAGAATTAATGATCAATAAAAAATATATATATAACACATAATTTAGGGTATTAATTGTGATGAGGGTATTCTCCAATTGATGCTGAAACATAATTATTGGGTCACCTTGAACTAAATGAAAACAGAGTCAATCCATATTAATAAGTGAATACTCTGATATTTAGCTAGACCTTTATAAATATAGAAGTCTCAAAGGAGCAGGAATAAGGCTACTAAATATACTTATGTGTTCACTGTAATGGAAACACATTATCATTTCACTCTTAACCATAAAACCATCAAAGTCCTTAATTCTAGATCACTCCAAAAATAATATAGCCCAATAATAAGGGAGATGAAACAGTCAACAATTATATAACAACTCTTCACTAATTACAAATATAACCATACAGTAGAAACACATCAAAACACTTATTAGCATTAAAATTTGTCACATAAATTAAAATTTTAACCAGTAAGGAAAGGGGAGTGGTAAGAATGACTTCCAACCTACCAAACAACTGATCAACACTGCCTTCAAAAAAATCATATAATTATCAAATAACTTACTTATTATTAAATATATATATATACTTAATCTAACTGAATAACTAACTAACATTTATTTAGACAAAAAATAAAGTTAAAATGATACTGACATAAATGTAAAACTTGTTACTAAGTAACAAGATTTGAATTGAAAAAGGCAATTCTAAAAAATTGTTTTTTAATAATAATTATATAACAATGAATAAGAAAAGCAAGCATGAAAATTGAAAGAAAACACACCATACTAACACTTGCTTCATGATAATTAAAAGGATTGTATAAAAAAATTAAGATCTCAACAATCATTTTTTTTTTAACAAAAGCAAAATGGATATTAATGTTCCATATTAGAATAAAATTTCTAAAAAACCAGAAAAGATTGGACTTCATGTTTTAAAAAAAAATGGAAATATTGATTCATTTAAATGCTGAAAATGAACCCGAGGATCTGAATAGATTATATGAAAATATTTTTTCTTCTTTGAAATCTGAAAGATATTATTATAAAAAGAACAACTGTTTGAATTTTCAGTAACTTCTTTATTTTTTACATTATTTTTATGCACATAAACATCTTATAAATAAACTATATTACAATGTGCTCTTGCTAGAGGAAAAACAATTGTAGGATTATCTATAACAATTTTCCTGCAAATCAAAATATTAAATATACAGAACATCTATCTGGATAAATTGTGATCAAGAATATCAATCTTCAAAAGATGTATTGTACTTTATTATAATGAATCAACCAGATAATGCTAATAATCCATAAAATTTGGAAAACATATATATCTACTAAACCAATGGATAAGTGCACGTGAAGATCTCCCACCAGGATTAAAAGGATATTGACACAATGAACAATTCTTACTTAGCTCAAGTAATTAATTTTTTTTTTATTTGTATATTTTACTTTATTATTCTTTGTCATTTTAATACATATCATAAATTTTAGAAATTTCACAGGCATCATTCATTCACGTAGTAAAAAGGTAATTTAAAGTGATCAATTAACAACTTAATGCTCTCATTTTCAGACACTTAAGATTTGCCCATATATATATATGTTTGGGTCGAAAAGATAGATGGATTCATTCTATCTTTTCCCAAAGACTTTATCTTGTGTTTGAAAAAGTGGGAGTATTCATTTATATAGTGACATCTACAAAGTGCATGTGCATTAGCTTATTGGTTTATTGGTATTACAGTTTATAAAAACATCATGCTATATAAAATAAAAATGTCTTGTTTACATTTATTTTATTAATTTTCATTTTCAAATTTGGTAGTTTATCTTTCCAGAAATGGGATCATCCATTTTAATTATATAGAGGAAAATATTAAGTTAATTAAATATTAATGATATTAAATAAAACTAAATTTATATTCCCCTATCCACGAGTTTGACAATTCTCATCTAAATGGGATGAAGTAAAATTTTGACTATTTCTAACATTCATCATATAGGATACTGAACAAACAGATTTATTATTGTTATTAACTAATCTAAATTTAGTTATATATTTTTTTCTGTGAAAATGATTAATTATTTAGAATGAATGAATGACTTTTCTTATTAATTTTTCTTTTGAATTCCAAATATTTACAAATGGGAATCTTACATTCAAAAATGGGTGATAATAATAATAATAATAATAATAATAATAATAATAATAATAATAATAATAATAATAATAATAATAATAATAATAATAATAATAATAATAATAAATCAATGATAAGATGACTATATATATATTAATCAGTAAGCTAGAGTCATGATCTTTTGAATTTGTTTACTACTATTTATAATATATATATATTAATTTGAATTATATTTTTTAATAAAAAGATTGTCAAGATATGGAGTGTTATTATGTAATTTAGAATGGGATATTAATTATTAATCTTTTGAACTTATAGAAAGTCATTCTTGTCTTTCACTACTATGTTTATATTGTTATATTACATTTATTGTTTATTATATGTTATTGAGTTATTATTTTGATCTCTATTTAATCATTATCCTCCTACATTCATACTAATAAATAAACAGAATAATAATTAATAGTCACACTATATGTTTTTATATATGTGTTGATATTAAAAAAAATTAAGAAATATATTATCATTGCTCATTGCTTATATAGAGGCATAGTAATAAGTGAGATTATCAAATCCATTCCTGAAGAGAGCTGTTTGTGAATTCTACCTGAGTTCAAATATTGTGATGTAATGGAGGCAGAAAGAGGAATAAGATGGGGATGAACTAATCTAAATTACATCTAAATTTACCTAATAATCATTGAGTTAGCATATTGAAGATGGATATAATGGACTTAGCATTTTGGCACACCACTTTCAGCATCCTGCCTGAAGATCCCAAGTCTGACTTAGTAAGATACACTCCCTATTTCTTGTGAAAACAGATGTCCCATATATTAGACTTATTTAAAATTTCATTGCCATCATGTAAGTGAATATGATTTCTGCATTTAATATGGTTTTATTATTATTTTTTAAGTTTACATGTAGCTTTCAGTAAACAAAAAATATCTAGAGTGACCATGAACAGAAAATCTCGATAACTTCTTTGTAACTAACTTCCCATTAATTTTTCATAATCTATTTTATAATGAAGATCTTCAATTTACTTTCTGAACACTCATATGTATTCCTTTAATAAGAATATTAATAATTAGATCAATTTTAGAAAGTCAGTGAATCTTTTTTTGTAATGAATGCAAGAATAAATTTATGTGTATTTATAATAGAATTCTTAAAATAATTTTTTGCCCAATAATACAAAAATTTTAAAAGTACAAATTATCAATTTTTGTGTTTAATACCTATTGAAATTTAATTCTGATAGTAGATGCTTCTAAATAATGATAATTAATTTCTTTGAAGATGGATTGAATAAAAAGTATTTTTTAATTCGATTAGCATTTTAATTTTAGTAAATATTAATCTATAATTTGCTAACAGTCTGTTTGTAAGTGCTTGTATAATGTAAATTCTTGTATTGTGTCTTTTAACTACAATGCAGTCTATAAAATGACATTATTTTGAGTGTATATGTATTAGTGATTTTTTTTTTTTGCATAGCAAAATATTTGATAGCCAATCCAAAGAATAATAACTACAGAACATTTAAATTCACATCTCCAATATCGTATTTCTAACAATTTTTACTCAAAATCTATTATTTATATGAAAGGGTGCATTAAGAAAAACAACTTTTAATTGTATTGTTATAATAATCATATAGACTAAAGAATTAAAGCTTTCTTTCTGCAAATATCCTAAATCTATTGTTGATGCAGGCACTAATAAAATGATCACTATTTCTATTGCCCAAGGCACATTTAACACCATTGCTCTTATAAAGTTACTAGAACAGAATATACTAAATTAATCTTTATAGAAAATTCAAGGCACTGCATTTTTCTTTCACTGATCTTCCAAAAATTAGCTGAGAGGTCAGTGCAGCTGCCTTGCAAGCAAGCAGTTGGTTGCAGATGGTTGTTGCAGGTTTGCCTCCTGCCGATGCTGTGACATATGGAAAAATAACTTTAAGCCCTCTATCTATTTTATTAAATATCTTCTCTCTAGAATACACATTTCACTTGGGAGATGAGCATTTTTGAACTACATTGACTAGGCCCCATTCTTTTCCATTGTAAGCAGGTGTATCACCAAATAGGACTAACTAAACACAAAATCTTGCTTCATTTTTAATTGTACAACTTTGAGTAAAATTTCACAACTAAGAATTTCTAGTTTATTAAATCTGTCACCATTACTGCTTTTTTGATTTTCAAGAGCTTGAGCTTAGAAAGGTGAAAAATTTATTAGAGACAGAAATGCTGTTCATATAATTTAAGGTAGGAAAAGTCATCATGCAATCATGTAAGTTGATATAGGATGATGATTGATTGCATGAATTTCTCATTATTACCAAAGCCTAATCTAACTTATGTGACTGAAAAAAATATGAATACAAAAAAAATATTTGTATAAGAAACAACTTTTCATAAAACAATGTCTCATCCTGCAAGGCAACAGGAAGTACTTTTGGTTAGGCACTATTTTATTACTACATTTAATCATCATATTTAAAATAAATCCACTGTCCACTACCTCTGAGGTTCATTGGTATCCTGAGTATAACACCCAATGCATAATAAATAGTCTGTTGAATGTGAAATGTAGTTACTTAACAAATTACATGAAATATATATAATTTTGAAGATTTTAAAGTTATAGAAACTAATAACAGAATACTAGAACAACCATTATATAAGAAAAATAATTTGATTGGTTATAAATTTAAGGATTTTAAGACTTTTATAAATCTAGAAAAAATATATGTATGAACAGATACTATAAAATTAATGACAAACATTATTTGTTAAAAAACATATTTTTGTTTAAGTCATTTTTTTTTAAAATATGCAAACAAACTAAAATATGTCTTACTTATGACATTTCTTAGTGTTTGTGTTGTGGGTACTTTCAAATTACAATTGTATTTGAATACAATCTAAATATGCATACTAAAAATCTGCAATTGTATATTTATATTGGGAAAAAAAGATCTTTAATACGCTGAAATGTATGCACTCTGGTGAGATAATTTAAAATAACAATGCATAGTTCTCAGAAATACATATAATAAATTTCCACAAAAATAGCCTCACTATTGCAAAGAGTCTTGAGTGAAAATTTCTGCAGATAAGATGAAAATAAGACATTACTGTTACCAAATTGCCATTTTAGCATATGTTTCACATGCATCCATAAGTTCTCTACATTTTGTGTTTGGATATCTATGGCATCTTGATCCATGAACTTCTCCTGGTGCACAACAAGAGAATGCATATACATGCTAATATAAATTCTGCCTAGGTTATTGTATTTACCCCACCTATTCATAATGATGTGGGTTCCTGGAGAAAAAGAGTTCTGTCTGATGGTTATTTGGTGGCAACATAATTTGCATTGCCATCTAACACTTTTGAACCTTTAGCAAATCTGTCCAGTGAACACTTTATCACAATGCTGACATAGGCCATAGTTCTGTAGCAGCCACCACCCTGCTAACCACATCATTGCAAATTCTGGGATCAACATTTCTCCATCAAGTACCATGAATGCCAAGTTTCTGCATGAATAGCCAGAAGATCTAACATTTCATTTACTGGAATGATAAGTGTTACATGATTTATGCCTGTGATAAGTGTTACATGATTTATATCTGCCCTAGTCTTATTATAGTTAGTTGTGAAGTAATGTGATTTTCATACAAGTTTTCTGAATGGATTTCAAACACCAGATAATGTATATACAATTACTTTTGTCAAAGTACAAGCCTTATAACTACAGATATTGTCAAGGGACCAAGTTCACAATTAGAGATTTTGTCAAATTACCAACATTAAAACTACAGGGGGAAAAAGTAACAAAATTCGAAAAAAAAATTGAAATTATTCCACCAGAGTGTGTATGTTTTGGTCCATTAAAGGTAATGTTTACTTCATTCTAGTTGTGTTGATGTTATTAAAGATAAAAATATTTAAGAATGTATTCTTATATAGATACTTCATGAAATATTTTTTCTTTTCATTTTCTTCAAGATAAAAAGTTACTCAGTGATCACTGAATTCAAGTGTTGATCAGAAATTTTTTATATATTATAGAGATAAAAAATATCTTTATTCTGCTTATAAATGAATATTTCTAGAGATTTTGGTTTATAATAGAGATGAGATAATTCTTTTAATCTATTGATAAAATTATGTATTACATTATATATATATATATTATAACGATACAAAAGAAAGTGAAGATCGAATCTTACTGTAATCTGCACTACAAGGGCGCCATAAAAAATTTATAAAGTAGGCAGATACACGCTGTTAAGATCCCACTTTCTTTTATATTTAGACCATTAACCCATTGTCACTAGCTCAGTGGAGATGCAGAGATAATAATATATATCTTTAATTTATATCTTTAATATAAAAAAATAAAAGCCACTGCCAGTAATTAACACACAAACAATATTTATTGATGCACATATATAATCTTTAGTATTTGAGGAATAACATTTATTATTTTAGATTTTAATATTAACATTTAATTTAAATTATTATTTTAAAATTTTAAGATTGTCGAGTATGAATAAACTTCATAGATTTGCATTTGAGAAGAAAATATTCTGTCCCTGATTTAACCTTAGGCCAAAAAGTTCACAGTCAAACCAATGTCAATCCATCTGATATATTGATGTATTGAATGCAGCATGAATACAACAGCACAAAATACTATACTATCAGGAATGTACATCTGATACAGTAAGTAGAGTTAGAGAAGACATTGTCTCTCAACCAAACAGGAATGCTACATCTGTTGGCGAGTAGCACAATAAACAAAACCTCCATAGGAATGTACCACAGTCCTTTTTGCCGACTTACAATCCCATCCATAGGCCAAAGGGGGTTGTGCGGTGTATATATGCAATTTTTCCCATAGCAGATCCCATGCTACATTTACTAATTACATCAATACATCTAATCCATTGACCCAATTTAGCTATGAAACAAATAACCTAAGATTACCCTCTCTTAAATTATATATAACTTTACAAATCTATATAGCTATTCATGCCCGACTTAAATTTAATATTTGTATACAATCACACAGATGAATTTTATAAAATTTGTTTTATAATGTTGAGTATAGATTGGCTGCATAGATTCCATGGTTAAAAACATTTCAAAATAAACATAACCAATCAAAATACAAAGTCATCGATAATGTCAATTGCAGAGGGAATATGAGAAACCCAATGGCATTCATCATAAGATGCCACATTGACATCGATGACTTATATATTCTAATCGAATATGAAAACCACAACATAATTAACTGCTAATGAATCCATGCAACGTCCATACCCAACTTATATTTCATGCATTTAAACAATTTGACACGTAAATATTAATAGAAATAAAAAAAATGGAAATGATTTTAGCAAACTTAACTATATAAAATTTAAACATTAATTATTAATTTGGAAAGTCAGATTAAAGTTCATTAAAAAAATGTTTAGCTTGTTAAATCTTTAAAGTTCTTAATTATTTGTAGTAAAATTTTTCTGTTTACACCTTATAGTAGAAGAGCTCCCGGTTCCTGTTGTCAATTCCCACAAAGACTTTCATGGAAGACCAGTCTGATATTCTGGAGGTAGCCTTAGCTGGTTCCATTCTGGTATCCCAGTCATTTCATTTTTAAATAAGTGAGAGAGAACGACAAGTGTGTCTTATTGTCTTCTCACAAACTCAAGTTGGAACTGTCAGGAAACTGTCTTAATTTGAATTGTTTTCCTTTTATAATCCTCCTGTGGATTCCATGAACGAAAACATCACTGTTCCATTTTTTTGTTATGGTCTGAGCCTTTATTTGCTGCTTCTATATTGGACAAGCTAATTCTTTATTATCTTATCTATTTTTCATCAGACTTTTTAATTATACAAGAACCCAAGGGCTAGCTTGCTTTTCAATTAATTTATAAAACAATCATTTCCATTTACAAAAATATATAAATCTTTTTACAAAAATATACATTCAAACGCTTTTTTCATTTATTAAAAAAAAATATTTTTAAAGTTTTGCATCTGTGCGAATATATATATATATATATGTTTAACAACTCTTTAATTTTAGCTTTTAGATTTTTAATAAATGTATTTTTATTTGCGAACTTAGTTTTTATTTTAAATTAATGTAACTGCATATTTATTATCATTACAATATATTGAAGCAGTTGGATCTGAGTTCGATCCTAGCTTCATGACATCTAGCCATAAGCCCACTTCAAACCCTAGTACTAACCTTAAATTTCCGATGCAATGGACCTTTATATGGTCAATCCATGCTAATTTCTTAAAGACAAACTATTTTATAAGTGTGTATTAAAATTAATTCATTTGAGTTTAAATTAATCAAAGCTATGAATAAATTAATGATAGAATTATTCATGAATTTATATATATTATAACTGCGTAGATTGTGCATATACATTTATAAATATTTAAATATATATAATTTTTCGAAAGTTTCATTGCGTTGGGAATGTTTATTTTACTTTTAAATAATTTGTTAAATTTTTAGTGATTAAAAGCTACATTCTTTCGATAAGCTTTCAGATTTTCCCATTCCAAAACAATAGTTAAAGTTTTATTAATTAGAAAAAAAGATAAGTATTTAAAATGTAAGGATTTCCTAATTAAAATCAGTTTTGCTGATTTGAAGAATTCATTTTCTAATTAGAAAATGAATTCAAGTTAATGAGTTTGAAAGCCTTATTGAAGGAATGTATCTAAAAACAACCAGTAAATTGTGTAACATTGATAATGAAAGAAGTGCTAGCCCGAAGACATCAGATACAGTATAAATAGCTCTGAAAAGTTTGGAGGAAGAGAAGCCATATTTGTTGTAGAGAAGTGCCAGTAAATTCTGTGCGTCTTAAAATCATGAATTCAAATAGTGTTCCTAGAATGGTGATCGGCTAAAATGTCAGGAATCTAGCTACTGTTCCTGAAGTCCCCTGAAAATCTTCAATGAAGCTGCTAAATCCTTTCTGGACCAATCATGCTGCCAAAATCAAATAAAATGCTGTTCAAGTAATCAATCAAATGCGTGCCTATGTTTCCATCAACTCGGATGTGTAAACTAAGGAACTAGTCCCAGGAAAAATGGTAATATATTTTCATCATGAATTGTAACTTTCTGGCCAGTTCCAAACTTTACTTTACATTCTCTTTAAGAGCTCTTCTCATTTATAAATGTAATACTCTGTGTAAAACTTTTTATTTATGCTATTTTAAATTATATAAATTCTCTCAACCTCTATCGTTAACTTTCCCTTTCTTACGATGGCGGTTCATTTATTATATTATATATTGTGTGATTTATTAATGTTGTTTATTTTTAATTATATGCTAATAATCCTTCGACTCAATGAGCTCCTTCATTCCATTTGCTTTATGCAAATAATATAATATTGATTCTAATCGTAATTCTCGCCCATTAGAACTAAATTTATATGTTCTGTTAATCATCGAGTCGAAAGAAATTATTAAATGTTTACTATTTTTATAATTGGCTAATAATAAATTATTAGCTCTGTTTCTAATCTATGCCCCATCTATTTTCTCATGTTCACCAATATTTAGTTATTCTTATATAATGTTAAAATATGTTGTTTTTGCAAAAGGGTCAATAAAGGAATCAACTAAATATATTCTAATTCAAATTTCTGTTATTTTCTATTAAGATTCAGGAGGGGCACGTTGTTTGGGGCATAATTAATATGATTTACAAATGCTTTAAAATAATTTCAGTTAAAAGCTCATTTGACTTTAATTAAATTGATCAAGTCATCACATAGAGCATTCTGTAATTGGGTTTTATTATTCAAACGGTGACTCTCTAGTCATCATCATCGAACATTGCTGATGTAGGGCAATCTTCCACTCCATTAGGCTTGTTGGTGGTAATATTTCTGTTATTTTAATTATAGAGGAAGAAAGCACTTCCTCCCATGCTCATGTTATAATTGGAACACCAAAGGTTCGTAGTTATGACTTGGGCTGGTTTTCCCCATGTTCTACATCTCCAAAGGGCAGTAAGACTTGTGAAATACAAGCCACCATAATACTTAAACTACTGACCAGTGATTATCTTTCATGTTTACTTTGTACCTCATAATTCGTCAGCACCATTGCCTCTCTGTTCCAGTAAAGCCCGCTCTTATGCTCATAATTCGTGATGAAGTGATTTCAATTAAAGTCAAATGGGGTTAAAGTTACGCCCTAAATATGCATCTTGCTTTTCATGAATGGATTTGCGAATGTGAAAATAAATCTCACATTTTTTTGTATAAAATTAGAGTAATAATTTCCTTTACAACTAAATACCTTTATCTGCCTTTAGTTTCTTGTTGGGGGCATAGACATAGAATTCCAAAATATTGCATAATACTCATTGGCATATAATAGGAACTGCCACTCTTATTATAATTATAAACTCTGTTAAAGGCTGGAGGTGATTAATATAATAATCATTTAAAATTTAAACAAAACTATTGCTATTATTATTAAATATTTTATAAAAACACTTGGTTTCCTAACTCTTTTATTCATAATTATTTTAATGTTAATGCTTGCTGTCTGTGTTGGCAACCTGAACACATACATATGATTCGATTTAAAAGTATCTTTAGTGAGTTTATTATCCAATATTAATGTCAGTTCAGTGGTCTCTAATCCTCACCAACCATTGAGCTAGTTCCTTGGTGCATAGCACTGTGCCATCAATTTAGATTTCTACTAATCTGAGCTGGTGAGTTGGGTTTGAATTCAGTTTGAACTGACTGAGTTTGGATCCGACTTGCAGTTCAGGTGGTGGACGTTTTTTGACCGGTACAATATATATATATATATATTACTTATTTATCACCTAGTAAGAATGTATTTTCATATCTTGTGTGCAGTAGACTATTAATTTCTCTTTTTGTAAACATGCAACCATATATTGGATACCTAAATGCCATCGATTTTCTTTTTTGTAATATTAAAGAGAGAAATTTACTCTTCTCAAACGTATGTAAATAATAATCAGGATATCCATATTATGGACTAAGATTAATAAATAAAGTATAGTAGATAAATGAAATTAAAAATGTCATTTACTACTAATAATAATAACACACAAAGACAGCACAGGTTCGTAGATTGCACAATGATTTGAGTTGTATTGCCTAGAAGTTGAACTTACTCCTTTAGATTCTTGTATATTGAAATTTTGAGGCAACACTTTAACCAAATGTACTCTAACCAATTTATCTATTCTGTCAGAGGCAGAATAGCTCAGTTGATTAGGGAATTGCCTTAAAATTCAATATTCAAAAATCTAAAGGTGTAAATTTGATACCTATACTAGTTTTGTCACTGGTCAGTCTGGAAAAATATAAAAAAGAGAAGAGAATAATACCAGTGAAAACATTGTATAATCTACTAGTCTTTGTCGGATTTATTTGCTATTAGTAACAGTTGTTAAAATGTCATTGTCTCTATATAAAGTCTGTTCTGCCTTAGTTATAAATACTTTTTAATGATGCTTGCATATATACCTGAGATCATGAATGATTTAAAGTTGCTTTTTTAAACTTATAAATTATTATTTATTGTGAAATTACTTCTATAAACATTAGATATAAAATAACCTTTTAATTGTTAATGAATAAAATTTTTTTTTAATTATTTGGAGTTATAACTTATACTTCATTCAATATTATTATTATTATTACAATTTTTATTTATTTTTGCTAGAATTTTGATTCAATTTTATTTTAAAGAATCAGTTTATTTCATAATTATAATAGTATTATCAATTTGGTCTTTAAATTTTGTTCTTGAAGTAGATCTAATATGATGGGCATAAATTCTATGAAATTTTGGGCAGGGGATATTATTATAATCCTGTATTTCATTATTAAAAGATTGGAATGTATACAAAAACATTATGGGGTATTACCAAAGGTAATTTTATAATATAGACACCTAAATGTATGTCTAATTCATTACTTTTTGGCATGTTGTTATCCCAGAATGTTAGCAATGTTTATATATTTGGGGTAGGAAATTTTTTTGGGTTGCTACTAGTTTTCAAAGTGGTGCTGTCAATATTTCATTATATCTATTGTGAAGTAACAGCTTTATATTAAAATTCTAATTGAATTTGTGGGTAATTATTACTATGGGGATCCAACTTATAAAACCGCTATCATTAATCATACGTGCATTTTAGTTATAGTTATTTTTAAAGAAATATATTCCCAGAGCATCAAACACCTTTTATGACATTACCAAAAGACCTGCCATATTATAAACACCAACAAGAAAAATAAGTAGAAAATATTATAAGAAGGATAACATAAAAACAGAATACCATCCATATTCCTATATAATTAATTCACTTCTAAATTTAATATCTAAATTTTGTCATCCATGTACATTATTTTAACAATATAACAGGTAATAATTTGACTAGTTCTTTTACATAAAATTGGCATTACCAGCTTATAGCTCAATCTCTTCCCCTAAACCTTCATCCACATTTTATATTGTATATAATTTAACAGAATAACATATTACTCTGCCCACATTTTATTATGATATATATTAGGTTGATAAATTTTTGAAATGTGATCAGGTTAAAATGAAAGATGCCCTGACAAGAACAAAATTTAAAATATATTACTGCACAATGGATTGTACATTTCTACACAAGGTATTAAAAGAGAATAAAAATTTAGTCTCTATCTTGTGTGAGAGTAATGTAGTGAAAGTAATTGAAACTGGCAACATGGGTAAGAATATGCAGGTGATGATATCTATATAAAACTCAGATATAATATTAATTAAGATTTAAAGTGTATATTTGGATCTCTACTTTATCATATTTCTAAGTTGTGAGTGCCAAAAGCTTGACTCTTACTATCAGGCTATAGTAAATCTTTATTTATATATACTCCAACAGAAAACAAGAATTGGTAAGAAAGGGAGACGAGAAATCATCAGTATCCACAAATAATATCCCAATCATCTCAATTGATATTGTCAATAAATAGTTATCAACAACTATAAAAATCATGAGAGAATTAGCTTAAAATAAAATAAGTAATGCACAACTATTAATTAGACCACCAGCATTAAAGTAGAATAATGAACAATTATTATTTGTGACTATATTAAAAGTAGTTCAATATTTATATGTAAGCTGATTATTTAGTAATGTGTCAAAGTTAGGGAACATAAAAACAATTATCTGGATGCTCATAATTAAGTTCTAAAAGATCTATCATAATAAATAAAAAATAAATACTGGGATCCTGATACATGCTGTTACTTACCAAGGCTCTGGCCATATGGTACCATGAGTATACAAGATAATTATAAAGTAATTTCTAATCAGCATAAATAAAGGGCAGTGAATGGATTTTAAAGATGACCTTAACCTTTGCATTATCCATTGAATCATTCAGAGTCCAAACACATGCCTATAGATTAACTATTGTTGCTTTAGAACTAGATAAGGATCAAAAGACCATAAGTTCTGTGATAGTGTTAAACTAATTTATATTAAATAATTTTACTGGATGTAAGCTATCAATCTCTTAAAGCATCATGCTATATTGAAATCAAGTCACATATACTGTCCATTCATAGAACAGATAACTGGAAGAATAAAGATATTAAGACTAATACTTAACAATTATTTGTTAAAACCACTGAATAATAAATAAAAATAAATGTTAATATAATTTCAATGCTAACATATTTTTATTAAACACACATATATAATTCTATATAGAAAGTAAGATTAACTTGACAACTCTGACTAACTTCATTAAATAGCTTTTACTTATTTTTTTTTCAAGATTAAATTGAAAAATGTTTGATAAACAAAGGTAAAAGATGTAAGATTAGCTAAAACATTCATTGCCCTTTTTATGAAAAAAAGATTCCATACTTATTTATATTTTATAGGAACATATATTTATTATATTCAATTATTTCAATATTAAATAAAAATGTTTCACTGGAAAAAAAAATTCATTATTACCAATTATTATTTATATTAAAAGTTATTTGTAAATATAGATGTGCACAGTACAATACCATTTTATCATGGATAATTTAATTTTTGGCCTTCTTTTTGATTTTATGATTTTAAGTTTCTTTTCAGGTTAGATTTTTATTTTAGTTTCTGTAACTGCTTAGTTTAAATAATTATAAGTTTTTCCTTTAAGCTTTTTGGAGTTCCCATTTTCAAATTGTGTTATTTCTGTTCAGGTGATTAAAGAGAGAATTTATCAAGTATTTTCACTCTGAATAGATATTTTACTATAGCTTCCATTTTTCAATATAATAATTTACAGGCCAAGTTAACACATGTTTTAATATATCCATTTTGCAATATAATAATTTGCAGGTTAACACAAACTGAGAGAGTCATGGTTTTGAATTGAACACAAAACTTGTTGCAGATTTCTCACTGGAATATTTAAAATGTTCTTTTATTGACAGGTTATATATTGTTTTGGGTACTTTGGTATTATTCCTGCTATGGCATATTATGCCAATGATGTCTTATTCTAAGTTTGTGACATGTTTAACATCTCCAAAGAATGGGTTGCCAAACTTAATCAATAAAATTTCTCTGCAGGTCTTATGGAGGGGTTATTTTAAACATATTGCAAACTTAGAATAATACATCACTGGGAGTAATACATCATAGCATGTGTAATATGAATGTTCAATTCTAAAAAATAAAGGAGACATATATTCATTATAGAAAAGGAGAAAAAGTTATTATGATACTAATAAAACAGATATTTGTGAGTTGTGCCTTTTTATGACACTATATATTGCCAAACCCATTGTTCCCCCTGCCAGCATATTACTTTAGTTTGCACTGTCATATACCACATGGAATAGCAAACTTCAAATAAAAAAATATATACTTTCCAATGATGGAGAAATATATTTATTATGGAGAAAGGGAGAAATATGAAAAGGAACTCTAAAATATATTTTAAATGGTGAGTTGTAACAAAGTTTAAGATTTCCATTATTATTTAACTTTAAAAAGAATCAGCAAGCTGTAAAATAAAATGGTACTTTTATCTAAAAATGATGAACTGTAAGTTTAATCTTACATTTTAATTATACTTTTCTTTAAAAACTCACAATTATAACAACTTTTAACTGTAAATGTATACAAA
Source organism: Epiperipatus broadwayi (assembly GCA_028023455.1). Taxonomy (NCBI): domain Eukaryota; kingdom Metazoa; phylum Onychophora; class Udeonychophora; order Euonychophora; family Peripatidae; genus Epiperipatus; species Epiperipatus broadwayi. Next base: position 4,011,305 of record JAQFVV010006276.1, on the reverse strand, counting down.
GTTTGGCAAAAAACCAATAGAAATATAACAACTTTGTATTTTTAAATTAAAAAATACAAATAATGTAATAGATTTAGTACAAGTTTAACATTATATTTGAAATATTAAAAAAATGAAAGCTTTAGCAAAATAACAAATTAAAACACAAATCTATAAAGCAAATATAAAACTGTATTATTTAAAAATGATGTGTGAGATAAATTATATTGTGGGGGGGTCACTATCGCAGAGTGAATTGTTTAATATCTTCTAAAATGGAAAGTGTCAGTTCATTTGACATGGATTAGTCATGACAAGATTGTCAGACAAAAATATTACCAGAGTAATATGTCATAATAAGAATAATATCAAAGTACCTGTTTTGGAAAAGCATTAATTTTAGCTAAAGTTTAACATATAATTTTCTTCAACTTCATATCAAAAACATTTTTTAACAATTACTAGTGAGTATAGTCTTATTTTAGACTAATAGTTTAACTTCTTTGTTCTTATCATAGATGGACTACTAATGTTATTATCTTTAACAGTTGGATCAGGAATAATTGTTATTCACTAGAAACTGAAATGTACTGTCTTAACCTGCCCCTATCTTAATTTTTGGAATAATCTTGTTATGTATTCAGTTACATAATATTTCCGAAATGCCAGGTTATTTTCCCCCTTTCTTTCAATTAAAAACTTTTTAATCATAATTATTGAAATTCCTCTGCTGTTTTTTCCTAATTAGCAAAAAAACCTATAATTATTTAATTATATTCTTATTTGAACAACATTGTTTTAGAAAGATAATGAGAAAAGAAAAACAACATTCTTTAACTTAACAAAAGTGTTATAACTTTTTTTCTTTCTAAAACTGATAATTTTCAAAAGTTAAAAACTAATAAAGAAAGAAAATGAAGAGAGAGAAAGAGTAAAAATGTTTATTTTATACCCCCCCTCTATTTCTCTTTTTCACCTACCTCTAAAAAAGCTATAAATATTATCATTTTTATTTAAAATGTTTAAAATTTAATGAATTTTACTCTTTTAATATGTTAATAATTGACATCCTGGAAAATAAAACAAATAAATAATTCTTTTCAATACTAAAAAAGTGATGAAGATATGTGTAAAAGATTATGATCTGGGCCAACTGATGAGTTCTGGATCAACACAAAATGTGGTCATTTATCATTTTGACATATCTCTGATTACATGTTTCAGTAATGTGTGATGGAATAAATGTTTGAAATATATATATATGAAATTAAAGTATATCTAAAAATGTAAATATCTCCCCTAAATCTTACTTAGAGCAAGATTCTTATATAAGGATTCATGTGGTCATCATCAATTAGTACCCACTATTTTGATTTAAAATTGATTATTTACTACAACAATCATAAAAAAAGTTAATTTCTTTTTAAAATGTGATTTTGAAATGGTAGGCATTTTGTAAGAATGCCCACATTATAGGATAGTGATTTTATGTCATTCTAATTAAAAATGATGATATTTATGCTAAAATGTCAGTACAGGGTTTGTTCATTATTCACATTACAGTATATAACATTACAATATATAACATTTTGTTATAGTATTAAAATACAATTAATGTACAGTACTTTATTTAATTTTTATCAAGTATCCTTGAAAAACATTAATGCATTCATTAATGTCATATCCAAAGGAAAGATTCAAAATGACATTTTAAAATATATATATATATATATTAATAATTCAAACAAATATATTTAACACAGTATTCAAAATTAAATAATATATTCTTTACCAGAAGTACTTTCAATTGTTTCACTGACAATCTTTATCAACTGTTAATACAAATGTACAAAAAATAAAAACTTGCATTACCCATCATTCAATCTATTCAAATTTCCCACAATTCTGTTGTCTTTATATTAGCCGATTGTTTATTCATTAAACCACCTCTATTCCTAGATATCATGATTGCCTCTTTAATTTTACGTTTTTCACTACATCTTTCAATTTGAATAATTTTTATATCTCTATTATTAAATTTAAAACCATAATTACATGTTTTATTATGATCAAATATAATTGATGGAGTATTCATATTTACTGAAGATATATTTTCTTTCTGTACATGTTTATATAATGTCTTATGATCATTGTATCGTTTTTGTAATGTACATTTGGATTCACCTATATATTTTATTCCACAACCACATTCCAACATATATATAACAGAACTTAATTCAAACTTAGAAATCTTGGCTTTAATGATTGCTTTTACAAAATGAATTTTGGTTGGCCAATGGGTCTTCCGGTGGTATCACAGCTTTGTAATTTTTTTATTTCTAATTATGAGGTTAAGATATTGTCTCAGATAAAATATAAAGGAATTAAAGTATATTGTAGATATGTTGATGATGTATTTATATGTGCACATAATGAAATAATAGTTAATTTGTTTAATGAGTTAAATATGATTAATAATGTAAAATGGGTGTTAAATGAAGAGAAGGAAGATTCTATAAAGTTTTTAGATATATTTATTAAAAGAAATAATAATGTGTTTGATTATAATATGATTTTAAAACCTGTGGAAATTAGGGGTTATATTCCATATAATTCTAAAGTTCATATGAGTCATAAATTAGCTGGTTTGAAGTCATTTTTATTTAGAAATGATTATTTGTGCAAATTTATTAGTGATAAAATTGAAAATATTAATGTATATATTACTGATATGTTGAATGTTGGTTATGGAAGGAATATTATTTATAATACAATTACAAAATATAATCAAAATAAGAGTAATAATAAGAAAATATTAAGTAAATTAAAAAGTGATAAATGGATTTCTATTCCTTTTATATCTAATCAACAAGCTAAATTAATTAATAAACTTTTTAGTGGTTTGTGTAGAATTTCTTTTTTCTCTTCAAATAATATAAATGATATGATAAATAACTCCAAAGCCAAGATTTCTAAGTTTGAATTAAGTTCTGTTATATATATATGTTGGAATGTGGTTGTGGAATAAAATATATAGGGGAATCCAAATGTACATTACAAAAACGATATAATGATCATAAGACATTATATAAATGTGTACAGAAAGAAAATATATCTTCAGTAAATATGAATACTCCATCAATTATATTTGATCATAATAAAACATGTAATTATGGTTTTAAATTTAATAATAGAGATATAAAAATTATTCAAATTGAAAGGTGTAGTGAAAAACGTAAAATTAAAGAGGCAATGATGATATCTAGGAATAGAGGTGGTTTAATGAATAAACAATCGGCTAATATAAAGACAACAGAATTGTGGGAAATTTGAATAGATTGAATGATGGGTAATGCAAGTTTTTATTTTTTGTACGTTTGTATTAACAGTTGATAAAGATTGTCAGTGAAACAATTGAAAGTACTTCTGGTAAAGAATATATTATTTAATTTTGAATACTGTGTTAAATATATTTGTTTGAATTATTATTATATAATTTAAAAATACAGACATTTAATGGTTGTAATTATATATATATATATATTAAAAGCATAAAGCTAAACTAATCAATAACTAATCAAAAGTACCCCAGATTCACAACTCAACTAGACTAGCCAAGAAAATAAACTCTAAAACACTGGTTTCACTGCTATGAGCACACTTTTCAAGTGTAAAGAACTACAAAATAACATATTTAAACATTATCCACAATTCCACTTACCTCCCATCTGCCCTTAAATGTTCTTTTAATATTAAGGATGGATGGGAACTAAGTGGAATTGTGGATAATATTTAGTTTAAATATATTGTTATTTTATAGTTCTTTATGCTGGAGAAGTGTAGTAGTAGTGAAACAATTGGTAGTGTTTTAGAGTTTATTTTTTTGGCTAGTCTGATTGAGTTGTGAATTTAAGATATTTTTGAATATATATATATGTATAAATAAATACATAAGTTATTACTAAGGAAAATAAAATAGTTATTTGAAATCAATATTAAGTACAATTATTCTCTGAATGCTTTCTCAGCAATGAATTCTGAGGGTTTTGTAAATAGCAAAGGTTAGCAAATACTTATCATCATACCCTATAGTCATCTAGGCTGAAGAGATTATTTTTGAAGCCTACTAATTACCATATGATAAAATAATATATTAATTTTAGACAAAATTATTTCATAATTAAATCTTTGTGTAATTTTTTTTAGATACTATATAATAACTTATAATAACTTGTAATTTTAAAAATAAAATTAAGATTTTTATTATGAGTTTGAATGTGAATAACTATTATGAATTGAATTATAGATAAAACAGTGCTTAATCAATTTGGCTTTTGAAAGAAATTTACCCAGTTCATCCTAATACGTGATTTGCAAATCATTTTACAAAGAGCATATACCATTTTTTAAATAATCATTAATTTCACTCTTAATGCAAATAATTAAATGTCTATGATATATATACACCCAGCAAACACTTTTTATATTAGCATGATTTTTCCTGATTATGTTGGATAGATATTGCTGTAATATTTATAATATTCATATTTTCTTTTTGAAAGCAAATTCTAGTCAATTCTAAAAGTGCCACATTTTTTTGTATTAGAATTGACACTTCAATAAATATGTTAATTATTTTATTAATTTTATTAGGGGTTAGATGTAATTAGAGGGGATACAAATCAAGACCTTCAAGCTTCCCTCAGTCATTCATTCCATCCTATACAACCAATACACATGACCACATATATGCAAAAAAAAGATCATATGATGTCCAATATTAGTATTTTGTGCTAAACTAGCACTCATCAGTTGGTCCAGATCATCATCTTTCACACATATATACAATGAGTGCTCATTTTATATTAAGATAACAAATCTTCAAATTTTAATGGACATATCTTAATATTTTCCAATCTCCAACTTTTCAGCCAACCATAATCCAGATACAAATTTTAAGATTAAATAAAGATTAATAAATTTTTATTAAACATAGTATTCTTAATTCATTTCCATCCATATTTTTTCCAAATGTAATATCATATATGTATATATAATTTGAAATCATCATTTTACCATACTTGTTTGAAACATATGAATAAATGTATATAAAAAAGAAAATTATCCCCCACAAGAAATTTCTGGTTAAATCAGAACTCTTTTCTCTACTCAGTTCAATACCTTTTACCATATATTTTCCTCATTTGTTTAGTATTTATCAAATACAAATTACTTCAGTTTGATCTATATTTATGCTAAATTTTTTACACTCACACATTTGAAATCACCCACTTTTAAATAAATAGTAACAAATGATAAAAGCATGTTGGAGAAGTGATAATGTGAGAAACTTGAAGAATTCTGATTTTGTCAGAAATATAACATAAAGGGTATTTTATTTTTTAGTTATCATTATTCATAAGTTTAAACAGCTGTGGTAGAGCAAAAATTTTAAAGTATAAAAGATGTTATGTTTGAGAAAAAAGATTTTGCAGATGATGTAGTTGTTTTTGCAAATAATGCTTTAGAACTTCAGGAAATGTTGCAGAATTATCAGATGAAAGTAGGAAAGCAGGACTAAAGGTAAATGTTAAAAAGACTAATGTAATGTTCAATGTTATTTTCTCAAAATATGAAAATAAAGATTGATTGTGATGAGTTAGAAGAAAGTTAACAGCTACAAACATATTGGTTAGATTATTAATACAGATGGAAACATAATGAATGAAATTAATCATAGAATTAAACTTGGTTGGAGTGCTCTTGGTAGAAATAACTTGATACTAAAAGGAAATGTGCCTATGTGTTTGAAAAGAAAGGTTTTTAATAAATGTGTTTTACCAGTTCTTACTTATGAATCTGAGACTTGGATACTTAATAGAAGAGCAATACAGAGATGTCAGACCACTCAAAGAAGTATGGAGAGATGCATGTTAGGAGTAACAAGAAGAGATTGAAAATGCAATATATGGGTAAGAGAACAAACATGTGTTACTAACTTTATTGAAAAAATTAAAAGACTGAAGTGGTGTTGGGTTGGACATATTGCTAAAAGAGATGATAATAGATGGACAATTGAAATCTTAAACTGGATTCCAAAAGATTGTAAAAGACCCAGAAAAAGACCACATGTGGGATGGATGAATGAAATAAAAAATGTGCAGGGGTGATGTGGAAAAGAGAAGCTAAAGATCAGAGATGATTTGAACTTGGAGAGACCTTCATCCTGCAGTGTATTGATAATGGTTGATGATGATGATGATGATATAGATAGCTGGCAGTTGCATTAATAAAAATAAGATATATTAATTTTTAATTAAGTTTAAAGTTCATATCTGAATTAAAATGACATGATAATATCTATCTTGATTTATAATATTAGTAGTACATTTATTTAAAATGGATGGTGCTAAATGTATTAATGGAAAAAAAAAAGACACTTATAGAACTTATTTCAGTATAGATAATATATTTATATTTAAATAGAACATATTATAATAATTTGACGTTGAAATAATGCTGAAAACAAATATAATATGTTGTTCACCTGAGACAAATGAAGAGTTATAGTTCTTTCAAAAATACTTCTTTGTTGTCTTTTGTTTTTTACTGATGTTATAGTCATATGTTTCAAGTTGTTGAAAAATGGAGGTTTTAAAATATATCTAATGTGTTATATTTATATATTGGACTATTTACATCATCTAATATTAAGTATTGAATGTCTTTAGAAAAAATTAACTTTATTTAAATCTTCTAATTACATTAAACTATTAGTAATAGGCTAATAGCAAGCAGATTGGTATATGCGAAACCAAATATAATTAAAATACCATCCTCACAAACTTTCAGGAAAATACACTATCTAATATGTATATATTTGTATACAGAGCTATAGTTATTGCAGAATAGTTTATAGTTGTCTTGAAATTATGTTACTATATATAAATCATGTTCTGCGTGCAAGTATATCAGTAAATGGTATACTTTTACTCGATCAAAGATAAATTGTAGCTGTACTTATTATACATTTTCGTTTACTGACAGTTAGTTTACTAATAGCTCGTTGGGGGTTTCAGTAATTCTACATTATTTCATACAGAGTTTATTGTAAAATAATATATTGGAAAAAAAAAAAAAGCTTATAAAAACATGTCATATATATCTCAACTAATAATTCATGTAATTTGAATCCAATCATATTTATTAAAAAAAAACTATTATTATCGATTGGATTTTCTTTTTTTTTTTTTTGCAAAGTTGCATTAAAGCAAATATCTAAATAAATCAATGATTAAAGTATTTTTTACATTAAAAAGTGAAATAGGATTTAAACAGCATAATAATGACAGATTTCCTGTATGTAGCGTATGCATTATTATCACGTGATTTTTTCTCCAAATTTTGATATCTTATATATATAGCAACAACAAATACTTATAACAATAATAATCTTTTATTATCAATTTGTTTTGTTTTTCTTAAAACTATTATATATTTATTCTTTAGTCATTTTATTTTTTCGTCTACTTTATTATTTACATTCGGAAAACTTTTTTTTTTTTGTTTATTTGAAGCATGTGTGAGCATGTGTAAGCTTATTATTTTCGCATAGTTGCACAGAACACATGTTTTGCGCATTTCTCTTTCCATGTAGGATGAACTAATACTTTTTAAAATCCATTTCTCAGCAGTGATTTGACTTCTACATTATTATTTTTTTTTTTGCTAAGGTCAAACAACTGAATTTTGATGAAGTATTTTTTTTTCTTTGAAGTTAATGTAAAGCTATTATTTAACGTTTTGTTTCTTAGTAGGAGCATTTCCTGCCTAGCTTTTTATTATTATAAAAGCAAATAAATGGAAATAAAAATTAAAAGGATTAAGAAAAATAAAGTAAAATGTTTCATCGCTGTTTTCCACTTTAAAGTAAATACAAACAAATGATATTATGTTACGTTTATTGTCTAAAAATGATGATGGTAATTATAAAAGAATCCCATGAAGACACAATAATGCAGAATAACCCTTGACCATCATCGGTAGTAGGTAATTATAAAGTACGACTCCCATGACTGCACAATAAGGCAGAATAACCCTTAACTGTAACCCTATTAATACAATGCATTTTAGCTTCTTAATTTTTTAATTGCCTTAATCCATTGCTATATTTACAAACAGATATTTAAATGAGTATTTTGAAAATGTAATTTAAGAAAGTGCTTCTTCATGTATTTTATTCAAAATTTATATTTCTCTTACTGGTAAAAAAAAAAAAAACTTCATTAATTTTATTAAGTAGGTGATAACTCTAAACATATGAGCTTATTAAAGTTGATAATATAGCTACAATTATAAATTATTGCAATATATTATGTTAAGAACTTAAACATACATAAAAATGGTTTTATAAATATGTAAATTAAATAAAAACCAAATAGCTGATTATCCATTAGAAAAATGTATTTTACAATTAAGAAACATGGGTAAAATTTTGACTATTAAATAATTAAAGACGCTACATGAAGTTGAAAATTAATTAGTGAAAAAAAGTGTTAAAAGTTCATGAGGTTAATATTTTACTTGTAATTATATGTGAGACTATTTCCACCATCTAGTTTAATTGTTAAATGATTTTAGAAAAAAAAAAGAATTATATTTATATTTGTCCAAGTACATTCATTTGTCAGTTATAACACACAAATTAGCATATAACATAATGTTGCAAATGGTTTAATTCATCTCTCTTTTTTACAAGCCTAATCAGTGACTACTAGCATGAGGATTGAAGTAATGATTTTAAATTTAAGGTGTTATTCTAACCAACTAGTCTATTCTGTTCCAGGAAATAATCAGGAGAAATTTTATATAGTTATCTATAAACATTTTTCTGTTTCCCTTTTATTAATGACAGGTTATTGAGTGTTTTTCAAACATTATGAATTATTACACTAGGCTGATTTATGGAATTATTTGCTATTGTCATGTGAACAGTTTTTTCAAATTTTATCTTTTTTACATTTTGCTATTTGTTTAATATTCTTACATTTTTTCAATAAAATATATGGTCATTGGTATTGTACCATTCTGGTTTAAATTTAAATAGGAACTATCATGTACATATAAAATTATGGTTGTCATCGATTAGCCCTCACACACACCTGATGTCACTGATTTTATGAAAAAGCACAGAAATATACTGCTCATGTGGCCTATAGAACAGTTCTCTTCATATTGGTCGCTAAGCAGCTTTTGTGCATCATGGAACTATCACACACTTCACAGATCACTACAGTATGATGTGAGGGTGTGTAAAATTCAAGTTGTCCTAAGTCTTTGCATGTGAATTCGAAGTACTTATTTTTTACATGACCTGACATAGTTTTAGATAGTATTAATTGTAAGACAAAAGACTTCCATACACATAATTTTAAGCTTAAACAAATTTCAAAAGTGTACATTCCAGCATTACATAAAAATCACACATAAATCATGTTTTGTGCAGGGACAGCTACAAGACTTTCAAAGCATAAGCTTGGCTTGATCAAAGGGGAATTTTCAAATCAAATTGTGCTCCATAAATTGTTTTAAAATAATGTTGAAAAAAATTTTTTTTGATGAGACGTTAATTGAAAAAGGAAATATTAGATTTTATTAAATAATTTTGTTTTTAAAAATGTTATGTATGTTGTGACAGACAATCCTTAAAATCATCAAAACTATCAGATCCCTCTCCCTGCCAATTCCAATGCTATGCACTGAGTTGGATAATGTTTTAAAAATTGTCTTGCATGTAACGGACAATCCTTTGGATTGGCAAACCCATCAGATCCCCCTCCCTGTGAATTCCAGCACTATGCACTGCAATGTAGTAGTGTAAAAAAAGTAAATTGTAAATCAGCCTGGTAATATTATATCTATTGGTTTTTGACTAGCAACAGCAACATCAGGCAGTGTAGGGGGCTAATCGACGATAACCAAAATTATTGTTATAATTTTAAATGTTAGTAGATGTTTGAAATCTTGAAGTGATATTTATCATAATTTTAGAAGTTATTATAGACCCACCCAAATACAAAATAATAATTTGCTATGTATTTTTCTTATAGTTTAATATCTTAATAAAAACAGTTATATTTTGTCTATTCACATATTTTATAATCAATAGATTTAGATAAGAAAATAAAAAATAGCATTTTCATGTGTGTGTGTAAATATATGTGCATGTAAGTATTATTTGGTAAATTTAAAATTACATGTACAATTGTAAAACTACATGTATTTTTTGAAGGTCATATTAAAGATATACTAATTGTAATAATCTTTTGTTAAAACAAATATGTTTTTAAAGAAAAAAATAAAAAATAATCTTATTATTTTATTTTAAAATATTTTTTTGTTAAAATTAAAGGAAGACATTTTATCAGAGATGCTGTTCTGTTTGCAAAAGATAATTACTCTCTTTTAAGTAAAAGGTGTACATTTTGAGAATATACCATTGACAACAGTATCTTGGTCAGTGACAAATTTGTTCATGATTTAACTGTATATCAATCACTTCAGTTAACACTGTATTTTCACAGTAAGTAAATATATTTAAAAACATGATATACTAATTTTAAAATTTCTTATGTGGAACAATAATATGAGTACCTAAACAGAAAATTTGGCATTTATTTTAAAAGGAACAGATATAATCTTTAAAAAGGTACTTAAATAAAAACTAAAGTGAAATTTATTTATTAGAAGTGTTCTAGAATAATTTTTTAAATACTTATTTATTACCATGTAAATTAATAAATATTATCTATCTCTATATATGTGTGCCAACAAATCAATAACTTTCCAAGAATAAAAAATAGCAATATTTAAAATGGAATAATTATAAGATATAAAAGAATGCTGGAAAAGTTTAATAATGTGGATTAATATATTAATTGTCAGTACTAATTAGTCTGCCAGACCAGCCATCTGGTGGCATTATTTCTCTGCTAAAAACACAGAAATATGCCATTTACATGCCCAATATTTCTGTGCTTTTGCAGAGAAACTTATAGCCTATAGAACAGTACTGTTCATATTAGTCATATTGCATTGCACACCAATATTACAGCCTGCTAATGTTCTTCATGGCACTATGCAAATATGCACACTTAACAGATCACTAGTATTTGATACTAATAATTGTAAGACCTCCACTGTGCTTCTCTACAAATTTTGCAAGGTGAAAAAAATTGCAAAAGGTCTTCGCCAAGCACCTTTTCCCAGAACTCACATGAATAGCCATGTAAATTATGAGACAAATAAAATGACTGAGGTTGCATGTAGTTTTGGAAATCATAAAATTGGTTTGATCCGTGACGACAAATTATTTGTCAACCCCCCCCTCCCCAAAAAAGCATTAAAATACGATCAAAACTTTTGACTTTTTCCATTTTGTTTTGCTTTTATTTTAAAAAAAATACAGCAACTTTTTTTTGGGGTTGTATACGGTGATTTTTGATACAGCTTTATTTGTATACCACTGATATACTAAAACTTTTCTTATTAAAACCAATTTTTATTCACCTTTTTTAAAAAATAAAAACAACCCAAAAATAACTTTTGATCTCTATCTTTTGTTTCAGTGATGACAAATTATTTCTCCCCATCTCCCCCCAAAAAAGTCAAACTAAGATCAAAACTTTTGATTTTTTCAAATTTGTTTTTCTTTTTTGTTTTTAAAATATGATGATTTTTGTTTTGACTTTATTTGTATTATGCGATGTTTTTAATTTTGCCATTTTTGAAAATAAAATGTACAAATATTACAATCAAATGTTGTACCATAAATTATTTACAAGAATGTCAAAATATTGGTAGAAAAAAATTCATAACAAATGTCAAAATATGTCAGAAGATGAGAAAAAAAGTTGTATCAAATATCCAAATATTTTTTAAAAAGGCAGAGAAAGTGTAAAAATATTTTTAAAAATTTGGAGAAAATGTAAAAATATTTTAATAAAAGTCAGACAAATTAGGAAATTTTTTTTAAATAAAAGTTGGAGAAAATGTAAAAATAATTTAATTAAAAATAGTCGGGCGGATCAATATAATTGTGTTTTTAACAGAGAAACAATGCCACCAAGCAGCTGGCCTGGCATACTGATTAGTACCTAATTGTCTATATATTTGTGTACCAACAAAGAATATAAAAAAATTGCTAAAGATTATAACTTCAAATGGAATAGTTATAAATTTGAAATAATCATTAATCATTTTAAATGGAATAATACTTATTAATTAATATCAACTACAGTGTGAAAACTTTCCAGTATCATTAATAATTAGTTTTTTGAATAAACTATGGATACTTTAAAAACAGCTTTGGAATTATTGTAGTTTAAAATATCATGATTGCATTGATTTTCTTGAGATTTTCTCCATGTGAACATAATAAAAGTAACTTAAAGACTGGAGAACTCTTTATATATAAATATCAATTACTGTTCATGCAGGTTGTATATTTTATTTATGTAATTATATTTAATTTTGCTCTTGTTTTGAAAGATAATTTAACATATATATATATATGCAATAATTAACCAAAATAAATTTTTAATAGATAATTTTATTTTTACAGTTAAATAATTAGATTTTATTTAATAATTTGTTTTGTTTCCTGATAAATGGTCAGTAGGCAAACTGTGACAAATTAATATATCTTTTATATGTTTTTTAAATATTGCCTATTGGAGACAACAAATAAATAATATTTTCTTTATGGTTCTTTTAAAATGTATAATTTTATTCATATCATCTTACATTTCAAACAGGTATAATATTTTGTAACACATTGATTTAAATTATCAAAGCATATTAATTAATTTGCCTTATTAGCTTTATAAATAAAATTATTGTTATTTATTAAATTTGAGTTAAGTGTCTTATCCAAGTTAGTAGGTATATATTATTCTGGTCCAAATTTAATTAACAAATAATAGAAATTTTGTTACTGTACCTGATTCCAATAAGTATTAAGAATGAGCCTAATATTTTATGAACATCAATTTGTATGATTCAAACATAATAGCTAGTCAATAAATTATAATAATAAAATTTATATAATCATCAATCTTAATTAATTTTATTCATTATTTAATATTGCATAAATTTAATACATAGTAGTAAAAGGATTATTTATAAATGGATACCAATATAAACTTTTAATTAATATAACCATTATAATTTTCAAATATGTTATTTTATATTGTGTATATAATATTGGGATCCAGTTGAATTTATATTTATTTAATATATAAATATTAATAAATTTTTAATTTTATTCAATACAGATTTTGGATTATTTTAATAAAGTTATTACTTAAATTTTTTCCATTATAGATTTGATTTGTTCAATTTGTATAGCTCTATTAATTTTATCTAACATATTTACATTATTACAGATTTGTTGTTGTACAATTAATACTGTTTAATTTTACCAAACATGTACTGTTCAAGTTAATATGAAAAGGTAACAATAACATTAAAATGAATCATAAATGCAAGGAGCTAGTTTTCAGAAGACTGCTTCTAGAATCATAGTGCTGAATAGAACCATGCTGTTAAATATATATATATACAGTGGTAGAGGTCAATATGTAAATAAGGCCCAATAAATAAATTAGATGTTCCATATTTTGATAATGTATTCAGGAATCTTTTCTAATAATAGAATTAGGATTCTATAATTCATAAGTAATATTTACTAAGGCAATAAACCTCAAGAGTGTGCACTTGAAAATGTGAAGGCAGGGACCTCTACAGGTCTTAACTATAAGCTTGGGCTTTGGAAGAAAAACTTTGAAAGTGTAAGCTTATGGTTAAGGCCTGTAAAGGTCCCTACCTTCACATTTTCAAGTGCACACTCTTGAGGTTTATTGCCTTAGTAAATATTACTTATCTAATCAATGTGTGTTAAATAAATTTATAAATTTTAATTCATATGGCATATAAAAATAAACATTTCCATATGATCAATTTTTTCTGTTACATATTTTATTATTCAAAGATATTGGTATTTTATTACAATAAATAGATTAATTTAGCCTTTCATCATTTTATGCCATTACAGATTTAGCTTGCCCAAAGACTTGTGGAATTTTCATGATCTCATTTTTATACCAGTACAGATTTGGCATTCAGAGCTAGGGCATATAAATAAAGTCTCTTTCTTTTGTTGATTTTTATACCATTACAGTGGTATATGAGTAGTGTACTACTTTAGACATATCTATTTTTTCCAATAGTTATTACTTTATGGTTTTTAAATCATTTTCTGTTGGTCTAATATAGGGACATTTTCCAGTTTGTTCATGGCCTTAAATTGCTGCTATCATACACAATCAGCTCCTTCACAATGATCTCACTAAAATTGTACACAAGAATCTGAACTATCCTCTTTTCCGGAAAACCTAATCCAATAATCTGAATGGCTGTATAGAAAGTACTTTAACTCAGAGTCACCATATATCTTAAACACAAGACAATTGATTTTTTTTGCTTAAATTTTTTGGCAGACTAGGCATGAAATTGGATGGTATTGTTCTTTATCCAATAAATGCTGCTGAGAAATTGAAGTCTTCTTTATGTATGTATTACAAGAAGCTTGTTTTGGCTAAGCCTGGCCAAGATAAGGTATTTGACACAATTACTAGAGTTTCCACATCCAATATTTTTGTGCATTGGGGTAACTTCACTAGATTATGTGATGGGTGATTTATTCATAGAGTGTAACTGTGATTAGATTGTGCTCCTTGAATGGCAATCACTGTTTTGATAACCATGGTAAAAATTGTAGAATGAGTGGTTTTGTGAATGAGATACTACATCATGTGCTCCATCATTGCAAATTGCATCTCTCTATAGTAACTCTTGGACATAATGCTATACTAAAGCATACATAAGGTTTGTTATGTGTGACATTAGAATGGGTAGGATTAGCCAGACCATTTCTTATTTTGACAATAGTCTTCACTTTGACATTGTTGTCATTAGTGAGGATCAAAAGATTGTCAAAATCATTGATATCATGGTTTCTATTGAAAAGCCTTATGAAATCTTCATTAGCAACAGAGCCAAAAACAGACCAAATACAAAAGTATTGTAGATTAGTACATGTATTGTGATGTAATTTTAGATGTATTCATTGTGGGTGATCTTGGTGCATGCGATCTTCATAATGAGGGAGTGCTGACCACTTAGGGTACTGGAAAACTTCACCACAATCTAATGCATAGACTAACTGTGTCAGATACCATCTGCTAAAGCAGAGACATACATGCTGAACACATGATGGAAGTCTGTCAAGATGTCATTGCTGATTAAATATCTAAATGTTTTTGTTTTTCTTACTTATGTAATTTTTAGTATGTTATTTATTACTATTGTATATTTTACATATTTTTTCTTACCAATGGTCAAGTTTAAAACAAAAATATTTTATACAGTTTTTGTTTATTCCAGCATTTCAAGTTAGATTTATGTGATATTAAGATTTTTTGCAGTGTGCTACCCAGTTTTGGAAAAGTATTCTGATATTGTATTAATTGCATTTTTTCTTCAGTTTGTCTGTTATCCTTGATATATATATATATATATAAATTCACACATTATCTATACTTGATATATATATATATATATAAATTCACACATTATCTATACTGTACTTGTTTTTTCTTAAGATGTTTTTATTATTTGCTTAATGTAAATTAAGAATGTTTATGATGAATATATTTTTTCCAAATTACTGAAATTTTGATCAAATTTCTTTACCTCTTTTATATCATGAACTCCATTTTTTGTGTTTCTTTTATAATTGAATGTGTATGCATGCTCACTATTTTTCTACATGTGTAGATTTTCTGTAAATCGTAGTTTTGATTTTGCCATCAGAAGAACATTTTAAAATGCTAAAATTTGTTTTTTTTTCTCTTTCTATTAGAATTTAATTGAAAGTAATATTAATGATAGTGTGCCCAGAATAATTATAATAATGCTTTTTTATGTGGTTACATTTGTAAGCTATTATTTCTTTCTTTTTTTTAAATAGGCATTGCTTTATCACTGAGTACATTTGTGAATAAACTTTTTATATAAATGCATACCAATACATCAGTTCTTTATATTTTTATGTTCTTGATTAATTTTACAAAGCACTGTCACTTTTATGTTGAAGAATTAAGAATCTTAAACAAAAAATTAACAGATTTTGATATGGTGAATTTCCAACATCAAATAATAGATCTTAATCAGACATTATCCTTATGGATTTTAAATAAATTATAGAGATGTGAAGGATGTGAAAACCATGAAGTAAAAATTACTTATAAACAGATAATCTGAAAGTGTAAATTTGGAGATCAAATAATTTTTAAATTTAGATTTATATCTAATCATAGTATCATTCCTTATTATAATTTGAGTTGTTTTACATGTGATATGAATATCTATAATGTAATCTATGTTTGGATGTTTATCAGTTAAGTAATGGAATTATATAGATTGATGATATCTATTAATATCACATGATTACAATTCTTTATGCTTACACAAGCTGTTTTTCATTGAGGCAAAGCTCTCCATACAGTAGCACCACCCAGTGCAAGCCAGAGTAATCAATGAATGCAGGAACATTTGTGCATAAAATTCCTATCTAGTGCCACTCATCCAATATCCCCAGACTAGTTTCTAGCTTCTGGCTTTCATCACTGAGGAGCCTCCTTGGATCTGAGAGCACTGCACTTAGAGATTTTATATAAGATCCTAAGATCTATCAAATGTCCTACTCATCCAATATTCCCAGACTAGTTTCTAGCTTGAAGCTTCCATCCTAAGATCTCAAATCCAAGATGCCTCACTGATGAAAGTCACAAGCTAGAAACTAGTCTGGAAATATTGGAAGAGTAGGCAATAGATAAAGATTTGATGCACAAATCTCCCTGCATTCATTGATTACCCTGGCTTGCACTGAGTGGTGTTATTGTATGAAGAGTTTTGCCTCTGTGATATCTATTAAGCAATACTGAATGAGAAAACAATTGAGAGAACTTTCAGGAATAGTCTTCAATAGAATTTATTTCAGTTTCTTTATTGCCTTACTTTTTACACAATTCTTTATCTTTGTTTTGTTTTTTATTATTAGAAAAATAAACAAATGAAAACAATCTTAATATATTTATAATATGCAAACTATTAATACATTTTTAAAATATACTACTTTTTTATAATTAATTCCTTCATCACAGTTTGTTTACTATTTTTAATTGGAAATTATAAAATATTTTATATCAATATCAGTTCTGTTTATTATCATTTTTGTTTATCTTCTGATAATAACATAATATTATGAAGTATTTAGCATCAAACTCTTAATTTTTATTTATCTGTTTTCAAGAAATAAGTAATTATCCAGTTCTTATTAGTTTTAATTAATTTTTATTTCATTGGAAAATGACAATCCAAGATTATATTTTATTGTTGTTGTTGTTGTTGTTGTTATTATTATTATTATTATTATTATTATTATTATTATTATTATTATTATTATTATTATTATTATTATTATTTTTAAATCATTTTTTATCTACCCACGTCGACACTTTGGCATACCACTATAATAAATTATCTTAATTTAATGCATTTTTTTATTTACTCTACTATTTATTATTTAGAATTGCATCATTGATTTTAAAAAGTCTAATGTTTAGAATTATATAATAAAATATTGAAACCATTGTAGTATATAAAATAAAAATTGAAAATAAAATAAAAGCCTTACATATGCAAATTTGTACTTTTTTATGGGAGCAGTAGTTCAAAGTTCTAAGTAGCATTGGACATTTTTGGAAATAAATTAAAAATTTCCAAGTAAGTTTAGAATTACATGATCACCATCTTTTATGCTAGCCAAGGCTCCTCACTGATGAAGGCCCCAAGCCACAAACTGGTCTAGGAATATTGGATGAGTAGGCACTAGATGGGGAGTTTATGCACAAACCTTCTGGCATCCATTGATTACTCTGGTTGGCACAGGGTGGCACTACTGTATGGAGAGTTTTGTCTGTTTAAGTTTAGAATGCACATCACGTAAATATATAGCATTATTTTATTACTTTTATATCTCCAGACAAATTTTATGATTAGTAGGAAATATTTTTTATGCTACTCTAACTAATAGTTGAAATTTTAAAATCAGTTTAAAATTCTTATCTTAAATGCACTTGAAGTAAAGTATATAGATCTGACACTACATCCAATAAATATATATTTTACTAAATTACATTTGGAAACTGTTTTCAAAATTTTTTAAGATTTTGGTAATAAAAGATTGCTTTTGATATATACCATGACTTTTCTGATATACACTTCATCTAAAACCTGATATTAGTATATGAGTAATTGCTACAAATGTACTTGGTTCAAAATCCTTAGTGTATTTAAAATATAAAATAATATTTTCTACAGAGAATAAAAATGATAAATTGAACCTAGTCTTTGCTATTTGTTTAATATCAATATCTATTTTTTTTATTACTCATACTAATAATGAAGGTGAAGAAATAGAGAAATATATGGTCATATATATATATATATATATATATATATATATATAACCTAAATAAAGTATACTATATATATATATATATATATATAGTAACCTAAATAAAGTAGACTCAAAAGAAATATTATTAAAATATCATTGGATTTGTCAAAAATCCAAATATTATTAAAATCTCAAATATTCAAGTATTCATTGCAACTTAATAAAGATGATCCAAATGTATTAAATAATTAAGAAACGATTCAAATATGAATATTTGGCTTAATAAACGAAAAGCATTGTAGCTTAAATTAAATTATGAGAAGAATACCTGAGTAGTGGCTATTAACCAAAAAGCTCAGACTGAGTTATCAATCATATTAAGGGTCATTGGATTAAATGAAACATACTCCTATAATTAGATTTCTCAAGATATCACAATATCAATAATTATAACAAATTATTAATAACAACTCTTATAACTCGGGTATATGGAAATCACGTGAGGTGAGTACACTAGTAACTTAATAAAATATCTGCTCAGGTATACAGACAGTAGATTTTATCCACTTTCATTTCTTGGTTTGATGTTAAGTGTACATTTAAACAAATACCAAGTGAATATGGTCTAGCAGGGCACCATTAGATTATTTGAATCTAGACACAGTTATATCTAATAACCTTTCACATGTACCAGGTTTGAATCTCTTTTGGTACCTTATTTCTTACAAAATGTATGATTTTGATTTTAGACCCATAACACTGTATGCACTAATATTTAAGTAAACACCTAGGTAACATAAAACATCTTAAAACTGAAGTGGAATTCATAAAATTCATTAGACATAAATCATTTCTTAGATCTTAGCATAACAAATGTGTCTCAATATTTTTTTATAAGTTTTACTAGATCAGATTACTACTAATTTAGGATGGCAATTCACTCATCCTTGCAAGAAATAGATGATGGGATGGTGGTTATAATAATACTAAGAAATCACTAAATACTATGAAATCAATATTTATTTATGGCCTTTAAACATTTAAACAGCTCATTAATTAAAACGTTGATGACGACGATAATGATAACAATAATGACAATGGTTTCAACCACAGCTTTAGGACTAAGCCTAAACATAAAACTTAATTTTTATAATGAAATTGATAATTATTGTTAATCTTAGCATATTTAATCATATCTTAAACAATTAATATTCAACCATTGATGATGAATGATCACGCTTAATAAAGACTACTCTTAATGAACTATATACGCCTTGTTTAATAACACAAACTAATATTTATTACTGTATTTCTAACATATACATAAAAATTTCTATATTTACATGAAAATTTATAATAACAATAACAACAATAATCATAATCGACTGTTTTAAAATCATAACATTAAGTTTTAAATTCTTCCCTCTTTCCTGTAAATGTATTTCAAAAGTATATTGTATTAAATTGAGTAACCTATTTGTTAAAATGTTCCATCCACAAGAAAAGTATTTCATAAAAAAAAATATTCGCTCATTGGCACACAAACTTTATAAATCTAACATGTAAGTAGAATGACAAAAACAAATGTTAGTAAAATTGGAAAGAGCAAGCTTTAGAAACAAGTTTTAAATTATTTTCTCCCTCTCCCTTCTAAGCTGAAACCTATACTTTCTTAAAACAAAGTAATTTAATATTTTAATACTACTTATTACTTCACATTCACACACAATTATACACATGTAAAAATATTATTATGTAGGTGTGTGTTTTATCCCATAATAACAAAATATTATTTAAAACCAAAATAATAATACAAAAAATTATTTTACACATTAATATTTCATAACTGTAAATTAATAAACAAACAATTTTGATACATTCAAGATCATTTATGAAGCTCAAAGTTATTATTAGTAAGACATTCTTCATTTTAATCGATCTGAATAGTCTTTAGAAGTTCTTTAAATAAAATATACCACTTTATTGCTAAAATTTTATTAAGACTCTGCTATCATAAAGAAAATATATCAAAAATTTTTTTTATACTACCAGTTCTTTGTAGCAACTTCTAATGAGTCAAATTTCTCTTGTTTAATGTCTATCTTTGGCAGCAACAATGTCTGTGATTCTTTGGAACAATCTCTTTATTAAAGTGTATAATTATTTGATGATGATGATCCTATTGAGGTTATTTGCTTTAGTGGACAATTTGGAAATCTTTATATTAATTTTTCTTCTCTTTCTGTCAAGCATGATTCTTTTAGTGGATGAAATACAGCAGTTGTTTTCATGTTTATAAATTTCCTGGGTTTTAAACTCAGTTTCTGGCACAATTAATTGGACTTGATGATTAATATTTATCATTAGATTAATTCATCTTTCTGATCTCCTTCGAATGCAGGTGAATGTTTTCTTCTTTCTACTTAAAAACATCTTATTTCTCTGGTCAGTTGAAAGGTATAGAATATTATTTTTGAGACAAGACATCTTTTCTTTCCTATATGATCTGCAGCTCCACGATGGTCAGGTCTTGATGGGACACATATATAATTTTTCTACCCCGTCATTTCTTATATTTTCAACATTCAAAACTTCATAAAAAATGATTTAAAAAAACAACTATCTAGCAGAACTAAAAATGTTTGTCTGCTTTAGTTTCAATAATTTTTAAAAGGTCTCTCTCACAATATATTATAATAATAGTCTAATAACTCAACTGATTTTCCAGACTGCTTTTATATCGAATTTTTGAGTCAACTCACCCAATTAGTGATAGTGTGAATTGGTATTTTTGACCAACCCAAAAAAATCACACACCTGTTTTTCAGACACTTTTGTCTTAAAAAAAATAGACTTAATCCTTTTTTTTTATGTATATCTGTAATATCTAAAATTGGAGTTTCTTTTCTTCAATCTTAAGATGAGACAATTTCAAAATTAGAGTTCCCACCAACCTTAAGCTCCCAAAGTGACAAACAATCATTTACAAAAACAAAATTGCTATAAAAATAGATATCTGATTCAACAGATTCTCCCTTAACACAAAATTGTAAAAAAAAATAATTTGACAGATTTAACCCTTCTTTTTCTTTCAATATTTAATAAATGTAAATTTCTATATGTAATGTACACACATACTTTATCATTTCAAATCATTCATAAACTGTCATTACAATAATCTAATTGCCAGCTTAGTAATTATAACCCCAATATTTAAAATTAAATCCTTAACTTTTAAACTCCAATTACAATTATAGAAAAGCAAAATAGAAGTATAGAATAAGTTATTAGAATTGATCAAGCATAGGTTAGTTTTAAAGAAAGTTAAAATGTTTAATATCTGAAATTTAAAAGTGGCTAACTAAATAGCTTTTATAATACACACTGTCTATACATATGCGTTATAACTTTGCTTTTTAACAAAAAAAATAAATATTGAATAATTTAAATGTGTGGACCATTCTGTTTGAGTTTTATTAACACACAACAAATAAAGAATATAATTGTTGACCCACTCTCTTTCTGTCTAAAGCTTTTAAAACTGGATCTTGTAGGGTTTAAACTTGGATGCCCTACAGCTTCATTTATTGTTATATAAAAATGTGATGATGATTTTGGTTTTACATTTTCTTACATGCACATTACTATAAATTTAGCTAATGACTAAATTGTAATGGCACAATATATATTAAATGTAAGATAGGTCAAATATATTTTTAGCCTTACATCGTTTATTTAAATCTCATATTTATATAAGAGTAAGCAATGATAAACAGAAATGAATATTGAATAATTAATGAGAATGAACAAATTGTGTTTTTTGGTTAGTTAAGTGTATGTTTATTTTAGATCTTTTAATTTTTGACTTTTATATGTTATGAGCAAATAGACAATAATTTCAAATATTACATAGTAGACTAACAGGCATAAAACATAATGCTAAAAGGATAAAAAAAAAAGAACAAATAATTAAATTTTCTACCAGTTGAAATTTATAATATTTCTTATTTCTTGCATAAAAGATTTCATATTTATTATAGGGTTATAGAAAATTTAATACAGAAAAAATATAATATATATATATTTAAAAAAATATATATATTTTTATTTAATTTAAAGACTAATGCATTCATATATAAAAACTATTTTCTTTTTTTGGATTACAATTTTAGTTGTTATGTATAACTTTAAATAAAATTGTGAAGTGTCCATAAATTAATTATTTGATCAATAGATTTTGTAATCAAACTAAATACTTTATTTCTGACTATGCCCCCCCCCCCCAATGCTTTAATTTAAAGTTACATATAACAACCAAAATTGTGATCTGAAAAAAAAAATATATATATTTTTTGATTTTTAAGGCATTAAAGTTCAAATGAATAAAAGTGTTTATTTAATTATATATATATTAATGTTCAGGTGTTTTGCACCTAACTTTCTGATAAGAACTCTATCTCTATATCATATATGTGTTTTCAAAATCATTTATTATAAACAGGAGTTATTTAAATAGTAAATATCTGAAGGTTGTCATTGTACTTCAGTATTTTATTAAATGTACAGCCCACCAATACTATTATTAGGCTGCTAACCTTGAAATATTTGCATTATCATTTTAAACTAAATATTTACAAATTAGGAAAAAAAAAGTCTATGAGGATAGAAGTAGATCAAAATCATTTACAAGATTTTTGGTTTTATTAAGACAAAAAAAGGGTACATAAATAATCCCCATGGAAATTAATTAATTGCATGCACATGCTCCTAAAAATTTCTATAAATTCAAATCGGTGGTACTATGTGTTGTACATGATTCAAAACTTACCACACCAAATTGAATGTGGGTTGAAATGTATCCAACATGAATGTTAAGAAGAATAACCCTAAAATATCACTTTGTCATCCAAACAACATATGTACAAAATTTGAAAAAAATCTGTTTCATAGAAATGGGTACAAGATTTGATACAAACAAACAGAAGTTTTAAATTAAAAGCATTTAAAAATAAATAAAGATTTATTTTAAAAAAATTACTTGACTCGAAAAATTTATTAGTAGATTTTAAAAAATAAAAAGAGAAAATGTAAAATAGATAAGATTGATAATTTGTTTGATTATTACAAGAAAATTGCAGGTTACATGAGGAACCAGAATTGCTAAGCAACAAGCAGTAATAAATATTTGCAAAAAAAAGTTGATTTATTAATGGTTTTTGTTACTAATACTGAGGATCAGTAAATTGATTGAAGAATTAGTACTTTAATACTTTTGTCATGGTTTAACTGATCAATTTTAGTGCCCAATTTTTATTTACTTAACTGAATGGAATTATTAAGCTGAATTGCCACTCAGATGTTTAAATGTTATATGAGCCATTTAAAATTATTAAAAATCCTTATAGTATTTACTTTAAATCATCTACTGAAAACATAAATATTAAAGGAAAAATGTATACCAAATAGATATATATTTAATAATATATATATGTAACTATATTTAAAATATGTCTGAATTAGATGCCTATTTTAATTTGGAACTCAAAACTGACTGCATGTTTTAATAACACAATCTTGACTTCTATTATCTATTTTAAATGTAATCTGCTTTTTTTTAAAAAAAAAAAAAAAAACAACTTTTTACTTACAATATTCTCTGTCCTCTTTTGTCCTCATTTTTTTTAAAAAAAATAGTTATTAAAAGTCATAAATACTTTCTTCTGTTTTTTTTTTTTTCAAAATATCTTTAAAATTTCTTAGCTTGATTATATATTTGTAAATAATATTATCTCAATATTTATTTAGTAATAAAGACTATCAAAAATAAAAAAGTAACCATAGTGTGATAGTAATTGGAGACGTTTTAAATTTGTTTCGTATTTAATTATTTAATATGAAAATGTTAGTATAAGTGTAATTATAAATATGTAAATGTTACTGCTTGAAAAAATGAATTGATAAACGAATTGCACTATTCAAAACATTAATTTTTAGAATTAGTTGTATTTTTTATATTTGTTTAAAGTATATATAAACAGAATTTTGGCAATATTTAATCATGCATATCTGAAATTTTGATGAATATTTTTCTGATTTACTTTATTTATATATATAGAACATATGGTTAATTGCTATGGAATCATAACCTTTGCACACCCAAGTTTCAGGTTGAGCATAGCAATATAATCTGAAGTCATTTTTATTTTACTGATTAGTTGGCAAATGCTTCACAGCTGTATCCCTTAATTCCATTGTTCTACTAAAATTGCCATTATTTTAAAGATATTGGTTGATAATTCACACATTATACATTTATGACCCCCCCCCACACACTTTTTTTTTTGAAACAGAAGAAACTTTTATATTCTCGGAATTTTACAGTGTGTGGATGAGCGTGCATGTCTAAAAACAATGCTGTTGTGAATACAACTCATTTTTTTTATTAATAATAATGACATTTACAAAAATCTACAATTCTTTTTTTAACGTTTATTTTGATCAAGGAATTACAATTAATAATTACTATATCAGTGCTGTTCAAAAATTTTATTTTAAAAACATGGAGATAAAATTATAGATTATCTTTTTTCATTTTTAAGATTTTTTTTTTTTTTTAAATATTGTTCAAAGTCAACTTTATTTATTTATGCTTTATAGAAAGTTTTAAATGAAGATTAAAATTTTGCTTGTTTATAATAACTTCTAACATAAAGATATATAATCTTTTTGACAAATTATACTTAAAAGTAAAAAAGCTAAAGAAAGATAAATGATGGATTATATTTTTAGGTAAGTAGCATAAAGATTAATAATTAAACCATACTACTTTATTTCTAAACCATTATTTTAAAGAAAATAAATGCTGTTCAGAAAACAATGTCATGTTGTGGAGAACTACACATTAAAAGATAAACTTAAGGAAGATTAATGAGAAGCTAATGCTCTGTAACTAGTCAAAAAATTACGTTTCTAAAAGAAGACTTATATAAGAATGATTGATTTTTTAAAAAAGTAATTAACAGATACACTATACTTGTGGTATTTTAGAAAAGATATCAATATGGCAATATTTCATGTATGTATAATTGCAGCTTATTAATTTTATTGTCTTTTTTTCTTATCCCAACCCATTCCATCCTATGAAAAATTTATTTCACTTATAAAACTGACTTAATTTTTGATATATATGAATATATATTTAGTTCTATTTACAGGTTAAAAAGAATTGCTATTTTTAAACTTTATTTAATTGATGAAACATTTTGTTACTAAATTGAAACTTGCATGTGCCATAATAAACATACAAACACACCCATACACACACACACATATATATATAAACATTTTTTTATCAAATTGGAATTTTTATGTACCATGAGAGCATATATATGTAATAAATTTAAATTTTATATAGTTATATATAATATAAATTACAAAAGTTAATGAACTGTGGAGATAATTATTTTTGAATTGAGAAACATATAAATCTCTCTTACTAAACGGATTTCAATTATTTTTTAGATTCATAATGTTCGCTTGAAAACTATTTCAAAATTTCATGACATCATTAAAAGTTTATTTATTAAAACATATTTTATCAAATAAAGTTTTGAAAATGATCATGAAAATATCAAAAGGTTTTTCATTAAAATATTAACCATTCCAGGGGCATGTAATGTAATTAAATTGAGGTTAAATTTACAAAATCAAATATTTCATATAGATTGCCTTCAATTCAAATAAGTTTTTGTCAAAATGAAACTATGTTTTAATAAAATTATTATGAAAATTAATTTTAAAAATATTTTAAAGAACAAAAAGCTATTAAAAGCTACGAATGTATTTAAGAAAATAAAAAAAAAGATTAAACCTATCTTTTTTAATTAGTTGGAATAAGTAATTTTGTTTTTTACTTCTTTCCAACAATGTAAGTTTAAATCTTCCTAAAACATCATATAATTATAAAATTTAAAATATATTTTATATTTATTATATAAAAATCTCTTTCAAATGATCAATTGTGGTTATATAACAAAAAAATTTCCTTCTTGAAAAAATGTAAAAAAAAAAAGCCACCATTTTGTGCAAATTAATTTTTATAACTTAACTTTTGAATTATAAAGTTTTGTTGTAGACATTTCCTGCAATTTAGTTATAAAAATGAAAACTAAAAAATATAATTATTATTATTCACTTAGAGGTATTTATCCTAAAATTTCAGCCCAATACATGGTATTCAGATAATTCAAATGTTATATAAGTTATGTCATGATTGACAAACTTAATTTGCAAAGGGTACAGTCAATACATAATACCACTATGAATTTTCAACCATAATTTCATATTATTTTTTTAATTGAAAACATGCCTATCTCAATTTTTTTCTAATTTTGTCCCTACTTCATAAAAATCAAATTAATTTCAATTCCCCTTGCATAGTGCAAGTTTTTTGACCCTTTTCTAAAATGTAGTACTAATAGTAATCTAAAATTTAAATATAAAAAAATATAACTCTATTTTTTCTCATCTCCAGATATTGGTTTTTGAATTTTTAATATAATTTTTTATCACTTTTATTTTTATACCTGATTGTAATTTTTTTAAAAAAATGCATTAAACTGAATCAGTTACAAGGCTTAAAAAAAATGCACTGTTACTTTTTGTATTATTATTGCATAACTTTTATATATGTGTTTTACCAGTAAAACTTGAAACATTAGAGATACCATTTTGTCTAATCAATCAATGAATAAAAGAAATCATTCTTCTGAGTCAAACTTTTATAACAATATATACAACTGATTCTGGATTTGAAAAGTGGTGTTTGAGAATGTTGGATAATGAAGATAATAATGATGGTTTATCCCAGACTGTTGAAGATAATATAAATGTGAAAATATAGAATCAATATAACACTGATACTAAAATATAATACTGAAGAGAATGATATTGTTATAGGCTTGATAACAAATAATTCAAACAACTATATGTTTGGCAAAATAATGAATTCAAATGGTAAAGAACATCCACCAGAAGATAAAAGAATAAGACAACATAATATATTCAAAACTTCACCAAGGTTGAAAAATAATGCAAACATTTTAGGAAATAGCCTAAATCTTGAATAAGTATGGAATTTATTATTTAGTAATAACGTTCTGAATGAAATTATAACATGAACAAATAAAAAAAATAGAGAAAGCAAAAACAAACTATAAAATTCAACAGTATACTTATCTTTGTGGTGTAGTTTTATTAGGACTGAAAACATTTTTGGGATTAGTAATCTATATGGAACTATTTAAATTAGGCATTGAAAATCATAATTTGTTCTGTACAACTAATGGAACTGGATGAGTAAGTTTTTGACAAACTGTGCCTAAGTATTTGAATTTTTACTTTGTTATCTTTATTTGATAATCTTGATGATAAAAGAGTGAAAAAAATAATTTTTGCAGTTGCTCAGTTGTAGAAAACTTATTTTATTGGAATGAAGCTTGCATTGATGAAATAAATACTCATAACTTTTAGGAGGGAGATGCAGATTGAAGATTTATATGTCAAGAAATTATGAGAAATACAGAATAAAACTTTACCTGAGTGGTATTATAAAATTATTTTCTAAATGCCTACATATATTCAGGAAAATGTTGTAACTGTAAAACATTTAATAAAGAAGAAAAATGTTTTAGTATCCCTTTGCAGTTTATTAGACTGGTGAAGCTAATATTTTATTTTAACAGAAATGTTCTAGCAAACAATTGGTTTAGTTCCATAAAAGTGGTCACATATGTAAAAAGAAAAGGATATATTATTTGGGACCTTTGAAAAAATATAAAAAAGTCTTACAAACCTTTTTTCCATCAAGGCCAAAAGCAACATAAAGCATTTTATATGGATTTCATAATCACATTACACTGTTATCATATGACCCAAAACTATAAGATAGTACTATTAATATATATCATTCTAACAACATCACAGCCTACAACTTGACAAAAGGAGAAGTGGATACATTTGAATAAAAATGTACTAATTATTCTCCATCATCAATGGTATTTATTTTCAAGAAGATGAATATTTCTACTGTCAGTGCACTCAGTTTACACCAAAATATATAAATAGACATGAAAAATTCAATGCATAAATGTTTTAAAAGTATGTTGATACTTAAAAGTAAGGTTTCTAATGTGCAACATTCAAAATGAACTTTGTGTGCTTATTTTTTGAGCATTAGTAAAGTCTCAATGTACTGATAAAGACACTGAGAAGAGCCCAGACAGCAGTAGACTTGAGATAAAGAAGTTTTCTACCAGTATACCATGCAGTTGAAAAAAAAAAAAACTTTTTATTTCTATAGAATATGTAACAAACAAATTTGAGTGGAGCATATTAAAAATATTTAGTAATTATTTTATTTTAAAATAAATTCATTAAAAATTTTTTTTACTTATTTTTAAATAAATTATGCTGTTAAAGCGATTCAAGATTTGTGCTATTTTTTTCCAGTTCAAAAATACATTTTACTAAAATGTTCTTAATGGTTTGAATGCAACATATAAATATCTTGATTTATTAATTAATGTTCAAAAACTTGAGCTCTTTATCAAGCAGTGATGCATGAAATTTTTTTAGAAACTTTGAGCTTGCACAGTTATTGAGAATGTTTTATAAGTAGAAAAGTTGACTTAGATATTGGGAGCCAATATAAACTCCAATGTGCTGCTGCTGCTTTTAACAAGTTAAAAGATAGAGCATTTCATGACAGGGAAATAACTACTGCAACTATGGTAGTTCTATATAAAGTTATTTTATCTAATTTATTGTATGAATGTGAAACTTGGACATTTTACTAGTAAAATATAAAGGTATTAGAAAAGTTTCATTTAAGAATACTCAAAAATTTTAATAATACAATGAGAATATTATAAAGCCAATTAATGCACTCTTTAGCATCCATTATGCAATATGTAATACTATTGAGTCTACTATTGCAAAATCACGTCTTCATTGGATTGGCAAAGTAAAATGAATGAACAACTGCATTTCCTAAAAGAGTGTACTATGCTGAACTTGAGCATGGTTTTCATAAGAGAGGTAGAACCAGTCTATGTTATAAGGATTACCTCAAAAACATTTAAAAAAGTTCAATGTCAATTGTTTCCAGTTGGAAGATAAGGCTGATATATTTACAATACATTAGAAAACTACAATTAGACATTCATTAAAAATTTCCACAAAGAAAAGTTTTCTGATGTTGAAACTAAAAGCAACATTGTAAACATCATGTAAACAGAAAATTAAATCAGTGTGTTTTATATATGGGTGTATTTGTAGTTCACAAATTGGTTTGTATAATCACTACAAAACTCATTTTTGAGTAGTCTTTTTCCTCTCTTCTTTGTTGTCTTTTTCTTTTTATGGAACTGAATGGTCATACTGATTTTACAGAGGCTGTATTATTTATTATTAAAATATTAATTTATATAGAATTGATGATGATTATTTGTTAGTAAATATTTCAATTAAAAACTAAGAAGTAATTCATTGTTACATCAAGATTTTACTAGGACAACTTCCTTGAAAATGCACGAGCTCATTCTTGACTGTAAAATTTTCTTGATGAAATGTCTAACTTCATTGCTATTTCATTCTACAGGATGGATTGCAGATATCAAAATGAATGATTTCAATTTACCCAACTCCTTGATCAAATTATCATTATGAATATTTTCAAAGTTACCATCAATTATTTTAAAAATATATAAAATACTTTCAATTTTATAATGCATCTCTAATTATTCATCCAATAAAAACCATGTGGCTTGCATGTGGTTCCATAAAATTTGATAGTAACAAATACAATGTAATCAAAAGAAGTAACAAGGAATGGTCCAACTCATACTAATACTCTCAAATTTTTACTCAGGAATATTATGACCAAAACTGGCAATCAACAATCTACCTCAATTGTGCTCTTTTATAACTTAAACCTTCATTCCCATTAACACTCACTATTATATTTCTCTCCTGAACATAAATATCTGGTTTCTTCTTCAGTTTAGTCATCATGATTATATTAGAATGTGACATTACACATCATTGAAATTAAACAACTTGAGTACCATTACATTGTAGTTTCATCAAACTTTTGCCTATAAATCTATTCTATTGTGTGTGTGTGTGTATATATATATATATATATATTGTACTACTATTACTACTATCATTAAAATTACTACAGGTTTAAGAATGGGCCTTACCCAGACTACTATCATTATTGCTTCTGCTAGCTTTTCCTAATATAGTTAACAAGATAAAAAGTGATTTCTATATTTCAATTCTTGTTTTGAAATATGAAAATAAATTTTTCGTGATTAAAAAGTTTCTCTATAGTCATTATAAATATTTGAAAACCAGGCACTCTTCACAAACCTGGAGCTTAATTGTAAATATAGAAGATTTGAACTCAGACTTTCAAGCACCTTTCAACTATCCATATTATCTCATACAACTGATACACATGACCACACACATATAGAAAGGATAAATAATGACCAATATATGTATTTTGTGCTAAACTAGCACTCATTAGTTGGTCCAGATTATCATCTCCCACACATATATATAATCAGTGCTCAGTTTATATTAAGATAGCAAATCTTCACAGTTTAATGATATGGATGGATCAAAAGTTGGAAGTTGGAGTAGATTAAAGTCTGTCCATTAGAGTGTGAAGCTTTTCTATCTTAATATAAACTGAGCACTGATTATACATATGTGTGGGAGATGATAGTCTGGACCAACTGATAAGTGCGGGTTTAGCACATAATACGTTTATTAATGATTATTTATCTTTTCTACATGTGTGTGGTCATGTGTATCAGTTATATAAGATAGTATGGATAGTTGAAGGGTGCTTGAAAGTCTGAGTTCAAATCCCATTTATCTATAGTCATTATTTATTTTCTTTTATACATAATAATTATCATTTCTTTAATCATTTTTAAACTTGAGAATTTATTGATATATGTATATGCTTTATTAGTTTTTTATTAATAATAAACATTTTAAATCGTTTTATTTAATATTTAAATATATGTATATTATCTATACTAAACTTGGATAGATGTAGGGACCTTGAAAGCTCGAGTTCAAGTCCCTTATAATTGTTTTATTTATATAAGTTTGAAATGTAGAACACTAAAATATTGATTTATTTTTATTCCATTAAACACATTAAACATTTTAACAGCATTCTTCATCACAGACTAAGGTAATACAATTTGAGATATATAAATAAAAATGGTGTATAATGTAATATGTAGGAATTTGATAATTATTGAATGCAAAATTTTAAATGATCAGGGTATTATTTGGGTTATGAGTGAGAAGAAGTTTTTGTTGCATGCACTGGAAAGATATTTAGTTTATGGTATATTATTGATCTTAAGTGAAATCTTCTATGAAACTTTGTGTATGTTACTAATTTTCTCTTTATTTAATAATTTGCTAATGGTGTGGTGAATCAATTTGTCTATTATTAAGTATGGCTTATATTGAATTATAGGTATAAGTAGTACTATATATATATTGAAGCAATCGATGTCTAATCATCATCGAGCTAGCATGTTTTACCATCTATACTAACCTCCTAGGGTTCCGCAATTCAGACCTTGCTATAAATATATGCTATTCACTCACACACTGTATGCTGAATCATTGGAGAAATTAGTAAAATTAATTTCTATTTAGTAAAGCAAAACAGTAGTGTGCATGATGCATATATATATATATATATATATATATATATATATATATATTGTACCCTTACTTCTCGATGTATAATATAGTTTGAAATACGACTAACTCAATTAAATTATTATGCCTAATTAAAATTTGCATATCTATCTTTAATATACTTTATATTATCATATTCTAATTAAATTTATTATCAATTATCAAAATCAATATATTTCTATAGTATGTACTAATTAAATAAGTATTTATTGAAATCATGAGACTATGAAGTAAAGTTACAAAGTAGTAAGTAGATTTACATTGAGTCAATATCTCCCAAGACACTGTCTCAATGGCATAAGAATACTATTACCTCCTTATTAACTTACTACTACATCTACAGCATTCTTATGGCTTTAAATAAAATAAACTATCTTTAAATGTAATAAATAAATAAATCTTAACTTTTATGAAGAAAATATAATTAAATAATCTCAGGCTATTCTAATTATCTTAAAGTAATAATAATTTCTGTAAGTAAGTATGATAAGGGATTTTATATCAAACTTAAATACACCTAACTTATTCTAATAATAATATACAATGAACAATACTACTTTTAGGGTATAACTTAATCCTATCTATTCTTGTTATATCATCAATCATTAAATAAATAATCATATGTATATCTTTTATTTTCATATAGCATCTTGGAATAGATCAAAATCTTATAATTTAATAATCTGTGGCAATAAATAATATTGTACTCTTATATTGTGCATTATAACAATCTTATGACCATTGTAATATAATATGTTAATGTCAATCAATTCTTATAAATTATATCAAGAAAATATTGTGTTTATTTCTAATACCAATAATAAATTCACATTGTGCAAATATTATGTTTATTCAAATTATCTGCTGTCAAATGCTGTGGTGCAAAATAATGAACTTGACACACTTTTAAAACAAATTAAATAAATTTATTTACATTAACTTCAACTAAGAATTTATTTACAATATTTACAGTTCAAAATTAGGAAAACAAAGAAAAATAAAATAAGAAAATAATAATACAATATGTTTACACTGTTATTAACTCATACTCCTAATAAGTAATTATACATTTTTTAAAATGCTGTACTAATAACATTGAAGTATGTTTTCAAACTTAGACTTTAAACAAGCATCAGTAAACTTCAATTATTACACAGAAAATTTATGTAAACAATATTTATGTAGCATATGTAAACAATTAAACTTTATTAATTAAATTGCTACATCACTTAAGTATTACTGTTATTCATTTCATCATGTACTAGTATGTGTTTACTTTACTATCAGCATTACTTTAATAGCATAATATAGAAACTAATGTATCCTTGTAATGTAATAACAAATAATTGATTATAATTTTATATTTCACTTAATGCAATTCATGCTACATGTTTTATCAAATATGCATTACATATATGTACTGTTAAAATAATAATATTTAAATTATTCATCAATTTCAAATTCATAAAGTATTATATTAGATAAATTCTATGATTCTTTTCTATGTAAAATTATTACTTTACTTTATGTGTTATTCTACTCCTTCTTAATAACTTTCTTTCTACAAAATATCCTCTAAAACTTATTTAAACTTTCCGGAAAACAATCATCAACTTTAAATAAATACTAATTATCCAAAACTATTTATACTTCATCATCTATATTCGGTAAATCTTCAATTCAAATATAAACTTCTACATAAAACTTAACTTAATTTATCCAATAAAATAAAAATAAAATATAGACTTTAAGATCTCTTCCTAACTTGAAATAAAAATAATTACTTGTATGAATAATAAATACAATTCTAATACTCCAACATAATAATAATAAAAAATAAAAATCAAACTTTATTTACGAAAGAATCATATAATTATTTCTAAGCTTCTTATGTAATGTTGTATCATATTTATATCATAAATTCAAATTATGCATATTTAAATAAAACTGTCACTACCAATATAACGTGTGTGTATTTTAAAATATTTATACATTCATTCAACAATAACATATCACTTGGCTGATCTAAAGAAAACATATTAAATACATCAAAATTATTATTATTATAAAATTTTTACCATCAGCAATGATTTAATGTACAGTCCATCTTCCAATATTCTTCGGAATTACAGCTTCATAAAATAATTCACATTTACACTCACGATCATTCTTTAAAATATTCGTGTTATATTAATTATAGAATAAACTTATACAACCAATCATTATATTATTTTTAAGTTATTATTTTAAGAAATGTACCTATCTTATTTTTAATAGATCAATACTATTTAATTTTTATATTAGATAAATAAACAGAATTCATATTACGTAACTCCAGCGATGTCTACTTTTCACCATAATAGTTCTTTAATCCTAGGTACACATTCACTAGAACACCATTTCCGTTTTCCGGTCCATCACGTGTTTTTTTAAAAGTTTATGAAAAATGAAAACGTTCTTTTAAAATAAAACAAAAGTTAATTCTTCCATAAGAAATAAAATAAATTAAAATAGTTTATAGGATCCTGATCTAGTTCTTTAAAGAATATTATTTAAAAGTTATTATTTTTTAAAATTAGTATATAGTTTATAAAACTCTCATTAAATTATTTTGATTAACTTGGACGTCCATGTATACTTTACTTGCGCATTCCTTAATAAAATATCTAGGTAAGAATAAGCTTCTTTATCTATAAACGACCAGCGTTTAAATTATTTCAATATAATAATTTTTATTATATTAAGACTTTTAGCTAATTATATTTTCAATTTATTTGCCTTTTAAAATTGTCAATATTCAGTCTTTTAAACATAAAGACTTAACAAGGCAAGTATTTATAAAACTACTTTTATTTCTAATATCTTTACTTAAGATATATATTTAAATTTATAGCTTGCAAAAATACTTTCTTCATAAAAAAGTATTTTATTCTTTAAAATATCTATTTTCTAATAGTCAATAGCAATTAGCTTTTAAAATTATATACTGTCCAAAATATTACTTTTCTCCATCTCGTAATTTTCCGAACTAATCCAGCGTTTATCATACTTCTAGTATAAAGTTTCCGATATATTTTCACTATATATGATGTTCCCATGACCATTTGCTTGTAAATTGAGCCCAATAGAGACGACCGATAGGGGAAAATTAAATCAACACTGCATGTCTATCCTTTAAAACTTTTATAAATTATAACGACACTCTTATAATTTTAAAAAAATGTTTTTAAGAGCGTCTATAAAATTTACTTAGCCATTTTTAAATAACACAATTAACTTGAAAATTCAATCACGATGTCCTCTCCTAACAATTGAACTGAGCTTTTATACCGGAAGAAACTTCCCATTTGATTGGTAGATTAAACAATCAACTTGCTGGCTTATTTACATATTTTACCAACAACACAAAATTAAAAATAAATAATGACTTATTTAATATCTAATATTTATTACATTATTAAATTTTTTAAAATAATTCTTATCGTTTATTTAAATCTATTAAACATTTTTTAAAAAATATTCTTACTGACTTGATTATAATTTTAACTTTTATAAGATTATTTAAAATACACTAAGTCTTTTTATACGTTATATTTTTAAAGCAATATTTTTTAAAAATCAGATTTAATATTCTACATTGATTTATCTTTATTTTATCTCATGATAGCTCACGTATTATTTATAAATTTTACAACATAATTTTAAAATAGTCTTGCAACTTTACTAAATAACTTCCAAGCATGTGTGTGTATATTTAACTAACATCTGTTTTTTTTATAACACAAGAAACGCTTGTCATAGTCTAAAAATAAACTAACAATTGCATTTTTTTAAAATAAATAAATATTTTTTAAATAAACAAGATAATATAAAGGATTTTAAATTAATAATTCGATATTATTAAAATCAAATATTAATCTTCTATTTAAGTATTTATAATAATTAAAAAAAAATATTTATATTCTTTTATAACATTATTTTATCAACAATAAATATATGCATTTAATTTTAACTTGTCTTTTTTAACATTTAAATTCAAACTTTTATTTATTATATTTATTAATGCAGTATTAACTATGGCCAGTTTTCCCAACCATATACTACTATCATCTTTACTTAAAATGTCTCTCTCAATTTCAGCACAATTTCACATATCAAATACTCATAGATTGCTTTAATTAAACCTTTTGAAATATTACCATAAGCAAAATTAACATCACATATTCAAATATATCTTAAATTTAAAATTTTTAATAGATTAGCACAAAAATTAGATGGTGACCCATACAAAAGGGCACATATTCCCCTCCTTCGGATAAAATTTTAAATTTAACATCCATCTTCATCTTCTTTAATCCACATTTATCACTTTTATCTTTCTTATCATTAAATCTCATAATAAATTACTTTAACATAAAATTTTATAAAGCATTGAAACATCATCTTAAATTTCAATTAGAAAACACTTTTAAATAAAACTACAATGACTTTCTTTTACTTTATAAATTAAGTTTCACTTCTCTTTACTTATCTCTTAATTAGGTCACTTTTATTTCCTTAATATTATAAAAATATCAAATATTTAAATTTCTTTAAATACACCTTTTACATAAACTACTGTAATACATATTCCTATAGTTAATACTATATTTTAAATTACTTTATGTATTTTACTTCTAAACTTATTGCTAATTTCATTAGCAATTTTATAGATCATTGTTTAATAAATCTATATATTTTTCCCTTTAAAAGATTAACTTGATAGCTTAAGATTTACCAATTTCATGATCACTCCCATAATATAAATTAATCCTTCATAAGATCTACTTACATATACTTTACACATAAGTCTTTATACTTTATATCTTTATTACTCAACTTTTACTTAAAAATATTTACTTTAATAGCTAATTCCACTTTTTATTTTAGTCATTCTGACCAAAATTTATTTCTCCCAAACTTATTATTTATTAACTCAATAAATAATATCTTATTATACATATTTTGTAAACTTCTTCAATTAAATCTTTATCTATTCTGCTAACTCATCATATATAATAAATTATTTCCTTATGTGAATCACTATATTTAAACATTACATTAAAATCTTTGTTCACAATACATTTCTTAAAATTGTAACTCACACT
The DNA here is from genome assembly GCA_028023455.1 of Epiperipatus broadwayi. Classification (NCBI taxonomy): domain Eukaryota; kingdom Metazoa; phylum Onychophora; class Udeonychophora; order Euonychophora; family Peripatidae; genus Epiperipatus; species Epiperipatus broadwayi. The sequence goes on along the minus strand of JAQFVV010006276.1, from coordinate 3,973,796 downwards.
TCAGATGGAAATGGAATTAAACTCCTTGCATTATAAGTTCCTTTTTCCCCATCTGGTGTGGTTAACATAAATGCATTCTCCCCTACTTTGCAAGATATTCTATATGGACCTTCACATAGACTAAGAAATTTTTTGAATTGATTTCTTTGAAGGTTGCTAACATGGAAAGATTTTATATTTATTTTGCAAAGCAAAAAATAAATAAATAATATAATGCCATAATACATTATCAAATACACATCTTCTTTAAGAATTATTTGTCTTAATTATTAGATATCTTCTTCTCTAAATCTAAACTTTAATTTTCTTTCTCCTTTCTTAAATCTCACCTTAACTTTTCCTATCTTCTTTCCTTTATTAAGATTATTCTTAAAAAAATTTGTTATAAATTTCTCATTCTTTGGACATTTAAGTCTTACTTTTATCTTGCTTAAATCTTTATTCCAATTAAATTTTCCATTTATAACTTCATCATTAGGTATTAAGTTCCTAATTCCTTCAAATAATATTTCTTTAAAAATATCAGCTTGTACATGAATATTTTTATCATTAATAATACATTTAGATATCACTTCTTGCAGTTTATTTTTAAATTTATTACTACTTATATCTATAATTTTTAATAATTCATGCTTCAACAACTCTAAATACTTTTGCTTTGAAGATTTTGATTTTATCTTTGTAAATCTACCAAATCTTTTATCATCAAGATAATATTTCTTAAAATTATTAATTTGGTCTATAGTTCTTTCTCCAACTAACTTTTCATAGGATTTACACATTCCTATCATTTCTTTAGTCAATTTAAAATATTCTTTAGGATTCTCCAGTATTCTTTTATATAATTCATTCCTACTATTAATTATTTCAATAGATTTTATAGAAATCTCTTTTTTATTCTGAACTACATCTTCTTTAATACTTCTAACTTCTTCATTAATATGATTTATATCATTCTTTACTTCATAAATTTCATCTTTTCCATTTAAATTATTACTCTCTATTTTCTGATCTAACTCATCATTTTTTACTTGCCATTGGTTATTAGATTCTTCTAGTTGCTCTTTCACACTTTTAATTATATTTTCTGACACTTCTCTAAGTTTTCTGTCTAAAAATTCTTCTTTTTTATCATAACTTTTTATTATGTCTAACTTTATAGATTTAAGTACTTCCCCATTTTTACCCAATCTTCTATCTAGATTATCCATTCTATCTATCATTTTTTTATTAAAACTCATTACAACTGCAAAATTATCTTTTATTTCTTCTTTTAAAGAATTATTCTCTTCTTTCACATTTTCTTTTAAAGAATTAATATCTTCTCTAAGAGACTTATTTTCCTCTTTCATTTCTGCTTTAATAGAATTAATACTTTCTTTTAAAGAATCAAATTTAATATTATTTTTATTACTCTCCTCTTTTATTTCTTCTTTTAAAGAATCTAATTTTAAACTATTTTTATTATTCTCTTTTTCCATTTTTTTCATATTTATATTCATATATTTCATTTCCTTCTTAATAAAATAATTATCTTGAATCATTATTTCAAAATATCTCTTCAAATCAGACATTGAAAAGTTCTCTACATCTTTCTCAGTTTTTACTACTTCTTTCTCTTTAGTTTTAAAAATTATCTCTTCTTCCTCCTCTATTTCACTATCCATACTTTGAGTATTTTTTAATATTATTTCTGAATCTGCTAATTTCTCTATTTCTTTACTCTCCACACAACTGTTATCTTCAACAACAAAATGGGACATTTCAACTTCTAGATCTTTATCCCAATTATCCATTTTTTATAGTTTTTTTAAAATTCAATTCTATTATTATGCAGTTTTTTATTATCAATATTTTTAAAATAATTCCCTATCAACCTTCCCATCTCCACTCAACTCACTTCTACAATTAATCATAAAATAATATCTTTGAAAACTCTACACCATTGATCATTAAATAACTATATAACTTCCAACAACAAAATTGTGTCACATCATTTATTTTCACACCCATGATCCACAGACAATTTGCACATAATATATGATATTAAGTATTCATCTAAAATATTTTAAGAATTGATATGGTCATATTATAAAATAATTATTTGCCACATTTCCATAATTTACCTATTTATCTACTTATTAATTTAAAATTAACACAGTACTTAATTTTAAATAATCATATTATAGATACCACATGAAAATATAATAACTTTACTAATAAGATTTTTATTCTAATTTTACAATCAACATCTAATCAATTATAAATATTGTTATAAAATACTAATCATTTATGTTTAATAAATATACTAATTACTAACTCCTAAATTATACATTTTAACATATACATTATTTTTACTAACAGATTATACCTATCATTTTACTCTACTAACATATACTATCCCTAAAATTATGTATCCTAATTCTTAATTAAATATCTAAGCCTAAAATAATTAGTCGCTAAAATCTTTCTTTTCCACCTATCGGGCCGATAAAATTGTAACTCTAACATATCAATGGCCCACCACGTTGCCGGTGCCAAAATCCTTCTTTTCCAACCATCGGGTTGATAAAATTATAATCCCAACATATCAGGCCCACCACGTTGCCGGTGCCAAAATCCTTCTTACCCTTTGTACCCTTACTTCTCGATGTATAATATAGTTTGAAATACGACTAGCTCAATTAAATTATAATGCTTAATTAAAATTTGCATATCTATCTTTAATATACTTTTATATTATCATATTCTAATTAAATTTATTATCAATTATCAAAATCAATATATTTCTATAGTATGTACTAATTAAATAAGTATTTATTAAAATCATGAGACTGTGAAGTAAAGTTACAAAGTAATAAGTAGATTTACATTGAGTCAATATCTCCCAAGACATTGTCTCAATGGCATAAGAATACTATTACCTCCTTATTAACTTACTACTACATCTACAGCATTCTTATGGCTTTTAAATAAAATAAACTATCTTTAATAATAATAAAATAAATAAATCTTAACTTTTATGAAGAAAATATAATTAAATAATCTCAGGCTCTTCTAATTATCTTAAAGTAATAATAATTCATGTAAATAAGTATGATAAGGGATTTTATATCAAACCTAAATACACCTAACTTATTCTAATAATAATATACAATACTAATCTTAGGGTATAACTTAATCTTATCTATTCTTGTTATATCATCAATCATTAAATAAATAATCATATGTATATCTTTTATTTTCATATAGTATCTTAATTTTGGAATAGATCAAAATCTTATAATTTAATAATCTGTGGCAATAAATAATATTGTACTCTTATATTATGCATTATAATTACTCTATGACCATTGTAATATTATATGTTAATGTCAATCAATTCTTATAAATGATATCAAGAAAATATTGTGTTTATTTCTAAATAATAATAATAAATTCATATTGTGCAAATATTATGTTTATTCAAATTATCTGCTGTCAAATGCTGTGGTGCAAAATAATGAACTTGACACACTTTTAAAACAAATTAAACAAATTTATTTACATTAACTTCAACTAAGAATTTATTTACAATATTTACAGTTCAAAATTAGGAAAACAAAGAAAAATAAAATAAGAAAATAATAATACAATATGTTTACACTGTTATTAACTCATACTCCTAATAAGTAATTATACATTCTTTAAAATGCTGTACTAATAACATTGAAGTATGTTTTCAAACTTAGACTTTAAATAAATATCAGTGAACTTCAATTATTACACAGAAAAATTTATGTAAACAATATTTATGTAGCATATGTAAACAATTAAACTTTACTAATTAAATTGCTACATCACTTAAGTATTACTGTTATTCATTTCATCATGTACTAGTATGTGTTTACTTTACTATCAGCATTACTTTAATAGCATAATATAGAAACTAATGTATCCTTGTAATGTAATAACAAATAATTGATTATAATTTTATATTTCACTTAATGCAATTCATGCTACATGTTTTATCAAATATGCATTACATATATGTACTGTTAAAATAATAATATTTAAATTATTCATCAATTTCAAATTCATAAAGTATTATATTAGATAAATTCTATGATTCTTTTCTATGTAAAATTATTACTTTACTTTATGTGTTATTCTACTCCTTTTTAATAACTTTCTTTCTACAAAATATCCTCTAAAACTTATTTAAACTTTCCGGAAAACAATCATCAACTTTAAATAAATACTAATTATCCAAAACTATTTATACTTCATCATCTATATTCGGTAAATCTTCAATTCAAATATAAACTTCTACATAAAACTTAACTTAATTTATCCAATAAAATAAAAATAAAATATAGACTTTGAGATCTCTTCCTAACTTGAAATAAAAATAATTACTTGTATGAATAATAAATATAATTCTAATACTCCAACATAATAATAATAAAAAAATAAAAATCAAAATTTATTTACGAAAGAATCATATAATTATTTCTAAGCTTCTTATGTAATGTTGTATCATATTTATATCATAAATTCAAATTATGCATATTTAAATAAAACTGTCACTGCCAATATAATGTGTGTGTATTTTTAAAATATTTATACATTCATTCAACAATAACATATCATTTGGTTGATCTAAAGAAAACATATTAAATACATCAAAATTATTATTATTATACAATTTTTACCATCAATAATGATTTAATGTACAGTCCATCTTCCAATATTCTTCGGAATTACAGCTTCATAAAATAATTCACATTTACACTCACGATCATTCTTTAAAATATTCGTGTTATATTAATTATAAAATAAACTTATGCAATTAATCATTATATTATTTTTAGTTATTATTTTAAGAAATGTACCTATCTTATTTTTAATAGATCAATAATATTTAAATTTTATATTAGATAAATAAACAGAATTCATATTACGTAACTCCAGCGATGTCTACTTTTCACCATAATAGTTCTTTAATCCTAGGTACACATTCACTAGAACACCATTTCCGTTTTCCGGTCCATCACGTGTTTTTTTAAAAGTTTATGAAAAATGAAAACGTTCTTTTAAAATAAAACAAAAGTTAATTCTTCCATAAGAAATAAAATAAATTAAAATAGTTTATAGGATCCTGATCTAGTTCTTTAAAGAATATTATTTAAAAGTTATTATTTTTTAAAATTAGTATATAGTTTATAAAACTCTCATTAAATTATTTTGATTAACTTGGACGTCCATGTATACTTTACTTGCGCATTCCTTAATAAAATATCTAGGTAAGAATAAGCTTCTTTATTTATAAACGACTAGCGTTTAAATTATTTCAATATAATAATTTTTATTATATTAAGACTTTCAGCTAACTATATTTTCAATTTATTTGCCTTTTAAAATTGTCAATATTCAGTCTTTTAAACATAAAGACTTAACAAGGCAAGTATTTATAAAACTACTTTTATTTCTAATATCTTTACTTAAGATATATATTTAAATTTATAGCTTGCAAAAATACTTTCTTCATAAAAAAGTATTTTATTCTTTAAAATATCTATTTTCTAATAGACAATAGTAATTAGCTTTTAAAATTATATACTGTCCAAAATATTACTTTTCTCCATCTCGTAATTTTCCGAACTAATCCAGCGTTTATCATACTTCTAGTATAAAGTTTCCGATATATTTTCACTATATATGATGTTCCCATGACCATTTGCTTGTAAATTGAGCCCAATAGAGACGACCGATAGGGAAAAATTAAATCAACACTGCATGTCTATCCTTTAAAACTTTTATAAATTATTTATAACGACACTCTTATAATTTTAAAAAATGTTTTTAAGAGCGTCTATAAAATTTACTTAGCCATTTTTAAATAACACAATTAACTTGAAAATTCAATCACGAAGTCCTCTCCTAACAATTGAACTGAGCTTTTATACCGGAAGAAACTTCCCATTTGATTGGTAGATTAAACAATCAACTTGCTGGCTTATTTACATATTTTACCAACAACACAAAATTAAAAATAAATAATGACTTATTTAATATTTAATATTTATTACATTATTAAATTTTTAAAATAATCTTTATCGTTTATTTAAATCTATTAAACATTTTTTTAAAAATATTCTTACTGACTTGATTTTAATTTTAACTTTTATAAGATTATTTAAAATACACTAAGTCTTTTTATACGTTATATTTTTAAAGCAATATTTTTTAAAAATCAGATTTAATATTCTACATTGATTTATCTTTATTTTATCTCGTGATAGCTCACGTATTATTTATAAATTTTACAACATAATTTTAAAATAGTCTTGCAACTTTACTAAATAACTTCCAAGCATGTGTGTGTATATTTAACTAACATCTGTTTTTTTATAACACAAGAAACGCTTGTCATAGTCTAAAAATAAACTAACAATTGCATTTTTTTTTAAAATAAATAAATATTTTTTAAATAAACAAGATATTATAATAGATTTTAAAATAATTATTCGATATTATTAAAATCAAATATTAATCTTCTATTTAAGTATTTATAATAATTAAAAAAAAATATTTATATTCTTTTATAACATTATTTTATCAACAATAAATATATGCATTTAATTTTAACTTGTCTTTTTTAACATTTAAATTCAAACTTTTATTTATTATATTTATTAATGCAGTATTAACTATGGCCAGTTTTCCCAACCATATACTACTATCATCTTTACTTAAAATGTCTCTCTCAATTTCAGCACAATTTCACATATCAAATACTCATAGATTGCTTTAATTAAACTTTTTGAAATATTACCATAAGCAAAATTAACATCACATATTCAAATATATCTTAAATTCAAAATTTTTAATAGATTAGCACAAGAATCAGATGGTGACCCATACAAAAGGGCACAATATATATGAATAAAGCAATATTGTTATTAATGTTTATTGCTGACAACTAAACATTTTCTTTACATAATTGTAATTTTTTTTGTTATATCTATATGTATTTTGATGTAAAGTATTTAATTAAACTATTGAAATGTAACAACAAAAAAAAAATGGGGAAGGCTTAAAATACTAAAATTATCTTTATCTCTAATCAGATCATTGTCTATAATTAAAATTTATAAATCTTAATTAAAATCGAAAAACAAATTGTTTATCAGTTGTTGTCAAATGATTTAAATTCAGCTTGTTGCCTTTAATTAAAATTGTCAATTGCAATTAAGATTGAAAACAAATCATTTATTAGTTGTTGTCAAATGATTCAAAACAGATAAAATAGTATTTTGAGCCTTATCTGTTAAAAACATGTTGTTAATTAAATCTTGTTTTTAAAGGGATTACAATGATAGGGTTGGTATATGAAATTGCATTCTGGGCAGTATTAAAATGTAATAAAAGGAGCCATAGAACAAAGGAAGTCAGTTTTTGAGTTACTTTCAGTTAGTTATCTTTCAGTGAGTTGAGATTTTCGTCAGCCAGTTTAGTTTCAAAGCGTTTCAAGACCTTAACTTTAAAAAACCAGTAGAAGTCCTGCGCGATGAAGCATGAGTAGAGGAATCTAGCACCCTTCTCTTCTTCTCTTGTAGAACTGTCTGCCTGCAACTGCCATGTTCCATACAACTTGATTACTTCTGACTGCTGATTGCTAATGACACCACTATGCTGTTTTCCTTAGGTAAAACCTTTAACGTAAAGCTGCCTTCATAAGTCAATACTTTTGTAATTTGTAATCTATAGTTCAACTTTCATATCTTGATTTATATATTGATTTATAAGCTTCTGCTAATTTTGCTTTTAAACTCTCTCTCCATAATCTTTTATTAATGTAATATATTTTAACCTACCTTTCACGCTTAATTAACTTATATAGATAACTGTGTGTGGCTCCATTAAGATTTATGTATTTTTTTTAATGTATAAATATAATCTATTTTCTCTAATATGCCAAAATTGCCAAATTCGCTAGTAAGGGGGAAATAATTGTTTTACTTGCAAAAAGGATGGGCTTTATTTAAAACATATCAATAAAATTTTGTTTATATTAAATAGAAATTGCTCATGAGTTTGGTTTCATTTTAAATTCATTATTGTAAAGTAAATTAAAAACTTTTACTGTGGATGAATTTTGCTAAATTTACTGCTTTGAATTTGTCTTTAAATTTTCTATTTTAAAAATATCGTGAACCTTCACATAATTAATCCATTCCCTTTTTGCTGGTGCCTGAAAGGTGAATTCTACCAGTTAATATGTATTTGGGAATCGAATTGTAAATATAAATGTTATTAGTTTAATAATATTATAAATAGAAGTGTTATTATTCATTATGACTCAGAATTGAAAACAGATTATTGCACGAGAGGTTAGACTGTTTCCAAACTTTAAATAATATTATAAAATTATATAAACGTTGCTGGCATACATGTTCTTTTATTCTGATATTTTATCTTTCCATTTCTTGATTGCTTTGTCATTGGGGCATCAGAAGCATGAAGCTCCCATCCTACTTTTCAAAATCTCTTGTAATCAGAGACATTACTCCCTGTGGAACGTAAAGTTTATGAGGTTTATGTGCTGCAAATGACAGCATATCCAGATCTGGGCTTTCAAACCCAGCCTCTCCTTTGATATCACTCCACCAGAATGCATGAACATATCCAACCTAAGTTTGTTTCAAAGTATTCTTTTAAAATGATAAAATATCCACAATCGCCATGAGGCCTTATTTCGTTATTGTATGCTAGTACCGTTACTCTGCTCTTTAATTTGATCACTGTCCACCTAACTTTTAGTAAGTCGCAATGATGTGTTAAAGATAATGATTCATTTCATAAAAATACATTTAGTTCACTGAGTTAAGCTGCTTTCTTTTAAAAACCATTATCAATTCCCATAGATGTAAATCTAATTTATATTAATGATTGCATAACTTACTCTCGTAAATAAAGCACATTATTTGTTTCTTATTTCTAAAATATGTCTTTGCCAAACAATGCAAATAAAAGTATAAATAATGGTTCTCCTAAGAAATACATGATTGAAATCATATATTTTGCCCGTTATCAAATAAATCATTTACTGTTAAAACTGTCATTATCTTTTATATTTATTTTCGGCATCCACAATGCTCCATAGCAAAAGTTTTCTTGAATTAGTTTATCAACTCCGCACAAATTATAAAACACTATAAAATTGTATCTGTAAAATTATATTTATTAAATGAGTGATAGAGGGGATTTTATACAACAATTCCCAAGTCTTGCAAATAAACGATATTGTCCCAAGCGTGAAACTATTTGGTAAAATATACATACGTTTCCTTAATATTTTGTAATATATATATGCGTTTGTTTAATATTTATTAAATATATATAATTTCATGTAAATCCTGGTTTGTTGTTGAATTATTATTTTCGAATTAGTATTTAGAACTATTTTCTTTAGCTAATAGCTTAGCATTAACAAATAACTATAATAATGTAATAACTGGGCTACTCCGACCTCGATCATCATCATCAGTCTGATATTATGCTCTACCACTCTGGTTCTGGGCACAGACTTAAAATAATTTTACTGTGTCATCAGGATTGTTGTTTATTGGGTCAGAGATTTGAAGAATAGGCAAATAGGTTAGAATTCAGGACTGCTCCAGACCTGTGTATCTCGAGCATGATCAAATTCAAGGTACTTTTGCTTAGGATTTGAAACTTGTTAAGTGAGCATGCTATTTTGATTGGTACAATATATACATTAAAAACATAAAGCTAAAGTAGTCAATCCTCAAATTTACAACTCAAACAGTCTATACAAAAATAAACTCTAAAAACACTACCAATGGTTTCATTGCTACAAGCAAACTTCTCAAGTGTAAAGAACTACAAAATAACAACATATTTATGCTAAACATTACCCACAATTACACATACCTCCTATACATTATTATTATGAAAACAACTTTTAAATAAGTTAATTGCTTCAGAATTATAAATTTTTAATAATAAAGATTCTTTAATTCTTTTTATTTTATTTCTGTCAAAGAAGACAACCTTAGCTTTATCAAAATTAATAGTATGGATTGTACCATTTTCATGGATATGTAAAGAAGAACTAAGATATTTATTTTTAACTCTACTTTTATATACCTTTATTCTTTCATTTAATCTCAAATTACTCTGACCTATATGTACCTTTTTACAAAAACAAGGAATAATACACACTACTCCACGAATAGTCTTTCTATCAAAATTTTTCTTTGTATTATTTAATAAATTATTCAAAGTAATACTCCTTTTTCAAGAAATTTTCTTATTCCCAAACAAATTACTATTTTTACATACAATTTTATAAGAAGACAATTTAAATGGCAAACAAATAAAATCATATTTTCTAATTTCACAAATTTATCAGAGTAACTAACATTCAAATAATCTTTATAAAATTGATGTTTTTGAAACAAAGCTATCACATTAGAATTATTTAATCTTTTATTTCTATAACAATAATTTTTTAAAGCAGCTACTTTATGAGATATAGATTGATAGCTATCTGGTTTAATTATAGACCTTAACTTTTTACTCTTAACATAATTCTGAAGCAATTAACTTATTTAAAAGTTTTTTTAATATTAAGGGCATGTGGGAGGTAAGTGGAATTGTGGGTATCATTTAGTTTAAATATGTTATTTTATAGTTCTTTACATATGAGAAGTCTGCTTGTAGTAGTGAAACCATTGGTAGGGATTTAGAGTTTATTTTTTGGCTAGTCTGATTGAGTTGCGAATTTGAGGTAATTTTGATTATATATATATATGTACTATGAAATAATATTGAATACATTACTGCTGCAATCCTAATTTATACTCTTATGATTAAATTACTTATCACCCAAGACGTCATTCTTGAATCACACATTGCAACGGTTACATCAATACTAATTTTATATCAATGTTATTTGGGTTTAATTTGTCATGTCATAATAACAATCTTATCATTTTTGAGTAGCAATAAATTAATTTTAAATGTATTTAATACACATTATTGTTGTTTCATTATTTATTAGTACTTAGTAGAGTAGATTAATTAGAGAGAAACACAAGCATAGAATATTTATATAAAGATTATGCTATTCATCTTTTATTTATAATAAAGAGAGTTTTTGATCTTGGTCACTAAAGAAGAAGTAAGTTTGTATAGCTAGTGGAATTGAGTATTGGTATTACCTTGTTACTAAAATTAACTTCTTTCCATATGGATATACTTCCATTAACCTTGTATATTTATGGTCGTCTGAAATAAGGAGAAAGTCTAGTATTTTTTTATTGTCTAGTGATGCTTTCTGTCAAGTGTTAGTTTAACCAAACTGTAATATATATATATAAATGATAAATTTTTCAGATATATTCTTATATGATTTTTATTATGAATGTACTTATGTTATTATAATTTTAAATTATAATTTTGTACTTATGTTTCGGCTTGATTACGCAAGCTTTCAACCGAATGATGAATAAAATATTATAAAAGTAGTGTGGAGGTGATGTAAAAAAATAATAAAATAAAAATAAAAGTCAGACATTATTCAGTTTAATGTGGTTTAGTAGTTTCTGACATCTATTTTATTTTATTTTCAATTTTATATACCTCTCACTTCTATTGATAAAACACTAACATCATTATAAATCAATGTTTACACTGCTTCTATAATTATTTTTATTTTATTCTAATCGTCACAATGTTAGCTTGTGTGATCATGCAAAACATCGGTATATTTATAATAAAAATCATACATGGATTAACTAAAAAATATATCATTTATATATCTTTTGAAAATCTTCATATCAATATATATATATGATATAAAAGGATTCAATTTATAATGGGATTTAATGTTTGTTTTGTATTGTTTATAATGATTTGATACATTATTTTTATATATTTACGTACCCATATATATACACACACACATTTATATAAAATAAAATAAGCATCGTCATGATTTTTTTTCTTTGGAAAATATATTTCACTGAAGTCAGCTAGGTCAATCTTAAACCTTAGTTACAAGTATTAATCAAGATTAAGTTTTTATAGGGTCTATATTAAACAAAATTCACCCATTCCATGTATAAAAACACTATCATTAATTCGAATTGCATGATTTTAAATCTTTCTTTTTTTCAAATATTTTTGCATCATAGATATATGGACTAAAATTTTCATAATGCATACTTCTAATAAAATGGTTAATTATATATAAAAAAAATCAAGCTATATATAATCTGACTAATATATGAAAACTTATAATATTTGCATATTCTCAACTGTGAAATGACATAAAAAAAAATTCAGTTCTATATTATAAACCTACTTTTATTAATTTAATTAAAAGTGAAATCAGCATTTTGTAATGTCATATCATTATTTTGTAATAGGCAAAAGAAAAACTATATAATATACATTTTTCCATCATTTTATAATCAGAAACAATGAAATTACAAATCTAAGCTGAAAATTTGTTTTCAGTAACAAATAACATAAAAATATGATTTTTAATATCAAATCTATATTTCTTTAGCTGACACCAAAAGAAAAAATTATCTGATTTTTTATAAAGAAATTATCAGGCTTTATAATTTTTTAAAAGTGTACTTCTTCCAAAACAAAGAAATTACAATAGAAAAACTAAAGTCTAATTTCAGTAACAAATAAAACTGTAAATGTTATACAATGGTGGCTTCCAATGGTAGACTATTAAATTACTACATCTGACAAAATTAAAAGATAAAATGCAATTGGTTAGAGTTTAATTCCGTATGGTATTTTTTAATGAGTTACATTTACTCTTTAGTAAAAGTAAGAAATTTTCTATGCAGAATTTTTCAAAAAGAAAAAAAAAAAACATCTGTTTCTATATTAAAACTATAAAATTATAAAATAAATTAATAAAATTTGTTAATTAAATGTTTTTTAGGATAATTTTGGAAGGGTACATACATATAAAAAATTTTGATAAAGTTTTGAAATTGTGTGTAATAGAAAGAGTTTGAGGTAAAGAGTATTTTTAGTATTTTTTAATTTTTGGATTTGTTGGAATATGTGATATTTATGTTTATTATTATATATTTGTATTTCTATTTTTCCGTTTCCTTGAAAATGACTACAGTATATTCTAAAATAGTCAAAACATTGGTGTGTAGTTATATTTTATAATAGTCATATAAAATCAAGTTTTAAAAAAAAGTTTGGTGTATTCATTTGTATATACTAAAAGTGTATTTTCAATAACAAATAAATAATAAATTTATAATTACAACTTTAAATAACAAATAAAATATAAATTTAGGCAATGGAATTTTTTTTTGTCAGCTTGATAAATTATAATAACAGTCAAAATTTTGAAAACTTGCAGTCATATTAATATTTATAACACTTTTTAAATAGGATTTAATGTTTCTCACAATTTGTGTGAAAATGTCAATTTTTATTATTATATATATTTCAAAGCGTTGACCAGGAAGCGAACCCAAACTCAATTTTTTTAAGCAGCAGTTTTTAAAAATGAAGGAAAAAATAAAATACATTTTTTTACATTAAAAATTAATTTAAATAATTAAATAATCTACAAAATGTGTCTAGTTTTAATGACTATGCAATATTATGTGAACGATTTAATATAACATGTCAAAAATATCTAGCATATATTTTATGATGAAATTAAATTTATTCATAAAGGTGTTCTAAGAATTCATTTTATCTTTATATAAAATCAGTTTTATTGAAAAGTTATCAGTTTATTTATTATGTATCTCAATTGTATATAAAATATTAAATGTTTAAAATTCTATACTAAACCTTTATCTTCAAATGTAAACTGAAAGACAATTTTAATGACGAAGTTTTTTATAACATATCAGTTATTGGGAAAAGCATGAAAAATAATTAAAACTTTTCTTATGTATTTTTTCTCATTATTGCAAAATTTAAAAAAAAAAAAATGTAAGAAGAAATGAATTTAAATCCATATTTTTATTTAATTACTTTTTAAAACAATGCACATATTTACTTGTATAGATGAATTATTTTTAAGCATTTCACTTTTATAGTTACATGTGACTCAGCCTCTATTCAAATTTCTGACCTTTATTAATACAAATTTCTTCACAATTAATTGATTCTAATTAATATAATTTAATTTTACTCATTGAACATTTTTATTAAATATTTTTTTTTAGAAATATTTAGTACTAAGTTATATTTAAGTTATGTTTATGCATTATATTTCATTTTAAAATAATTTCCATTTTACAGGTTTGTCTTTGTCTCATTTTTTGCTTTTTTGGAAGTTTTAGACTCCAAACTTAAATTCAAATTCAGGTTTTTTGATTAATGAAAGAATACCTATACATTTATTATAAAAATAGAATATCTTTATTACTGTCACTATTTTTGTTTAATTATCTTTACCTTAAATTTTCATTATTAAAAGAAGCAATTTACTGGATGTTGTTGCCTCTTGTCACTCACGTTTATGTATGAAGAGAATTTTTAAATTTGTCTACCTTAATAAACAATCATTAATTCCATAGGGTAATCCCAATTTCAAAGAAATTCATTATCATTTGAATGAATAAGTGCACATCATTATTAAAAATGTTCTCCATTATTTCTTTTTCATTACTGAAGGCTTTAGATAATAATATATTGTGTACAAATAGTATCAATAATGAAGCCAGAGCTATTGTGAATATAATTAGAAGAGTCAAAACATAATGTCATTGTCACAGCTAATATAAATAATAATCATTGTTTTGTGCAGAAGATATATACCAACTTAAATGATTAAATACAGCAAGATATAAAAAATGACAATGAAGAGAGAAATAGCTTAGAATTATTCTTTCAAATTTGTATGTGTTTGTTCATTTACATAATGAAATGGTTTTTTTCTTTTTTAAATCAAAAGCTGATTGCATTTGTGGAGAAATTCACTTTGCAGAAAGTGCAATTTTAGATTATAAATAAGAAAGAAATCACTTTGACATGTAAATGACCAAATGTATGCAAATTTGAATTACAAATGCAAATGAAGGAAAAAATCAGTAGTATCCAGTAATTATTATGAATTAAGTGCTTATTCTGGTAGAAAGAAATATACTATTGTTAACTATTGATTATTTGACAGATAATTCTGGTACTAGAAGATTTTTAACAATATATTACATGGTCTAAAACTATTGAAACATTGCATGATTCCCCATTTTCTATGTTCACACAAGTTATTAGTAACAGTAGCAAACTTTCCATACAACAGTGATACACAATGCAAGCTTTAGTAATCAGTAGATTCAAGAAGGGTTTATGCATAAAATCTCTATCTAGTAGGTGATCATCCAATATCTGCAGACTAGGTTTTAGCTTGTGACTTTTATTATTGAGGAGCCCTGGGTTGGAGAGCACTACATTTAGATCTTAAGATTTAATGCAACCCTCCAGTAGCCATATTTTATTATTTATTTAACTATGAACCTAGAACGTCAAGATGAAAACACAATAGTCTTCTCAATCCAAGCCATTCACTTGTATAATTATGATATCTGAGCCCAGCCCAAAATTTATATATTTTTTTTTTCGAGAACTACAATTACCATTATACTAGGAGCAGGATTGATATAATATCATCAGGATATATCATGATTACCATGTCTTATGCTTACACAAGCTGTTAATAATAGTAGGAAACTCCATCACAGAGTAGTGCCATTCAGTTCAAGTTTTAGTAAACAATGGGATAATAATGACTCTGGTTATTGAAAAACCAAAGACACTAAAATGCATAGCTGCTGAAGTTAGTTCATCTCTTTATGACTATATAAGTGAATGAGCTTGAACAGAAAATATTATGGAGTTCTTTATCTAAAATGATAAATTTATAGTTAACTAATTGTAAGAGGTAGTTGCAAGAGAACTGCATTAGATCCTAAGATCTACATGCAGTGGTCTCAGATTTAAGACTTCTCACTGATGAATGCCACAAAGTATAAACTAGTTTGGAAATATTGGATGAATAGGCACTAGATAGGAATTTATGCTCAAGCCTTTTTGCATTTATTGGTTGCTAAGGCTTGCATTGTGGATGCTACTTAATCAAAAGTTTTCTATTATTATTAACAGCTTGTGTAAGTGTAGGAAATGGTTATTGTGTGATGTTTTAGTAGTTTTATATCAATCCTGCTCATGAAACAATGGTTTTTGAAAAAAAAAACCAAAAATATCAAAATGTATAGATGATGAATTGGGTTCAGATATACATGTGAATGAGCTTGAATTGAGAGCATTATTTCATCTTGGAATTCTAGCTTTATAGTTAAATAAAGGGTAAATAATGCTGCTGGAGGGTTGCATTAGATTCTAAGATCTAGGTGCAGTGCTCTCAGATACAAGACTTCTCACTGATGAAAGTCATAAGCTAGAAACTAGACTGGATATATTGATGAATAGGCATTAGTTAGGAATTTTATGCACAAATCTTCTTGCATCCATTGATTACTAAGGCTTGCATTGGTTGGTATTACAATATGGAGAGTTTGATAATGTTATATCACATGATCACATTAAGTATCACTTTGAGGTAACTAGATAATAACATAGTATGACATAATAATAACAATCAATATTGTTGATATTTTATCAACACTTGCCGTTTTCTTAAAACAAACTATTCCAAAGTCTTAATATTTAGAATTATATTGTAAAAAAAACATACACACTTATCAACTCTTTACATTATTAAGGATGCACACATTTAAATAAGATTTTATTAGTATATATTTTTTAATTTTCTGGTGAATTTGAAATATATGATATTATGGTCAAATTAGGATTAAAAAAAAACAAATTATTATTATAGTAAATTATTTTCTAGGCTTTTCATGCTAATAACTGTTCAAAACCTTCATGAACAAATTCTTCAAGTTTTAAATTGTTATCATCATCTTACCATTCTGCAATGCCTAATCCCACTATTATGTTAATATCCTCTCAATGGCATTCTTAATTAATCTTTATAATAAAAGTGTGGGCAAATTAACAATAAATACACATGTATAATAATTATAACTAATACATGATTACATTTGTTTAAAATAAATTTCTGAACATATGATTATGCATACACAGCATGCCACAATTAGTTGAATAAGTAACAGGAATATTTCTCTACTGATTATTATGTATAAGTAAATGGTAAATCAGTTTTTAAAACATCTACTGCATGTCATAGACCTTTTCTGTAAATAAATAGTCGAAATAAATGTATACTTAGTGATAAAGTTATTCATCTTTGTTTTATCTTATAACTAATAATTTCTAGACACTTATTTATTAATCAATACTGAATAGTTATTTGATTGATTATGATTTGGCTATCCCCAAAAATCCTGTGTGATTAAAATATGAAAAAAAGGTATTTCCTGTAACCTGAATTCAAACCCAGGTCATTGCCATAGCAAGCTGATGTGTTAATGTGTCATTATGAAATCTTTTATATATTTATAATATAATCACTGTTAGCCTTATATTAAAATATTATTTATTTAATGCTCACTGATATATACTCTTTTTAAACAAGCAAAAACTCTCCATACAGTAGAGCCACCATGTGCTAACCAGAGTAATCAATGGATGCCAGAAGGATTGTGGCACTACTGTATGGAGAGTTTTTGCCTGTTTAATAACAGTTATGTGCTAGCATAAGAGATGGTGACCATGTGATATACTCTTTTTACATTTTTTTACTCTCCACTGTGAGAACAATATGTGCGAAGAAGGTTGATAGGAAAAGAAAATATAAAGGAGCTTGGATTATTACAAAGGATCCACACTCTATTAATAAAAAAATGCCCGCGTCTTACATCTAATTGCTTTATTTATATATCATGTCTAACTTAGATACTGGACCATGCTAATATAAAGGCATATTTCTAACTGTGCGTTTGTATTCAGATTTTAGATATTAAAACATGTAGAAAAACTGCAATCTTTTATCACCTAGCTTTTGATTAGCTGTTACTATTGTCTTTTTCTCCATTGTTTTTTTAATAGAATACTGATCTTTAAGATTTTTTTATAGTCTAATTTATCTTTTCAGAGTAACTTGAACATTACAAGTTTGTTAAGATTACTTATTTTATAATCAGTTATCTTCTTTGAATTTATATCTCTGAATTAGAACATAGATGTTATTTTTAAAAAAGAAAAAAAAACGAACTAGAATTAATAATTGGTAATAATAATTATTAATATTAATAATTAAAATGAATACTGAAATGACTAAGAAAATTTAGAAATTATTTCTGAAATTCAAAATATATTCAAGGGTAAAAAAAAAAAAAAAGATATCTATATAAAATGAATGTTGTAATAAAATTTGTGCTGAAATCTTATAATTCATTTACTAATAGTATTTGTATCGGTTAATTCAATTTGCAAAGTGTTGCTTTTTTTTTTCATAAAACAAATATTTGAATTGAATACTGATATTGACTTTTTTACGTTATTTATTTAGTAAGCAAGAAAATAAAAACTTAAATTATTTATAATTGTTTATATGTTTGTATTAAATAAATATTGAATTAGTAAACATAAAATGTTTGTATTAGTATTTTAAGTTAGTATATGAAAATTGTTAAAATGAAGTATAGAATAAAAGTAAAATCGAGAAATCTATATTGTCATTATTTCAGTTGATAAGTTATTATTTAGCTATTTTTTATTCAGATTTTAGACATTAAAACATGTAAAAAAACTGTAATCTTTTATCACCTAGCTTTTGATTAGCTGTTAATGTTGTCTTTTCCTCCATTGTTTTTTTAATAGAATATTGGAGACAACTTTCTCCTGCAAAAGCTATATTTAATGTCTAATTTACTTAATATAAATCTATAGTCGAGTGTTTAATGATAGTAAATCAATAATTAATTTAAAATAAAATAGTATAAGGTTTAATTTGACTTAGCTCAAATATAAAATTCATTTATATAAACTGATACATTTGTCTAACCACTACAATTGCTTGGCAGTAGATAACTGTCACATCTCATCTTGTCTTCAAATAATGGACTAGTCCAGATTCCATTTTATCTAGGTCAAATTGAGCATTCACTGCTATGAGTCTATGCATATTCAAACTTATAACACATAACCAATGTCAATGACAATAGGGAATAATGCTCCCTACATCTGCACATTTCCATAATGCTGGGGATCTGGCAATAAATATTTTTTTGGAGATATGGTGGTATAAACATTCTCCATACTCCTCTTGAGACAATTACTGTCACAAAGCTGAAAGACAGAAACTTCATTTTCCAGACAAAAGTGGTTAAACTAAACTATTGATGCAATTTGGCAGATCTATGTTCGGGACTGGAAGCTGATAGAACCAAACATTGACATTAGGCAAGCTGCCATAGTGCATCCAGAAATGTCATCAGATCTAATCATGATGTAGGTTATCAAGATATAGCTAGAAGTGTTAGAAAACTTTTAAGGTCAGTTGTGGTCTGTTCTTCTATAGTTTAACCTAGAACTAAAAGTTGGAGTAAAACCATTGCACATTTGTTTGTGTTATTAATAAATATAGTATAAAATGTATTTACATATGTTTTAGCTGTGAGTGCTTTCCGATTTAAATAAGATGGAACTTGGACTAGGACATTATTTGAAGGCAAGTTAAGATATGACAATAACTAAAAAAATGTAACAAAACTTTGAACTCTCATTAAATCTATCAGTAAGTCTCACTCAGTCTTTTTATTACCCTCATTAATAGCACAGACAGAGGAATCTTCCTCTTTCCCAGCATTAGTACAACTATTTTTAGTCTATTCACTCTTTAGTTTTTTAAATTTTATTTCTGCTTCAGTTGAATCTTAAAAAAACTGCTATAACATTTTTACATCAAAATATATTACATTTAAATTAGAAATCAAAATTCCACACCTCAAGATATATATGCAGTCATATAGAGCTTAATAAACTTACCTACACCACTGGAGCCACTGGTCATTAGAATTAGAATATGGCATTTGCTTTATACCCAATACCCTTCATTAACCATATAGTTTCCTCATTTAAAACTTCATACATAATATTCACCAATCGAATACTAACCTATAAAACCAGTTTGAATCAAACAGCAAATTTCATATCCTCATTAATTCTCCACTACTTGTATATAATTCTTTTTGAATTTGATTATATATATATGCATGTAATATGTACTATATGTTTAAATTAATATAAGCTATGTAAGCACCTACTTTATCAATAATAATTATATTAAAAGTAAAGTATAAAACAATTATCATTGTTTAATATTAATTCATTTTATTTACTTTATTAATCCATAGATTTGGATATAACATTACAATTTTATTATCCATTGGTTATTCAAGTTTACACAGATGCTTTAGAGTATAGCAAATAGAGAAAATAGCGTTTTTTTAATATAAACAATAATCAAGTCTTATTTAAACAAAGTAACTTTATTGTTTGTCTGAAAGTTTGTGATAATAATATTTTATTTGTAATTATATGTTGGACTATTTCCATCATCTATAATTGTTAAGTGTTTTTATGAACACAAAAATTAAACTTTTCAAATATATTCCATTGTTAGTAATTCCACATAGACTACTATAGACACAACAATTTGTGTGATATTATTACCTTCTCTTCTTCAGATATTGTTGGTGTGGCCAATGCCAATAGTAACACAGGTATGAAACCTAGGATCTTTTGATTCATGAATACTGAATTTAAATCGATCCTTTAACTAGCTAGGCTAATATATGAAAGGCAATTATCAGTAGAAATTTTATATACTTAGCTATTTTCAATTTTTTCCATTTTTTTCTAAAGACAATGTTGATGAGTACTTTTCATTGATTACTATTTATCATACTAGGTATTGTGAGCAACTGCTTTAAGTTTTTTTTTTTACTTTTTTTTTTTTTGCACAATACTCTTTTTTTACTCAAATATATGTCATTGGGACATATATGATCTGCTATTTTAAAACATGATTAAAAGTTTACAAAATAATAATTAAATAAGGAAAATATGTATGTAAAATAGGAGATGATGTGTCTGCCAAGATACATATTTTTGTGAAAAAAGAGAATATTGGATAGATAAAAGAAAAAAAAAATAGTAAAAAGCTGCTCATATGCTAATGATAAATAACCTCTAAGTAAATCTATTATAATAATTTATAATTTTTTAGAATCATATACCATGCTTTTAGAAATAAATGGACAAATTATGAGAACTCTCATAGAAAAAGATATACAATTTTTTATTGGGTGTTATCTAGTTAATGCATTACTTTAAATTCAGCATTCATGAAAATAAAGGTCCCAAGTTCAGTTCCTATGCTAATACATTCAATGGTTAGGCCAGCAATATATGAAGAGAAAAGACAAAACCACTTGAAGCATTGTGGTTGAAAAGTTTAAATAAAGTCTATTTTTTAAAAATAGACATTTAGTAATTCTATATGACGGAAATAATTCAACGTATAATTAAAAATAAATCTATTGTCTAATCACCCAAGGTTAACTTTGAAAAGAAAACGTAACATACATTCATAAAAAAGTAATATTATTATTTTTTTTATTTATAGAAATTTACTGTTTTAATAATTTATTTAAAAATGTACATCAGATACAATCAATTATGTTATGGTAAGTAATGATAGTTAAGTGTTTCTGTAATATTAGTGCCCTATTAAAACTTGCCTTTAAATAGACAATTTACTGTATATACAAAACAAAAAAACCCCACAATTTTGTAAACTCCAGACATTCAAACTTATCTTGGATAAATATTTAAAGAAGCATGTTTTCTTAATGATGTTAGATGGTCTTGTAATGTTATAACTAATTATATTTAGTTGTGAACTGATAAATGATATGATCAAGAACTTGTAAAGCACTATGTCACAAGGGAAACATTTTAACAATTGTAATTAATTCATTCTGCATTACTCTATCTTAAAGAAGAGAAAATCAATAGATTATAATCTATATAAATAAAAACAATTCATGAATGGAATATTACAAGTGAATAGCATCCATACCAATGACTATTTACTTAGTTTGAAGTTCAAAAAATCTTTAATTTAGACATGATGCATTCTATATTTGATTCTTTGACCTCTGATATTATATTGCTGATGCAAAAATTAATTTTAAGAAAAGAAAATAAAACAATGAAAACATTATTCATTATAAATTTTAAAATTTTCGTTGTAAAATAGTAGTATAGAAGTCAAGCTTATACCTTTAGAGTTTTCCTGAAGATCTGTGATGATGGTGTTTTAGTTGTATGCATATGTTGGTTTATTTCCATCATCTAATATGAGTATTGAATGCTTTTTTAGAAAAAGTTAACTTTCTTTTAATATTCCAAATACATTTGACTGTTAGTAATAGCACACAGGTTAGTATATGCACAATGTTTCAATAGGTATTATTATTCCCTATTCTCAGGTGTTGCTGGACTGACTAATGACAGTACTAGCATGGGAATTGAACCTAGATCCTTAGATTCTTGAGTATTGAATTTTAAGACAACACTCTAACCAACTGAGATATTCTGCTAAAGGCAACAATCAGTAGAAATTTTATATACTTATCTGAGACTCAGTTGGTTAAAGTGTTATCTTAAAATTCAATACTCAAGAATCTAAATATCTAGGTTCAATTCCCATGCTAGTACTGTCACTGGTCAGGATAGCAATACCTGAAGAAGAGGGGAGAATAATATCTCTCGAAACATTGGGCATAAGTGCCCTGTATGCTATTATTAGCAGTTGAATGTATTTTGAATATTTAAATAAAGTTAATTTTTTCTAAAGATATTCAACACTCATATTAAATGATGGAAATAGTTCAACATATAAATTACACCTTTAGATTCTTGAATATTAAATTTTAAGGCTACACTCTAATCAGTTGAGTTATTCTGTCAACAGATCAATTGGTTAGAGTATTACCTTAAGATTTGATATTCAAGAATCTAAAAGTATAACTTTGGCTCCTATGTTAGTATTGGCACTGGTTAAGCTAGCAATACTTATGAAACAGTGAAGCTTAAAAGTTTTAAATGTTTAGAATCAGCTATTGACAAAAACTAAATGATGCATTTATTTAGTCTATGAATGAATATTGATGTAATACAAGTTATCACAATAAAGGTAAATATATATATTTGTAAGTCTAATTTCAAAAATATCATAGTGAAATTATTAAAAAGTAATAATAGTAATTTATTATCAAAAATATTTTAAATGCTAATATGAATGAGGAATTTCTATAAATAATGTGTTATTGATATTTAGAAAATATTGAACAAAAGTATTTTACTAGACCTCTATTAGAAATATAAAGTGCAGAAACTTATAAAAAGACTACAAATTAATAAAAGAGTCACCAAATAGGATGTTTTTAGCACCAAATGATAATCTAAAAAAAGATTGAGAATATAGATAAAAACTTATGACTAATTTATGAATGAAAAAAGTGTTAAGAGATATATTATAGAGCTTTGAGTGTAATGTTTTAAGCTAAATCATATCCATACTTGTGTTCTATTGTCTAAATCTGGATAAAGGTCAGAGTTATTTTAAGTATTGAGGATTTTTTATTTAAGATAATTGATTATTAAATATTCATAAATGGTTATCTAGATATTATTATCTGAAAATAAAGTATGTTATTATGCAATTGGGTCGATCTAATGGCGCATTCTTTATTTCTGGCAAAGAAAATATCACATATCCTAAATAATTTTTGATTTATTGCTGAAAAATGAAAAGGCATGTAATGCATTTAGAGTGTGCATAATTTGACTGAAAAGAATAAATAATGAATAAATATTGAAAGTTTTTTTTTTTTTGAGGCAGAATACTTTTAATGAGAATCTAGAATCTGAAATATTTGCAATAGTAGAAAAAAATACAAGATTATATATCTACACATTATATGTATATATGAAATTATGAGATTATTTTGAGCAGTATGTCATGATAAGGCTCTAAATTAATAGATTGAAAAAGGAATTATATTGAGTTGTCTAAATAGGAATTTTTACAACTGCAAATGACATTTATGCATTGAAATCAGGAAGTAAATAGAAATAAACAAAAGTCATCGTAATCTCAATTGAAGTAAGCACAAATAACATTATCCAAAACAAGAGAGACAGAGATATTATATGCGCATTAACATGAATTAAATTTATGCCAAAATAAAGTCCATCAAGAATGTTAATATATAATTTTTAAAATCTATTTGGAAATTAATTTCGAACTTAAATTTTACATTTTTTAAAAAGTAATTTTGTTTGTTATGCAAACAAGAACATTGCTATTTTGAATATATTTATTATTACAAATTGTCAATTTATGCTCTTGTTTAAATAATATCAAAAATATAAGATTTTCTTGTTTGAGTGAAGCAAGATTTAATCTTCCATTTTTAGTCTTTAAATATTTCTTTTACTTTAGAAAAAAACCAAAACGTTCATTTTATAAGTAGATACAATACTATTAATCTGGTTACTCAGCCTTTTTGAAGTAGTATTTTTGCCAATTATGAATAATTCAACAATTTTTTTTTTAAACTTCTAAAAAGACTAAAGTAATGTTTAATCGATTTGCTCAAAATATGAAAATAAAGATTGATTATGATGAATTAGAAGAAGTTAAGAGTTACAAATACCTTGGTCAGATTATTAATACAGATGGAAACATAATAGAGGAAATTAATCATAGAATAAAACTTGGTTGGAGTGCTTTTGGTAGAAATAACTTGATATTAAAATGAAATATGCCTATGTGTTTGAAAAGAAAGGTTTTTAACAAATGTGTTTTACCAGTTCTTACTTATGGATCTGAGACTTGGACACTTAACAGAAGATCAATACAGAGACTTCAGACCACTCAAAGAAGTATGGAGAGATGTATGTTGGGAGTAACAAGAAGAGATCGAAAACGCAATGTATGGGTAAGAGAACAAACAGGTGTTACTGACCTCATTGAAAAAATTAAAAGATTGAAGTGGAGTTGGGCTGGACATATTGCTAGAAGAGATGATAATAGATGGACAATTGAAATTTTAAACTGGATTCCAAGAGATTGTAAAAGACCCAGAAGGAGACCACATGTAAGATGGATGGATGAAATAAGAAAATGTGTAGGGGTGATGTGGAGAAGAGAAGCTAAAGATTGGAGAAGATGGATTAAACTTGGAGAGACCTTCATCCTGCAGTGGATTGATAATGGTTGATAATGATGATGATGATGATCTCTTATTATAAATTTTTTCTTTGTTTTTTTATGTGCTCATGTGATGCTTAAAAATTAAATAAATATTAACTTGTAATAAGTACTGATTTATATGTATATATTGTATATACATACCTTAAAGTATGTCTGACAGAAAATTAGGCTTGATGAAAAATTATAATGTAGATCCAGATTCATAGGTAAAAACTATAATTTTAAATCTTTTATATTTTTTTCATTAAACACACAAAATATAAAATTAATACATTAATAAAAATATGTTATATTGAATTAACTTTTGATAAATTACTAATTTTTGCTCATTTTTTATAGTTACTTATTTTATATTGTACACCTTTTTTCTGATGACAACAACCCTATAGAACCACATGGCTTCCATGCTGCTTTTTTTATATTCAAAAGAAATAAAAATGATTTAACCCATAGTTAAATTCTTCTAAATTCTCACCTAGGAATAGCATAAAACAAAAAATGGCAGTCTACAGTCTTATTCAGTTCCGCACTATTGTAGCATGAACTATTACTGAGATTAATATGTCAGAAAAGCATGGAATTTTGAATTAATTATAAATTGGCTGAGAATTTATTCATAAGAACTATATTCTTTCTATTTGGATCACTTTTGTTAGCATTGAATGTCATACTGTATTTCTTGAATAAGCATGTTATGTGGTTGTATCACATGATTGTCTGAGTAATTTAAACTTTTCCTTGTATAATTGTTAATATGTATATTATCAATAAAGGAATTGTATTATGCTTCTAAATGATATTGTTTTAAATTATTATAAAAATCTATTTATAATATATTTGCAAGATACCTGATTGGATAATATAATTAAAACAAATTAATTATAAATATATGTTATTTTAAATAATTATCCTGCAGGGATAAGTGACTTTATAACAAGGTAATAGGTAAGAGATGAATATAGGATTATTAGTATAAGAATAATGTAGGATTACAATAAAATTAGTAATATTTATTTAACAAATTCCTTCAGATGTATATATTTATTTTTATATAATCAAAATAATTGTTTATTATTTTTGCCACTTTTTGTTCTCATTGAAACCTATTGTTTAAAACTGTTGCACACTTTATACCAGTTGATTTAGAGATATGTTTTTATTCTTTCAACTTCCTCTGAATTAATTTGAGAAAAAAATAAATTGATTAAAACAATAGATATATGACATACTTATTTAAAGAAGAATTATTTAAATATGTTTTCTTCTTAATTTTATTTTAAAATGCATGCATCTTAATTTTTAATATTGTGATTATATTTTTTGAGTGTGTGTATTTCAAATGAAATAAAAATGTTACTTCAGCAAATCCTAACTCACACTAAAATAATAAAATTTGAAAGTTATAAAAACTCAAAAGCACTTTGCAACTTTATCTGGATATCAAACTACAAATAGCTAATTTGATGATATTCTGCCTCTACTAGAGAAAATCCAAAAAAAATAAGCCATTTATGTTTTGTTTGTTATATTGAAAAAGTAATTTAATTTTAATACCATTTTTACATGGTTTCTTGGGAATCATATATTTTGTATTGATATATAAAAAAGTATTAGGTTGCTAATGAAGTCACTTATGGATGATTTAATGTGTGTTATATTAATGATATTCTTGCTATAGATGTTTTACCTGAGTTAATAAAAATGATTGAACATTCATTGCTTTTTAATTTATTGCTTGATCTGACTAGTTTAAAATTCATACTATTAACTTTTTGAATAACTATATTATCAACCTCATGCATATTTCATCAGTTCTGATAAATTCTATCTCAGTAAATCTGATTTGTTTGATAATTATACATTTAGATGTTAAAGTTCCTATGATTATCTATTAATAGTTCATTGTGATAGTTAATTGAAATCCATTTATGTTTTGTCACTGCATGTTATAATTAATAATACATATTTCTATTTGCTACTATGTTAACAAGTAATTTCTTTTTTAATTTTTCCACATATAATGTAAACAAGCAAACAAAAATGTAAATAAGCAAACAAACAAAAAACAATAAAATTCATAAATTTAATATATTTAATGGTATAAAAGCAGACATTTTTTCATCTTTGAGTGTTGTAAACAATCACGTCTAAAAAAATGAAATTTGTATATTTTACAATAAACCAGAAAATGTTTTTTTTTATTTCAGAGTACTGTATGCAATCATGTTTATTAATAAAATTTTATTTACATTGAAGGCACATATATTTTGTTTTTTCATTATTATCCATTCTGAATTTGATGTGTAATATTTCACATAATAAAGTGGTTTTTAAACATAATGCTAAAAGTTTAACAAAATTTAAAAACATTCTTAAAGAGAATACTGACTTAAAAACATTAAAACAATTAGAGATTTCCAATTTCTTGATAATGAAACTACTATTGTGCTTTTATAAGGAAAAAAAAACAAGTTCTTGAAAAAAAAATATTGTCCAGAGTATATTTAATTGTGATGAACGTCTGACATATCGCTATTCATTATATTTAAAAAATAAAAGTATATTTCAATAAGTGTTTTTTCTTATTTTATTTTTTCAATTGATGAATGATTGAAGATACTTTCAGTAAAATATATGTAAATATGTCCTTCATTTATTTATATTATTATTACAATTTTCACATTTTGTTTATGCTATAATCTTAATTTATATATATGTCTGTGTTTTATCTGTATGCATGTTGAAAAGTTACTATTCATTTGCAATTCAGCAAACAATATTTATTCTAATCAAAGTTTATCAACAAAACATATGTTATTATAAATGATGTATGATGTATATAGAGAGGGGGGGAGCTTTTGGAACACAATATAACAGATATTTATTATAGTGCACAACTGATTTTTTTATGTAGAAAGATAGTTTTATATAAATGATAAGTGTATATAAATTTAAAAATTTAATAAATATATAAAAGCTGATAAAGACTTATTTATTTTACTTTTTATAAGTTTTGCTGTAATAAAAGTAAATTTATAAGGATATTTTCAGAATTTTGTTTTCTGTTTTTTAAATGAAAATTAGAAGTCAGAATCAACAGAAATAATTTAAACCTAATGTCAATCAAGTTATAAAACAAATTTTATTGGTATATAATAAAACTAAGGGTTTTTACAGCAAATGAATTTTTATTTAC
The DNA here is from genome assembly GCA_028023455.1 of Epiperipatus broadwayi. Lineage (NCBI taxonomy): Eukaryota > Metazoa > Onychophora > Udeonychophora > Euonychophora > Peripatidae > Epiperipatus > Epiperipatus broadwayi. The sequence goes on along the minus strand of JAQFVV010006276.1, from coordinate 3,945,249 downwards.
TTTAATATCCTGTGTTCTGTTTATCATTTGACACCAACTTTATTAAAACTGAAGCTTGGAAAAACAGTGGTTTAAAAAATCAAATATTTTCTTATGGCTAGACATAACAATAAAATATAATATAATCAAAAACGTTAGTATTGATATATATGTTAAACTACTATATTTTATTTGTTGCCATAAAAGAAACACAACTAGCCCACAATACTGCATCTTTCTATAAATTAAATTATACTATTTTTTTGCATTGAATAAAAAAAGTTCTTTTTAATTAATTTAAAACAATTTAGCTTGTAAACAATTTTATTTTAGGCTATAAAGATACAAGAAGAATAACAAATGATGCAATAAACATTATAAAATGTGTGATGTAGTGCTAGAATAAGTAATTTAATATTTAAGATAATGCTAAGATTACTATAATATGGTCTTTTTAAATTTGTTTTCTGAAAAATAGTTTCAATAACAAAGCAATAATTCTTTGATCATTAACACATTTTTTATTTCCTGATACTCATATTAAATGCATAGGAGACATATGATAAAGATTTATGAATCATTTCTTAGCAGAGTAAAACCAAAAATACTTCTATTTGGCCAAATTATTTTAACTAATGCTTAAAATTCACACGACTTCCTAAGCAATGAATCATATGAATTTATACACTCCCATGAAACAATATAAATACTAGCATCTCAATTTCATATATACATCACAAATCTTAATGTTGGTGGCCTAGTGGTTAGCATAGCTGCCTTCCAAGCAGCTGGCCTGGGTTTGCTTTCCGATCAATGTATTTGACATATATAAAAAAATCTTAATGTCTACTCATTTGCAATCAATTTGTTATTTTAATTCAGCAGTCTTGTTATTAATATATGACATGTTCATCTCTGACATTTACTATAGCTTTCACTTATTACAAATTTAATTCATATTAAAACACATTTAATCCTTAATATTCAGTTATAATATATGCATATCTTTGACATTTATTGCAAAACATCAATCTAATATATTGTCATCAAATCTTTTTTCAACAAACATTTAATTTTAGATGTAGTTATATATTGGCCTATTTTCATTATCTAGTTGAATTATTGAATTTTTTTTTTTTTTTTGATATGAAAGTTCAAACTTTATACTTTGACAAATACATTCACCCATTATTAGTAAAGCACAACTAAGTATTGAACATAATATTGTGAGAGACATTATTCTCTCTAATTTAGATGCTGATAGTCTGATCAGGGAAGATGGCACAACATTGAACCAGTGTACTGAGTTTAAGATGGTGTTCTGAACAACTAAGCTATTCTATCAGTCTTTGATAATAAGTAGTTCATTAGAGCTTCTATATGAATTCAGTACTCATAAATCTTAAACATTATTAATCACTATGCTAATTATCATTGGTCAAGCTAGAAAATGTAAGACAGAAATAAAATCACTTGAAACATTGTATTTTATATTAACATTTTTATTATTATTAACAATTGAATGTTGAATGTATGTAAAAAAAAATATAAATAAAATTAGTTTTTTTAAATGCATTTGACATTTTGATAAATGGTGGCAATAGTTCAACAAATCACTACAAGTGAAATATCATTTTTACAAATGTTATCTTTTTCAAAATTTGTATGTATTTGTTTTTAATATGAAAGTATGTTGTTTAGTTTTATAATAGAATTAAATACTTTAATTTAAACTGTAATAAAGGTAAATCTTGTATAAAAATTATTACTTGTGGTAATACATGGAAATTCTGTATAAAATTATTACTTCTGATCATTAAAAAAATGTTATTTACTGTTTAAATTTTATTTAACTCTGATTTTATAATTCACATTTAAAAAAAAAACTTTGTAAAGAAAACAATAAAGTATTTAATACATTGCACAGACTTAAACCTGCATTTATATATATATGTAATATAGGCGGGATTCGAACTCAGACTTTTACACGACCTACTACTATCAGTGCCATCTCATATTGCTGACCCACCTGATCACACACATGTTGAAAAGATAAATAATCACCAATATACATATTTTGTGCTAAACCAGCACTCATCAGTTGGTCCAGATTATCATCTCACACACATATATATATATAATCAGTGCTCAGCTTTATATTAAGGTAGCCAATCTTCATACTTTAATGGACAGGCTTCAAACTATTCCAACTCATAACTCTTCAGTCTTCCATTTTATTGAAAATCTGATGATGGAATGTTCAAAGCCCTTGTTAGTGCCAAGGTTGTCATCCTACACATGTTGACATATTAGTCATTCTGAGCCCTCATGTACAGGAGAATAATCCATTTATACATACATATGTGAGGGATGGGCAGACCTTTTATACACTATTTATATAAATTAATACATTGCACAAGCTTAAACCTGCATTTATATATATAATATATGCGGGAAACAAACTCAGATTTCACCCGACCCACTACTATCAGTGCCATCTCATATTGCTGACCCACATGATCACGCACATGTGTGTGATCAGGTGGGTCAGCAATATGAGATGGCACTGAGAGTAGTGGGTCATGTGAAAGTCTGAGTTCGAATAAATTATTTAGTGATTTGATGAATAGACAACAATATGAAAATAGAATTATTGAATTTTATTTCTCATATATCTCAATATAATTATGGAATTTACATCTAAATAGAGATCACATAAAGATAATTTTATGTTTTTGAGCAATTTATTATTGAAACAAAATTACAATTTTTTTATATTTTTTAATTTAATTCATATTTGGTTTTATAACTTTAATAGCGACTGTTAAATTAATTACAATTAATCCATTAAAATATATATATATATAAGCATTTATTTTTTATAGCATCTGTATACAATTTGTAATTACATTCGAATATCGGCTTTTCAAGCCAATTGTGCAAACGCTTTGCGAGTGTTAAATAATAAATGAATACCCTCTGACCAATACAAGATATAGAATTTATGCAAGAATAAAAAGAATCCTCTTATTCCTACGACTCAAATATTTATATATGAGCAAATATGAAGTACTGGCACAGAAGATGTGACAATATAACGGTCACTTTAAATTACTATATACAATGTCTGAATGAATGACGCGGATGAAATTTTCTAGAATTTACTAAACGTCATTCCAACTGAAATTTAATCATATATATAAATAAGCATTTATTTTTTATAGCATCTGTATACAATTTGTAATTACATTCGAATATCGGCCTTTCAAGCCAATTGTGAAAATGCTTTGCGAGTGTTAAATAATAAATGAATACCCTCTGACCAATACAAGATATAGAATTTATGCAGGAATAAAAAGAATCCTCTTATTCCTATGACTCAAATATTTATATATGAGCAAATCTGAAGTACTGGCTATAAAAAAATAAATGCTTATTTATATATATGATTAAGTTTCAGTTGGAATGATGTTTAGTAAATTCTAGAAAATTTCATCGGCGTCATTCATTCAGACATTGTATATAGTAATTTAAAGTGACCGTTATATTGTCACACCTTCTGTGCCAGTACTTCATATTTGCTCATATATAAATATTTGAGTCGTAGGAATAAGAGGATTCTTTTTATTCCTGCATAAATTCTATATCTTGTATTGGTCAGAGGGTATTCATTTATTATTTAACACTCGCAAAGCGTTTGCACAATTGGCTTGAAAGGCCGATATTCGAATGTAATTAAAAGATATATGTATTGTAAACAGTCGGGTTTAAACCCTGTTTACAATGTAGAAAAACGCACACATGCGTTATGTATTTTTTTTAATTAGTTTCATATAGTTTGGTTTTATTCCGTTTTAGTATTTATTTTTTTTGTTAGTGGAAGAAAATGTTTAAAATCTTATTAAAGTGAGAAAAGAGGGAGTGGGGGGGGATTTGCGTTTTGTTTTAGTAAAAGGGATATATGTATGTATGTGCGGTGTGGACGGACAATTTCAAAAGAAAAAAAATAATAATAATGAGAAAACGGACGTATGAATAAATTTGGTATCCAAGATGAGAGATTATTGTAAGAGAAAGGAAGAGGAAAAATATGTATTGGAGACCTTATCTGAGGAATTAAAAAAAAAAAAAAAGAAGACAAAAGAAAAAAAAAGAGGAAGGGTTGAAATGGACGGTCAGGAATGTTGTTTGCTAAAATATCCGAAGGCGCGAAAAGTTCTTTGCTTGTTAGCCTAACTGGCCATCTATACCACGTGGTGAGGAAGAAGGGGGCGGACTGTTTTTGCGAGGACAAAAGAAGAGAAAAAAAAAAGTGACAGGGAGAGTAAAGAAGTAGTTGCTTTTTTTTTTTTGTTGTGTCGTTTTGGAAGTGAATCGCCATTTTTTTAGTTTTTGTTTTTTGAAGAAAAACAAAAAAGAAGAATAGCTAAGGCTACGGCCGAATATGCGTACAGTGGGGTAAAAGCTTAAGCGTGCTGGGTTTTCTGTGCCTTACCCCGAAGAGACCATGCGGCAATAACCGGAGAACATCGACCGGAGATCTATTAACTTTTCACAAAGGAACTGACCCGACTCGGAATGGACTGTAGCGTGATAAATCGCCTCGTGTGTCTACTTCAAATTTCATATGTTTCCATCTTGTTTGATATCCCCGGGGATCACATCGGACAAAATTGCAGGTAATGTGAACTTAAAATATTTATTTTCCAAATATTACCACGTTTTCTCCAAAATTTTTTTAGGAGAATGAACAAAAGCAAGAAAGTCATTTTTTTTTTAAGAGAAGGCCGTTCAAATCCAGCTGATTAGATTTTGTCTGTACATACGTTCGCTTTCTTATTCCGTTGTAAATCCACACAGTATATATGTATGTTTTCTTAGTTTATGTAAAAACAATGTGAGAGGGGGGGGGAATATTATAATAAAAAGATGTATTATTTTAAAGCTTATATTACATGTATATTTTTTTTATTATTTAACTCATGAAAGATAGTTCACGAATTTAGACAATTGGTTCGGATTTTCTTGTTGAGAGTTGCAGGGAGTCCCCCGTACATTTTTCTACGGTTTATTAACCACCCGCCCTGAGTACTGAGCTAGAGGTGTGACCCTATCACAATCGTATTCTGATCCTCCAGCATAATACTTATGTAAAAAGTAAGTTTGGCGCTTGGAGTCTAATATAAAAAAAAAACTGACGTCCATAAATATGCTGCGAGAAAGATACGAGTTTTCTTATCAATGTTCTAATTAGACAAAGAGAAAATATAGATAAGTATATGGGTAACGAGTACACCCGCTACAATGGCGTCCCAACTAAGGCTTTTGAAGAACGGAATGTAGGGGGACCCGAGTAGAAAGAGTAAAGATTCGATAAGGAAAAGGAGGGGGAGTAGGATGGAAACATTAGAGAGACGTAAAGTTTGTTTCGGTTAAAATGGGTTTAGTGAAAAATAGAAAATAGTTTCCGAGTGTTTGATAAAGAAATTAGATTCGTAGCATGGCGCTTTGGGGGGGGAAAGGAAAACCTACCACGTTGTGATTTTGGTATTATTTTATTTATATATATATAATCGATATACGTAGAATATAAAAGATAGAGTGTATAGAATAGGGAAGATGGGACTGATAAAAATAAAAATATATGAGGGGAGGAAGGAGGAGATGCCGATAGATCACCTTAGGAGTCTGCAAAGGTATTTTGAAGGTTATGGAATACCGGAAGATATGAAGACGATAGTAGCATCAGACCACCTTGGGGCTCAGGCTAGGGATTGGTGGAATTCACTGATACACCAGCCACAGACATTCGTGGACTACAAGACAACCCTGGAGAGAGTGTTCTGGAGTGAAGAGAGACAGGAGGATATTCGGTCCCGAATAATAAGGGAAAAGTTCCAAGAGGGCGGACCAGAGGAATACGTAGAGTTTTTTAGGCGACAAGTGGCCATACTCAAGACGTTAAAAGCATGTGATCTGTCAGAGAAACAGATGGTGAAGACAGTATGTAATAACTTGCCCATAGAAATAAGAGTGATACTGGGAAAAGGAGAGAACTCTACTAAAGAAATAGACGAAGTATTGAGTAAAATGGAAGTGAGTGCGAAAATGAGACAGATACGGGGGGAAAAGGAGATAGATCAAGGGGGAGACATAGGGCTCAGTCAACAATCAAATTCAAAATGTATGGGAAATCTGATTTGTTCATGGGAGGACCGGGTACCAAGTTACGCATGCCAAACATGTCCAAAAATACAGATAGCAACTGGACAGACGAAAGTGGAAGCACTTATAGATACGGGAAGTCAGGTCTCTGTAATAACAGAGGGATTATATTGTAAACTCATCAGGGAACAACCAGACATGCCTGTTTTGCCTTTGAAAGCGGTACAGGTGGCAATGGCCAACAACAGAAAGGCCAAGGTTGAACCCAAACAAATATGGCTGGATCAGACGTGTGCTCTTCCGATCTCAGGGAGTAAGTTGCCCTCATGCATTTTTGATTATGAAAAATCTGATTTGTGATGTTCTATTGGGAACTGATTTTTTGTACAAGTATAAGTGTAAGTTGAACACATGTAATGGGGAGGTGGTTAGATTCGTGATGGACAGTACAGATGTTTCGATGGGCACTGTGCAAGTTGTCGATGACAACAAGGATAATGTGATAACGGATAAGATAGAACAGGTAAAACTGGCTGGGGGAAAAGGGAAGGAAACGCTAAGAAAGATACTGAAAGACTACCACCAGGTGTTTTCAGATATACCAGGCATAATACCAGGCTTCGAACAAAGAATTCAGGTAAACGAAACTCAACCATTTAAGGCAAAATCATACCCCATCCCCCATCAGTATAGAGAACAGGTGAAAGCACAGATAGATCAAATGTTGGAATGGGGAATCATCTCAAAAAGTTCATCGGCATATTGTAATCCAATAGTCGTGGTAAAAAAAAAGATAACTCCGTACGGCTGTGCCTTGATGCGAGGCAATTAAACAAAGTCACAGTTCCAGATTGTAACATACCACCACCCATGCAAGAATTAACTGGAAGATTTAACGGAAAAAACATTTTTTCAACATTTGATCTGACAGCGAGTTATTGGCAGATAGGTCTGCACCCGGAAGATCGCAAATATACTGCCTTTAGATACGACGGCTGCTCATATCAATTTAACCGCATGCCATTTGGCCTAATTAACAGTGGAGCCGGTCTATTACGGTGTTTAGATAAGGTATTATCTGCTGAAGTAAAAAAATAATTACAATGTATGTGGACGATGTATTGATAGCGTCGGCTAACATGGAAGAACATGCCAAGGATGTGGAAATGTTTCTAAAGGAATGTTGGGATAAAGGAATTAAGGTAAACCTGAAGAAAAGCGTACTGTTTCAAGAGGAAGTTACATTTTTGGGTCATCTTATAGGCGCTCAGGGTGTTCAGCCACACCCAGATAAAATTTCGGCCATCAAAGATTTTCCTGCACCAAGATCTAAAAGGCAGGTGCGATCCTTCTTGGGTATGTGTAATTTCTATAACCGCTTTCAGGAACAATTTGCTCAACATATGGAACCATTGGTTAGATTATTGAGAAAAGAGACAATGTGGGAGTGGGGTGAGGAACAAAATCAGGCATTCGAGAAGGTGAAGCAGGGGTTCATGAAACACGTAATGCTTGCTTTTCCTGATTTTGAAAAACCTTTCGTAGTGCAAACCGACAGCAGTGGGCACGGGCTGGGAGCGACAGTATCGCAGATCCAAGAGGATGGTCAGGCAAAAGTACTATATTTTTTGAGTAGAATGCTCAAGGGCCCCGAGAGACATTACACCGTCACTGAAAAGGAAGCTTTGGCTATTGTTTGGTCATTTCAAAAACTCCGCACATTGTTGTTAGGATCAAAAATAATTGTTGTTACGGATCATCAGAGTTTAGAGTTTATTAACCACAGTTATCTGACAAACAGTCAGTTGGTAAGGTGGAGCTTATACCTTCAAGAATATAATTATGTGGTAAAACATTGTAAGGGGTCGGATAACATCGTGGCTGATGTTCTTAGTCGCAATCCAGTACGTGTGCCATCGAGTCACCTGAAGGTTGAGAATTTATACATGGCAGGGGTAAATTTGGGGAGGAATGATAAGGTAGAGAATGACCTTAAAAGATTGTCCCAGTGTCAGAGGGATGATGCTCCTCTAGGTAAAATAATCAGACAACTAAAAGGGGAAAAGAGCGAGAATAACAATGAGCCTAGACGTGGGATACACCGATATAGACTTGACCAGGATGTGCTCCAGTACAAAATGGAGGGGGGGGACAGAAAGCTGGAAGCCTATAGTACCACAACCAATGAGGGATGCAGTGGTGACTCACGTCCACCAACTATCTGGACATTATGGGGTGTGGAAGACAGAAAGGTGGCTTAAGAAGTGGTTTTATTGGCCAAACATGCATAGAACTATAGTAAAGATGATCAATCAATGTGAACTCTGCCAAAAAACTAAGCCTGCAAATAAAAATTATGCAGGTCCCATGAGCTCGATAATTCCAAGGAGGCCTCGTGAGATGATTGCCATAGATTATTACGGGCCATTGCCCATGTTCAATAAAAAAGATATTTGTTGGTGGTGTATGATTTATTTAGCAAATTTGTGGCTGCATATCCCATGAATCAAGCAAATGCCCGAAGTACCATACGTTTGCTAGAGAAGGAATATTTTGCTACCATAGGAAAACCCCAAAGTATCCTCTCGGATCATGGTACACCGTTCATCTCGGGAGAGTGGAAAGCATGGGTTCACAGGTCGGGGATCCAACATGTACTGACATCGATCAGGAATCCTCAATCAAACCCATGTGAGCGGGTGATGCGTGAGTTGGGTCGGTTGTTTAGGACCTATATCCCCACTAATCACCGCGGATGGGTTAAGAAAATTCCAGAAATACTTAATTATATAAATTGGGCGGTTAACGAGTCCACCGGATTTTCCCCCATGCGACTCCAGTTGGGAAAACATGCTCCCAGATTGATCAAGACTAAAATACCCGGACCGGAGGAATTACCGATCAACATGGAGGAGGATCAAGAGCGGGCATATCATACATTGTTAAAAAGGAGTCAAGAAAGAAACAAACACACCCTGGGGAGGCCGTATCATTTTAAAGTGGGCGACCTAGTCATGGTAAAGACCCCTCACGTGAGCGAACCAGGAAAATTTATTTGTAAAAAATTTTGTAGTTTATACGATGGGCCGTACCCTATTGTTAAGTGTCGGGGTGATAACGCTTTCTGGGTGAATACTGGGCAAGAGATGAAGGGATCATACAATGCCCGTTCACTCAAGCCCGTGCCACTGAACTAGGAGCCGTTCAAATACGTAGACCGTATTTAAAGGCTTCCGGGAGGAGGGTATTGTAAACAGTCGGGTTTAAACCCTGTTTACAATGTAGAAAAACGCACACATGCGTTATGTATTTTTTTTAATTAGTTTCATATAGTTTGGTTTTATTCCGTTTTAGTATTTATTTTTTTTGTTAGTGGAAGAAAATGTTTAAAATCTTATTAAAGTGAGAAAAGAGGGAGTGGGGGGGGATTTGCGTTTTGTTTTAGTAAAAGGGATATATGTATGTATGTGCGGTGTGGACGGACAATTTCAAAAAAAAAAAATAATAATAATGAGAAAACGGGCGTATGAATAAATTTGGTATCCAAGATGAGAGATTATTGTAAGAGAAAGGAAGAGGAAAAATATGTATTGGAGACCTTATCTGAGGAATTAAAAAAAAAAAAAAAAGAAGACAAAAGAAAAAAAAAGAGGAAGGGTTGAAATGGACGGTCAGGAATGTTGTTTGCTAAAATATCCGAAGGCGCGAAAAGTTCTTTGCTTGTTAGCCTAACTGGCCATCTATACCACGTGGTGAGGAAGAAGGGGGCGGACTGTTTTTGCGAGGACAAAAGAAGAAAAAAAAAAAAAAAGTGACAGGGAGAGTAAAGAAGTAGTTGTTTTTTTTTTTTGTTGTGTCGTTTTGGAAGGGAATCGCCATTTTTTTAGTTTTTGTTTTTTGAAGAAAAACAAAAAAAGGGAATAGCTAAGGCTACGGCCGAATATGCGTACAGTGGGGTAAAAGCTTAAGCGTGCTGGGTTTTCTGTGCCTTACCCCGAAGAGACCATGCGGCAATAACCGGAGAACATCGACCGGAGATCTATTAACTTTTCACAAAGGAACTGACCCGACTCGGAATGGACTGTAGCGTGATAAATCGCCTCGTGTGTCTACTTCAAATTTCATATGTTTCCATCTTGTTTGATATCCCCGGGGATCACATCGGACAAAATTGCAGGTAATGTGAACTTAAAATATTTATTTTCCAAATATTACCACGTTTTCTCCAAAATTTTTAAGGAGAATGAACAAAAGCAAGAAAGTCATTTTTTTTTAAGAGAAGGCCGTTCAAATCCAGCTGATTAGATTTTGTCTGTACATACGTTCGCTTTCTTATTCCGTTGTAAATCCACACAGTATATATGTATGTTTTCTTAGTTTATGTAAAAACAATGTGAGGGGGGGGGGGAATATTATAATAAAAAGATGTATTATTTTAAAGCTTATATTACATGTATATTTTTTTTATTATTTAACTCATGAAAGATAGTTCACGAATTTAGACAATTGGTTCGGATTTTCTTGTTGAGAGTTGCAGGGAGTCCCCCGTACATTTTTCTACGGTTTATTAACCACCCGCCCTGAGTACTGAGCTAGAGGTGTGGCCCTATCACAATCGTATTCTGATCCTCCAGCATAATACTTATGTAAAAAGTAAGTTTGGCGCTTGGAGTCTAATATAAAAAAAAAACTGACGTCCATAAATATGCTGCGAGAAAGATACGAGTTTTCTTATCAATGTTCTAATTAGACAAAGAGAAAATATAGATAAGTATATGGGTAACGAGTACACCCGCTACAGTATATATATTTTTATTAGTCATTTATTAGATTAAAGATTATCTAATAATGAATAACATTTCTATAGCATAATTTTTACTATAACACTTTCACATAAAGTAGGGACTATGGTGTAATAAAGCGTTGGTGACTGCCTTCCAAGCAGCAGGCCTGGGTTCGCTTCCCGGTCAACGCTTTAACATAAAAAAAAATTACAGAAATATTATATATATATATATTGTTATAATAATAACCTTATTTTAATATTTGAAATGAATTTCAGTACTTTTATTCTGGACAAATAAATAAACACAATTGGATGTTTGATAGTAATTAATACCTTTACTTGCTACTCTGCAGTGTAAGTTACGGTTTGAATCTGGATGAAACATGAAAATATATGTCAGACAGTGAAATCAAAGATTTTTTCAGATAGTTGACTCACAGGTGGTCTAAATGGGAGCCATAAAGTTTTGATTAATAAATAATTTGTATAGTTATTTTTAGCCACAGGTAAAGATATCAAGCTTACCTAGATTGATTAGATGAACATAAATTTAATGATCCTGAAATTAAAAATATGATCTACATTTGGTAAAGCCTTCAACAATCATTAGGAAAATTTTATATCCTAATGGGTTCTAAATACATGTATAACAACTATATTTGAATAAGAAACAAAAATGAAGTGTAAGCAATAAAATTCATTTCCTTACCCCAAACATTGGGATCATATTTTTATACACTTTTATTTCAATTCACAACTTATAGGAGAATGTAATTTTATTTCAAGTAGTGCTTTTCATTTTTATTTAATTGCATAGAACTGATAGGCAAATAATTAAACTCTTTTTAGTTTGTGATTTTACTATGAAAAAAATTATCTCACTCAAAATTTTAGAATGTTGAAGCTGACAGATAATTAACCAAGATGTCACAAAAATAGTAAAAAAAATCATTTTAGGGGTACAATTTATTTTATCTATTTTTGAATGTCATTTAGTCAAAAATTGTTCATAAAATCAGAAAGTATTAATTACGTTGTCATTAAGTGTCCATTAATTACACATTATTTATTTAAGATTTTGATGAAATGTAGATTATCATTAAAATATAAATAAAAAAATCTCAGAATTAGAATTTGTAAATTTATTTGTCATGATCGTAATGTGGATCTAGTTTGAAAATATGGAGAATTTGAAGAATTCAGACTTTCAAGCACCTTTCTCCTGTCCACACCATCTCATATCACTGATACACATGATCACACACATGTAGAAAAGATCAATAATCACCAATATATGTATTTCATGCTAAACCAGCATTCATCAGTTGGTCCAGATTATCATCTCTCACACATATATATATAATCAATGCTCAGTTTATATTAAGATAGCCAATCTTCATACTTTCATGAACAGACTTCAATCTCCAACTCTTCAGCCATCCATACCATAGAATATCTGATGATGAAAACCCAAATCCTATCTTGATGCAAATTTTGTTGTCATGCCCATGATGACCTCAATTCACTCTGATGTCTCATGTACAGGTGATTATTGATCATGTATGATGATTATTGATCTTTTCTACATGTGTGTGTGATCATGTGTATCAGTGATATGAGATAGTGTGGAGAGTTGAAAGTTGCTTGAAAGTCTGAGTTCAAATTCCGCATATTTACAATTAGGTTCCAGGTATATGAAGAGTGCCTCTGTTTTGGATCTAGTTTGAATAAAAAAAATAACTATAGGTTCAGCATCATTATGAGTATAACATTTACTCAAAAATAATAAACACATCATATTAGAAATGTATTTCTTTGATTTTTTTTATTAATTCACTAAAGTTTATTTGACTAGTTATAATCAACTTACAATTATTAAATTCCCTTAATAATAATTAAACATCCATTTTCTATTAAAATTAGTATTCATACATTCATGTATTGTTATCTTCATTGATATAAAATAATCACTTCATTAAAAAATGTAAGCATGCTGCTGACCAGCCAAAAACTCCAATATTCACCTGGAATGAATTCAATTTCTTGCCATGTGCATAGTAACATAGTACCATCATGCATTGTGTGAAATTTGGAAAATTTCAAAGCAAATTTATATTTTTTAGGTAACCAATCTAGATAGACTTTAATCCATTACCATCATTTTCAACCATTATTGAACCAGTCTCTCCATGTTTAATCCTTTTTTTTCTACTAGTTTCTTTTTTTCTACCCCACACTAGAAAACATCCTTATTTCATTCATCTATCATTGTAGTCACAAGATCTTTTAAAATTTCTTGAGAAGACTTCATCTGCACATTATCATCTTTTCCAGAAATATCTGTAGCCTAGCTCCACTTTAGTCTCTTAATTTTTTAATGATATCAGTAGTGATGTCAGCAATATCTGTTAGTTCTTATGCATGCATTTAGTTTTTGATTCCATCTTGTTACTGATAATGCACATTGTCCCATAGTTTATTGCATGATCCGAAGTGTCTCTATTTCTCTTCTGTTAAGTGTCTAAGTCTCAAACACATAAGCAAGAACTGGTAAAACACATTTATTAAAAATCTTTCATTTAAAACACACAAACATATTTTCCTTTAATATATATATATATTTACTCAAAATCACTCCATACAAGTTTAAATGTATGATTAATTTTATCAATTATGTTTTCATCTTTATCAATAATCTAACCAAGATATTTGTTGTTTTGAAATTATTCTAATTCATAATTATTAATATTTATTTTCTTTTTCTGAAAAAATCCATTAAACGTTGTTATAGTCGTTTTAGTATTTATCTTTAGTCTTATTTTCTTACTTTCATATAATAATTCTTGCAACATTTTCTGAAGCTCTGAAGCATTAGTTGCAAAAACAATTACATCATTTGAAAAATCTAGATGACTCAAATAATCTGCATTTATTTTTACTATCTTAGTTTTTCATTTTAATCAATAAAATACTTATTTTAAAACTGTTATAAAAAGTTTTGGAGATATGGAAACACCATCTCATTTATTATATCTATTTTAACATCTTTCTATAAGATCGATATTAATTCTGCATTCTTCTAATCATCTAGTACATTTTTATCATTTAAACATTTGATATATAATTTTTCCAATATTTTTTTATTTCTTCATTTACTTCTTTTAAGACATGATTATAAATCCATCAACTCCTGGAGATTTCCTCTTCTTTATAAATTTAATTGTATGTCTCAGTTTTTTATTTTAAATGCGAGCCCATTCGAAAGATATAATAATTGTAAGACATTCCATCTTTCTTTTTAGTGATACTTTTCTTATTGCAGAAATAAGTTTTTTATTGATGCCAAGATATTGTTTTATCTTTTTCAGATTTTTTTTTTTTTTGTAGCTTATCTACTTTATTCACAATTACATTTTCTTATATCATTCACTATTAATTATTTTTCATATCATTTTACAAAACTCTTAATGGTTCATTTTTATGTATTTTCATATTCTTTCTTTTCCTCTTGTCTTGGTCGGAAATTTAATGGTAAATTGCTGCATTTTGTACCAGCTATAATTTTGCAGCACTTAAACGAGTATCAGTAATCTCCCTATTGATTTTAGTTCAACCTGAATCATATTCAAACTCTGTTAATATTTTAAAACAATTTGCAAGCTATATTTTAAATTCATTAGAATGTGTCTGAAGATTAGAAATATGAATTGAGAATATGGTTTTTTTTAATATTTTTTGTCTCTGTACTATTCAATAAAGATTTCCTATGTTTAATCTATTAAGAACATTACAATCTTGAAATATTTGTCTTCTTTTAATATATTCATTTGGATGTTTTTATGTTCACTTTCATTTAGGAATTTTCTAAAAAAAAAAAAAAATCACAATGTAGAGCTTTTCTTTTTTGCAAACTTCACAAGTATGTCTTTTCTGTCATTTCTATTACGATAAAAAAATTTACCCACAACATTTTTATTTTTCAACAATTTAAAAGTCTCTCATGATAATTTTAAAATGTTTCTTGCTCTGATCAAAAGTTTATTCTATATCTATATGAAAATTGTTTACTTTTTCATTGCGATGAGAATTTATTAGATAATAAAGCAGCATTATATATATATGGTTTATTCTATTCAGTTGAATAACTCTAGTCTTGCCACTATGTCTGACATATCATCAATTTCCACAATATTATTTTGCCTTTTATTAATAATGAATCCCATTCCACTTATTCTACTAATAAATATCTTTGTAATGAAATACATATCTACTTTTAAAATCAATCTTCACTTCACTTTTTTCTTTTAACTTCAAAAATTACAATAATGTTCATTTAATATCAGACATTTTTAAAAATTTGTACACTTTTTTTTACTTCAGATTTTCAATTTCAAATACCTTAATAAAAAGTTGTCATCATATAGAAACCTAGATCCATAGAAAGAAGTTTGCTGTTAACTGAAAAGAGATCCTTTAATTTCCCTTTGAGCCTTAAAGGAGCTAAACAGGAAAATTCCTAATGTCTACACGATTATTTTATCCTTGCAGTTGTTACTACTATGTTAGCACATTATATATATATTGAACCTGATTGAAATCCGGTTCAATGGTGTTGTTATTAAACAAAAAAAAAGAAATTTATTAAGCTTTTAATTTTAATTAAACGTAGAGTTTAAATTTGCAATATTATTTAAAAAGAATGCGTGTATCCAAGTATACACGCGTTTATATGTAAAACGGATTTTTTAAAAATATTTATCGATTTATTTTAAAATAGTTTTCATATACTGCCTGTTTTTAAATCCATTTGATTTAAAAACAAGCTGGCTAGCTAATTGCATTCCTGTTGCTTTTATTTTAATTATTGTAAACAATTTTGATAGCGGAGATTTGATTTTTATGTTGTTGTTTTCATTTCAATAAACCCTGGGTAGAATTCCTAGATAGATTGAGTGGGAGATTAATATTTGCCCTGCCTAAGGCGAAGAAATTGAACAACAAGGAAAGTGTTTCGCGGGAAATGAGCAACGTATAAATAGCCCCGAAAATTTGGAGTGTCAGTTAATTCATGGTTCATTGATAGACAAGCTGTGTATCAAGTGAGAGTTTATATCAGCGCAGACATTTAAATTCTTAAAGGACAAGAGCTGTTATTAAATACTTCTGCTTGCCACAAGATGAAAAATTCTATACGTGTTGTCACCACCCGAATGGCTTGCTAATTCAACAAAAGACGAATCCCTGACTTCCAAGTTTGCTCCAGTAATGCCTTGAACACCTAAAAGAAGCCGGAACCTCTCTACATCTACCTTGCTGCCTAAAGAACCTGAAAATGAACTTAAGTAAAAGTGCGCACTCTACGTGAACATTGCTTTTACCGAAAGGTAACTATTTTCGTTTTTATTCTTCCCAGGGTAAATTAATTCTCATTAAATCTCCGCTCAATCTAATCATAAATATGTATTCCTAAACAATATAGCCTCATATTTAATATTTGCTGTGTTTTCTAAGATTTTGTAAAGTGTCTTGGAATCTTAGTTTTAAGATTACAAGTTGCTTTCAGTTTTTGTTTATTGGAGAGTGACGAGTGAGTTTCCTATTTTTATGTAAGACTTTTATACATGCTTTAGTGGTCGTGCATTTTAAATGCTTACCTGTAATTATTTAGCATTCAATAATTAATTTTTATACTCTACGTTTGCGCTTTCGCAAACCTCCGAAAATCTTTTGGCTGGTGACTTTATCGTCTAATTTGCCGCAGGTGGAGATTTCGTTTCTAAGATCTCTAAAAGTGGAAATTAGAATTGTGTTTTTCTTTGCAATTTTATAAGTTGTCAGCAGGAAGATAAAATTTATCCCTTTTTAAATTACAGGTGAGCGATACTTTCGTTCTGCTAAAGTGTTTGCAACTTTTAAGATTTTCGTACTCCGTGCACTCTCCGATACATTCATTTGTGTATTTATTACGTGTGCTTTAAATTTATCAGAGCGTGTACTCAGAATTTGTTTGTAAGTTTATTTTCTTTTTGTTATTTGCTGGGACAGACGTAACTGTTTTTCTAATCATTTACTTGTCTCTTATTGAGACCATTAATTATTAATTTTAAAGTAATTTTCGCCAATCGTTTGGCTGGGATTCACCAGTTTAATTGTTTCTTCATTTCAATGATATTTTTTGATTGTTCTTGGGGTGGATCAATTGCCGTTATTTTAAACGTAGTAATTGGTGCAGTTCATACCGATATAAGGACATTCAAGATCTGACCATGTTTAGATCTTGAACAGCTCATCGGCACTGGTTCTTTGATCTATTTCAAGGGCATATGGTTTAAGTATCTGAAAGGGAAAACCAGTGTTTAAGTGAATCCTCTGCTGAATGAAATTTGCTTCCTCCCTTTTAACTTTGTTTATTAGAAGATCAGTCAGTCTGTCATAGCTTTGCCTTTAGTATTTCTGGTACACGCCTGAGTTAACTCACATTTATTATGTCATAAACTTATATTTAATAATTTATTTTCTCATAATAAAATTTATGAAATATGTTTAACTTAATTTGGCTGATGTTTGTCTTTGTGCTTTTGTCTCAATTGTCTAAACAATTTAAGATCTCTTGTTTCTCCCTGAGTCTAGTCGGCGCAAACCATCATCATCATCTATTCTGATCACAGTAAACAAATTTTCCAGACACGTAGTGGTCTGGTGGCGCCCTCTGTTTCAGAATAGATTGAGTATCCAGTACAATATATATATATATATATATATAAAGTGCTAACACATACAAGCACACAAAGCTGAAGACAAATAAAAAATGTATATATTTATTTTATTATAATATATATTTAATTAAGTGGCTAAGTGCTTTCAAAGGTCGGAGCCCTCATATCCATAGCCATTTTATAAATAGACAAGAAATTGATTAGGAGCGATGTAAATTTATGCAAATGTGATAGTTATATATTCCATTTCCTGGATATTTTGTAGCAAGAGACTTTTGTATTTATGACATTGCTATCTCTAGTAATAAAGTAAGCCTCTTTTATCTTCCTTTTGAGATCGTGTTCACTCTCTGCAAACACCACTGGATCTCTAAATTGGCAATCATAACCTGCTGAAGTGCAGTGCTGTACAAAAACTGAACCATAAGAAGTGTCCATCAGTGCTTTATTATAGGAGTATGTGTGTTGGGGATAGCCTAGTGGACAGAGAGGCTGTGGTCTCACTATAATATGATTTACAATGTTTTTCCAGGCAGACAATATTATATAACACCTGAGGTATCAGCAAGAGTGGTAGGCTGTCTTTAGTGTTATTGATTAGTTTGTTGGAGTTGGGGGTGTTTGAAAACATAAATAATATTTATTATTGAATATATTGTAAAAACTTTTATGCACATTAGGCAGATAAGGGAGTAGAAGTCTTTGCTTGTCCATGTTAGGGCCTGATTATTCATTTTAGAGCAAAAATGTTGTATTTTCTTGTCAATTAAATTCTGATTAAAACCAACTTTTATTAGGTCATGCCTGTATGATGCTAGGTTAGCTTTTTTATCTGCCTCGAATTTACAAAGGTGCATGTTTCTATACAATATATTCAGTAATAAATATAATTTATGCTTTCACACACCCCAAACTCCAACAAACTAATCAATAACACTAAAGACAGCCTACCACCCTCGCTGACACCTCAGGTGGTCTATAATATTACCTTCCTGAAAAACGTAAATCATCATAATATGATGACACTAAGGTCTCTCTGTCCACTAGGCTATCCCAATATATATACTCCTATAATAAAGCACTGGTGGACACTTCTTATAATTCAGTTTTTGCACAGCACTGCACTTCAGCTTATCATGATTGCCAACCTAGAGATCCAGTGGTTGTTTGCAGAGAGTGACATGATCTCAAAAGGAAGATAAAAGAGGTTTACTTTATCGCTAGAGATAGCGACGCTATAAATAGAAAAGTCACTTGCAACAAAATATCCAGGAAATGGAATAAGTAACTATCGCATTTGCATAAATTTACATAGCTTCTAATCAATTTCTTGTCTATTTACAAAATGGCTATGAATATGAGGGCTCTGACTATTGAAAGCGCTTAGCCATTTAATTATATATATATTAAAATAATATATATATTTATCTGTTTTCAGCTTTGTGTGCTTGTGCGTGTTAGCGCATTTTATATTTTGCACTTTAGAACAATTAGCCACAAAGTTTAAACTGTTTTCTCATATATATATATATATTATTCTAATTTGCATTAGTCTCTCAGTAACACACATTAACTAACATGATAAGTTCGTCGACTTTCTATTTCTCAGTTTAAGATAAAGAAACACCATAATCTTTGTTTTTAGTTGATAGCATTTAATTATTGGCAGGTAAATGAATATCCAGCTATACCTTTTTTATTGTACAATCAAGTGGTAATTTCTAATAAAATTCTCCCCAATCAATAATTAACTATTGCAGTGAGAAATGTCTTTTTCTTCACCATGTCTCTAAAATGATGTTAGAGAAGACTTTGCTTTTCATTAGGCTATTTATGATTATGTAATATATAAATAGAAAATTGGATATCTTGTACCTGTTTTGACGCTATATTTACATATTATAATCAAGTATTCTTCAATGCTTTCAGTTAAATTTACGATATTTGCTTTGTATCTAGCAGATGAGTATAACTTATCAATAAAAAAGTTTGCAGTATATGACAACCATTGTTTCTTATGTGATCAGGGTATTAATGCTAAGCTTCCAAAGTCATTTTTGCTCTCAAGATAACAGCAATGAGTTTGAGTTTAATTGTTCAAATAATAACTTTTTATGTTTAATTGAAATTTAATTCACAATAAAAATTTTTGGCTTTAATTAATGTATATATTGATCTTAAATAATTATTTATTAATTACTATTCTAAAAAGAAACAACAATATTTTAAATAATTCACAGTATTAGAAATTGATTTTGAGTAAACTGATTAGCAACTTGTCATTTTAAAAAGTGCTCAAGTAAAAAAAGATTGATTGCTATTCAAATAATAGTATGACGTTTATTACTTTATGGTTTATTTACTCATTATATTAACTTTTTTACTAAACTTATTTTATCAAAATATGTGAAAATGTGCATATAAAAAAATGTCTGTGTGCAAGATAAAGGTAAAATATTAAATTAATATCCCACTCCGATCAAAAACCCTTCCAACAATTCTTTCTAAAAAAAAAAGCACCGAAGAAGAAGGCATTGATCACCCGACTTGCTAATTAGATAATGAGGGTTTGAATGGTTTTATATTCTTGTTTACCTTTTACTTAAATTCTATTTTAAAATCCATTAATGGATAATTACCGAGTTTTAGCTTTAAACTGAATGATTGGAACTCTAAACTTGAGAAAATTTTTATAAAAAAATCTAATTTTATCGGCTTTAGATTTGAAGATACCAATGACTTGAAGATACCAATGACTTGGAAGGCAAATGCAGTTTTGCTTAACTATGAAATCCTCATTGTTTGTGTTATCTGCATATATATTATTAATTACAATAATTATTTTTATTAAAATGTTTTCGGGTTATCAACTGATTTGGGACAATTGATAATTGATGTACTTATCTGCTTCATAAGTGGATTTTATCAGCTACTTATCTTTATAAATGAGAGCAAATATAAACTATGAACCATATTATTAATGTCTGTTGAATTTCAGGGCTATAATGATAGAATTGAAGGACTTAAGAAAACCGCTAGTGAATCTATCTACTCGTTAGTATCTCTGTAAGTTTCTTTATGGCATCTTGTTAATAGTTAAAATATTTTAATCCATACACTGAATAAAAAATAAAATTGTATTTTTCAACGGATATAATTTTATTTTGTAGGTATAGCATGCAAACTAATAAAGTACTCCAGTTCTATCTTAAATGGAAATGCAACATAAAGTAGACATTAAATG
Source organism: Epiperipatus broadwayi (assembly GCA_028023455.1). Taxonomy (NCBI): domain Eukaryota; kingdom Metazoa; phylum Onychophora; class Udeonychophora; order Euonychophora; family Peripatidae; genus Epiperipatus; species Epiperipatus broadwayi. The sequence continues at coordinate 3,924,359 of JAQFVV010006276.1, read as the reverse complement.
ACCATATGCAGTGAACAATACAGCAATATGCGAAATAAACATGCAAGAAGTGAGAAACAGATAAAAAAATGATAATCAATATCTTGCAGAAGACTACATTGATTAATTTTTTAAAGGGTGAAATTTATTGCTATTTATTAAGTTACATCCTATATTCAAATTTTATGTAAATCCCCATATTCTACAAACATCACAAGCTTCTTGGACAATTATTGCTATTAATATGACTACCAGGTAGTCAAAAGCATGCTTAGTATATCATGCTGTTAAAGTATTAAATCAAGCTTTTCTTTATATACATTTTGTACATATTTATTTTGAATCACATTGTTCCAAGAAATTTTTTAAAAAGATAAAAGTTACATTATAACAAAATGGATACCCACCAAGTCGATTTGGATTTTGAAAGAAAGAATTAAGTACCTTGAAACATGTTTAGTTCAAAAAAATTTCCCAAATTGCTGCTAGATTTATTATCCAAGGCTATTCATAACTGAGATAAAATCACTGTCCAATTAAAATTTCTTTTACTAAAAAATATCATTAAAATTGTAAAATAGTGTTGAAAAAAAGAGGAGTAATGTAAATGGAAAATCATAAGAAATACTGTCAGATATTAATGACAAATGCAAAATTTTGGCTCTTAACTTATAAGCCAAATATACTAAGAAAACAAGGTTTTTGGCAAAAAGACAGTGATTAAAATTAGCTCCCAAAGCTGCATATAATTTTATTAATTTAACAACACAAAATCCATCTGATAACATAAAAAAATTTCTAAATTATGGACCACAATTTGTCACCAGAATATGGAAACACTTAATGGCGAAGTTTTCCATAGATATAAAAATATTATATAATGATAATCAGCAGAGAGAAAAGATTATTGAGCAAATAGTACAGACAGCTGTTTGTAAATAAATCAAGATGTAAAACAAGCATTGGTTTAAAGACATATTTTTATGAAAAAGATATTATTTGTATCAAGGAAGATAAGAGGAATCAGTTTGACTTACTTTCCAAACAAGATTGTTTTACAAAAATTAACACACAAATCAATAATTTAAAATTCAAACCAACATATTTGCATAAAGTAAAAACAAATAAGACAAATTTACATTGACAATCCTTTGAAAATTCTATAATAAAGTATTCACTAAATGTGAATGTTTTAATATGTATACACCAGCTGCAATGCCACCCAGAATATTTGCTAATATAAAATTACATAGAATTGAATGCTCTCTATATTTAATGATTGATTTTGGGGAAGACTATTATTACAAAGCTATACAAAATTTTAACCAATGGCTCACCAAATAGCTTGGTTTTGGCAGGTTTATCATCAAATTATCATTTGAGTAAGTTAACAAAATTAAAAGCATAACAATTAATAATCAAGATTGTCTTATATCATTGGACATTACAGAGTTATATGATTCTATTCCACGAAAACTATCTATCCAAATAATTAAAGATGTTCTAGTTAAAGCTGAGCACCATGTTTAGTATCGAGTGGGTAAATTGGATTCATGAAGATATTATTACCTTCTCTAATGATGTATATTATAAAATGGAAGAGGGTTGGCTATCTAGTATCATACTAAATAAATTTGAAGAAGAGGTTTTATCTAAATATTCAAATCAAATCCCATCCCTGTGATACATGTGATATGTTGATGGTATCCTGTTTTGTGCCAGAGGCATAAACCAAGGAATAGAAAAGAGATAATTTAAAAAGCATAAAGTTTTTAAATCTATATATTTAGTAAAATATTAGCTAAACCCATCCAAATGCGAGGAGTTATACACCTGAATCATTAACACCTAAAGCTCATAAATTTGTGGGCCTCAAAGCATTTTTATACAGATATTATAATCTTTGCAAATTGAAATCCAATTGAAAAACTAATATTGAAACATATATCAATGAAATATGTAACATCAAATACAAAGATTCAGCTCTCATTCAAATTGTGAAAAGGTTATAAGCTAAAATTAGGAACAGACCTATTTAAGTTAATTTCTGTATATACCTGGAATTACCCACTGTATAAATAAATTGTACACTGAAACATACAGAGTTGGCCTTTACATTCCTCCTATCCTTAATCACCTAATTAACAATATGAAAGACATCTTGCTCCCAGAGCAGAATTTCCATGTTGTGTATAAAATTATATGCAACAACACAAACTGTTATGCAATTTATTATCGGAAATCATATACTAATATATCTATAAGAATTGTACACCCCATATACCAATACAATTGAGCTAAGGCTCACACAGAGATTAAATCTATTTTTCTCAAACAGGAGTCTAAAACATGCTCATGGCTTTAAATTTACATCTGTAAGAATTCTGCTCTGAATGAAATGGTGCTAAACATAAAGTTAAAGAGGCCTAGCCTATGACAAACAACAAACAGGCAATCAACAAAAAAGAAACCTATACCCCCTTATCAAAATAGTGGCTCATTTAAATTAACTTATTTACATCCTTTATTCAAATTTTATGCAAATCCTCACTCTAGTTTATTCTTTTATAAATATTACAAGCTTCTTGGAAACTATTGATATGAATTTGACTACCAGTTGTTAAAAGCATGCTTATCATACCATGCTGTTAAAGTATCAAACCAACATTTTCTTTATATACATTTTGCATGTAATTATTTTGAATTGCACTTGTTAATTACAATATGCTTTGAAAAATTAAGTTGCTCATTATAAGACAAAAGTGTGAATAGTAATTGAAGCAAAATCACATATCAGTGGTGACCAATATGACAACATATTCAGAACTATAGGATGTTTTGTAAGTTATTGCCCAAACATTAACATTCAAATCTAAATTAAACTGCTTTATAAATAATTTTAATTCAAAACAAATGACACATGATTTATAAATAGTTTACACTTAGAAAAGTGAATGCCAAAACCTTTAACTAATAAATATAATGGTTGTTGATTTTTATTTTTCTAATCACATCTTCACTTGTTTTATAAAAGAGAGTTTGAAATTTCTTTGTATAATTTTCATATCAACAGTTTTATTTTAACACACAGTGATTATTGAATATATATCAGAATGGGGAAAATGAATTAAAAATATTTATAGTAATGTGTTTCAAACTTGTAGTCTTCTTTATGCACTCTCTAATTGTGTTAATTAACAACTTATTTAAAACAGATTTTCACTTTTCAATTACAGTTTCTGATTTATTGCTGTATTGTTAATCACTGATTTCCACTGTATGGAAATGTAACAGTATTTGATAATATATATAATTATTTTTAAATAAAGACTATTGGAAAGGTTTTATCCCCAAAACATTATTTAAATGCTGTTTTAAAGATTATATAAGGAAACTTTGAACAAGTATCATTTAAATTCATATGAGTGATATTTTATTTCACTATCATTCAGATTATGTGGCCCAGCTACCAAAACATGTATTTAAGCATAGTAGTCATTTATTGCCCTATTCATTATTAGAATGAAACTAGATAAAATATTTTACAAAATTGATCACATTGATCTTGACTCTAAGTTAGATGACACTTGTCATAAGATCAAACTAAACTTATATTTAAAATAAATAATCAACTCATTTGATTACTAATTTTTTTTATATGTTATCATTAAAACATCAGTCAAGCATAGGAGAAGAGGAGAAGAATAAATAAATATTTTAGTTTATAGTAATAAATAGAGAGCACTGGAAATTATGAAAAACTATTAAATAGTAGCAAAAGTATTTTTATGCCTTATTAATGGCCATATTCTCCATTTTGGCAGAATTTATTTATGTGAGGGGAGTGTTTTTATGCATTTAGAATATTGCTACTGATGAAATAAAATTTTGTTGAATTTTAATTAAACTTTGGCTTCAGTTTAATTCTCAATATAGCATTTCATTACAGCACATGTGTTTAGGGTGTAAATTCCTGTCATTTAATTCACATACAATCTCTGCACTATTAAATAAAATTGAATATTAAATAAGATAGTATAAATTAAATAGTGCAATATTGTGGTTATTCTTTTTATTTCTTAAGTCATTGCACCAGATAGTATAAATTAAATAGTGCAATATTGTGGTTATTCTTTTTATTTCTTAAGTCATTGCTTGGTGCTGGTGAGATTGCCATATTATGAAAAAGTGTTTGAATATGGAGTTCTGATAGTACCATAATGGGTATTGGTTAATGGTACCAGCTAAAACAAGTAAAAATTTCCAGAGAGCTGAAAATAATATTTTTTAATAATATTTTTTAATATTATAAAAGAGGTTAGTATACATATCAGTAGAGACATATTTATGTAAGTAAACTATGATAAGCAGGAAATATTATTGCTGCTTGGCTAACATTACCAACTATAGATTTATAAATGGATAAAGCCCTTTAGTATGCTCATCACCAATTCTTGATTGAGATTTAAATGCAAATCCTATGTATATAATTTAAATTATATATATATATATGAGTGGAAGTGTACTTATATAGGTGTGAAACACCCAATTCAGTTATAGTCTATAAAAAAATCTTTTAATCACAAAGGTGGCCATTGTAATATTATTTCTGAAATTATTTAATGTGCAGGGCTTGACTAGAAGAATAAGATTTAATAACATCTTATATTAAAAAAAAAAGGTTATTTTTATTCTAATGTATAAATATTATCAACCACATATTTTTTTTTCTTTATAAATCTTGTTTATTTTTTAAATTAATTATATCCACATTTATCCATAATAAATCATTCTATAATTCCATTAATATTTTAAATGTAATATATATCATTTTGAAGGTCTCTTTTCACTTTTTTAAAATTATTTATACATTTATAAATTTATACCATTATAAATATACAATAATAGTATTAATAACTCTCTAAATATTTATAATCCATACGGATTTATAATTTATGTCAACAAAAATGATTTGCACATTTAATTAAATCATTAATAATAATAGATAGAGGGCGCTTAGTGTTTGGAAAAGTTTCGAATCGCACTAGTAAATCCAGTAAAATACTGACAATCTACAGTTACAAATCAGTAAAGTAAATTTTCCCCAAATTATATGTAGAAAATCCCTTTGATTTGATTTTTAATAATTTTATAGGATTATACAGAAAATTGGATATTGAAAATCAGCATCCATCCATGATGTCTGCCACTACAGACCACAAATGGAATATTGCTAAAAACTCCTATGCAAAAGTAAAAAAAAAATTATCCACTTTACAGAGTGGAGAACTTCTAGATATCACCATTCAACCATTGGAGAACTTATGAAATTACATTTTTATCAAAGACCCACAAGATGCCTGGACTAATGTCAGGATAACAAAATAATAGATATTTTCAATGCTACCATACCATAAGATCTTTTTAAATTTTTCAAACGATTTTTTTTATGAACTGCTCATTATAATGGCAATCATAGATAAATATTATTCTCTCTATAAATTCACTAAAGAACTTTTATTTGACAAGCCTAATCGAAAAAAACTTATGACCCATGATCATACACATTGCAGAACACTAGTGATAAAATTAGAAAATGGGGAGAAAAAAGAAAATTTCAAAAATGAAATAAAAACTTTGTATCAATAAGTGCTAATTTTAGTTAATCCATACAGAGAAAACCATATCACATGATTACTTAAAAATACTTATCTTGATTATTCCATTGCAGATTTCATTAAGCTAATGGAGCCACTTGGAGAGGTGACAAAGTTTCTATGTATATTAAAAATACACCTATTCCAATACTCAGTAACAGCTATGTATTTAAATTAAAATTATGTCAAAATATAAATCCCTGAAAATATCCCCATGCAAATAAAAGATCAAGCAGTAGTGTTATTTTGATTAATAAATGGATTAAAAATCCAATGTTTTCACTAAAAGAGCATGGTCATTTTATTCCTACCTGCTCTAAGTCATTCTGCACTCAATGCAGCATGAGAGCAACCCCACCAATGTTCAAAGGAATTATGCACTAGTCAACAAGTAGAATTGGAAAATAAAGAATTATCTAGAACAGAAGTCAAAACCAGATGAGAACAAAAAAATCAGCATAAGCAATAGTGTAAAAATAGCTCCACAATCAATTAATCCTAATACCAATAAAAATAAAGAAATCTAAAGGGGAATTTATTGCAAAATCCTCCTGCTGATGTAGCATCTATGACAAGGTAATTATAAAACTTTTCAATTAAAGAGAAAACCAGGTTGCCCTTGAGCGAAAAAAAAAAAACAGTAAAAAAGAAGAATCTACTAATGGGTGACTGTGATGAATAAATACTCCTTACAACAGTTGAATCAATTTAAAAAGTTAAAACTGTGAATAATCCTAAGAACTCAGACCCATCGTTATCATCAGATGAAGAAAATAGTTCTATGGAAAAGATAAGCTGTACCAATGTATATAATTTAACATACAAAAAAAAAACAATAAAGCAAATGAGAATAGATGATGCAAATGATAGGCTATAACTTATTCTTAAACAATAATCTAGTAAACAATCATATATAACAAAATTATTTATACTATATAATGCATTGAATTTTTTTTTTTTTAAAGTAATGGATAATGAAATTAATAATGCTGGCAAGTCTACTATATATATATATATATATATATATATTAGAATAACTCTACAAAATTAAAAATGTCTATATAAAATTAAAAAAAAATATTTCTTTGCTATAGCCAGTTTATGGCCTCTTCTGCCATCTTGAGTAGCAATACAATGTTAATATTTAAATCTTGTTAAAGTCACACAACATTATCATTCCCATGTGAATTGCCAATTGAATACTAACACAATTACACTATTTATTTAACACATTATCTATACTATTTATAAAATATGATTCCTTAATTTTTCTTTTTTTTTTCAAATCATTTAAACACACCCTAAATGAAACTTAATATAGGGGCCTTTGATGTCAGAAGATTAAACTCCCCTGAAAAATTAAACTTCTAACTAAATGGTATGATATCATCCAATCACACATACTTGACATTATAGAAACTAAAATTTACAATAGATCACAAATTAATCAATTGGACAAACTAAATAATAAAGGTTTCACAGCATTTTCAGAAACATCAGATACACCATCAGCAGGAATAGGTAGCATCATCGATAAAAATGCTCTTTCAACTCAATTAAAATATATATTGCACACATATTCTAATTATCACTCTTCATCACAAAGCAATAATACTAAACATATCAATGGTATATACCCTTCTATGCCCCACCATCATAAATAGATTAATTCTAATTCTGTAACTCCAAATTTGTGAACACTTCACATCCATTATTAACCATAGGAGATTTCAACATGTTACACAAAAGCTTTTTTATATAAATGGCTTCATTTTTATGATGAGCAGTAAGACATTTCTGTCAGAAATGTCTGTAACCTTTTAATTATGATAGATGTTTATCATTAATAAACTTGGTATTCTGTTCACCATCATTACACAATATTATGAACATTTTTCAAAAAAAGTCATTTTTATTTGATCATGCAGCTGTTATAATATCTCTGCATGTTAATTTTACAATCATTACTGGTAGAATCATCAGAATTCTCCTTCCATCATGCAATTCTGAGTTTCCCTTCTCAGAAATATATATATATATATATATATATATATATTTCTGAAGATATATATATATATATATATATATATATATATATATATATATATATATATTTGCACAAAATGAAAGGTATACAGATGGCTCCTACATTTGTTAATATATTATCATTCAATATCAGTCATCTAATCAGGACCATACTATCACCAAGAAACCTCCCAAATCTTATAAATGACTCTTATAAAAATTATTTTAACATCACAATCAAACCATGATCTCCCCAGATGTCTAGTATTAAAGAAAATATACCTTTCTATTTCAAAACAACTTAAAAGTTCATAGCAACAACAAAAAAAGCAAAGCATTCATAAACAAACCACACATCTTAACCAATCAATCAATACAATCAGATACTATTTGTACAGATTTAATGCTTGAACAAATATTCACACATTTTAAAGTCAAGATTCAAAAAAATTCTCCCCTCAATCTATTGCAACTTTCATATGGTATACTAGAAGAAAAAATTCAATTTACTTCTAATTAATGATTTCATACTAAAATGTCAATGCAAGATTCATGCCATCCTAGAATAGATGGAATCCTTAAGTTTGTATATGCACATCTTAATAAATTTACAGCTCAGTATATGTCTAACCTCATAATTTTTATATCTAAAACCATATATAGAAAACCAGGATTCATATTGCTTATATGATTTATGAAAAAAAAGAAATGTTATCCACAATAACAAACTTATGTTCAAATTCAATGTCTTGCCTTGGCATCCAAATAATAAAATCAGTAATCAAAAACAAGCTCTATATTACACCAAAATGATCAAAAGTGAAATATTAAAAAAAACAATTATCAACTGGGTAGGTTACATTTCTATTCTCAGCAACTATAGAAGCAGAAAAAACAACAAAAAATAGTCTAAATGTTATTCAGCTAGACATAAAGGCAGTTTTTGACATGATACCAATAAATACTCATAAAATTTTAGAACAAAATAAAGTACAAAAGACCTATTTATATCTACTTGCTAATTTATTATTAAACTTATTATTACTGTAAATGGAAAACCTCATCCCAATTATACTTCATCAATCCATTCCATAAAGATACCCTCTTAGTGCCTTGCTATTCACTGCCTATGTAAACTCTCTAATTAACAATATAAAAAATGAAATACCTGACATTTACATACTCTGCCTAAACACCAACATCTCATATATAGCTTACATGAATGATCTCTCAATCTTTTTGCCATCTTAAAACACATTTCTAAACTTTTAAAGATTTTTTCAGATTATACAAACAAATATAACTTAATATTTACCATGGAAAAATCCTGGGCCTGGCACATTTACACTGGCAGTAGTAAAACAAAACATTTTAAAGGCAAACCTAACCTATTCCTTGAATTCCATTTCTACCTGCATCATTCACCAACATGGTCACTTATTCAAAATAGATTAAATAAATATAATAAAAATTATAGTCAATTTACTAGCAAAACTCTATTTATTACTTTCTACTAAGTTATTGCTTTTTAACATGCTGATCTTGACAAATATTACACACTACACTCAGCAATAATTTAGACTTAAGCTTTTTTTAATCAAGTAGACTCAATTTGCAGAAAATTCTTGTGGGTGGAGGATAATCTCAATAACCAAGAGTCATTTCAAAAATTGACTCTCACAGACTAGGGCTTCATTCAATTCACATTCAGAATCCCCCCCCCCCCAAAAAAAAAAAAAACAATGTAATCTCCACATATGCAAAAAATTTCCACATCTACAGCAGCCTGTAAAGTCACCCCCCACACACACATAGATAAACCATCCCTTATTCAAGAATACCTGAAGATATTACTGAATCCATTATTGTCTATAAAAAATTTGATTTTCAAATCATCTCAAAACAAATTCAAGTACTGGAAAATTTATTAATTTTTACACCCTATACAAGATGATGATGATAAAACTGTACTCAATATCACCAGCAAACAACTTTGCTGTAAATTCATTCTTGGTCACTTGAACCAAAATATTTTGATTTTTTACTTAGCACGTCCTCAAATATAAAAGAAACTTTCAAAATGTAGACCATCTATGCACCCTTTGCCATAAAGGTTCAGAAATACAGGATCACTTTTTCTCCATGCCAAGGACTTAATAACATTCATTCAATAATATACACTCCAAAAATTATATATATATATAGCCTATTTGGCTCACTCAAAAACGAGTTTTTACTGAAATGAGAATCAGTGTATTCATCCTCTATATCTTATGTATTAACAGGTGTTAATTCATATACAACTATAATGCAAGAAGGCACCTAACATGTTTAAAAATAAATTGGGTAATATATGGCAAAGGGACAAAAGAATAACAAACCAAAAACATTTATTGATATCTAGTCTCAATTGCAGTTACCTTCAAGTCTATAAAAGAAATCAACACTCAGAATTAATAAATATGAAACGAAAAACAAAAACTAAAAGTTACCACTTGCTACCATTTCATTACCTCAGGTGAAAAACTGCTCATCCAATTGTGAACTTGTGCTTGCTTTAAAATATTTGTCTTTTTAACAATTATTAATATTATGTAGACATAAGATATAATGTTATCTTTTTACTTTGTTAAATAGGTGATGATGATGATTTTAACAACAACAACAACAATAATAATTAATGTTTAATAGTTGAATTTATTCCATGAAATAATCACAAAGCAAGTTATAATTATTTAAGAGTTCCAAACAAGAAAAATATTTGTATTTTTATATTGGACTATTTCCATCATCTAATATGTTGGGAAAATACAATAATATTGGATAAAGAAGAAAAGGTATAAAGAAGAAAATTTAAAGAAGCTGCTCACATGACAATGGCAAAAAATCCTATAAGCCAACCTAGTGTGACTATACATAATGTATGGAAATCACTAATCAACTTTGCTCTGAGGAAAAAGTGGAGAAATCAGGAGGAACCTCATAGATAAGTATATGAAATTACTACATACTGTTGCCTTTGGCAGGATGGCTCAGTTGGTTAGAGCGTTACCTTAAATTTCAATAATCAAGAATCTAAGGACCCAGGTTCGAATCCCATGCTAGTACTGTCACTGGTCAGGCCAGCAACACCTGAAGAAGAGGGGAGAAAAATACCTCTCGAAACATTGTGCGTATACTAACTTGTTTTCTGTGATATTACTAACAGTTAGTGTATATACTAACCTGCTTGCTATGATATTATTAACATTTGTTTGCTGTGATATTACTAACAGTTGGTGCATATACTAACCTGTTTGCTGTGATATTACTAACAGTTTAATGCATTTGGAATATTTAACTAAAAATTAAACTTTTCTAAAGACATTCGACACACATATTAGATGATGGAAATAGTCTAATATAAAAATACAGCTAGAACACCATCATCACAAACCTTCAGAAAAACACCAAGAAAAATATTGGGTGAGGAGCTTACATGTAAAAATTAACAAATTAACCAAAAATAAAACAAAACTAAAATACAACAATATTACAAGTAGCAGTAATAAAATACAGTTAAAATATATATATAAATTGGAATATAAATATGTAACAAAATTAACATATTGTGCAGCTATTAGTGTAAATGCTTTTAAAAAGATACATGATACATATTATTCAAATCAATTGAACACTCATGTATAAATGTATTGAATAGTTTAGGATCAAGATATACAGACATCTACTAGATTCCTCGAAAAAAACTCAATAAAACTAATTAAAATATATTAAAAAGAAGAGTATTGAGAATAGAAACGTTAGAATGCAGAAAAAGTTTTTTACAATAAATATAAAGAATGATCCTATATTGATATGAGAAGAACATCAAATATACCTTGATCTATGAATATATATTGAACAGAATAAGATCAAGATCTGCCAAAAATAATATGCAAAATATGATGTTGCAAATCACATAATGTAATGGTCAGATTTATAATTTCACGTAACAAAACCCAGAGTCCAGGTAAAATACATCAAAGCTGATCGAAATGGGGTGGTGAGATCCTGAATCCAACCAAGCTTCAACTCATTCACCAGTACCCTGTGATTTAACACCTTATAAATGGCATTTCTGAGGTTACACATAGGTCTCAATTTCTTCTATGAGCCGGCGCCAAACAGGGAGAAACATGAGACTCAGAAACGAACCAATAATTTAACTAATAGGGTTAAAATGAACTACTTAACATGCTAATTAACTTAAAATTAAGGCTAATATCAGTGATAACTATAATGCATATCATACATATATAAAATAATAATAAAAGATTAGAATTAGATTGTGAGCAATGAAGATATGAAATGAGTTGTATATTTTAAATAGGTTTATTAAACAATAAAATAATCAAACAAAAATGACATTAATTATATGGTATTAAAGATGAGGGATCAACACACACAGATGTTACATAATGGATGAGATTAAATTACTACAGTGATCTCATCTTAATGCTTTTAAATTAGGTGTGTGTATATATGTGGTTAATAGAAGTATGCCTATATTAAATTAATATGCTAAATCCTGTTCTTACATTATGGTTTGCCAATACCACAAGTGAATATTCTAGCCTAGAATAGATTACTCACTACAGTCTTCATGTAGCTGTATTATATTTTATTTTATTATATATAATATATATTTATATATATATATATATATATATTATATATATATATATTAAAAGGTGAGTGAGTAAATAAGCTCAAAGATGATGCAGATTTAGCCTAGTAACCAAAGATTTGGGGTTCAGACTAACACGGAATTGCTATTTAATAAGAGAAAAGAACTGATTACTTTTAGGTCCACATATATATGCTATGGTTCTGACTAAAATATTAGCAACAAGTTCACAGTGTGAATGAGTAATTAATTATTCACAGGATTCTGTATCAAAATGCATGGTTCCCTAGGACCAGATAGCCTGCTACAATTAATATACAAACACATAAGTTCAGGAACTAGAATATGTTTTATTATGGTCTGGACCAAAATGTATTAGTTCTAATAAAAATATAGCCATACCCAAATTAAGGAATGAGATGACCTGTCATCAGTGAGGCCATTTAAAAATGTGTAGCAAGATGTAAGTACACAAATGTGCATGTAGTAAAGACTCGCTCACAACACACAAGTAAAATACAAATATGTATATTTAAAACTAAATGCAGCTAAAACAGATAGCTTTTATCTGATTAGCTAACAGAACCCAGTTCTTAAAATAACACATTAGTCATGCTAAGAAGATGAGCTAAATTAAATTATCAATCTAGTTTAAAATACTAAATCTGTATTTTTAGTTACTTATGAAGCAGGGAAAAATATATTTAATGGTAATAAATAAGATGTTAATAAATTTCTTTATTACTATCTTTGAGACTAGTCTATTACTTCTAAATAGATAAATATTAAACATTACAATGTATAACTTTGACTAAGCAAAACATAATAAACATAATAAGGTGTAAATCTAAATTAATCAATAATAATAAGTGTTTAGTGATCTGTTATTATCTGATATAATAGAATTTCAAAACAGTGCTTTCATGGGCCAAACAGAATTATTAAAATGTTAAAATGGAGATCTTAATAATAATATCTCTGTTAAAGGTTTATTAAAAATTAGTATTTGCTGTTTCAAAATATTGACATATTATAACATATATAAAATAAATGTTAGGTAAATGATTAAAACAAGATATAGGCATAACCACAGTAATAAAGAAATTTAGGTACATAACTGATTACAATTATTACAATTTAGAAAAGCAAATTAAAGTTACATGCGGTTTCAGGCAAGTTTTATACAAGTTTATATTTTATATTATTTTGATAAGATTTTAAGAATTTAAATAGTGAATGTTCAATTACATTAAGCTAGCTTTAAATATTAAGGTTTAAAATTGATTTTAGAGCTCTGCAGTATTGAAAAGAATATTACCAAGCTTCTTGCTGCAACTTGTACTTTAGGCACATTAGATGGTAGGCATAGTGATACTTTTTTTTGAAAAGGTGGTGTGGTTTAAGGTGCCTTCTGTTTTGCAGCAGGCTGTTGCTGGAAGTCTCCCAATTCCATGACGATGGTTACATGCCATTGGTGCACATAAGATGGGGTTAGAGATCATCATCTTGCCACAGGAAAATGGCCAATGCATGGCCTCCTACTCCACCATTTCCTAATACAAATGGATGTGAATTCTGATAGCAACACTTTTGAAAATCTACAGAGTAAGCTCAAGAGTGTAAAAATATAGCCTAGTTATATGATTTTCAGATCCTATAATATTTTGTCAACAAAATAGATTCACAGCTGGTAAATAAATTAGCACATATTTGGTAATTTATAATTTAATTTACAAAATTGATTTAAACTTTGTTTAAATTTTAAACCTGATATTTTTAATTTAACTTGGGCCATGTTGATTCCCCAAAGATTTTGTAATAGTTCCAGCTCAGTGGATTTTGTTTACTATAAAATACTTTTTGGAAAAATATTATTGCAAAAATAAGATTTAAAATTTTGCTCACATGCTATATTGACACAGGTATGTGGTAGCATGATTTCTGTTTACAACTATTCAGTTTAAAATTAAGAATTGTTAGAAAATTTTTAAATAACATTTTTTATATGTGTATCACAATGAGACTCAACATTATACATATACATGCAATTTTAAATATAAAAATAACAAATTGACTCTTTTAAATGGAAACACATATAATTTAAAAGGTTTGATTTTCAAAGTAAAATATATGTGCTGTAATATATATATATATAAATCTATCATAGTACAGATGGTTATTCACATATATATACCTGTGGTGACACATATATAAATGTGTTAATGTTCATATACATGTACTCAGAGAGTGTTTAAATCTGGCACAGATGGAGCTATGGGAAAAAAGGTGAAGTGGGTATGAGAGCAAGAATATAATGTTTCAATAAAGAATGTAGGGGATATGGAGAATAATTACTCCAAATTGACATGTTTGATAAAATACTCTGATAACAAACAATATAAATAAAAATAAGTTGATCTAAGAAAAAAATTATCTAAATGAAAAAATATATAATTTAATTTACCTAAACATTGACAAAGATATATTAATATCATTTGACCAGAACAGTATGGGGTCAATATAAATTCCCCAAATAACAACAATTATTTACAAAAGGGATATTCTCACAAATACAAACTTTATTAAAATGCAAAATATATTTAGAACAAATTTTAATATTAAAATAGACAAAATTCTCTTATATGTATTGCAACTCAGTGCAAGCCAGAGAAATCAATGGATGCCAGAAGGCTTGTGCATAAAATCCCCATCTAGTGCCTACTCATCTGATATCCACAGACTAGTTTCTGCCTTGTGGTCTTCGTCAGTGAGGAGCCTTGGATTATGTGATGTTTATTGTCCTAAAATTTTAATTTTAGGAGAAAAATAATTATGTTTATAAGAAAAATAAACAGATTTTGTTTTATCCAGTTTTACCAATAAACAATTATATCACACACTAGTCATTTATTAATTAAACCTAAATCTGTTATGTTTTTCAAGGCGATTATAAAAAGCAGCAGTATAATATAAGACAATATCATCAACAAAACAAAATAATTAATAAAAAACAATTCAGTTTTATAAATTTATATTACGAAAAATCAATATAAAATCATCATAATTTTCAACCATTATCATTGCAGGATGAAGATCTCTCCAAGTTCAATCCATATTCTTCAATCTTTAACCTCTCTTGTCCACAGCATCCCAACACACTTTTTTATTTTACCCATCCATCTCATATGTGGTTTCTTTCTAGGTCTTTTTTTTCTCACTTTTTTTTTTACATTTGGTAGTTTAATGGTATGTATATTTTCTGCATTCATTTTATATTTATATAATTAAAATAAAATAAAAAATACTGTATAAATGTAAAATGAATTTATATGTATTATTATCATACACATTGAAAATGACCGAATAATATGAATAAATGTTAGTAATGAAAATATGTATATATATTGTAGATAGATGTAAATACAATTGTTTGATAAAATAAACAACATTTTTTAAAACATGATCATGATGACTACACAAATGGTAATTTTTATCTATTAGAATTCATAAACCAACTTGTTTAAAAAATAAAAATTAATTATTATATTTTCTATTCCCATTATTTTATAAAATATTTAAATACTTTTAAGACAGGTTATAACCTGTATCAAATGCGCCTTGAAATTTATAATAGTCAAGCAGTATCTTTATTTTGCCGACAGAGGGACCTCTCAAACCACGACACAAGATAGCGACCCTTGTAAAGATAAGGGCGGTGTCCTATCTCTAACTAACTCTCCCCTTATGTAGGTCAATCTGAAGTATCTTGATTTGGGAGGTGAAGCTGCCGCTCTCTCCACTGTCGAAGTCCACCATTTCTTATACAAATCAACATTCGCGAAATTTGATAGAGGTTATAACTTGTCTTAAAAGTATTTATATATACTTCCTGTGCGCTTAATAAATAATTATAACTCAATAAAATATTTGTGTTTTTTATAATTCCGAATATGTTACCTGCTCAAAAAAGCTAGTTATAAATATTTCTATTGCAGAATTCAGAAATAAAGTTTTTACTTAAAACAAAAAAATCATAAAATTTATTTCAAATAAATATTTCTAATTGAATTAATTTCATGTTAATTTAATTAGAAATTATCATTTTTAGTGAATAGTTATAGAAATATTTTATTAATGGTCAATATTTTTATAAATATATCTTTGTAAGATATTTTGTGTTTAATATTCTTAATAGTTAAAATGTTTTTTTTTTATTTTCTCCTTTTTCTTAAAGATTTGACAGTTTAATAATAGGAGCTTGATTAATGTCTTAACTACTTTTCACATTGCACAGTTTAGCTCTTCATAGCCAAGTTTGATTGTCAAAGATCACAGTACAGCCAGCCAGTTGGGAATAGACTTCAGAACAGATGGATTTAACTTTTTATTTAACTTATTTTTCTAATTTTTAGAATTTGCTTCATTTTTAAATGAAAAAATTGTCTGCCTAGACTTGATAAGGTTTTTATTTTACTAAAGTAAATCAATTGAAAAAAAAAAACAACATCCTCACCTTTTAATCTTATTTCGCTATTTTTTATTTTATTTATATAAATATATAATAATTAAAAAAGTGAAATTATACACTTTTTGATATTAAGAATTTTATATTTGTAATTATATAATTGACAATTTCGATCATTCAGTTATTTAATTATTAAAAGTTTTAAATTTTTTTCAAATATTATTAAAACTTCAAATACATTCATAGGTTATGATATATTACAATGTTTCGAGTGATAGTATTCTCCTACCACTATTAGCTTGTTAGTCATTACTAACAATGAAAACAATGCGTTTGAAAAGTTTAAATGAAGTTTGAATTTTTCTTCAAAAGTTGGTAAATAAAAGTAAATGATAGAAATATTTCTACATATAATTATAAGTAAAATAACTTGATCACAAACTTTCAGACAAGCGGTTTTACATTTTTTTTTGTTATAAAATAACTATCTGAACATTTTTTAAAGAAAAACCTGTTACAATTTAGTTACCATTAACTAAGATTATGTATTTGCTATTTGTCTCATTTTAAATGAAATATATGAATTGTAATTATTGTAAAAGTACTCCTTTATATGTGATATTTTGGTATTTATTCACCAAAAACATTAACACATGTTAAATACTTCTCTATATTTGACATATCTTTATAAAACTGACTTATTATAGTATTTATTTTAGATATTTATCAATGAAATAACTAGTTTTGCTTTCCCAATGACAAGATAAAGTGTGACCCATTACATACACTTACTCCTACATTTTGCTTTATGCATAACATTTATTATATAAGTATAAATTTACATAATAGTAATGCTTGGTTGTGAGTGTGTTTAAATAATATGAGTAAATGATCATAGATGTATAACATTATAGTAAAGAATATCTGAAAGTTTATGATGAAGTCATTTTAGTATTAATAAGGTTGGACTATTTCCAGTTAATATTAAGAACTAACACCTCTATTATTACTAACTGCTGAATGTACTCAGAGAGTTTAAATACAGTTTAAAATTTTTCTAAAGACAATCAGTTCTTAATATTAAGATGATAGAAATAATTATTACAGCCATGTTATTTCTATAAGTAATACCATTTAAATAGAAGCACATTTTTCTTTGGTTATTTTAAAATGTAGCAGTAGAATACTTTTTTCTTTTAAGTTGAATACATAATTGTTTGTTTACAGTTACAAATAAATAATAAAAAAAACGAATGTAACAAAAAATCTAAAATGGTATTATTAATTTAACAAACTAAACACTTATATTTAATAAGTTACAGGTGGTGTTTTATATACAAAAACAGCAAGTTTTTTATTTTATTGCATAATATATACAAATTTATCGTATAAATTGATTTATTCAGAATAAATAAAATGGAGTTATAAAATGGAGTAATGAAGATAATAAAAATTTAAAATGATTATAGTATTCACCAATGAAAATATATTATTGTAAAAATAAAAAAAGAATTTATTGATTTATTGTTCAAAGTTAATTGAAGTTTGAGAACAAGAAGTGATATAATTGATGTATAATATATATATTTAAGCTCTAGAATTAGCATTTTACCATTTTCCTAAAACATGCAAAATATAAAAAACTAAATATTATTTAACAAATGTTGGAAATTAGATTCATTGTCTGCAGAAATTAAAAAAAAAACTTTTTTAATGCTTTTATTGAAGTTGGGAAATGAGTTTATTTATTTGCTTGTTTATTTATTTGTTATGTGTTGATATTTTTCAAGTTAAAATTAAATTTTAAAATTGAAGTTTAATTTCTTTAAATTCAGTAGTATTGTTTGAAATCTGATATATAAGTAAATAATATTAGATTTGGAATACTTATATAGGTTAACTAGTTTCTTAGATATGAAATAGAATGCAAACAAAATATTAAAAATATTCAATAATTATATGTATCATAGTTAAAATTATTCTTACAACTTTTATTTGTTTTAAATAATGATCACAAGAGGATGAGGTAAAGATTTTTTTTTAATTTAATAACATTTTAATTTAGATAGGATAATTACTTTTAAAAATAAACAGCAGTAAGTGGATGAATTTTCACACATTTTGATGTCAAATACAAAAGATATTCAAAAAAATTACAATGTTTTAAGCAATATACATACAGCAAATATATATATATATATTGCTTCATAGTGTGTTTCAATTTAATGATTTAATTAAAGCTAGAATTGAATTTTAAATTAAACATTAAGAAATACAATTGATTCAGTGTTTAAACACATCTTAGAAAGCAGTGACCATGCAATTTGACAACATACTTAAGTTAGTATAATTACTTTCAGAAATAAAGGACAGTGAATAGATGATTTCAAATATTTTGATGGCAAATATAACAGACATTCAAAAAGTTACATTTTAAACAATATGCACATAATGGAACTATATATATATATTGTTTTATAGTTTGTTTTAATTTAATGATTTTACTGATTATGAAATTAAATTTAAAAATAAACAACTGTCAATAAGTAAATAAAAACATCACTTAAAATGAATTTTTTCACTCTTTTGAATCAACAAAAATTCTAAAATTCAGTCTTTTCATTTAAAAGAATATTTTATGTATTAATAAATTATATATACATATATAATTATTACAAAAAATTCAAGTCAGATGTCACATGACCTAATTTAATAAACTTGTATTACAAATATTATATATATTATTAGGTACACATACTAAAGATAATATATACACAAGGAGTATACATTTTAACTTATAGCACAATTGTGTGATGATATATATATATATATATATCAGTTATAAGTGTCTGATCAATTTAAAGTACAATATACTTTTACATTTTTATTTACTGTGCCAATGAAATGAAAATGTAAAACTATATATTTAAATTGATAGGACACTTATGGTTAATATATATATATATATATTACTAAATGTCTGCTATAAGTTAAAATGTATATTATATATATATATATATCATATTTAGTATGTGAATATAATAATATATGTGTATATAAGTGACTAAAATATGAAATAGTCTTTCATATCTTAACTTAAAATGAACTAAAGTTTTAACATTAAATTTGTTTTAAATATATATAATAAAAAATAAATCAATACATGTTGAATAAAAGACAAAATATCAAATTAAATATATATATATATATCACTATATATTTCTGCTATAAGTTAAATTTGTATATATATATATATATATCATATTTAGAATGTGTACATAATAATATACATGTGTATATAAGTAAGTAAAAATGTGAAATTGTCTTTCATATCTTAACTTAAAATGGACTGAAGTGTTAACATTAAATTTGTTTTAAATACATAGAATAAGAAATAAATCAATACATATCAAATAAAAGAGAAATTATCAAATCAAAAAACAAAAAGAAAATGTAAAACTATATAGTGCTTTAAATTGACTGAACACTTATAGTTGATATATATATCACTAGATATTTGTACTATAAGTCAAATTTGTACACTTCTCATATATATCATATTTAGTATGTCATACCTTAACTTATGATGGACCACAGTTTCAACATTAAATTTGTTTTAAATACATAGAATGATAAATAAATCAATACATATCAAATAAAAAAGAAAATATCAAATTAAAAAATAAAATGAAAATGTAAAACTATTAAATTGACTGAACACTTATAGTTGATATATATATATATATATATATATATCACCATATATTTCTACTATAAGTTAAATTTGTGTACTCCTTATATATACATCATATTTAATATGTATGTGTACATAATATATATATATGCATATAAATAACTAAAAATATGAAAGTCTTTTATACCTTAACTTATGATGGACCAAAGTGTCAACATTAAATTTGTTTTAAATACATAGAATGAGAAGTAAATCAATATATATGAAATAAAATACACAAATATCAAGTCAAAAAATATTTATGTTTTTGACATTCGAATTTTTTGGAATTTTAAAATATCAAGACAAACACTTTTTCTAATAATAAATAGTTTTTTTGAAATATTTTAAAATATTTTATAGATAATTTTGCAAATTTTAATTAATATATAGATGAATTTCTTTTAGTAAACATATGCTTTAAAATTCTGAAGACTAAAAAGTCAAAAAATAATAGAGATAATTTTTTTTATATGTTAAACGCTTATATTGAATATGCATTAAAAAGCAAAATAATGTTTTTTTTTTTTTCAATCACAATCAGGGTTTTTAGATTTAACTTGAAATAAAAGTATGGGGGAGGGTGTCCAAAAATTAATTAAGTTAATTTCTATTTTTTATAACAATGGATTGATGTAATTAATTTCTGCATGCTCCCTAATTTACTTTTATTTCAAGGTAAATTTTAAAACCCTAATTGTGGTTAAAGAGTGTTTTCTAATGCACAATCAATATAAGAATTTAATATAAAAAACATTTTTTTGTCTGTTATTTTTATTTATGATCAAAAAGACTTCACAAATGACATATAGAATCTTTTAAAAGAAGTTGCAATTTTGATATAATATAAATGAAAAAAAATTACTGAAATTGATATATAGATTATGGTGATTGAAATATCAGAGGGATTAAAAATGAATTCTATTATCACATATTTTTATTCCAAATGCCTTTTATCATGTGTAGTAGTTGATACAAGTGGATATATATTTTTATAAATATATTAAACAACCTTGACATCCCCACACATTCTTTTCAAATTGTAGTAATAAAGATACATTAAAAGACAAGTGACTTCCAAGATGCATATTGTGCTGAACTAGCACTCATCAGTTGTTCTAGGTCACCATCTCTCTGTTGTATATATATATATATATATATATATATATATATATATATATATATATATATATATATATATATATATATATATATATATATGTACAGTATTTATCAATATTAAATTATTACACTTTGAATTACAAGTGTCAAACTTACACCACCCACAATTTTGAAACCATCCCCTCTGGATAAATATGGTAATGATTGTCACTAATCATTTATTGAACTATACATGGTCTCTAGCTCTGATATAAATGTTAAACCTCAGTTAAAGATTAATATATCTGACTTTTTTATTTGAAACACAATTTGACACTTGTATTTCAAAAGGCAGTTATGAATATATTTTATATGATTTGTCAGAATATTCTTATATTATTTAGCAAATGCTGTGATATGATACATAGTCAAACAAAGGTTTCATAAACCTATAATCACAGTTTTCAAAAGCAGTTTTCAACTTCCAATAGATTTACCAATGAGATCTTTTTAGAAGTTTAAGTTTATGCATAGTTATAACAATTATAAACATTTTAGTGTTATGTACTTTTTAAAGTTCCTAGAAGAACTACATAATTGTTTAAAGTTCTGCTTGAGCTTTAATGTCCTACATTTGTATGTGATTAATTGCAACTTTAAAATATTTATGTTGATATAGTGGTTTTATAGACTCATATATATACTTCTACATCACATTTTTGTGTGTGGCAATTTCTGTCAAGTAATGGATATAAACAGTAACATCACTACTATCTAAATTAAACAATTCAAAATACAGCAAAACTCTCCATATAGTAGTGCCATCTTGTGCTAACAAGAGCAATCAATGGATGCCAGAAGGCTTGTGCATAAAATCCCTATCTAGTGCCTACTCATCCAATATCCCCAGACTAGTTTCTGGCATCCATTGATTGCTCTTGTTAGCACAAGATGGCACTACTATATGGAGAGTTTTGCTGTATTTTGAATTGTTTATAACAATTATTGTGCTAGTATGAGATAGTGATCATGTGATGTTTAGTGGTTTACTATCTAAATTATTACAGACACAGTAACACACACATATAATTTGAGATGCAATAATGTATAATAAAATAAAATCTGAATAAAATTCTACAATTTTCTGTATTTACTGTGATCTATGCCATATTAAAAAAAAGGTTTGTTTCTGTACTCCCAATAAACTACTCACTACAGAATGTAAGAAAACATATATATAATTCCACAAGAATTCCAAACTATAATTACTTTGAATCATCCCTAATTAAAACACCATCTGTATATAATTGTTAATTTACATTTGACATTGTGGTATATTTTCTTAATCATATTATTTAATTTGAAATTGAGTTGAATTATTAAATTAAACTGTAATATATCTATACAGTTTATTTAAATAATCTGTTATAATATTTGATAATCATATCATGCATTAAGAAAAATGTGTTGTTTGTAAAATTCTCACATTTGAAAATTAAATAACAGAGTTACTTTTAAAATATAAAAGTCAATGTAACTTTCACTTTAATGGTGACATAATTTGATCTAAGAGCAATGTTTGAGAAATGTTTGTACAATGCTTTGCAATGTTGTGAAATGTTTGTGCCCACAGCTTTCATAGATGGAATGTCCTGTTGACATGACTACAATTTTAATCTTAATTGCATTTTTCACTTACAGTAAATATATGTACAATTATCTGTCATATAAGATGCACAAGATATTCTTTATTTTTATAATAATTTTTAAAAAATAATTTTATAAAATGTTTATTAATTGAGATTGCGCTTTACGCAAAAAAGTGTAAGATTTAGACAAGCTTCACTTTTTTGCGTAAAGCGCAATCTCAATTAATTACTAATCAAAGGTGAAGTAAAAACTATTATTTTATTTCAAAATGTTTATGTAATTTAACAAAGCAGCATCTTTTAAGCAAAGATTAAATGGGTACATTTTTGTTAGCTCATAGATATTATGATTCCATAAAAATGTCAAATTCCTTTAATTAAATCATATAAACATGTGTAGTTTAATGTCATTTCCCCATTAATTTTAAAACAAACCCATAATATTGCACAATGTCATGACTCCAAACATAAAATCAAAAAAGCACAGCATATAGCTAACAACATTCATTACATAAAGTGAAAGGAAGCATGATTTCCCAGTCTCCAAAAATGGTCTTTCTAATCCACAATTTGCTTATATTTAAATATTTGTTGCCTATATATTCCACCTTTTCAGATGATCTGTTTGTTATGATTATGAGAAGAAAACACTTCTCAAAAGCATGTAGTCACTTAATATTATAAGTCATACCTTAGCTTCACCATTAACTACATTCTGGCACACTTAGATATATTTCAAATTATTAATAATGATTTATTGTATATTATCCATAACTGATAATGGAATATCAAACTGATCATCATCATACAAACCCAAAGAGATTTTTAAGAGTTTAGAGACAAACAAAACAGAAGTCTCACATATACTTTTATATACATAAATAATGTTTCATGACAAAGTAGTTATCAATTATTTGTATAAGGTGTGAATTTAAGTCATAAGGAAGAGTATGATTTTTCCATTCATAGAATCTTCTAACTAATAGTCAATAATATGCATTTTTCTCTTTTTAATGAGAAGATAAACTAAAAAAAGAAAATGTAAACAATCATTGCTATCATTTCACTGGGCTTATGGGTATTATTTCTCATAGACTATCTTCTGTGAAGGAATGTTGGAGAGTCCCTGCATTGCAATGAGCTATTTAAAAAAAGTTTATTTTTTTTATCCAAGAAGAAATAATATTTCTGTAGTATAATTTTTACTACAGCACTTTCATTCAAGGTAGGGTTTGGTTTCTATTCACTTTTAACATCTAGTAAAAGGATGTAATCATAAACATATGATCAAAGACATGAAAAAGATATATGATCTTCAAGAAGCACATTTCATGTTGAACCAACACACATCCGTTGGCCTGACCACAATCTCTTACACATATTTTTATCATTGTTCACTTAATATATGTGCTCCCTTCACAACTTTGACATAAATACTTCATGAAAGTATACTACAGAAATATTTATTATTGGATAATCTCTAGTCTAATGAATGACTAATAAAAAATTATTAATAATTCTTCTTTTATCATTTTACTGATATATATATATATATATATATATATATATATATATAGGTCAGAATATATATATATATATATATATATATATTCTGACCTTACTCTCGTGCATCCTCACTTCAGATAATATATGAAATAAAATAAAACGGGTTCTATCTCAGTTAATAATTAATAAATAAAATATTCAGCATTAAAATTAAAATGTTTCACTAGCTCAAATTTACAATACGAATAAGGTTCAGTTTATAAAAATAAATTAAATAAATATTTAATATTTTCATGAGACTTGAAGTGAAAATACAGGTGACAAGATAGATTACATTGAGCCAATATCCTACAGGATACTACCTCAATGGCATAAGAACATTATCCCCCTTATTACTATTTTAAATAAAAAACTCATAGTATTCTTACGACTTTAATAACTTCTACTCACTAAGATTAAACTAATAATTAAGTCTTAATCTTCTATTTGTAATAATCTAGCTCAATAAAATAATCTCAGGTTCATAAAGTTTATTCTAAGTTAATTTAAAAATACGGTAGTAAAATATGAGAAGGGATTTTATGTCATAATCTACTACACTTAAACTAATAATAATAAATAACAATAATAATATTCTTCATTGTTTAACTAATTCTGTGTATCTTTTCTTTTACTATAATTTTATTACCATAATAAAATAATGAAATAATATAATATGATCTTATATCTTCATGTAATGATATAATAAATATGTGGTAGCATTTTAATAATCCGATAAACAAAATATGTGTGGCAACTGATAGCATATAATTTAATATAATATTGTGATAACTGATTTATGACCAATAAAATAATGTAAAATTATGATTATTTAATTATAATGAATACCAATAAAATATTTAAAATTCTTAAAATAATTCTCTATTTATCTTTTTTTTCAAAATTATATATTTGTTTCAATTATTATGCATATATTGTGATTTCATGCAGCGATGTGGAGAAATAAATAACTCGGACACAAAATTTTTGAAATAACAAAATTTAACAAAGTTTATTACTAACAACAAATAAATAAACAATTTATTTACATTATTTACAGTGGATATCCTTAACTTTTTTACTTTACAGTTTGATCTACCGGGTTATAAAAAAATAATAATTTATATTTCAAATATATCTTTATTTAGATTTAGGACAAAATTTAAAAAAATGTTACTACTTGGTTTCTCATTATGGTTAACTTATTACAAATATATTTATTTACTTTATTAGCAGCAACATTTTATCCTTAATATTATTAAACTATCTTAATTTAAAAAATTCATACTTAGAAAAACATTCTATAGAAAACAAAATTTTATAATGAGTATGGACTTCTCAAAATATTAAAAAAAAATTTCATCTTGCAAAGTCAAAGATGTTACACAATATATTTATTATCCAAAAATTCAGTACTAGATTTTAGTATTTATCACACAATGTTTACTAATCATAATATATTCTTCTTTAAGCCTTACTTTAGTATGATATAAGTGTAATCATCAATATATTTCTGTTAATCAATAAATAAATAAAAATATACTATGCATATTGTTTACATAATTTACTTTGTACTATTGTATTTTAAAATATGCAATACTTATTTTTCTCTTAAAAAAATAATACTAAAGCATTTAAAATTATTATCACTTTAAAGAAAATATTTTTGTTTAGATACTTTATTTTAAAAAAAAAAAAAATTTCATTTCCGAAATAAAATTCAAAATATATTCGATGATTCTTTTTTTTAATTAGGATACTTTGGATCTTCAATTTTAAGTTATAATATTCTGCTCCTTATAAGCAAATAAACTAATCTTATCCAAAAACGATAGCATAACCTTAGTTCTAAATTATTTATCATTTCTTTTAAAATATCTTACTAAACGATGCAGTTACATGAAATAAAGATAGCGAAAACAGATGCATAGGATTAAGGAAGAAAGCTAGAGTATTACTCTTAACATATCTCAAAATCATGGTACAGTGCGAAGAGGTATGACATTTACCTGCCTAATATCCTCTAATACAGGGACCATGTTAAAGCTATTTCTTCAGCTTTATTAGAACATCAAATATTTAAAGAAATATAAACACTGTCCAAATAAAAATGTGTATCAGTCATAGGGCTTTGTTAACTATGCTAATATTCCAATAAATACTAAATATTATTTCCATTCCTTATAACATCCTATTTTTTAAAACATCATCTTGGTTTCCTGTTCACTAAGTACTTCCAAGCCACTATCTCAACATTATTTCTCAAGATTTTCCACATCTTACATCGATAAATAACTATCTGCATTTACAAAACAATAAATAAAATTCATCAATAGTTAAACAATCTTACGATCCCATAAGAAAAGTTGCTTACTTCATTGCTCTGTATGTTTAATCATATACAATCTACTTAGACAATATTTGAATATCCTATAACATGAAAATTTTAAAAGAATCACATAATTGTTTGTTATGTTGGATTATATCACTAATAAAAAAAATAATCGTCGTATGCATATTTTCAAATCAATCCTATCTCATAATGTTTTTTTTTTTTAAAATGTTGTATGAAAATGCGTTACATATAATTAAAAAACTTTTACACTTCATTCTTCCAATTTATGGATGATCTAAAGAAAACAAAAAAATATACATTATAAATTATCAATAGTTATTATTGTTGCCAATAACCTTTATCTATTCATCATGTTCAGTAGGCTTCCTTTGTCCACTTGAGCATTGCAGATATAAAAAAAAATTCACACCCATACTCTTTATATTAAACTATTTTTAGCTAAATTATTAGATTGTTATATTATAAAATTTTAATATTAATAAGTTTATGTTTTTATGTTTTTCCTAATCTTATATAAAAATTTAGATTTAAACTAGGTTAACAAAATAAAAGGAATCAAAACTATATTTACATATTTTCTTGACGATAGTTCCTGATAAGTCCAAAATGTTTATTATTTTCTCTAGAGTTTTTAAAAATGTTCTTCTCCAAGCGTTAAAGTTTAAAATAAAATAATTATTAATCCATTTAATAAAATTTATAGAAAATAATCCTTGGTTTTAGTATTTAGGACGATAATTATTAAATCATAATATTACTTAATCCCGTGAAGCTTCTTAATCTTCTCTACCAATATTCTCTGTGTATCTGATGCATCAATCCATCTAATTTAACTTTAAAAAAATATTCGATAAACTTTTAAGTACTATTTGTATTTCCATGGATCCATTTTTTTATTCATCTATGTGTTCACTTTTTATCTATGTTTCCTTCTTGATACATTTAAACTTTCATTTGGTATTTTTTATAAATCTCTTTTAAAATAAAAACTTCAAGTACTTTTAAACAAATCTTTTCCAAATACATTTTAAATAATTCGAAGAACGGATATTTTAATATCAAAATGCTTCTGCAACATATTTTCCTGGGCTCTTTCTTTAGTTCTTGAAAACACTTTTAAAAATGCCACCTTCAGAAAGTATAAACCACTTTACTCCTTTGAACATAATATTCTATAAAATAATTCATGAAATATAATTGTCTTATTACTATTTAAAAATAAATCTTGGATAAACTTATAAATAATACGTTTCAATACATTTTTTAGACTCCGTATAATGTCCGAGCTGTGGTTTTTTTATGTACCAAAACAGTTCTTCAGTTAAATATTAATAAAGTTGTATCAATAAATATTTCAAATATTTTTACAGTATTACAATTTATATCCATTTTATTTCATAGTATATCCATTTTTTATTGCGAAGCTTAGGTTAAACTTTTAGATAAAATACGACTGGTAAGTACTTTAAAAATTAGAAAATTATTTCCACGAAGTTTTTAAATTATTATATTTTAAAACTCCCTTTTGCAAAAAATACTTTTAAAATTATCAATTAATTTTTTGCAGATAAAGTTATAAGAAAGTACTAAAAAAAAAAATTGACTAAAATAAAAATTTTTAAAAATAAATACTATCTCTTGATAGCTATAATTTACCTTTCTCTGGTTTCAATACATTATTAATCTCCCCCTATACCTCCATGCAATTCATATTTATAGTCTGTAAGAATACCTATTCCTATTGGTTAATTCTTACTTTAGCTTGAGAACAAATTTACATATTTCCAATTTCAAGTAGAATTGAATTTCAAAATTAGAAATTGTGACGTAATGAACTTAAAATATTATTTAAAATATTACTTTTAAATAAATTATTATTTTATTAAAACTATTTAAACATTTAAAATAACTTTTAAAATAACTTTAATAACCTATTCCATTTATCTATTCAATTTATCTATTTTTATTTAAATAAAATATTTAATTTTTATTATATCTGTATTCGTCTTTATTACATTACTTAAAACATTACATATGATAGTTAACTTAATGTTTAATACTCTTTACTTTTATGATAGGCAATAATTCTATCCAATTCTATAATATAACTTTTAAAATATTTTAAACTTTGTTAATAATTCAAACAAGCAGTGTGTGAAAGTATATAGTATACAAGTCACATGATTAATAACTTTGACAGACGATTTTTAATCTATTTCTCTGCCTAGACTAATAAAATTGATACACTTATTATATTACATAAAATAATTATAAAAAAATTTGGAGGAATAATTTTAAAAATATAGAACTAGATATAATTTTCACCATCATAAAGTTTATTTTTAAAATATACTATATTAATTTTGACTAGTTAAATATGATTACAAATTTAAACATAGCATTTATTAACTATAAGTTTTAAACTATTAAAATCGAATTTTTTAAATATAATTTTAATTATTTATAGCTGTGTTATTTAATATGGCCAGCCTTTACAACCATATGAAACAATATTTTAAGCTTTACATAACTATTTTTAAATGATTTTATATACTACGTATTCTCTCTAGCTTCAAATTGTACTTTAAAGATATAATTGACTTAATATAATTAATGTATTAAAAGAACATATTCTAAATTTAAAATTTTTTAGTAATTGACTGTTATAAACTATTACTGACCTATAGAAAAGTGCACAATATATATATATAATATACAAACCATTATACAATTACAAATATCCAGTAACGCCCTCTGTTTAAAGATCTATATCTCAATAATAGCAAACCTTAAAATGGTATCATTTTAAGGTTTGCTATTATTGAGATATAGATCTTTAAACAGAGGGCGTTACTGGATATTTGTAATTGTATAATGGTTTGTATATTTTCTATAATTATTTCAGTTAGTGTTAACAGTAACTTTCTTTTCATATATATATATATATATATATGAAGTATTACTATCTCATGAGATAAAATATAATATATCTTTTGCTGTTTCCAAATTAGTATCTTCAATTTCTCATGAGATAAAATATATCTTTTGCAGTTCCAAATTAGTATCTTCAATTTTTCAGTGGCTTGTTGGAATAGATCTGTAATAATAGTTTACACTTCGCTCAGTAGGTGGTGCTTTGTTATAAATTATATATATCCTGTATTCATTTTTTTTTGTCAAATGTTTAAACAGAAATAAATTAAAATAATTTCTGCTTTAATATGTATCTTTATTTTGTAACTTATAGAAAGAAGCTTCTATGATGTTTTAATCATGTAATGTACTTTTTAATGATATTAAAAAACAAAAAAAAAAAGTGTGATTTCATTAAAGTGAAACAAATCAATTTATTTGTATTTATATATTGGACTATTTCCATCATCTAATATAAGTATTGAATGTCTTCAGAAAAAAGTTAACTTTATTTAAATATTCCAAATATACAAATTAGTATATGTATATACTACCTTGTGTGCTATTACTAACAGTTGAATGTATTTGGAATATTTGAGTTATTTTTTTTTTTCTAAAGACATTCAATACTTATAATAGATGAAAGAGATAGTCCAATATATAAATCCAACTAAAATACCATCTTTACAAACCTTCAAGAACACATATCAATTTATTGTTTTCCTGAAGGTTTGTGATGAAGGTGTTTCAATTGTAATTATATACTGGACTGTTTCCATCATCTAATATTAATATTGGATGTCTTTAGAAAAAATGAACTTTATTTAAATATTCCAAATATATTCAACTGTTAGTAATAGACATAGGTTGAAATTTCTACTAACTGTTGTCTTTGGAAGAATGGCTCAGTTACTTAGAGCATTACATTAAAATTCAGTACACAAGAATCTAAGAGTTTCGGTTCAATTCCTATGCTAGTACTATTACTGATCAGGCCAGCAACACCTGGAGAAAATGGGGACATAATACGTCTTGAAATATTGTGTAAGTGCTAACCTGTGTGCT